>OY757011.1:9491843-10091843 GCA_963580285.1 Lucinisca nassula | reverse complement strand
TTTCAACTAACGAAACACAAAGAACCCATTATGTTAACAAATACATGAAATAAAACACTCGACAAGGAAGTGAAAGCAATAGTTAGAAATTGATTCCTAAACAACATACAAAAGGGAAAGAAACACAAACATAAAACAACTTCTGTCACCATAATGAAAACGTCACAATCAGAAAGCCAAAGGACAGTTACTTTCCCAAGATATTGACAACCCGCGATCAAAAATATAAAGATATTAGCAATACATACATGCAAACTAAGGCAAAATGTAACGATAATAAACCACAACAGAAGAACCGCCTTCGAATGGTCAGTAAAATGTTTGGTGGGGGTTGGAGCTTAAACAGATTTTACGTTGCCATAATCCCCGCCATTGGTTGTTGGGCTCCGGTTGGCCCGACCAGAGAGAGAACATCAGACATCAACCGACATTACTTAAAAAGAACAATGTTTAAGACCGGAATCGTTAACAGGCCTTAGAGGTAAGGGCGCGGATTATGGCCATGTAAAATCGATTTAAGCCCCCCAGTGGAATTCTTTCCACTGACCGTTCCAAGGCGGTTCTTCTATGGCGGTTTATGTATGTTGTTGTTTGCATTACGATAACACACCCGTGCAACATTGTATATTTTTCACATCTCCAAAATGGCTTCTTTTCTGATGAAAATTTGTGATATTTTTCTTATTTATACTGCAAACATAGATTGTCGGTGCTAGTTAGAACCGCCTCATTGAGGCGGTTCTAACGGGTACCCACAATCTATGTCTTGGAGCAGAAATAAGGAAAATAATGTATACCCCCGTAAACCCCAGTTTTCTCTATATAGAGTGGGGTTTAGGGGGTGTTCATTTCACGGACTTGTTCACGTGATGTTACTTTCTGTGTGTATTACTTGTGTCTTTTTGTTTTGGATGGTCATTTGGCCATTTTGTGGGAAAGTAACTGTCCTTATGGCCTTCCTTTGTTTAGGTTTCCATTATGGTCTGGTCGCTTCACGTTTGTGTTTCTTTCCATTTGGTGTCTTTAGTTTATATTAATTTATTTCAGTTCGATTGCGATTGATGAAAGCTGCAAGCTTATTGAATCGCTCTCGAACACTCATTCCGGGTGTTTTCACGTGCGCGAGAGAGAGGCAGTGGCTTTTACAATCCCTGCTACCCATTTACACCTGGGTGGAGTGAAGCAGCGTCATTACGTGTCTTGCTCAAGGACACACCTCGATACTGGTGGCCGGTTTGAACGCACAACCTCTCGATCATAAGTCGAACGCGTTAACCACTGCGCTAACAAAGGCTGACAGTGGTGTCTTTGATGGCTGGAGTAAGTTAATTGTATCGTTTCCTGATCTTTGTTTTACTTCTACTAAGTTATTTTAAGAAAGTCTATAGATTTAAAGACTGTCTGTAAATTTAATGAATTTTAAGTCGGTAAATTTGAAGGCTGACAAAAATAAAATCATGAAAATGGTGTAAAACAGCAATAATCACACTTTGCTATTTATAGTAATTTCGTCGTTATCTCTGGAATATTTCATCATGTGTAACTGTAAATTAAATAGTTAGTTTAGTTAGATTTTATGACTGTTCCAGCGTAAAGGCTTACTAAGAATTAGAGCGTATCTTATTTTAGATAATGTTGGCTGGTGCCTGATGCTGTGTTTCTGGTCGGGCCCATCGGAGTCTAACTGTTCATCTTCTTTTGCTCCAGCATTTCAGTGGTTTCTTGCTGTCGAGTCCTCAACGATGTTTTATCTCTGTGGCTTGTTGATTTTTGTGTACACAGGGATGTTGCACTGATGAGTTAAGAGGCCTTCATGCGGACTAGGCAAATTGTTTATCTAAATCGCGACGGAAATAAGGGCGAGGATTGTGGCCACGAAAAACCGATTAAAGCCCCCCCCACCCACCCACCCCACCCACCCCGTGGAATTCGTTTCACTCGCCGTTCCAAGGCGGTTCTTCTGTCGCGGTAATTTTGTTATGGTTTGTCTTTGGGTGTGTCTGGTCGTTTAACTTATTTTGTTTTGGATAGACAACTGGCCATTTTGTGGGAAAAATTAGGGAATAGTTGTTTCATGTTTGTGCTTCTTTCCCTTTGGTGTCTCTGATGGGAACTGTGGGTTAATTGTATCGATTCCTGATCATTGCCTTCACTTCTATTTTAATTAAATAAATTCCTTCAAACATAATTGAAGATTTTCAGAAAACTCTGTAATAAGATTCTTATGGAATGAAAGTGTAAAATGTTTTGTCAACAAATTGACCACTTGCTTCGACAGACAGCTTCGACAGACACACTCTTTACACTACACTTCCTCATAATCTTATAAAAGAAAAGCTTAATGATTTAATTGAATGGGCTTTTCACAGAGAAGATTCTCTCTATCTTGCATGAAATGTCAGAAATGCATTTTTCACTTCTAAAGAGCATAAGAATTATACCCTTTGGTCATGTCAGAAAGTGTGTGATGCCCTCACCTTTCTACTTGACAATATGTATATTAGATTCGGTACTAAGTTATTTAGACAAATTGTGGGTATTCCGATGGGTACTAATTGCGCACCTCTTGTGGCTGATCTGTTCTTGTATTGTTATGAAAGAGACTTCATTTTGTCGCTTTCCATTGATAACCAATCTGAAATTATTGAATCTTTTAGCTCCACTTCTAGATATTTAGATGATTTATTAAATATTGATAATACCTATTTTGATGGTTTGATCAGTCAGATTTACCCCCCAGAACTTAAGTTAAACAAAGCAAATTCTTCTGATGCCAAGGCCCCATTTTTGGATTTACATCATTCTGTCTATTGTAGATGGATTTGTTTCGTGCAAAATTTATGATAAACGCGATGACTTTGATTTTGAGATTGTAAATTTTCTTTTTTTGGATGGTGATGTTCCTCGTGCGCCATCCTATGGCGTTTATATTTCGCAATTAATTCGATTTGCTAGAGTGTGTAGTCATGTAACTGACTTCAACACTCGTAATAAATTATTAACGGCTAAACTTCTTAATCAGGGTTATCGGTTCCATAAACTACGCAAAGCCTTTTCAAAATTTTATAGACGCCATTCTGATTTAATTTCAAAATTCAATATTGGACTTAAATCTCTTCTGCAACAAGGTCTATCGGAACCCGAATTTTATGGTGACTTAGTATATAAATTCAGAAAAAATATATAACCGCAATGACTTCAGCACCCAATTTCGTAAAATCATTATTCGATATAAAAAGATTGGGTACAACATAGATATTATACGACAGACTGCATGCATGGTAGTTAACCCAATCACGGTTGGCAACTTTGCTTCCCTCTTTAATTGCACGCCGGTGGGTCAGGCCTCAGATTCTATGACAGCTCCAACGTAAAGGCTTATTGAGAATTAGAGAGATCTAATTCAAGGTAATGTTGGTTGGTGCCTGATGCTCTGTCTCTGGTCGCGCCCATCGGAGTCTAACTGTCGGATTTCTTTTGCTCCAGCATTTCAGTGGTTTCTTGCTGTCGAGTCCTCACCGTTGTCTCACCTCTGTGGTTTTTTTTATTTTTGTGTTCACGGAGATGTTGCACTGATGAGTTAGGAGGCCTTCATGCGGACTGAACAAACTATTTGTCTAAATCGCGACGGAAGTAAGGGCGAAGATTGTGGCCACGTAAAATCGATTTAAGCCCCCCAGTGGAAATCTTCCACTGACCGTTCCAAGGCGGCTCTTCTGTGGCGATTTATTTATGTTGTTGTTTGTTACTTACTGTGTGTATCACTTTTGTCTTTTTATTTTGGATGGCCATATGGCCATTTTGTGGGAAAGTAACTGTCCTTATGGCCTTCCTTTGTTTAGGTTTCTATTATGGTCTTGTCGCTTAATGTTTGTATTTCTTTCCCTTTGGTGTCTTTTATGGGTGGAGTAAGTTAATTGTATCAATTCCTGATCTTTGTTTTACTTCTACTTTTCTGAAAACTAAAATTGATATGAGTTTCAGACTGCCTACAACAGTAAAATGTCCGAAAACTAAATGACGTCAGTATGAAACTCATCTTTTGTTCAACCTTTGTCTGATATATGTTCCATTTCTGCGGAGTACAACCGCACTTGTGATCTAAGGGAAGGAACTTTATTGCTTAATGATTTCTTAATTAGTTTCTACCATAAAAACGATATTTACATGTAGTCTTCAGCAACACAGTTCTTTTAATGGGACGAAAAATAGAAGTGGAGGCAATGATCAGGAATCGATACAATTAACCCCCAGCTCCCATCAGAGACACTATAGGGAGAGAACACAAACATAGAACAACAGATCCTAATGGAAACATCAATAACGGAAAAGGCCAAAGGCTATCCAAAATAAAGTAAAATAATATAAGCGACACAAACAGCCAAAGACAAACCATAACAAAAATAAACCGCGACAGAAGAACCGCCTTGGAACGATCAGCGGAAACGAATTCCACTGGGGGCCTTAAATCGATTTTACGTGGCCACAATCTTCGCCCTTACTTCCGTCGCGATTAAAACAAATACTCTGTTCAGTCCACAAACCAACAGTTAGACTCCGATGGGCCCGACCAGAGACAGAGCATCAGGTACCAACCAACATAAGCCTTTACGCTGGAACCGTCATAGAATCTGAGACCTGACCCACCGGCGTGCAATTAAAGAGGGAATCAAAGTTGCCAACCGTGATTGGGTTAACTACCATGCATGCAGTCTGTCGTATAACATGCATGTTGTACCCAATTTTTTTTACATCGAAGAATGATTTTACGAAATTGGGTGCTGAAGACATTGCGGTTATATATTTTGTTCTGAACTTATATACTAAGTCACCATAAAATACGGGTTCCGATAGACTTTGTTGCAGAAGATATTGAATTTTGAAATTAAATCAGAATGGCGTCTACAAAATTTGGAAAAGGCCTGAGGATGCGTATGAGAACGCGATTTTTTCGTGTTTCATGATTTTCATGATTTTCTTTGTGTTAGTCTTTAAACCTAAAGACTAAGAAGTCTTTTAGTGATGTCCCTTTCTTGGTGTCCTTTTCCGTTGAAAACCACTCTGAAATCATTGAAGGCTTAAGCTCGACTTCTAGATGTTTTGAGGATTTATTAAATATTGACAATAAGAATTTCGATGGCTTGATCAGTCAAAATTACGCGGCCGCATTCCTCGCCCTTACTTCCGGCGCGATTTAGACAAATAATTTGTTCAGTCCGCATGAAAGCCTCCCAACTCATCAGTGCAACATCTTCGAGAATACAAATATCAAACAACCACAGAGATGAAACAACGGCGAGGACTCGACAGCAAGAAACCACTGAAATGCTGGAGCAAAAGAAAACCAACTGGGCCCGACCAGAGACAGACCATCAGCCACCAACCAACATGACATAAAATTAAATTCCCTCTAATTCTCAGTAAGCTTTTATGCTGGAACCGTCATAGAATCCGAAGCCTGACCCACCGGCGTGGAATTGAAGAGGGAAGCAAAGTTGTCAATCGTGATTGGGTTAACTACCATGAATGTAGTCTGGCGTATAACATTTATGTTTTACCCAATCTTTTTATATGGAAGAATGAGTTCAAAAATCAGGTGTTGAAGTCAGTGCTGTTATATATTTTTCTGAATTATTATACTAAGTCACCATAGAATTCGCGTTCCGATAGACCTTGTTGCAGAGGAGATTTAAGTCCAACATTGAATTGTGAAATTAAACCGGAATGACGTCTATAAAATTGTGAAAAGGCTTTGCGTAGTTTATGGGTCTCCCTGCCCTTCATCATAGTTTGCGTGATATTTTCTAGTCAATTTGGAGAAACTGAAGTGAAGGCAATGATCAGGAATCGATACAATTAACCCACAGCTCCCATCAGAGACACCAAAGAGAAAGAAACAAAAACATGAAACAACTAGACCCTAATGGAAACATCAATACCGGAAGGCCAAAATGACATTTACTTTCCCACAAAAAGCCAAATTGGCTATCCAAAAGATACAAATACAAGCAATACACACACTGGACAACAATAAACCGCGACAGAAAAACCGCCTTGGAGCGGTCAGTGAAACGAATTCCACTGGGGGAGGCTTCAATCGATTTTACGCGGCCGCAATCCTCGCTCTTACTTCCGTCGCGATTTAGACAAATAATTTGTCCAGTCAGCATGAAGGCCTCCTACCTCATCAGTGCAACATCTCCGAGAACACAAAAATCAAACAACCACAGAGATGAAACAATGGTGAGGAATCGATAGCAAGAAACCACTGAAATGCTGGAGCAAAAGAAACCAAAGTTAGACTCCGATAGGCCCAACCAGAGACAGAGCATCAGGCAGCAACCATATTACATTAAATAAAATTCTCTCTAATTATCAGTAAGCCTTTACGCTGGAACCGTCATAGAATCTGAGACCTGACCCACCGGCGTGCAAATAAAGAGTGAAGCAAAGCTGTCAACCGTGATTGTGTTAACTACCATGCATGTAGTCTGTCGTATAAAATTCATGTTGTACCCTATCATTTTATATCGAAGAATTATTTCACGAAAGCGGGTGCTGAAGTCATTGCAAGTATATACTCTTCTGAATTTATATACTATGTCACCATAAAATTCGGGTTCCGATAGACCTGTTGCTGAAGAGATTCAACGACAACAATGAATTTTGAAATTAAATCGAAATGACGTCTATTATATTTTTAAAGGCTTTGATGGAAAGTAACTGTCCTTTTGGCTTTCATCTATTGATATTTGTGCTTCTTTCCCTTTGGTGTCTCTGATGGGAACTATGAACCGTTTATTGTATTGGTTCCTGATCATTCCCTTCACTTCTATTGTGCATAGTTTACTATACCGATAACCCTGATTAAGAAGTTTAGCAGTTAACAATTTATTACGAGTGTTGAAGTACATGACTAGACATTCTGAGAAATCTTATTAATAGCGAAATATAAACGCCATAGGATGCTGCACGAGGAACATCACCGTCCAAGAAAGGAACATTTGCAATCTATAAAGCAAAATCATCGCTTGGTCATAAATTTTGCAGGAAACAAACCAATCTACAATAGACAGATGTAAATCCAAAAACGGGACCTCGGTGTCAAAAGAATTTGCTCTATTTACCTTAAGTTTTCTGGGGAAAATTCGACTGATCAAACCATCGAAATAGTTATTGTCAATATTTAATAAATCTTACAAATATATAGAAGTCAAGCTAAAGGCTTCAATGATTTCAGATAGGTTTTCAACGGAAAGGGACACCATGAAGTCCCTTTCACAACAAAACAAGAACAGATCAGCCACAAGGGGTGCGCAATTCGTACCCATCGGAATACCCACAATTTGCCTTAATAGCTTAGTACCAATTCTTATGTAAATATTGTCAAGTAGCACGAGGAGAGCTTCACACACTTTCTGACATGACCACAACGTATAATTTTTATGCTCGTCAGAAGTAAAAAAATCTTACATTACATGCAAGACAGAGGGACTAATCCCTTTGAAATGCATTCAATTAAATCATTAAGATTTTCTTTTATAAGGTCGTGTGGAAGTGTAGTGAAAAGGTTAGAAAAATCATAAGGAGACAGACCTGAAGCACGTTGGAATTAGCCTTTTATTGTCTCCATTGCCTCCATTTCTATTTTGTAACATACATATGAATTATTTAGAATAACATTAGACAACCAAGCGGATGCTAGTGATGCCTAATGTAATTTCCCTTTTTAAATACGTGTGTAAACAAAATAAAAAGGCAATACAAATTGTTCTTAAAACCGCACATAAATATCATGCCAAACACTACGGATATCGAAGCAACACTGAACATGGACATAGCATTTTCTTCAAAACAGATAAATTTCATTCAGGAACTGTTTATCCTATTTTGACTGAAGTTGCTGCCCTGCGAATTATGATAGGTCATATGACATATGTGTTTTGCATTTGGTTGAATAACTAAAACTTATAAGTCTAATTGAACAAGTATGTGGTGTGTTTTCAGACAAAGTCATATAAGTATTTCTACATATAAAATTATTGGCCATGGTGTGGATATATTGCAAGAACGCTTCATTATCATGCTTGAGTGCCGAACCTTTGACAGATGGCAGCCTTGCATAGTTGCAAATTTCAACTTGTTAGATCGACCTTAGGCACTAGGATTGTCTACTAATGCAGCCCCCGCCCATAGGGGCTTGAAGAAATATATGGGCTGCATGATGCTTCCACGCAGAGCTGAATCCGGCCCGCACACTAGTACTGGTAAACCGCTTAGAGGATCTAAGCCTGTCCAGGAACCGCGGTGCGAGGCGGACCGTCCATGCTAATAAACCATATTGGTTTCATTGGGCGACAGGGCTTTGAGATGTCATTTCATCTCAATGTCGGGTAAAAGTCCCACAAAATTGGAAGCAACGTCTCCAAAATGTCCTTTACAGTGTTGACGTGGACGTTAAACCTCAAATCAAACAAACAAACAAAATTGTCTACTAATGAATATGTTTGTAATGTTGGAACTGTTTATGCTTGGAAGAGGTTGTCTTTTAACCCCCCCCCCCCCCCACACACACACACACACTATCTTTGTTCGGTTTCAAACCAGTCAGCTCGCTACTAACTGCATTCATTGCGATTTATCATAATATTTATAATCAATGCTTCACAAAATTAATAAAGCATGCCCTTTTTGCCATTTTATGTTCTCTTGCATCATCTAGTTTTCTTTTTAACTCGGGTCGGCATGGAAGTACACTGTGAACGTGGCTATTCTTGATTAATGTTTTGCAATATATTAGAGATAGCGTACATCAAAACTTACGTTAATGCTTGCGCGACCAGCGCAGACTCAGATCAGCCTGAACATTCGCACAATCTGATCAGAGCCTTCACTGATCGCATGTACCTTCTATAGCCTGCGGGCTATTCAATGAGAGAGATACATCGTATCTCCTGTCTTAGTCAGTAAATGAGCAGACGGATCCGGGTATTCGAAGGTTGTACGTCTTTATGTAGGTTTTGCCGTGCGCTGACTCACTAAAACATAAATAAGGATAAACTTTACTTACCTCTTCATTAAGCAGCAGGTAGAAAACTAAAAAGAACGCACCCTGAAAAGAGAAGACTTCCTGGTGAGTGCCGAAAAGCAATAACACAGTGCTAACAAAGCATAATGAGCGTAATACAGGGGGGGGGGCCTTGATATAACGACAGTACTTGTTCCCTAATATTTTCACGTTATAAAGAATTGACTGCTATAAAGAATCCAAACGACGATTGGTATAATATGTTATAAACGCCCCCCCCCCCCCCACACACACACACACCCACTACTTTACTCCAAGAAACATATGTTGCTGGAATTAATTAGAGTCGCATCAGCAAGGCGATTCTAATAGTATCCAAAACATTTATTTCTTAGGGTGATTAATACAATAATCTTGAATATCTATGTTATGAGCAGATATATTCAGAAAATCAGAATTTTTATCTGACAATTTTTTCATGTTATTTATTTTGGGTGGTAAAATATTCAGTGTATTTAAATGGGCGTTTTCCGCAATGTTGAACGAAAGTGTAGAAACCTAATCAGCAGAAAATTCATACTTTTACGACCATGAAAGAATACATTACATCAAACGAACATTTTATCCATATAAGAAAGAGACTATAAGACTATATCTGCTAGGTCTTTGCGCAAATGTATACTTTACACTTGTAACATACCGAGAAAACGGTCATGTTGTACAACTTACTATTTAATATACGGCAATATGAACGCTTTTACAAATTTATGTAGTAGATATTCAGCAGCACGTGATGAATGGAGTCGGCAGCTTGAACTTCCATCAGTGAATTACTCTATTACTGCCAACTAGAATCAAGTTGTTCAAAACTATTTATACTATGCGGCTAGCTAACAAACAATTAAATATTGAAAATAAACCAATATTTGTGCAGATAACATGTGAGCAAAAGTGACAAATTCAACCTCTGGTCACATTTTTCAGCAAAGAATATTAAAGTATTAAATAACTGTAACTGCAAGAACAGTTAGCAGTTTGACCATTAAAAAGCTCATTAAGCTCATAATGCTTTGAACAACTGAACCCAGATCTATGCACGTGATTTGAAAGCCAAATCATCGACTCTGCGCTCGTATGTAAAAATATAAAATTAAAACGTTTACAGACCTGTAAAAAATTAAAAAGTCCAAAAAGGTATTTGAGAATCTTATCCGACATTTTTAATGAAATGAAGGCAAACGACCACACAACAGTCATGAGGATTATCTGTGTCCATAATGCTTTCATCAACAACCTGTGAAAACAAAGCGTATGTCATGTTTCATACAGGCAATAAAATAAAAATATAAAAAAACACTTTCGGTTCCGCCCATCGGAGCTTGCATACATAGATTGGGCTGCATGATGCTTCCACGCGGAGGTGAACCTGACCGCACCTGAGTACTGGTAGACCCCTTAGAACATTATGCCTGCTCAGGCATAATAGTTCGAGCTAGACCGTTCAATGGGTATAAGCCCTATCGGTTTCATTGGGCGGCAGGGCTTGGGCACAGTTTCGGGTCAAAGTCCCACGAAATTGAAAGTAACATATCAAAAATTACCTAAATAGTGTTGAAGGGGGCGTTAAGCCTCAATTCAAACAAACCAACAAAACAATTAAAAAGCAGTTAAGGTCGAAAAAGTTCTGCTGCGCTTAACTCTGTTGCGAGAAAGAGTATATTGATGCCAAACAAACTGATATAAAAGTAGAAAAGACAATGGTCAGCAATCGATACAATTATCAGAGACATCAAAGGGATAGAAACACAAACATGAAATAACTAGACCCTAATGGAAACATCATTAGCTTAGCAATTAAAATAGAAGTGAATGCAATAATCAGTAATCGATATAATTAACCTGCAGCTCAAAGACACCAAAGGAAATGAAACAAAAACATGAAATTACAAGACCCAAATGGAAGCATCAATAGCGGAAAGCCAAAAGGACAGTTACTTTCCCGCTCAATGGCTAACAGGCTATCCAAAACAAAACTACAAGCGATACACAAACTCAAAGATAAACCATAACAAAAATAAATCGCGACAGAAATGCAAATGAAATGCAACCAAGCTTACACAAGTTAATATTTTTTGTGGAAAAAAAGATTCATACAATTTCGCTGATAGACCAATTTTATCTATCAAATTTCTTTCTGAAGTCATTCATTGATCAAACATGCGTTTGTTTGTTTTGATGTTTAACGTCCCCGTCAACACTATAAAGGTCATTTTGGAGACGTTGCTTCCAATTTTGTGGGACTTTTACCCGACATTGAGATGAAATGACATCTCAAGCCCTGTCGCCCAATGAAACCAATAGGGTTTATAAGCATGGTCGGTCTGACTCGCATCGCTTTGCCTGGGCAGGCTTAGATCCACTAAGCGGTTTACCAGTACTCGTGTGCGGTTGCATTCAGCTCTGCATGGAAGCACCATGCAGCCCATTTATTTTCTTCAAGCCCCACAGGGCGAGGCTGATCAAACAAGTGAATGCAATGATCCGGAATCGAAACAATTGCTCTTCAATAAACCACTTAAGGAAAGTAGGTATATTCCTAGTCAGGAAACGTGGTGCAAATAGGACCGGTTTCTTTGGGCGGAAGGGCTTAAGATTATGCAGGGTAAACGTCCCATAAACCAAATAGCAACGCCTCCAAAATGGCACAAATAATGTTGACGGGGCGTAAAACAAGCAAACCAAATAGCAAGAAGCACAATAATAAAGCGAGTAGGTACTAAACCTTGAGAGTGCAAGTAATATGTTTTCGATAGAAATGTATATTTGGGCCTCTGCAAATTAAAAAAAAACAGCCAACTTTAAAAGCATCGTTATGTAACCAGACCTTACATTAAAACACCGTTACGATAACAACCCCGTGCGCTAACGTGGCGTCTTTTTATATCTAGAGCGAGCATATTTTCGGATGAAAATATTCGATAATCTTCTTATTTCTAGTCCAAATATAAATTGTTGGTGTTCGCTAAGAAGAGATTCTAACAAGTACCCACGTAATCTATGTTTTAAGCAAAACATCAGGAAACAAATAAATGTCAATGTAAACTAGAAGTGACGGCAATGATCAGGAATAGATACAATTAACCCACAGCTCCCATCAGAGACACCAAAGAGAGAGAAACACAAACATTAAATAACTAGACCTAATGGAAATATCAATAGTGGAAAGCCAAAAGGACAGTTACTTACCCACAAAATAGCCAATTGGCTATCCAAAACAAAATAATATAAGCGGTATACACACTCAAAGACAAGCGACAACAAAAAACAAACCGCGACAGAATAACCGGCTTGGAAAGGTCAGTGAAACGAATTCAACTGGGGTTGCTAAAATCGATTTTACGTGGCCACAATACTCGCTCTTACTTCCTTCGCGATTAAGACAAATAATTTGTTCAGTCCGCATGAAGGCCTCCTAACTCATCAGTGCAACATCTCCGTGAACAAAAACAAATCCAAACAACCACAGAGATAAAACAGCGGTGAGGACTCGACAGAAAGAAACCACTGAAATGCTGGAGCGAACGAAAACCAACAGTTAGACTCTTTTCTGTCTAAAACGTGGTGTTAATTTATACTAATTTATTTTAGTTCGATTGCGATGAAAGCTCCAATTTTATTGGATCGCTCTCGAACACTCATTCCGGGTGTTTTCACACGTGCGAGAGAGAGGCAGTGGCTTTTACATCACTGCTACCCATTTACACCTGGGTGGGGTGGAGCAGTGTCATTACGTGTCTTGCCTAAGGACACACCTTGATACCGGTGGCCGGTTCGAATGCACAACCTCTCGATCATAAGTCGAACGCGTTAACAACTGCGCTATCGAGGCTGACAAAAGTGGTGTTAAAAGTGAAGTGTCCATCACATGTACTTGTTTACGTTATACGAACAAAACCTTACAAGTAATAAGAAAACAGATGTACATTTTTACTTACAAAATAAATTTATTACTTTTCTCTGATTTGGTATAGGAGTTTTCGTTATGTTCTTTGGCAGTAAAGATCAAAACCATGATTGTAACCTATAAATAGAAACGAATGACATCTAACTTGACCTTTTGGTTTTCTTTTGGGCCTTAACGTTCATATGCAGAGCTGGAAAACGATTTCAGTATGGTAATTGTTCTAAATTATACAGGTGTTTTGAATCCTAGTTTAAGGAGTAACACAGACAAGTTGAGTGTACACGTTTTTCTCAGGACCAGACTAGCTAAATTACGGTCAGTTACGCCTCACCAGTGATACTCAAATATTTGAAATATTCCGCAAGGGAACAAACGTACAACGGACTAAAAACGATAACGTTACTTACAATATGATAAAAAGTAAGGAGACTTTTGCGGTCACCACACATTCCCTTGATACCATCTGTGGTACAGTTAAATTTTCTATACAAACTAGATAACATTTTAGTATTAATGTTCAGCAGTAACGCATGCAATAAATAGTTTCCTGTCTTGTCCAGTGGTTACAAATTATTGTCGCTGACTGTCTGATTTGCTCAATATGACTTTACAAAATAGATCCATGTGTTCTCGACTCAGCGAAAACTACTTACAGCGACTCAAAATAGCCTTTTGACCAGTTTTTTGCTCATATTTTTGTTTATTATCGTTTTCTTAAAGGAAATATCCATAGCCCGAAAGCAGGAAACTGTTATATTATTATGCACAAGCTAATCGAATTTCGCACTGCTCTCATTTGTTTCCATGTAGATTTATCTCTGTTACAAAACACTTCTGTGTAATACTTACAGCAATAATGCCAATGGCAGGTCCAACAAATAACCAAAGATTGTCCCACGCAACCCAACACCTGTAAAAAGGCATAACATATAAATTGAATTAGTTCACCTTTTTTCTTTGAAGCAGAAACTTCTACCTTTGGATCATAACAAGTCCACAATTGTAAAAATACTTTCAATATCATTAACAGAAAGCAAACAATGGTGATCTTTATCAGCCGGTTCGTTCTAAACAATGTAAAGTTGTCCATTATAACAGGTGTACTCTCTGTCGTGTGCTATATACAATCCTTTTGTATCGGAACATAAATTTCAGAACTTAATTAATCCCTACTTCAAACTCGTTTTCAGCGGTATCTTATAATTTGAAATTAAGTCGTAATAACGACTAGAAATTAAAAAATTCAACCCTTTCAAAGTGAACGAATTACCATGTGCCTTCCATTATTATGCACACTGACGTTTCTTGAGCTTCAATTTCTATGGCAACAGTCTGCATGTTGGTCTGTATGATCATTGCCTTCACTTCTATTCTGTATAATATTGCGTGTTTGGTCTATTCGTATACTTCGAAAATCATTTTCCTGTCGCTGGATTTAACATACCTTGTTTGCACTGAATAAATCTAATACATGTCAGAATTTAGTAAAACCTTTAAAGTGTTATTAAATCACAAAATAAATGAACTTAAAAAGCTTTCAAATGGTCACTCTTGTCAACACGTCAGGCCGCACATTATTTTTGTCCTTGTTATTTAGTGTTAAGCTTTATGTTGAAAAAAAATGCTTGACTAAATGTATCTTTAAGCATTAGACTTAAGCATTAGATTTTATGGTGACTTAGTATATAAATTCAGAAAAATATATAACCGCAATGATTTCAGCACCAAATTTCTTAAAATCATTCTTCGATATAAAATGTTAAACGACAGACTACATGCATGGTAGTTAACCCAATCACGGTTGACAACTTTGCTTCCCTCTTTAATTGCACGCCGGTGGGTCAGACCTCAGATTCTATGACGGTTCCAGCGTAAAGGTTTATGTTGGTTGGTACCCGATGCTCTATCTCTGGTCGGGCCCATCGGAGTCTAACTGTTGGTTATCTTTTGCTCTAGCATTTCGGTGGTTTCTTGCTGTCGAGTCCTCACCGTTGTTTCATCTCTGTGGTTGTTTGATTTTTGTGTTCACGGAGATGTTGCACGGATGAGTAAGGAGGCCTTCATGCGGACTGAACAAATTATTTGTCTTAATCGCGACGGCAGTAAGGCCGAGGATTGTGGCAAACAACCCCCACAGTGGAATGCGTTTCCGCTGATCGTTCCAAGGCGGCTCTTCTGTCGCAGTTTAAATTTGTTATGATTTGTCTTTGGGTGTTTGTGTCGCTTAAATTATTTTATCCTGGATAGCCTATTGGCCATTTTGTGGGAAAGTAACTGTCCTTTCGGCTTTCCGCTATTGATGTTTTCCATTAAGGTATGTTGTTTCATAACTGTGTTTCTTTCCCGTCTCTGAAGTGAGCTGTGGGTTAATTGTATCTAATCCTGATCATTGCCTCCACTTCTATTTTGAATAAGGCTAGTTCATATAAAGTCGAATACCCAATTTAAACTTTTGTTTATATATTATATCTAATTGTTCAAATCCATATAACATTTAGGATAAACGCTGTGGTTTGGATGATGAAGTTACAAAATCAATGTCACAACATGTCCGCTTTGCTGGAAAATGTAGTCACATTGATGTTGTGAGAAGAAATAACTTCTGAAAAAAAGGTCATTTTTATTTTGGATGGCCGTTCTGTCATTGTATGGAAAGAAACTATCCTTTTGGTTTTCTACTTGTTATGTTTAAATTAAACTGCCATGTTTAATTGCGTCTGATTTCAATGTTCATGTCTGGGAATGGAAGGGTAAGGACACTATCGTTTCCTGTTCACTGCCTTCTTTTATATTTTGCAGGCTTGTCGCCTGTCCATCCTGATGATTTGTCCGTGAAATGAACACCCCTCTAAATATCAGATTAAAGAGGGAAAGGGGTTTACAGTGGCATACATTATTTTAAATTATTCTGCTCCTAGACATAGGTCGTAGGTACTTGTTATAATCGCTTTAATAATGCGGTTCTAACAAGCACCCACAGCTTATCTCATGAGTTTCAATAAGAAATCACAAATTTTCATCAAAACACTAGCCATTTGGGATTTGAAAGAATGCACTATACCACACTGGAGTGTTATCGACAACTTATCGTAATGCTTTTTTTTGTTTGTAAGGGTGTGTTTATCAATCTTTCCATTTGATGTTTGGGATAGGCTTTGGGATGCTGATTCGATCAGCTCCTAAGCTTTCTATAGTTTACTGTCGTCATTACAAGACCATCGGAACCTGCGTTGTGTCGAAATTCAGTTTCTAATCTTTATAAATAATATTGGGTACCATATATTTTCCTGTGCAATTCAGCACAATTTGTGCCAGGTACAAAAAGGAGGGACATACTGTAAATGATGTGCGATAGATAACATGCTTGGTTGACTCTACCATTGTACAGTGGGCCGCTTTGCTTCGCCCTTTCGTTTTATTGCGGTTGATCGGTTTCGGACATTATGTGGGTTAATTGTATCGGTTCCTGGTCATTGCCTTCACTTCTCTTATGACGGCTGAATGCAAAATTTATTTAAGAGGGATGGAGATCGGTCTTTTGAATTGTCAGCGTTTAGTAACTCTCAATGTATTTCTTCCCACGTTGGTGTATCACAGTCGATAAAATGAAAGCTTTCTGGCTGAAAGAGTTTTAACCGTATTCAAGAGCAGTCAATTACACTAACACTGTCATATCCAGTAATTTCATTGCAATTTCTTCACACCTTCCAGGTGCCAACTCGTTGATAAAATACAATACACTACATCTCAAGCCGTGCAATAAGAATTGTTCTTACATAAATTCACAACAACAATTATTGCATGGCGCTAAAATTAACTCATAGCAAACGGAAACAGAGGAAAATACTTTTTGCCTTTCAGTATAAATAAAGTGTATTCAGCCTACATCATATTGTAGTTTATATTTCCATATGGGATCATTGATTCCATGGTAGAATTTTGAAAATATTTGAGAGTCACTGATGAAAAATAGAAGTGGAGGCAATGATCAGGAATCGATGGAATTAACCCACAGCTTCCATCAGAGACACCAAAGGGAAAGACACACAAACATGAAGCAACAGACCATAACAGAAACACCAACAGCGGAAAGCCAAAAGGACAGTTACTTTCCCACAAAATGGCCAAACGGCTATCAAAAATAAAATAATAGAAAAAGTAGAAGTAAAACAAAGATCAGGAATCGATACAATTAACTTACTCCACCCATCAAAGACACCAAAGGGAAAGAAACACAAACATTAAGCGACCAGACCATAATGGAAACCTTAACAAAAGAAGGCCATAAGGACAGTTACTTTCCCACAAAATGAACATATGTGTTGAAGTCAGTTACATGACTACACACTCTAGCAAATCGAATTAATTGCGAAATATAAACGCCATAGGATGGCGCACGAGGAACATCACCATCCAAAAAAGGAAAATCTCAAAATCAAAGTCATCGCGTTTATCATAAATTTTGCACGAAACAAACCCATCTACAATAGATAGATGTAAATCCAAAAACGGGGCCTCGGTATCAGAAGAATTTGCTTTATTTAACTGAAGTTCTGGAGGGTAAATCTGACTGATCAAACCATCGTAATAGGTATTATCAATATTGAATAAATCATCTAAATATCTAGAAATGGAGCTAAAAGCTTCATTTGGACGAACCTATATAGTCTGGCCCAGAAAACATGCACACTCCATATTTTTCAGTTCTGTGGTGTATTCCTTGCTTCAAAAGGATAACCCTTTTATAGAACATATTAATCCCATCAAAATAGAAGTGAAGGAATTGATCAGGAATCGATCCAATTAACCCATTATGAAAACATGCCTATACAAATATATAGTGAATTTTATCACCAGAAAAAACGAAAATTTTAAGATGAAAAATTGTGATATTTTTCTTATTTCTGCTCAAAACATAGATTGTGGGTACACGTTAGAACCGCCTCATCAATTTTACATGGC
The DNA here is from genome assembly GCA_963580285.1 of Lucinisca nassula. Lineage (NCBI taxonomy): Eukaryota > Metazoa > Mollusca > Bivalvia > Lucinida > Lucinidae > Lucinisca > Lucinisca nassula. Next base: position 10,073,889 of record OY757011.1, on the reverse strand, counting down.
CACAATCCTCGCCCTTACTTCCTTCGCGATTAAGACAAATAATTTGTTCAGTCCGCATGAAGGCCTCCTAACTCATCAGAAAGCCTCTTTCAAATAACTCATCAATACAACATCTCCGTCAACACAAAAATCAAACAACCACAGACAGAGATGAAACAACGGTGATGACTCGACAGCAAAAATACACAAAAATTCTGAAGCAAAAGAAAACCAACAACCTAAAAGACCTAACCAAACAGCAATGGTTCTGATCCGATCATTGGCAGTGTGATTGTCGCTTGGTTATTCGAAGGACAAGTAAAATCCTGGCCAGACTGACGGTCTATTCTGTATCTTTGCTGGTCGCAGATCTTTCTGTAAGTGTCGTCATGCTCTGCATTAGTATGAAAATATTTTTAAAACCTCATTACGATAAAACATCCTTGTGACATAGTGCATTCTTTCTTATCTCAAAAATAGTTAACTTTCAGATGAAATCATGAATCGTATTATTTATAGTCCTAATATAGGTTGAGATTGCTCGTTAGAACCGCCTTATTGATGAAGTTGAAACGCGTACCATCAACCCTATGTCTTGCACCAGAAATAATAACAATAATGCATACCTCTATAAAGTGTTTTCTCTATGTAACGTTTTCACTTGTGTTCATTACACGGACTCGTGAATAGGATGCAGGGGACCTTAAAAGCGTGGTCGCTGCCTTCGGAGACAAAGAAGACATTATTTGAGCCCCGCCAAGCGAATTTGTGTCTTCGAGCATTCGGCCATGACAAATTTTAACCGCGCATGCCCAGCCATTCAGCGGGGCCAGGGATATGGCTTTCTGTCTGAAGGTTCCTCTTGATTCACTGCTTGTATGAGCGAGGAGCGAAGGTTCTGGCGAGTCTGCTCGGATGCGCAGGCTCGCCTGAACCTTCGCTGCTCGCATAGACGATAAGTACCAAAATCGCTTGACGGGACCCTTTAAAGAACTTAAGTACTAGTCTCATAGCATAAGTCTCAACTTCTTTCAACAGTATAAGGTTTTGATAACTACTTAATGTCCCTTCAAATCCCGCCCATGCCCACTGTGTGCTTGAATACACTGTCACTTACATTTTTCTAGCATAGTAGCCCTCGCCCTGTGAGCCGACAAAAGCACCAACAAGAATTCCAGGAATAACTGAAATACGTGTAGTTACCTTATGAGAATGATGAAACATTACACGGTGTTCCTTTATTTATATGTTCAATGCAAAGGTTGCTTACTTAAGAAATACTAAACCAGTGTGCGTGCGTTCATAAAATTTTATTTCCGGGTAAAAGACATAACGTTCAATAATCGTTTTAATACACTGAACTGGTATGCAAAGTAAAAGATAAAGCACATACTGTTCTGTACGTGGAATGTAAACCATAAACATATATTGGCATTTCTTTACAAAATATGATTATGGTCAACCGAGTTAGAAGCTCTTTCTAAAAATGCAGGCCACTCGGATACCAAAACTTAACAAAAACATGTATATTACTTACATAAATGTTGAGTAAAATATATTAAAAAAGCACAAAACGACCACACAGTAAGTCAGATGTAAAGCCTATCTATCTAATTAGAAGATCAGTTTCTTTTGCGATATAAACAAGTGCTTTCCATGCTAGCAGCGAATCGTTTTTAATTCAAGAACAAGTACATAATGTCTTAAATCAAAGTGGAAAATGACAAAATATTTATATGTCGAACTCGATTCTACATTCGACAGTGAAAAGAAATGGCATGAATGCATGTCACCTATTTTGCTTCAAGTTCAAGCGGGCATTATATATAAAGGGAAATTTTGATTCGCAAGACTACATTCTAATTGTTTATTTCCTGCTTGTTGATTTCGGACGGTGCTCATGAGCATCGGAGCAGTTATTAGAGAGACTACCACGCATGTCCATCAGAAAAAATAGTGATATGAAATAAGACCTCGTCTTATCGAAGTGTGTTACCCAATGGCAAGATTAAATCTTACGCCATAACTCAAAATCTTCCCTGCATCATGCTTAATGCACTTGAACAATGCTCAAACAAGAGTTACATACAAGAGTCACAATTTTAGCTCTCCACACACATAAAGCGACCTAGAGAGAAAGCATCTTTCAAATTCATGTAATGTGAGAGCCTTGTAAGCTTCAATATTCCATACCCAAAGTAGTTTGCGTCGCTTATATTATTTTATTTTGGATAACCTATTGGCCATTTTGTGGGACAGTAACTGTCTTTTTGGCTTTCCGCTATTGATGTTTCCATTACGGTCTGTTGTTTCATGTTTGTGTTTCTTTCCATTTGGTGTCTCTGATTGGAGCTGTGGGTTAATTGTATCAATTCCTGATCATTGCCTCCAATTCTACTTTACTCGGATCTTCATATAGGGTATAGGGCATTATGCAATATTTTCATTGATCCGTTAACTTTTGTACTGCATCATTCGAAATTCAGACTAGAATCTCCCGCTCTATATAAATCAGGTGTCCATTTTGAACTTAGTTAGTCATATGTTGCTATTTGAAAATGGCTGAACGTTTTGCAAACGCCGAATGAATCTAGCATGGGGATGCATTGTTTTTTAATGTTTCGGTTTGGAGCTTCCCATTTAAAATGTGTACATGTATTAACCCTTTTTTTCCAAATGATATCTTCCTCCTTATATATAGCAGGAGTCCGTTTCAAAATTTAGGGATGTCAGGTTGTGTTTTCTTCAAAATTTATTTGGAAAATGGGTGAACTTTTTGCAAACAGTGGTGGCCTGATCAGACGCCGCGTTCTATTAAATCTGTTTTCTAAATTCTCGCTTTAATTTTTTTATAGAACGGCTTTTTCGTGAGCATTCGTAGCATTAGCTTTTTACATCATGCCGTGTTTTTCTTTTATAGAATTTGCTCCTCCACCTACCCGACCAATACTATATCATAGTTGGGTAAGTGGGGAATCCTATATCCACATATTTCTAAAATACCGCGGAGAAACCGATAATAAAATGCTACGTTACGCAACTGCTAAGTAATGTTGAATTAGAGGTACAAAAAAGACTATACTAAATTTCTTAATTGAAAAAGTCAATTAATTAGTAATAAAACGAGGTGAAAATAAAACATTGCATCAAATCTTAATCAAATTACAAATTCCATCGTTTTTCTACATCGAACGGAACTGACAGATTCTTTAAATAAAAGTCATCCCCAAGGTAAAGCTATTAGTGCCATTTGTCATTACAGGAGAAAGATGATGCCAGTAGCCATAAAACATATGCATGCATTTGTGGTCACTTTTTCTCCAAGAGAAAAAAACACGCCATGTCATCTGTCGCCTAAGATATATATTTAAATGGTCGAGGCAGTAAAATCTCTTGTAAACCCTACTTTATAATGGGTATAGCAGGACCAACTCTATTTCATCTTAACATAGTTTGTAGGCATTCAGTAGAACCGCCTCATAGAGTGCCAATAATATTTATTTGTGTCAGATATCAGGAACAGAAAAAGAAACATTTTTGAGACAGATAGTGATAGCTTCTCCTCACACACATATGTTGTCCCAATGCATTGTAATTTTTCATACCTACCCCAGCCTAATATATAGTATCTCACAAGCGAGCCGGAATCATTATGTTGACCATGAGCATGAGAGGAATATGTGATGACAATGTATAAATTAAATGCCTCGTTCATCAACCATGAAAAGTTAGCAAGGAAACAATAGTGAAGGGCAACAGCGAACACTTGACACAATAACTGAAATAAAAGAATACAAGCAATGTTGAATCCTGGAACACAACGTTGATCATAGATTTTTAATATTATGCCGTATTTGCGCACTTATCATTGTTTTTACTATCCATTTGAAACACAGGCTTTTAGTTTCAAATTCAAGAGGGATTGAGTCTGATTTTTCTGGGATCGATGCTCCGTGATCTAGCTGGTGGTTCTCTTCAGCTCTCACGTCGGATGGCTGTTGAATCTTCAACCGTGACTCACGATTACATTAATCTGTAGATGATCGTGTTACTGTGTATTTTATTAAGAATTACTGTTGGGCTAGGATGCCCCCATGTGGATCAATGTGTTATTGTAATTATGTTTGATACTGAACTGGAACTGAGGAAGAGGGTTGAAATTTCATAATCTCTAAAGTTGATGCCCCATTCTCCTCCAGTAGTTTTACAACTGAAAGTCCTAAAACGGTCGTTCTTTTGCAGTGTCATATTTGTTTATTGGCTTTGTTTATTGGCATTGCATCCACTTCTATTTTGTGCCGTTAGCTCATGTTTCGTCTGCTGTTTTTGTATGTGCCTCCATATGTCGCTTAATATCTTTATGTGACTTGAGATGGCTGCGTTCTTGGATTATGATATTACCTGAGTGATCGTTCCTTATTAGTTCAATTGCCATATTGAGACTGATCTAAAGCGTACAGCAATTAGAAGAAGGAAAATAGAATTAGCAGAAGCACGTTTCACGTGTCACCAAATAACATGGAGGACTGGGATATTCGTGTTGTTAGCTTGTTTTTTAAGACACGAACTACTAAAGACAATTATCGCTAATACTGCATAAACATAAGCGCTCCTGCCCATCGGGACTTTGAGAAATAGACTGAGCTTCATGGCGCTTCTGCAGTAGAGCTGACCACCGACAGTCCTGCAGTACTTGTAAACAGCTTAGGACTTATCCTGTCCAGGAAAAGTAATGCGAGTTGGACCACTCCTTAAACTCTTGCTGTTTCTATGAGTGGTAGGGCTTGGGATGTCATTTCATCTCAATGTCAGGTTAAAGTCTCACAAAATCGGAATTAACGTCTGGAAAATAACCTACAAGGTGTTGACAAGGAGGTAAAACCTCAACTCAAACAAAACCAACAACAATGTAAAACAAAACAAGGATGTAAAACCTCAACCCAAACAAAACCAACAAAAACCACGTTTTTTCGTTCCTTGTTTTTCCTTTGAATTGAATTCAATCAATATTTGAAGAGAGAACAGAAAATGTAAAATATAATATATCCAGGGAAGTCCATAATACTTCTGCTAATGGTAAATCATCAATGCCGCATCGAAGTACGTAGAGAACACATAAAAGAGAAAGATTAGAAAAGTTGAAAAATCTATTTTCTATAAACATTATAATCAGGTCGATGTCACGAAGATCCTCACTGTTATCGATATACACCCATATCAGATCTAACAAAATAACTAGAATCCGCCCATCGGTTTTTAAAACAGTACAGTGCTATGACATTTTTTCTAAATAAACTTTGTTCCGTATTGACCTTTAAATGTGCAGCGAAAACGTGTGTGCAATCAGGGCTTAATTTAATGGTTCAATAGAAATGAAACTGAATTTATCAAAATGTGCAGTTAAACGTTTTTAGTGAATAGCTCCGTTCCGCAGTGATCTAAAATATGGACCAAGGTAAAACAAAATGTGTATTATTCTGAGCAGTTCCACTCAGGAAATGCCACAATCAAAGCATACATCCATCTAACGCCACTAAAAGAAAGTGATATGGAGGCAGACACATAAAAGGCGAAACATGAAACAACGGCACTGAGCAAATTAACAAATAAGACAATGCATAAGAACTACATCCTTGAGACGGTCTGTAATACTGGCGGCTTCAACTACATCCTTGAGACGGTCTGTAATACTGGCGGCTTCAACTCCAGAGTTCATGAAATTTAAGCCTGCACAGGACGTTTAGGTGAACACACCTGTTCGATATAAACTAAATATTATTAACTGGACCAAAACAGCAAACGAATCATTAACATGCGTCAATGGGCCCCGACGCAAAATCCTCTGTCTTAAAGGCGGCCCATGGAGCAACACGTAAACAAAACCCTTTAACGTTAAAATGTAAAACGCAATCTAGATGCATTTAATAATTCAACAACAAAAACAAAGTTTTAACTTACTGGGCATACTTTGCGGATGCATCTTTGGTGTTCATAAATTTCACAAACAATATTCTTCTTGAGGTGGCGCATATAACTTCGGACATACCGACGTCGGCATTAAAATCTGTAATAGGTTTTTATGCAGCCAATAAGATCTTCTACCTACCGGTGTGTCATATCTGTCAATACCAATCATAAACACGAGCTGACCGAGAACTACAGAGATAGCAAGGTTTCTATGTAACAATGAGGTACTGGAGCTAGTTCTGAAAGAAAGTAGATTCTGATTATGATTTTATTTCTGTTGAAACATTAATCATCTAAAATTATATAAATTCTAGTGTACTTGCTTCAAAATGCGATTTTGTTTTCATTTGCAAAAGTTAAATCACATTTTTTCAACAAAACTACCGATGTAGAAAAGTTATCATTTTACAGATGACGGGTTGGTACAACAAAACCCAATTTTGGTTTTGTAGTTTGAATGTGATTTTTCCTGTGACAAGACATTTCTATTGACAGCAATGCTGTTGATCTTTGTCACCTTTTCTTGTTGTTGTTATTGTTCTTTTTATCTCGGATGTCTATTGCATGTGCCATGGCCTTTTTTCGTACCAACTTTTGACCTTGAGACATTGACCGTGACCTTTGATCTACGAACAAGTGACGGGCATTGACATAAATATTTCACAAATACATTTCATTATTTTGTAGCTCTTATTGCTTGAAACAAAATGAAACAATTTGATGGGTATTTTAAACGAACTAAAACGAATTTTCTAATTAATTAATTATTTTGCAATATAAAATGTATAATAAAATGTTTACCTATAATACATGTGCAGAAGGCAAGTAGAGAGGCACAGTACTGCCGATGAACAGCAACCGATATACGAAGCAAAATTCATTAGAATTGGTCGGACTTCCCCCTTGTTCCACTACAATAAACAAAAGATAAGACATTGTCAAATGCGTCGTGCCGACAGGCAAAAATGCGTCTTTAGACTTGTGCGAACACATCACGAAGATATGCCTATATGATACTGACCCCCTTAAACCTCTTTTTATATATGAGCCCCGCCAAGCGAATATGTGTCTTCGAGCATTCCGTCATGACAAATTTTCACTGCGCATGCCCAGCCATTCAGAGGGGCCACAGATATGACTTTCTGTCTGAAGGTTCCTCTTGATTCACTGCTGGTATGAGCGAGCAGCGAAGGTTCTGGCGAGACTGCGCGGATGCGCAGGCTCGCCTGAACCTTCGCTGCTCGCATAGGCGATAAGTACCAAAATCGCTTGACGGGGCCCATATTATATTTTATTGTTTTCCTTTAGAAAATAAAAATGTTTAGATAAAACATTCTGATATTTTCTTATTTCTGCTGAAAACACAGATTTTGGGTACTCGCTAGAACCGCCTCTGGGAGTTTACAAATATATTATCTTCGCATTCAATTTCAAAACAGATTCGTATAAAATAGCAAGAATTCAAAGAAACCAGTTTGCATTTTCAAGACGGCAGATTACAGAATAAAATATCTACGTATAAATTAAGACAATCAAAATTTCGTGTTTATATCTCAACAATAATCTTATGTCTGAGCAGAAGGAAACCACCAGGCTCTTGTTGTTTAAAGCATCGTTAGCTTAACGAGCTCGAAAAATGTTCTATTAAGCACAATATTAAATACAGTGGCATTTTTGCTAAAATGTTAGCAACTTTGCACATGCAAAACTGTTCACATTTTTTTTTTTTTTCAGAAAAAAATATTAGCAATATTTGCCATATTAATGGATCAAAGGTTTGCCGATACGTTAACTAACGACGTTGATGGTTTTGAAAAGCTGGTCTGAGGCTTTGCATGCTCTAGGTACGGCATGATGGCCGTTTGTGATTGTTGAATACAAAACAGTTTCCTTTGAAAGTGACAAAGTTATTGTTTAATGAGATCTGTATTCTGCTCAGACGCGTTTGGTTTCACGATTCTTTGATCCAGCTAGTGGGTTGCTTCTGTTCTTACACCAGGTTCATATTGCGTACTCCACCTAAATTGACGCTCATCCAATTTTTATCGTTTAACTGCGTACCCACTATTCAGCTAAGATCTCTCCATGTGGATCATTTTGTTAGTTTAAGCTGCAATGTAAACGGAGTAGCGAGTTAATAGCCCTTAAACGCCGGATTCGAAGCCTAAACAACACAGAAACACTCACATAGTAGTTGTTCTGCTCGCCGCTATAATGCGTTCGTACCTTTACCATTTTTATGCTTATTGGCTCAGTCCTGTTTTTGTTTATGCTTTCCCTTTGGTGTCTATGATGGGAGATTTTGGTTAATTGTATTGATTCCTGATCATTGCATTCTCTTCTATTTTTCATATCATACAGCTTTTCTCTTCTTCCAGTAGCAAAAATGGCTTCAACTCTGGTTATTATGAAATGTCAGCCCAAGTCCATTGACGTGGGTCGTGAAGATGGAATTTTATTATTCATGTTGTTCTTGTTTTTGTTTTTCAGATCCTGAAACTACGTAAGTTGTTGTTTTTACAAGTGATCGACTGCATTGGTTATCCGTCTGATCATTAAGACAACTTAGCAAATATTTAAAGAACTAAAATAGAAGTAGATGCAATGATCAGGATTCGATACAATTACACCCCCCCCCCCCTTCCTCCCAACAGGGACACCAAAGGGAAAGAAACACAAACATAAAATAACTAGAGCCTAATTGAAACACCAACAGCAGAAAGCCCAAAGGGCAATTACTTTCCCACAAAAATGGCAAATTAGCTATCCAGAAAAAAAAGATATAAGCGATACACATATTCAAAGACGAACTATATCAAACATAAACTGCGACTGAAGAACCGTCTTTGAATGATCAGTGAAACTTCACTGGGTCTGGGGGGTTAAATCGATTTTACGCGGCCGCAATCCTCGCCCTTATTTCCGTCGCGATTTTGACAAATAATTTGTTCAGTACGCATTAAGACTTCCTAACTCATCAATGCAACATCTTCGTGAACACGAAAATCAGACAGTTACAGAGATAAGATAACGCTGAGGAATCGACAGAAAACAATGAAATTCCGAAGCAAAAGAAAACCAACACTTAATCTCTAAGTTTACCGTTTAATCATTGATCTATTTAATTAGCTCTGGCGATTATTTATCTATAATTTTATTGCTTACATTGACATCATACATGTCTGTTGTGATTGCAAATATTCCCGCAACTGAGCATGCGCAAACACCTTCGTGTCCGGTGTCTTCCCGCAGCTCACAGCCTTCTCTTGTCCATTTCCAACGCTTTATCCTGAAAAGGCAATACTGTTTAAAATTAAGATTAGAAGAGCTTAAGATTATTGGAAGAGCTGTTAGTCTAGCTACTAGTCGGGTATTATTTGTAAATAAATAAGTATTTTTGAATATTTAATACTTGTAATACTTCTTTGTTTTTAATTCACATATAATTTTATATTGGTGAGTCAGCTGAGATTAAGGATGAGGGCCAAACATATGGTGTCACATTTGATAGAAACGCAGAAAGATTGGTAAATTTGGCGTCAAAGTACTAATGGCTATCTTCGGCGAACAAGATATTGATGTATACTGTCAATCGACCCAGTTTTATTATATACATACGAGGGATGTTCGAAAAGAATTGTTTATTTCTATCTGGAGACTTCAAACTTCAAGTTAGACCAAAAGGGCTCATTTCATGCCCTCGAAGTACTCCCCGTGGCTAGAAATGCAAAGTTTCAGCCGATCTATCCACTTCTTGAAGGCGTCACGGTACGCGGATTTGGGCATCGTAATAAGGTACTGATGAATGGCAGATCAAAGTGCCTGTCGGGACTGGTATTTCCGCCCAGCAAGGAATGAATTCAATTTCGGAAACAAAAAGAAATCACATGGGACAAGGTCTTGGGAATATGGGGGCAGAGGCAAAACAGTTATTTTATCTTTCTTCAAAAACGCCGTAGCTATTGCAGAGGTATGAGCGGTTGCATTGTCAAGTAGAAGACGGACATGTTTAAAACCAGTGGCAGGGCGTCGTTTCTGATAATCCTCTTTCAGTTTCTTCAGTACTACGTCTTTGTGGTACTTTCCGGTGATGCGTTTGCCCCTTTTCACCGGCACTTTTATTGAGACTCCTTCCTCAGAGAATAAGGTTGCATACAAAACCTTCTTTGTACTCAAAGAACGCTTGGCAATTATTGGGCATTTGCTGTGTTTAGTGACCCAGATCTTATTGCTAACCTTTCTGACGGGGTCAAAATAATGGACCTAGGTTTCATCACCTGTGTCGACATTGGCAAACTGCTTTTTGTCATATTTTGGAAACATTTGGAGCAGCTTTTTGGCCATTTTAACCCGTTACCTCTTTTGCTCGTCAGTCAACAGATGTGGCACCCATCTACCAGATATCTTTCTGACTTTCAAATGCTTCTTCAAAATGGTGAACCGTTGACAATGATATCCCTACCATTCGTGCAATATCACGAACTGTAAATCTGGCATCTCTTTCAATGATTCCTTTATTATAGAAACGATATCTTTACGAGATGCAGATTTTGGTCTACCTGATTTCGGTGCATTTTTGATGGACTCTACACCAGACTCAAGTTTAGTATACCGACGCCGAACTGTGTCATAAGACACACAAGAAGGTTCAAAAGCAGTAGAAATTTCAGTCACAGCTTCTTCAAAGAACAACCAAGTTTTGAGCAAGCTTTGATGTAAGACCGTATTTCACCTTTTTAGTCGACGCTTCTACCAACCATTTTTACTGCAGTGGTCAATGACTGCGTGTATTCAAATGCACTTCTATGCCTTACACTTAGTTTGCGGACCCCGACCATCGGTGCTTGAAGAAATAGATGGGCTGCATGATGCTTCCACGCAGAGCTGAAACCGACCAGCACATGAGTACTGGTAAACCGCTTAGATAATCTAAGCTTGCCAAGGCAAAGCAGTGCAAGTCCATGCTTATAAACCCATTTGGTTTCATTGGGCATCAGGGCTTGAGATGTTATTTCATCTCAATGTCGGGTAAAAGTTCTACAAAATTGGAACCAACGTCTCCAAAATGACCTTTACAGTGTTGACGGGGACGTTAAACCTCAAATCAAACAAACTTAAACTTAGTTTAACATGTTCATTTATACAACATTGTGTAGATATTGAATAGCCCTATACAAGTATGTATTGGTTTTGATCGTGCCCCGCGTGGCTATCGAGCTAGAGGACAATAAGCAATTCTTTTCAAACATCCCTCGTATATACACAAAAGGTCTAAAACTGCATATGTCTACGCGAATACCGCTGATCAATGCAATCAATTCGCTCGCGAATTAAACAATAAACCGAATGCAATAAAAATAAAAATGTCCTCCAAGTACCGTAAAGCGTTTATCATTATTGTCCTAGCTAACGAGCCTCCGTGACCTAGTGAATAAGAGCACTGACTCTTAATCATTAGGTCTCTCACTGCTGTGGGTTCGAGTTTGACTAGGGTCACATGTGGGACGCGAAGTTCTGTAATGGAATGTCATGTGTTTTTTCTCCGGGTACTCCGGTTTTTGCCCATCTATGATTAACGCTCGTATAAATATGAGTGAAATAATCTTGAAAGGGCCGTAAAATCCACACCAAAACCAAAAAAAAAATATTGTCCTAGCTAACTCATATATGTTATGGTCTCAAATATGGACATTGGCAAAAAAACAGGCAGTGTAGACCAAGATAAGCTACCAAAATAAACCGGCCTCTGATATGCGTCTACACTGCTTGTCTATATCTGCAAGCATTTAAGCGTACGAGTGCAGTTAGTACCATTCCTCCAGCTTACACTCAAGAAACGAACAACCTATTTGTGCTGTTAGTACCACGACTGAAATACGCTTCAGATGTCGCTTACACATACATACTAAATATAAGTGAAGGCAATGATCAGGAATCGATACAATTAACCCACAGCTCCCATCAGAGACACCAATGGGAAAGAAACACAAACATAAAACAAAAAACCCTAATGGTAACATCAATAGCGGAAAGCCAAACGGACAGTTACTTTCCCACAAAATGGCCAATTGGCTATCCAAAACAAAATAATATAAGCAATACAAACACTCAAAGACAAACCATAATAAAAATAAACCGCGACAGAAGTACCACCTTGGGACGGTCAGTGAAACGAATTCCACTTGTGGGAGTGGGGGCTTAAATCGATTTTACGTGGCCACAATCGTCGCCCTTACTTCCGTCGCGATTTAGACAAATGATTTGTTCAGTCCGCACGAAGGTCTCCAAACTCATTAGTGCAACATCTCCGTGAACACAAAAAATCGAACAACCACTGAGATGAAACAACGGTGAGGACCCACTGAAATGCCGGAGCAAAAGAAAACCAACACACCTAGTATGTATCTTGTAGCAAGTTTATTTTACACACAGCTTGTAATCAACGACTTAATGCACCTTTGTCCAAAGAAGGTATTTTTTTTCAGGAGGTCAATCCCAATCGTGTCCGGAAACATTGATCAGTACTGGAGAGTGCTCATGAAATATTTTCCCTTCCGAGGATTTAAGAATGTAGTCAAAGAATGCGCACTGTTCTGCTCAATCGCTTATTTATAAGCCTGCAAAGGAAAACTGCCGCTTTGTTTACTGTCCGGCTCGACATGACATATGTAGTGTTGACAGGCCTTACGAAACAAGCCTCTTCATTACATGGTAAATTGACCTCCGAAAAAGCGAACAACTTGAGATGAAAAATTAAGTCATATTTTTAGATCATAGACTGTGGGTCCTTGTTAGAACCGCTTCGATGAGACAGTTCTTACGAGTACCAATAATCTATGTTTTAGAGCCGAAATAAGAAAAAATAGATCCACCCCTGTAAACCCCAGTTTAACTATACGCAAGTCGGGTTCGAGGGGGGGCTAGAAATATATTGGCGTGTTTTCCTGATGTGGGAAGTTAAACTCCAACCTAAAATTCAATCAGTAAGCGTTAATATGGTGTCCACCTGTTCGCTCAAGATATTAAGCAGTTAGTATGTTGTTCTATTTTGTAATTTTTGTTACAAGCAAGATAATACGTTGTACGAACAAGACATCATGTTGTTCCAGCAAGATAGAAACTTGTTGTCGCAATGTTTTAAAGATAAAACAAATATTTCCTTCCCCCTTTCTAAATCCAAACCATTGCCCTCCCGTTGTCGAGATTGGCTGTTTAAGGGTAAGTGTCAGAATTAGATGTTGTCAGTTCATTGATGGTTCCTGTCCCTAATGTAATGTTTTCATCAGAACCACAAAAGTGTTTTAACTCTGGGATCTGGTTATGTTTAACAGTTCCCTAGCTACTCAACCTTTATAGCCCTGCAGAACAAACTAGATACATGTACAAATAGTTTAGAGCTAATAAGATGGATGGCGTATAATGGGTCATCTCGTCTGAATCTAAAACGTTTGTCATGGCATCCGTTTTGCGTAAAATGACTCAATAATAGGAAACTTCTAGAATTCTAAATAGCCGAGACTCAAACTATTTGCCTCTTCAAAAGCGACACAAGGTTAAGTAAGAAAACATAATTCCATATCAGTTATTTTGAAAATAAATCGGATATAAGTACTCACCGTCCTGATAAAATGGTTCCATGGACTAGTCTAACACATTCTGGGTTTGAAATGTTGAACGTCTGAAAAACATATTAACCCTCTCTTGCTGAATATTCAGTTTAGCCACACCCATTTCTGACTTTGAACCAATCAGATTACTTGATGTAATTTATTCCTACAAATTCATAAATTGAATGTCAAACAGTGTAGATCCTAATCAGATGGTAGAAGCCATCTGATCTGGATCTACACTGTTTGCAAAGAAAAAGGGTTGTCGTGAACAGCAGGATAGGAGTTAACTTTTTATTCAAGAACCGCAGACTGATTTGTTTAATCGGCCTTGCATACCGTTTCTAGTAAGTATTTGAAAAAACTCTTAATTAATGCGAAATTATAAGGCAAAATCACAGTTGAAAACATACAATCAAAATGCATTTTATTGTGTAAGCAGGTCTTTGATCATTATTTTTCTTTTTTTTTTCTCAAAAGCAAGGAGTGTGACGGACAGTGGGTATGGGTTAGACATACCTAAAATAGACGACTCTTACAAGCACACGTAATGCATATTTGCAGCAGAAATATAACAGCATTCGGGAAAATATCATTTGGATGCCAGGAAAGAAATGACAAATATGATTCGGGTTTTATCGTTATGCAAGCCACCACAAAGAATTAACGAAAACACGCCTACATAATTTTGACCCCTTGTACCACACTTTCATCTAGTAAAATAGAAGTGATGGCAATGCTCAGGAATTGATACAATTAACCAACAGCTTCCACCAGAGACACCAAAGAGAAAGAAGCACAAACATGAATCAACTAGACCCTAATGGAGTTTATATGGGTACGAAAAAGATCCCAAATTTTCATCTTATTTTTTTTTACTTTTTACGGCGGTAAAATTTACAGTGTATTTGTATATGCGTGTTTTTGTAATGTTTATATTACCAGACGGCATACGAAAAACAAACCAATGCACACACCAACACCAAGGCAATTGCGAAACCTAACCTTTAAATCGGTTACAAAATAACAAACCATATGGTGATCCACATAGACTCAGACATTTTCTAGTATTGCTCCTTACTATGAGAGCTGCCTTTGGTCGGGCCAATCGGAGTCAAACTGTTGGTTTTCTTCTGCTCCAGCATTTCAGTGAGTCCTCACCGTTGCTTCATCTCTATGGTTGTTTGGTTTTTGTTATCTCGGATATGTGGCAATGATGAGTTGGGAGGCCTTCATGCAGACTGAACAAATTATGTGTCTAAATCGCGACCGAAGTAAGGGCGAGGATTGCGGCCGCGTAAAAATCGATTTAAGTAGAAGTAAAACAAAGATCAGGAATTGATACAATTAACTTACTCCACCCATCAAAGACACCAAAGGGAAAGAAATACAAACATTAAGCGACCAGACCATAATGGAAACCTAAACAAAGGAAGGCCATAAGGACAGTTACTCTCCCACAAAATGTCCATATGGCCAACCAAAATTAAAAGACACAAGTGATTCACACAGTAAGTAACAAACAACAACATAAATAAATCGCCACAGAAGAACGGTCAGTGGAAAGGGTCAGTGGAAAGATTTCCACTGGGGGGCTTAAATCGATTTTACGTGGCCACAATTCTCGCCCTTACTTCCGCCGCAATTTAGTCAAATAATTTGTTCAGTCCGAATGAAGGCCTCCTAACTCATCAGTGCAACATCTCCGTGAACACAAATAATCAAAGAACAACAGAGGTGAGACAACGGTGAGCCCCAAGTGCAATTCGTTTCACTGACTGTTCTAAGGCATTCTTGTGTCGCGGATGGTTTTTGTTGTGATTTGTGTGTGTGCGTGCGTGCGTGCGTGCATGTGTGTGTGTGTGTGTGTGTGTGTGTGTCCCTTATATTTTTTGTTTTGGCTGGCCAATTGGCCATTTTGTGGGAAAGTAACTGCCCTTTTGGTTTTCTCTGTTCCGGTGTTTCCATTGGGGTCCGGTGGTTTCGTGTTTGTGTTTTATTCCTTTTTGTGTCTCTGAAGGGAGCTTTGGGTTAATTGTATCAATTCCCGATTATTGCCGTCACTTCTATTTTTGATAAATAAAGAACGCGTTACTGGTTAGCAACAGTGCTGTTAAAGTATTCCTTGAGTTCTCTTAATATATACCTTAACAAGCAAAAGCTGTGCCTCGAGACATGTTCGCTCAGCGACTACTGAAACATCCTGCTTACTCATTCAGTCACAGTGCTATTTTCTCTTTCTGCATGAAAAAGCTTCGTGTAAAGGGCTTCCATCTACCAAAGACACTGATAAGACTGCCTGAATGCGCGGGTTATTCTGTCGTTGCTGTTGTTGTTGTTGTTTTGTATTTGTTTTTGCCAAGTATCATTTTTATTTACATCCGGACATGAAGGCCGTGGGGTGTAGAGTTTGCTTTCATAGTTGTTTAAACAATATTTGTTCTTTTAAAAAGTGACATGAGGGCCCTCGTATGTATCTTGTTCCTGTTTCAAATATAGATTGTGGGTGCTTGTCGAAACCGTTTCATTTGTGTTACTGTCAAGCGCACGGTAAAAGCAAACAATATATATCCTTCTAAACCTCACTTTTTCGATATACAATGGGATTTACAGCTGTAATCGTTAAACTGATTTGTTAAACTGATCATTGCCTTGACTTATATTTTGTTAACGTGAGACAAATCATTAACAGTACTTTATAAAAGTTTATGGATAAACTGTTAACGTCACCCGCTCTTAAAAAAATGAAATCCTTGTCACAATGGGAATCTATTATTTATTTAGTTGAGTCATTTGGAAGAGTGTTCTCATTTAACTGATCATTCAATGTGGCCTTGACAAGCCAAGAGGGTCGATTGCGCCGCGTAAAATCGGAGCTGTGTGTTAATTGTATCGATTCCTGATCATTGCCTCCACTTCTGTTTTGAACATGTGCGCTGAACGTAGTCTCAAAATAATCTGTACACAATTTCATTTTCCCCCGACAGCATAAAGAGATTTTTAAATAACCATCCATATCGCGCACTACGAATGCTCAGACAAGTGTGCATGATGGCGCACACTTGTCTGGGCATTCTCTGGTCGCACAGGCTGGAAGACCACTCTTCGCTTCCTGTGGTCCAATGGAAAAAATAACATAAACAACAGATCTTCCTGACACGAGATGGTAAGGTTGCTAAAAACTAATTAAAACTGTAAATTACAAAAGCAATAGGACGAAAAATCTGCAAATTGAATAAGGCGATCAAATACCACATAGAACGATCGGAATCGCAAACTATCATGACCCAATCTCCAATTTGTATATGGTTATGATGTCTTTAAATATTGGTCAGTCCCATTGGCCGGTCGGTATAGTTTTTTTAATCCCGGTACAGTTTTAGGTGATGTAATAACGAATACAAGAACCTAGCTCACGTGCCAATCGTCAAAGTCAGCAACAGTTGCGTCAAGTGCGTCTTGTGGAGGGTGGCTGATATGATAATAAAACAATTATTTCCAGTGCAAAAGTGTATCAAATCGTTCACATCACCGATGTACAATATTGTTTACTAAACTCCAAGCTTTCATGAAATAACTGTATACTATAGTGACCTTTCGCACTTATACTGGTCTTGTCACGTGCGACTCGTATTGTACACGGCTCTTGCGAAACTGGTCTGCTCAGTCACAAAAAAGCAAGAGTCTAGGAATTTTAGATATGGAAACTGGATGTACTGTACTATCCAGACATCTTACAGCACAGGTGCAGATTTTGCAGGCGGACTTGCGCCTTTACGTAAAATCTTGTTGTTTTCAAATAACAAAAATATAAACGAAGTTTTCTTATGACGTGGCTTATACCAAACACGCATATACAAAACATTTCAACCTTTATCGCCGAAAAAATGAAAAATTTACGATGAAACAATTGCGATATTTTTTGTATTTCTGCTCAAAATATAGATGGTGGGTACTGGCTAGAAACGCATCGATAAGGCGGTTCTAACGAGTACCCACAATCTTTATTTTTAAGCAGAAATAAGAAAAAAGGTTCACCCTTGCAAACCCCAGGTTTGCTATATAAAAGTGGGTTTCGAGGGGTCAAAATTATATAGGCTTGTTTTCGTGATGAAAAGTCGATCAACTGAAGGAACTGACGAAATATTCTGATGTTGAAAGAAACTTTATATTTAACTTTTACAGTTTATATTTTACTTTTGGTCCTTTGAGATCGGCGTGAATATTCTGAGAAATCAGAAATAAATTATTGGTTTAGACTCGTATTCTAGACAGGTTTTTAATTATTTGGACCCCATTTGATTTATATCAGTCTTTGAATCGACTGCCTATTCGAACTTCGCAAAATTGCAGTATGCTTCCTCTGGCTTTCTTTGCCGGATCCTT
The DNA here is from genome assembly GCA_963580285.1 of Lucinisca nassula. Lineage (NCBI taxonomy): Eukaryota > Metazoa > Mollusca > Bivalvia > Lucinida > Lucinidae > Lucinisca > Lucinisca nassula. The sequence continues at coordinate 10,055,950 of OY757011.1, read as the reverse complement.
ACAGCGTCACTGATGAGGCTTTATTAGCCGAAACTACGTAGTATGACCCATCTTTTATCTTATGAATGTTTTCATTGCTCTTAAAGGAACTCATTTTTGATTTTTATTTATAATTCATTACATTTAAACTTTTGACCAAGTAATATTGTTTTGTGACTTACATTGAGATATGGCAGTCTGTACACGATAGGAACAGATAAGTTGGAAGCAAAGTCAACCTCACCAGCATGGATGAACATGGCAATCACCGCTGTATTAACATTGTCTTCTTTTGCCTTGATGCCGGAGCTGCAACGAAATATAATTGCCTATGAATTTCAATCAATGAACCACGGAGAGTTAGACTTCCCGAGTGATATATGCGTTCGTCTTCGATTCTGAATCTTAAATGTTCAAACCTCGCTAGAAAACTGTTTAACCTTTTTCCATGTTTCATTCTTAAAACAGTTATGCTAGATGTTGTTGAAGAAAGTAACGCTGTTTTTATTTTATATACCATGCGGTTCTATTTATAAAGTGTACCTACGGCTATCAGGCAACGGGAAATCTTTATCTTATCAGTGACATTGACGAATGGAGCAGGAAGGAAATCGGAGAGAAATCGACACTGTCAGAAGTTTAGACAATCATTTCGAATATTTGGAGTATGTGTCGTGTACACTGCCGGTGCAGGATATATGCGAGGGGCAATAATGTAATGCGTCACGCTTCATGGTGTGGTCTGATCAAGAAATAATCTTACAATGTTAAATAATCAATATGGATATGAAAACCACTATTGTCGGCTTTTGATTAACACAGCTTATTTAATATCGGAATGAATTTCATTTTCGTGGATTTTATCCATGTAAAACTCGGGCTTAATGCAAAGTCTGGGAGTGGTTATCGGACTTTACACATAGATATAAAAAAAGAAGTGAAGGCAATGCTGAGGAATCGATACAATAGACCACAGCTCCTATCAGAGACACCAAAATGAAAGAACAAAAAAAACATGAAACACTAGACCCTAATGGAAACATCAATAGCTGAAATCACAAATGACAGTTACTTTCCCACAAAATGGCCAATTGGCTATCCGAAACAAAATAATATAAGTGATACACACACTCAAAGACGAGCCCTAATACAAATAAACCGCGACAGAAGAACCGCCTTGAAACGGTCAGTGAAAAGAATTCCACTGGGGGCTTGAATCGATTTTACGTGGCCACAATCCTCGCCCTAACTTCCGTTGCGATTTAGACAAATAATTTGTTCAGTCCGCATGGAGACCATCTAACTCATCAGTGCTACATCTCCGTGACAAAAACAAATCAACAACTACAGTGATGAAACAACGGTGACGCTAGAAAACGCACAAAATTCCACAAAAATGATAATTCATTCCTTATAATTCCATTTTTGTCATCGAAATGCTTACAAAAGCCAACCAAATTGTAGCTCTACATTTCAGGAATTCTTTCGAAACAGTAATAACTTACCAACGGCCACGGCAGAATGATTATTGAATTAGAACCTGCCATCTTTGAAAGAAATCCAAGCTAAAAAACGCCGTCTTTACATTCAGTTTGTCTTCTTACATTAAGATTTTCAATAGTTTTCTATCTTTCAATTGAACGCTGTTGATGTCGGTTCGTATACACTAACGTAACGCGCGGGATCGAAACGTGCTCTTTGACGTCGTTGTACCATTCCCTGTTGCTATGTGAAATGTATCTGAGATTCTTGCTCATGGAATTTATCGAAGTATGAAACTTATATGGGCCCCGCCAAGCGATTTTGGTACTTATCGCCTATGCGCGCAGTCTCGCCAGAACCTTCGTTGCTCGCTCATACAAGCAGTGAATCAAGAGCAACCTTCAGACAGAATGCCATATCCCTGGCCCCTCTGAATGGCTGGGCATGCGCAGTTAAAACTTGTCATGACGCCATGATGACGGAATGCTCGAAGACACAAATTGGCTTGGCGGGGCTCATATTTCAAGCAATCAAAACGCTCGAAATGCACATTATGATGGAGAATTCGAACTATCAATATATGTGCCTCTTACCTTTTCACATCATGGTTTGGGAGTTTCTCTGCCATACCTTTTAGTCGAACACTGGTTATCTTTACAAAAGCTACAAATATGATAAAATAGGGAGTTATCTGAAATAAGCTTTCTTCCTGTTACCCAAGCATCAGGGTAGAGTATCCATGAAATATTATGTCTTTCAAGGCTCTTTATATGTGATGTTTGATTTTGTTTATAAAATCAACATTTTGACACTTGTGTGGCCAAATTATTTAGTTCAGTAAAGTTAGCTGAGTTACCACTTGTCGCCTGAGAACTTTTTGTTTGTTAATATGTTTCTTAGATGTCTGGGATAGGCTCTCTATTTCAATTTCAACAAACTTGTTTAAGATCTTAATATTTATTCTAATACTCCTGATACCTAATATTGCAAACACTCAATGGACTGCTGTACCGCAGCCTGCAACATAATTACTGGGAATTTAAAATATAATACATGATTCTAATATACAAAATAAAATTTCTAAAGGACCGAAATAACAATTTCCTTTTTATATAGATTTCAACAAGTGCGGGAAGGAAATGCTGTCGCCTTGAAAGAATTCGGTAATCGTTATGCTCTTAAAATTTTGAAACGAACTAATAAATGCATTTTTTCTGGTCTAATTTGTTACCTCCTAAACCAATACATTTTGTACTGACCATTCCATGGCGGTCAGTCTGTTTCGGTATCTTACTGTCATTGTCTTTGTATGTATGTAATGGTAACATTTTGTCTTGGATGCCCGCCTGGCGTTCGGGAAAGGAGCTGTCCATTTGGCTGTCTACGTGTTTTAATTATAACACAGTTGCTTTTAGGCTTTTAGTACATCCCGTGGTTTAACCGCACTAGAGTACAATAGCGACCCACTTACACACACACAGACAAACACGCACACACCACCACCACAACCACCATCCCCTCTAGTACAAACATTTGTACTGACCATTCCATGGCGATTCTTCAGTTGCGGTGTATTACTGTTTCGTCTTGGAATATATGTATTGCTAAAATCTTTTTTATTTTTGACAGCCGTTTTGCGAGAAAGTGACTGTTTTTTTGTTTTTGTTGTTGTTTTTTTTTCCTTACAGGATGTAATGTTTTTTATACCCCCGTTGGAGGCGGCGGGCATAGAGAATACCCTGTCCAAATGTATGTATGTATGTATGTATGTATGTATGTATGTATGTATGTATGTATGTATGTATGTAATTTAACGGCCTAGTCAATACTATTTGATTTGGGTCATATCGATCCGGTCAGTTCACCTATCCTTTTGTTTCCTTGCCAGTATTATACACAAGCGCTTTACCAGTACAGTGCACTTTCTTTCGCAAGAAACTGACAACTGTACTTCTTGAATAAGCGGAAGGGAGAGAATGGCCCCAAAAAGATTTCATGATCAGTCTCCACGAACGAATGTTGCCAACCCCGGGTGGCATCGAACCCGCGACCCCTGATCACCAGTCGGACGCGAATCCGACTGAGCTACGAAGGCATGCGAATTTATGTATGTATGTATGTATGTATGTGCGAATCTTGTCCGGTAAATTACTTCGTTATTCATTGATAGATTTGAAAATTACTTGACCATATTGTTAACCACCATGAGACAATGTGAAGAGCGGGCCTGTGGCTCCATGGTCAAGTCCATACCTACACGTCAGAGGTCAAAATATTTTTCTTTTATTTCTGGTTAATTACTTTGATATTACTTGATGGATTTTAGAATGACATGACAGAAATGTTAATGATAATGAAACAATGTGCTGCGTGCTCACTCGGGTCACGAGCTCCAAGTTCAAGATCATCCACAGAGGTAAACGCGTCTATTTTTGGAATCCGGTCAGCATCTTTGTTAATACTTAATAGATTTTAACCCTTTTTGTACCAAATGGAATCTTCCTCCTTATATATAGCAGGAGTCCATTTCAAAATTAAGGGGTGTCAGGTTGTGTTTTCATCAAAATCTATTTGGAAAATGTCTAAACCTTTAGCAAACAGCGGATGCCCTGATCAGACCCCGCGTTCTGTGGCGTCTGATCTGGGCCTGCACTGTTTGCCAAGTACTAAATGGGTTAAATAATTTTGCGGAAATGTTAACCATCAAAAGACAATGTGTCGCGCAAGACCTAGGTCTGTATCTCAAGGCCAAGTTCATACTCAGAGGTCCAATGTCAGAAAAAGATTCACTTTTTCATGTCCAGTCAATGTTTTCAGTCCCTGTTGACAGAAAATAATTACTATTATGAGACGACATGGCACGCACAACCCAAAAGTTTGAAGATCAAAAATCAAATCCCACTTTGAGGTTGATGGTCAAAAATTTGGGTCTATTTTTCGTTTCCAGTCCAAAACTTTGTTATTGGTAGAGGGATTTTAAAAATAATTTATCATAAACGTTGAACACCTTTAGACGGTGTGTCACGCACAAAATACATGTGTAAAGCTCCAAGGCCAATGCCACAATTATAGGTCGAATGTCCAAGAAGGGGTATTTTTCATGCCTGGTCTAAAACTTTGTCACTTGTTGATATATTTTGAAATCACTTGGCTGAAATGTTGACCGTAAAAAGATCAAATGTCAAAAATAGAGACCTTGATTGATTTTAAAATTTCACAGCAGATATGTTAACCACTATAAGACAATGCGTCACGTGCAAGATCCGGGTGTATTGTTCCTAGGTCAAAATCATACTTAGAGTTCAAAGGTCAAAGAAGTCTGTTTTTCATGTCTGGTCTATTACTTTGTCATTTCTTGTTGAATTTTGAAATTACTTTGCAGAAATGTTAACCATCAAAGCAAATCTAAAGATATAACTCAGAGGTCAAGATCACACTTAGAAGTCAAATATAGAGACATTGCTGTCTCTTGAAAATTCTTGACATAAACCTTTACCAGCATGAAAAACATGGAAAACCCAGGTCTGTAGCTCCAAAGTCTAGGTACCACTTAGGGGTCACAGGTAAAAAGGGACATTTTTTTTTAATATCTAGTCCGTCTTGATGCATTTAGAAATTACATGGCTGAAATGACAACCATCATGATGTTGTGTGTTACGCCAAAGTCTTAGTCTGTTACTCCAAGGTCAAGGTCAGAGGTAATGGTCAAAATTAATGTAAAAAGTTTCATTTTTGTGACCGGGCTGACATTGTGTCATTCTTTGATGAATTTAAAACTCACTTTGCAGAATTAATACACCAAGGTCAATTTAACTCAAAGTGGTCACAAAGATAAAACATAGAGGCAATTTCCCATGTCAAAAACTTTGCGATTCCTTGATGGAGTTTTAAATTACTTAGCAGAATTTTTACTACCATCATCAGACCTAAACGGGCAAATGCCAGAGTCGTAGTCATACTTAGAGGGCAAAGACAAAAAAAGGACCGTGTGGATTTGAAAATGTTTATCATCATCAGATGGTGTGTTAGCGCAACACGCTGATCCCAAACTTCAGGGTCAAGGTCCCACTCACAGGTCAAATGTCAAATAACATTACAGAAACGTTAGTTCCAAGGTCCAAATTACACCTGGAGGCCAAAGATAAAAAACATGGAACTATTTTTTGGCGGGGGCATCTATGTTCTATGGACACAAATCTAGTCCTGATTAGGTTAGCATACTAGTTTGGACAGGAAAAATTAAAACAATGACTACGCTCATAAAACAGAAATAAAAGGAATGCCAGGAATGGATACAATTACTTTCACCTTCCATCCAAGACACTAAAAGTGAAAAACATAAAATATACAGTAACGACATCGTTATTAAAAGATATAATTAGAAAGCCAAAAGAACAGTTTCGTTCCTTCTAAATTGCCAAACAGCTAACAAAAATATAAGTCTACTACCAGAACACACAAAGAAAAGACAAACGACAAACACTGACCAAAGCACAGCAGAAAAACCTTTATGTTTACGTCTTTACATCACCTTAAAATAGATATTCAAGAATTTCATAGGAAGTTTGTTGTGGCTCCAGCAAACAAGGCCGCTAACAATGCGGTCGTTGTTTGACGGCTCCACTATGTTAACACTCAATTCCAAGGCGGTTCTTCTATTGAGGTTAATTATTGTTATAGTACGTCTTTGCATGTATCTATTGCTAGCATCTTTTTTATTTTAGATAGACGGTTCGCCATTTTGTGTGAAAACTGTCCGTTTGGCTTTCTGCTGGTGACGGTTTCATTATGATGGTGTTGTTTTATGTTTGTGTTCCATTCCAATGGATCAGTGCCTCCACTTATATTTTTTTTAATTCTGCCTTTTTCACGTCCTGGGAACACTGACAAGGATTCACGGTCAAGGAAACCAAGTAATCAGCCGGCGCCAGTGCACATTTTGTTTATATTGTGTATACTGTCTCACGTTATGTGTGGTTGTCACGCCAAGGTATGCAATGAAATCCATATTCTGTAGAACCGTTCGCTCTGAAGTGTTACATCCTCACGTTTATTGGTTCTCTTACCCCAAGCTGTTTGCATGATATTGCATTTAACGCGCTGAAACCTCATACCCAAAGTTCTCGTCCAGAATCCTAATCTATCTGTATCATTTGAAGCCTCCGTGAGTCTTCTGCTTTTATACATATGCGGTAGCAAACACAGTCATCTGCGAACAGTCGCATTTCTGAGTCAGTGTCAATGGAGATGTCAGTACTGTATAAGGAGGAAATTAATGGACCAAACCAGTCCTTTGTGTGTCACCAGACAAAACTGGAGCAGTTAACAACAACTCCCCTTTCCTATATAACAGAAAAGTTATCTTTCCATTTGAGAGTCTTCCCGTCAGTTCCATAACAACATACAGTTGAACTTCGATGGCTCGAACCCCTTTGGGACCATGAAATTTGTTCGAGACAGCGGTAGTTCGAGCCACTGTTGCATACTTCCAGAAAACATAACGGGTGTATATTTGGACTTCTTTTCGGTGTTCTGTGACATAAATGTATGCTGTGTGTACTCATTAGAATCGCCTCATTGAGGCGATTCTAATGAGTACACGCAGCATACACCTGCAAGATAAAAGTCGAAAATCTCCTTAATTATCCCACACTTTTTCTTATGCAGAGGAATTCCCTAGGGACTCAAAACGGGTTCGACTCAGCCATGGTAAACGAGCCATCGGTGTTCGAGCCATCGAAGTTCGACTGTAATTTGCATTATCATGCGGGTGTGTCAGAAGCCTTTTAGAAGTCCTGAATTAGTCTGTCTACCTGTCCTCCTATGTCAAGATTTTTACAAAATTTGTGCGTAACGGAGTTTCATCACTGTGTTGTTTTTGTTGTGTTTTCTTTCGAAATGTATGTGAAATGCTGACAAATGTTTATGTCCATACAAGTTCGTCTTGATATATGTTCCAACATGCCCATTTATAGGAAACACTAGTCTTACAAAATGTTTCTGTCTTTTGTTTCAATAGGTTTACATTAAGTTTTCAGAGGAGATCTTTTTTCCAGAAGGGTTTATATTATAGGGAAGCGAAAGGGAAACCTCTAAAGGTGACTATCGACAAAAAAACGGCGAGAATAAGACAGCTATTTATATTTAGCTGAAGAATCGATTGTTTTTTCTCAAATGGCAGACAAACATATACCTGGAAGATCTGAATAATTGGAAGCTGTTAACAATGACTTTGGAAGTTCAATTTCTCCATGTTTAGGGTAAATTCGTTGTTGTCTGTCCCTTAGAGAGGGAAACCGTGAGCCCTTGAATACCTGTATCCATTGAGCCTCAACGCTCAGCTCTGAAAAGAACAGTTATCAGATAAGCAAGATTTTTATCGATGCAACTAAGACACAACTTACATTAAATCTGTAAAGCTGTTATTGCGACAAACAACTTTTAAAGAACAGGCTTTCAGTCATCTTCCTAGGACAACTGAAAGGAGTTCTCATTTCAGCTCCACCAATGTGCTATCGAGGCCGGCAATATCACATCTTAATAAAACGCTACTGACTGTCCTTTTCACAATCTCGCGTCTGCATTTTCTTATATGTTAAATGTTTTATAGTACCTCATTTATATTAAGCCCCCGCCCAAAGGGGCTTGAAGAAATATATGGGCTGCATGATGCTTCCACGCAGAGCTGAATCCGGCCCGCACACTAGTACTGGCAAACCGCTTAGAGGATCTAAGCCTGTCCAGGAACCGCGGTGCGAGGCTGACCGTCCATGCTAATAAACCCTATTGGTTTCATTGGGCGACAGGGCTTGAGATGTCATTTCATCTAAATGTCGGGTAAAAGTCCCACAAAACTGGAAGCAACGTCTCCAAAATGACCTTTACAGTGTTGACGGGGACGTTAAACCTCAAATCAAACAAACAAAAACCTCATTTATATTCATGAGGCATTCTTATTGGCCGCGAGCATGCCACGCACAGGGAATGAACGATCATGTCCAACTGTAATATTCCTCTCTCTTACGTTACTGCTCAAAATTACAACTGCACTGTGTACTCGCGTACACCGGTAGAATTCGATGTTCTTGTGTAAGGAAATATGACATGTCGTATCCCACCCTCACACAAGGGCAAGAAATTACTTTTGTTTTGTTTTATTATTTTGTTGATTTTGTTCTGTAATATAAAAGTCCGGATTACAAAAAATAACCATCTCAAGATATTTCCATGCCATCCTCTCGTTGACAAGAGGTGGGTGTTTCTTTGACTTTGTTTCTGTTCGTCTTTATTTTTTCTATTCTTTCGGTGGCTTGAGATAGCTGTGGTCTATGATATTCCAGAGCGACTTTCTCAAACATATTTTGGACTGTTGCTGATTATGAAGAGTTTTAACCCTTTTCCTGCTGAATATTTATATATGCCACACCCACTACCGATTATCAACCAATCAGATTACTTGATGCAAATTATTGCAACAAATTCACAATCTGAATGGCAAACAATGTAGATCCTGATCAGATGGCTTCGTCAGAAGCCATCTGATCTGGATCTACATTGTTTCAAAGATAAGGCATATCCGGGATTAGCAGGACAAGGGTTAATAAAAACGAGAAACCCATTTACTGTCGATAATTTTATCTTTGTTTTCAATGGAAAACTTTACATGTTCATTTTAGTTATGACGTGAACAGCTAAATTTTGGTGCCAAGGAAATCACGCCTTGATTTGGTTAGCATTAAACCAACAAGGGAGAAATTTCAACGCACCTAGTTCAGGAGCTGCACATTACCCTCTTAAGGACTGTCTTTGATCTGCTACAGACAGTATATCACAAGGGGCAATACAACGATTATGGACACAACGTAAATGCTCCTGTTAGAGGAATAGATAAATGCCTTCGACAAAATATCGCAACATACTAGGCATTACGATACACAGCCAAGTGAAATAGAGTATCCTTTTATTTCTCCAAAACGGCCACATTTTAATGCAAATTTGTGATTTTTTTCTTATTCAAACTCAATACATAGGTTGTGGGTACTCGGTTTTAACAAGTACCCGTCCCAAAAACTATATCTTGGAAAAGAAATAATAAAAATAATATATACCCCCCGTAAACCCCATTTGTCTCTATTCAATATGGGCTTAGAGGGATGTTCATTTCACGGACTTGTTTGTCTTTGGGTGTTTGTGTCGCTTATATTTTTTTATTTCGGATAACCTATAGGCCATTTTGTGGGAAAGTAATTTCCGCTGTTGATGTTTCCATTGGGGTCTTTTGTTTCATGTTTGTGTTAGTTTCCCTTTGGTGTCTCTGATGGGTGCTGTGGGTTAATTGTATCGATTCCTGATCATTGCCTCCACTTCTATTGTGTTCACGTGATGGCAGCAAGAAACCTATCTTAAACAGTAATGATTAGGTTGAAGAAAACTGCGATGCAAGGATACCCGATACGCATTCTTTTCATATAGAGTGATTGATATTTTTCCTTGATCAACTAGGAATTCAAAATTCCTATTTAGTATGACGTACCAACTTCTTGTCTTGATGTTCCCATGTAAGCCTGTTCAAAGCCAATTTTACCACCAATACTACCATCATTTACATGGTTTTCCATACTTTGTGCCAAAACATGCGCAAATGTTTCCACAACCTTCATCAAGTTATCCCCCTCGTCTCCCGGAGGTCGAGTTACATTCCATCCAAGATCATGTTTCTCATCTAGTAAATTATTAACGATATCAGATATAATCTGCAAAATAAGAAAAATAGCAGTTTTCTGCAACCTCATTGTTGTCGCCTGTCCAAAAGTGGCGATGTTTACTTCGGGTATACGGCATCCTCAGGCCAATATGCAAATGAAGATGACCGGAAAGTGCCATAGTCAAAGAACAACTATTTCGAGGATCTTATATGAGTGCTTATGTATTATTGAATCTAATAAACGAGCTGAGGAAAAGGGATAAAATGCAAGGCTTCGCCGAGCATTTTATCACTTTCAATTCCTCAACGAGTATAATAAATTCATTTATACATAAACACGAATGTTAGATTCTATTTAACATATATTACATCCAAAACACATTTTATTCACGATTTGTTAATGAAAATGTCAATATTCCACCATTAGTAAAGGCGACGTGGTTAATGACGCCGTATATGTAACGTTACGGGGCATTTCTTCATAATTTGCATATTTAATCCACCAGTGGATGATCAAATTTATTACATGGCATTATTTCACACTCAGACGAGACACGCGACGTCATGTGAGAAAAGGAACATACACAGCGGAAAAAAGCAACAAGCCTCCTGGTCTCTAACAAGGTTGTTACAATGCTTTACATCAAGGAAACACGACTTTATAATTTGACCCCGCTAAACCCTTATTGTATATAAAAAACTGGCGTTAACAGGGGTTTACATTATTTTTTTATTATTTCTGCTAAAAAAATCCATTGTGGATAATAGTTATAACCGCCTTTATGAGAAATATAACAAAATCCGATATTTTTATCTGAAATTTTCATTTTTGTTTTTTAGTTCTTAAATTTCCAATATATTTTAATAGGCATGTTTTCGTATTGATAGGATATAACAGCAATGCAACAAACATGACATTATATGAAATCGATCTATCTCGGCCCCACGCACATCAGGGATTGAAGAAATAGATTGGCTGCATGATGCTTTCATGCAGAGCTGAAACCGACCGCATACCAGTACTGGTAAACTGCTTAGAGGATCTAAGTCTTCCCAGGCAAAGCGATGCGAATCGGACCGCCCATGCTTATAAACCGTATTGGTTCCATTTGGCGAAAGGGCTTTAGATGTCATTTCATCTCATAGAAGTCCCACGAATTTTGGAAGCAACGTTTCCAAAATGACCTATACAGTGTTGACGGGACGTTAAACCTCAACTACAATAAACAAAACTGTCTATCTATCTATATGTCTGTATGACTGTGTGTCTTCCTGTCTGTATATCTCTCTACCTATCTTACTGCGATTGGTCACATTTGACTATTACTCGCAGGTGCACATTACATACACTCCAGATTAGCAGGATGAATGCATACACTATAATTATATAATTATGGTAGGGATCTGCACCATGCACATGGTAGTTGTTCTCCCTGAACATGGTGTGTGCGGGTTGGGGGGGGGGTGGACTCGAGTTAACGGAAGGACGGCGCACTTTGTGACATTCGTCCAGGCAAATGATGCCAGTGGCACATATAAGGACACCGCAATTTTATTACCGCCCCGGGGCCTCTACTATCAGAGGCAAGTGCACTAATACCACGAGCTATCACGCTCCGCGGATAACAAAGAATGAACACGCACGAACCACCAGCAGCAATATAAACCATTGGTGACTTTCAGCCCAAACAGTAGCCCTTGGAACAATTACTGTTCTCAACGTACATAAGTGTCGACTAGTTTAGAGGTTTTCTACCTTAATTGGTGTGACATACACATAAAAGCAAGCCAATCAAATCAGAGTTCGACTTCAAACATACACTGATATTGTTTGATAGAACAACTTCATTTAGGTGGTTCCAACGAGTATCTAGAACCTGCGCCTGAAAGCAGCCAGTGGAATATACCCTTATAAACCCATTTTTCTCTTTGTATAAAGTAGAAGTAAAACAAAGATCAGGAATTGATACAATTAACTTACTCCACCCATAAAAGACGCCAACGGGAAAGAAATACAAACATTAAGCGACCAGACCATAATGGAAACCTAAACAAAGTTTCATAGACTTGATCATTGCCGTCATTTCTATTTTGTTAACGTTGTGAACTGGGGTTTTCATGAGCGTTCATTCAAAGGAATTTCTCGCGTAATGAAAGAACTTTAAAATAATTTTACCAGAACCGTCTTTGCAGCAATTAACTGACAATCAACTTACACGCAAACGGTAATTGGGTCTCGGTGAAATAGACAGAGCTGCATGGTACTTCTGCGCAGAGCTAACTTTGACCGAACTCGAATACGGGTAAACCGCTTAGCAATTCTAAAATAGAAGTGAAATAGAAGTGAAGGCAATGATCAGGAATCGATACAACTAACCCCACAGCTCCATCAGAGACACAAAAGAGAAAAAAAACACAAACATGAGACAACTTACCCTAATGGAAACATCAATGGCGGAAAGCCAAAAGGACAGTTACTTTCCCAACCAAAAACTGGTCAATTGACTATCCAGATCAAGCCTGTCCTAGAAAAAATAGATGCGAGTCGGATCCATTCTTTAAACACTAGTGGGTGGTAGGGCTTGAGATGTCATTCCATATCAATTTGTGGAAAAAAAATTGAAGTGACGTTTCCAAAATGACCTAAATAGTGTTGACGGGGACGAAAAACATAATCACAAATACAAATAATCAATCAACTTACATTCATGAATTCTTCAGTTTCGTTCAACCGTGGAAACCTGTCTTTGGCACGAGCATAATGCGTTCTAGTATCCGTCCATCTGAGAGTCTTCAGGTTTATCAAGCGTGCCTGTGTATTTACCAACATTTCCAGCAAGTCTATCACTGTTGCGACATCTACCGGATTAATGTAGATATTAGACTTCGTGTGGTTCACGAGTTCCAAACCAAGGTCTAACAGAGTCAACTCTTCTATGAAACCAGACAGAAGATAATGCTGAAACTATGTAAAAGAAAGCAATGTCCGAACCCGCCTTATAAATTAACACATTGTATACTGAACCGAAAAAGGAACGCAACTTTTTCAACCAAAATGAAAAGTAGAAAAAATACATTTTGTGTTATTATGTCGAAACAATTTATGGATATCCGTAGAATTAAACGATGCGGTTGGCTATTTTTTGTTTCCAGTGCAGTACATGTACACATAAACTAGACATATTGACCTACTGTTTTACCTGGAGTTTTGGCTTCGAAAGTCTAATAAACAATTCCATTAGTCATGGTACGTTTGACTTATGATCAAATGAGTCAACGGCTCAGATGAAGCTAGGAACACATAGCAATCGAATACGTCCAGATACTGTCAGGATTCGCCTTCGAGAGTTTGGGTTCCGACTTCGTCTGACGTCCACCGATAAAACCACAACAGAGCCAGGTTAGAATGGCCTGGCTCACGAAACAGCCCACAAACCAAAACGGTTTCCCTTTCGTCAATGGCCCAACGTTATGTTTTCTGATTATTCTTGGAACAAGCTGTTTACATCTGACGACCACCGTTATTGTGCATAGTTGAACGTGATACTGTTGGAGGTGGTGCGTGTGGGTGGCGTTTTACGACTCAGTATTATAGTTCGGACGCAGGTAACACTGCTCAGCATGGCGGTTCTTAATCAAAACAATGTCAACGTGGTGAGCTTGCTTCCTTCAGTCCCGATCGTTCTCCTATAGAGCCTCTTTGGAACTTCCTTGATAAACTTTCGTACATGCCCCTAGCCGCGAACAACACATTATACACTACGTCTGTCGCTCATACAGAAGTAAAATGTCATGCCCCAAGCAAAAATTCATCATTTGATGTACTAAAATGAAATGGAGGACAAACCTCGCTATTGGTGTGTTTTTGAACGTGTGAGTGATTCTATTCGATAACCTTTTATGCCGTTCAACTTTGATCAATATTTGAACACACTGTTATGATTGTATTGAGAAATGACATGATTGTATTGCGAAATGACAACTCAATGGTGATTTTAAATCGATTTCTGCAAAATTGAGTATTTAAACAAATACACACATTTAAAAGTGGAGATTTGTTTCTTTATCGGATCAGTATATAATAAGGTATACTGATATCCTCTCTCTCTCTCTCTCTCTCTCTCTCTCTCTCTCTCTCTCTCTATCTATCTATCTCTCTCTCTCTCTCTCTCTCTCTCTCTCTCTCTCTCTCTCTCTCTCTCTCTCTCTCTCTCTCTTCTAGTATCTCTCCCCGTTTCTCTCTCGAGCTCTTACACTCAAACACATATTGCAAGCTCAAACACATCCACACACAAACAAACACAGATTAATCTCAAAGATATTAAAGAGGTTGGTGTTTCCACACATTTAATGTACAGAAAACATTTGGAGATTCTATTTTTAAATGATTCTTTCCAGTACCTTATATTTGAGCTGTCTTAGCGACGTCGATATACAATCATCGATACTGGCCTGACCCCACTCCCCTTCATTCTCGTCTGTTCTGTTACATGACCGAGTTCCATGCGCTGAAGATATATCATCATAACGGATAGATTAATTTGTCTTGGAAGTCATATTTGTGAAAGAAACTTTATTGTTTGCTTTCTACTTGTAGTGATTTAATTATGACGCCGTTGCTTTATGTTTGTTGGTGTCTTAGAAAGAAGGTATATAGGTGATCTTACACTAGTGGTCATTTCATATGATATTTATGAAACGAGACTTGGGCGAGTTTCATAAATTTCATATGAAATTTCCACGTGTGTAAGATTCTGTTTGCCATATGACCACTTGAAATTGGATTTTATCGCCTTTGAAGTTGACATTTTTGCGCAATAAATGCATTGTTGACATGGACATCGTCATGACGTTACTAAATCCCGCCAAAATGTTATTACACGTGTGCTCATACAATTTTTATTACACTGCGTTATCCACGGCATATCAACGACGTCATCTGATAAAAGGAACTTATCGATTCCTATCATTGTCGTCACTTCTATATTTACATTCTCACTGCATTCACAATAAAAGCGTCGCTAACACTGCATGATACCCCACCACTGCAGGTCAATATGGTTCGATCAATGACCACAATAGGCTTCCTTAAGAGCTCTATATATCTGTAACATTTTATCAAGGAATTCCATATAGTGAAGCAGCTATGGACCAAAAACATTTCTTACATAGAAAATAAATACATGAATAGAAGTCCAAAAACTATTTAATGGAAATTGTTAAATAGAAGTGGAGGCAATGAACCTACAGTTCCCATCAGAGACACCAAAGAGAAAGAAACACAAACATGAAATAACATACCATAATGAAAACACCAATAGCGGAAAGCAAAAGGGCAGTTACTTTCCCACAAAATGGCCAAAAGGCTATCCAAAATAAATAATATAAGCGACATCTAGTCTGGCCCAGAAAACATGTACACTCCATATTTTTCACTTCTGTGGTGTATTCCTTGCTTCCAAACGATAACCCTTTTATAGAACAAACACCCAAAGACAAACCATAACAAAAATAAACCGCGACGGAAGAACCGCCTTGGAACGGTCAGTGGAAACGAATTCCACTGGGGGAGGGGGGCTTAAATCGATTTCACGTGGCCACAATCCTCGCCCTTTCTTCCGTCGCGATTAAAAAAATCGTAACTCTGCCAAATGTTAACTCATTTTGCCCACTAACCATCCCAACCATGTTTCTATAAATGGTCTATATATCTATGGATTTTTATCCAAATATTCCATTAAGTAAAGGAATAAAAAAAAACAAAATTCATTTAATGAGAATTAATAACGGCCATAACTCTGACGAAGATGTTAATGTATTTTACCAATTAACAATCCCAAACATTCTTCCTTTATTAGAACATATACATGTATGTGAAGTTGCATCCATATATTCCATTAAGTTAAGGAATAAGAGCCCAAAAAGCATTAAATGGGACTTATACACGGCCATAACTGTCGAATATGTTAACGTATTTTGCCAGTTCCCATCAGAGACACCAAAGAGAAAGAAACACAAACATGAAACAACATACCCTAATGGAAACATCAATAGCGGAAAGCCAAAAGGACAGTTACTTTCCCACAAAATGGCCATAAGGCTATCCAAAATAAAATAATATAAGCGACACAAACACCCAAAGACAAACCATAACAAAAATAAACCGCGACAGAAGAACCGCCGTGGAACGGTGAGTGGAAATGAATTCCACTGGGGGCTTAAATCCATTTTGCGTGGCCACAATCCTCGCCCTTACTTCCGTCGCGATTAAAAAAACATAACTCTGCCAAATGTTAACGCATTTTGTCAACTAACCATCCAAACCATGTTTCTATAAATGGTCTATATATCTACGATTTTTTATCCAAATATTCCATTAAGCAAAGGAATAAAAAAAACATTTAATGAGAATTGTTAACGGCCATAACTCTGACGAAAATGTTAACGTATTTTGCCAATTAACAATCCCAAACATTATTCCTTTATTAGAACATATATGTGAAGTTTCGTCCATATATTCCATTAAGTTTAGGAATAAGAGCCCAAAAAGCATTTAATGGGACTTGTACACGGCCATAACTGTCGAATATGTTAACGTATTTTGCCTATTAACAATACTAAACATTCTTCCTATAGTGGTCTAAATATCTGTGAGGTTTCATCCATATATTCCATTAAGTAATGGAATACTTCAGGAATCGATACAATTAACCCACAGTTCCCATCAGAGACACCAACGAGAAAGAAACTCCAACATGGAACAACATACCCTAATGGAAACATCAATAGCGGAAAGCCAAAAGGACAGTTACTTTCCCACAAAATTCCCAAAAGGCTATCCAAAACAAAATAATATAAGCGACACAAACACCAAAGACAAACCAAAAAAAATAAATAAACTGCGACAGAAGAACCGCATTGGAACGGTCAGTGGAAACGAATTCCATTGGGGGGCTTAAATCGATTTTACGTGGCCACAATCCTCGCCCGTACGTCCGTCGCAATTAAAAAAAACGTAACTCTGCCAAATGTTAACTCATTTTGCCCACTAAACATACAAACCATGTTTCTATAAATGGTCTATATATCTATGAATGTTTATCCAAATATTCCATTAAGTAAAGGAATAAAAAAACAAAACCCATTTAATTAGAATTGTTAACAGCCATAACTCTGACGAAGATGTTAACGTATTTTGCCAATTAACAATCCCAAACATTCTTCCTTTATTAGAACATATATGTGAAGTTTCATCCATATATTCCATTAAGTTAAGGAATAAGAGCCCAAAAAGCATTAAATGGGACTTGAACACGGCAATAACTGTCGAATATGTTAACGTTTTTCGCCAATTAACAATACTGAACATTCTTCCTATAGTGGTCTATATATCTGTGAGGTTTAATCAATATATTCCATTTAGTAATGGAATACTGTTCAAAAACCATTTAATGGAAATTTTTAACGACAATAATTATGTCACAGTTAACGTATTTACACCATGAGCAATTCCCAAACCAAACATTCCAAATACCACTACGTATACAAAATTTCATCCAATTAATCCATAAAATAAACAAATAAGAGCCCAAAACATTAAATGCAAATTGTTAACGGCAATAACTCTGTCAAATATTAACACATTTTGCCTATTATCCAAAGTAGAAGTAAAACAAAGATCAGGAATTGATACAATTAACTTACTCCACCCATAAAAGACACCAAAGGGAAAGAAATACAAACATTAAGCGACCAGACCATAATGGAAACCTAAACAAAGGAAGGCCATAAGGACAGTTACTTTCCCACAAAATGGCCATATGGCCATCCAAAACCAAAAGACACAAGTGATACACACAGCAAGTAACAAACAACAACATAAATAAATCGCCACAGAAGAGCCGCCTTGGAACGGTCAGTGGAAGATTTCCACTGGGGGGCTTAAATCGATTTTACGTGGCCACAATCCTCGCCCTTACTTCCGTCGCGATTTAGACAAATAATTTGTTCAGTCCGCATGAAGGCCTCCTAACTCATCAGTGCAACATCTCCGTGAACACAAAAATCAAAGAACCACAGAGGTGAGACAACGGTGAGGACTCGACAGCAAGAAACCACTGAAATGCTGGAGCAAAAGAAAACCAACAGTTAGACTCCGATGAGCCCGACCAGAGACAGAGCATCAGGCACCAACCGACATTATCTCTCTAATTTTCAATAAGCCTTTACGTTGGAGCCGTCATAGAATCTGAGGCCTGACCCACCGGCGTGCAATTAAAGAGGGAAGCAAAGTTGCCAGCCGTGATTGGGTTAACTACCATGCATGCAGTCTGTCGTATAATATCCATGTTGTACCCAATCTTTTTATATCGAAGAATGATTTTACGAAATTGGGTGCTGAAGTCATTGCGGTTAGATATTTTTCTGAATGTATATACTAAGTCACCATAAAATTCGGGTTCCGATAGACCTTGTTGCAGAAGAGATTTAAGTCCAATATTGAATTTTGAAATTAAATCAGAATGGCGTCTATAAAATTTTGAAAAGGCTTTGCGTAGTTTATGGTACCGATAACCCTGATAAAGGAGTTTAGCCGTTAATAATTTATTACGAGTGTTGAAGTCAGTTACATGACTACACACTCTAGCAAATCGAATTAATTACGAAATATAAACGCCATAGGGTGGCGCACGAGGAACATCGCCATCCAAAAAAGGAAAATATACAATCTCTAAATCAAAGTCATCGCGTTTATCATAAATTTTGCACGAAACAAATCCATCTACAATAGATAGATGTAAATCCAAAAACGGGGCCTCGGTATCAGAAGAATTTGCTTTATTTAACTGAAGTTCTAGGGGGTAAATCTGACTGATCAAACCATCAAAATAGGTATTATCAATATTTAATAAATCATCTAAATATCTAGAAGTAGAGCTAAAAGCTTCAATAATTTCAGATTGGTTATCAATGGAAAGCGACAAAATGAAGTCTCTTTCATAACAATACAAGAACAGATCGGCCACAAGAGGTGCGCAATTAGTACCCATCGGAATACCCACAATTTGTCTAAATAACTTAGTACCGAATCTAATATAAATATTGTCAAGTAGAAAGGTGAGGGCATCACACACTTTCTGACATGACTAAAGTGTATAATTCTTATGCTCTTTAGAAGTGAAAAATGCATTTCTGACATTACAAGATAGAGAGAATCTTCTCTTTGAAAAGCCCATTCAATTAAATCATTCAGCTTTTCTTTTATAAGATTATGAGGAAGTGTAGTGTAAAGAGTGGAAAAATCGTAGGTAGACAGACTAGAAGCACGAAAATGTCTAGATTTCAATTTATTTATAACCTCATTCGAATTTTTTATAGACCAAAACAGATTTCTTCCTGATCTTTCAAAGACTTTATCACAATATTTGATTACATGCGTTTTAATAGCAGTAAGACAGGAAGTTAATAATTTAGAAAGTTCAGTGGTAGTGCAAGAGCTAGAATTTGCAATAAACCGTGCTTGTAAGGTTTTTTATGAAGTTTAAAAACCTGTTTCTTATGGTGGTCTATATATCAGTAAATTTTCATACATATATTCCATTTAATAAAGGAAGTAGTGCCCAAAAACTATTGAGTGGGAATTGTTAACGGCCATTACTCCCTTACATGTAAACGTATTTCGCCCATTAACAATCCCAAACCACTCATACCCAATACCAATGTATATACAAAAGTTGAAGAAAACCCGTGAAAAAATGTTCAAGGTATTGATCGGAACCGCCCACAAAACCCTTATTTTGAACTAAAAAGGGCCATAACTCTGTCAAATGTTAACGCATTTTGCCCATTAACAATCCCATATCACTTACTCCCGGTATAAACATGTATGTAAATTTGAATAAAATCCGTGAAAAATTACTCAAATTATCGATCGGAAATGGTGCCGACGGACGGACGGACGGACAGACACTCGACGGTATATCATAATACCCACCACTATCGTGTGGTGGGGTATAAAACCCTGTATATGTTGTTAACATTTGGTTCCTAACTTAGTGAAAACATTTAGTCACGCGATATCACATGATCATAACTGACGTCAAAATAAACGATGGATTGGCAAATGGCGTCGTTACGATGCCAAGGGCGCTCTTCGCTGTTACTAGGGCATCTGCGTGAAATTGTTTTCTTGTTCATATTTAAGTTCTCAAGCCATATTGTTGTCAAATAACGGATGGAAAATAAATTGAATATAAAGTATTTGTTTTACGTTTATTGAAAAATAGAAGTGAGTATAAATCAAAAATGAGTTCCTTTAAGAGTAATGAAAACATTCATAAGAAAGGAAATGGGTCATACTACGTAGTTTCGGCTAATAAAGCCTCATCAGTGACCCTGTAATGATCCGGCAAAGAAAGCCAGAGGAAACATACTGCAATTTTGCGAATTCGAATAGGCAGCCGACTCAAAGACCGACACAAACCAAAACGGGGTCCAAATAATTAAAAGCCTGTCCAGAATATGAGTCTAAACCAACAATTTATTTCTGATTTCTCAGAATATTCACGCTGATCTCAAAGGACCAAAAGTAAAATATAAACTGCACTATGGTTGATGTACGGGGAGACGTTTTACGGCCGCCACACGGCACAACACCAGCTGCAGTCTGTTTAGTTTAACTTGGTGTTTAACTTCCCAGTCAACACGATTTGGGTCATTTTGAAGAGCATACAACATGCAAAAGTCCAAAAGTCCAAAAGTCGTCACTGATGAGGCCTTATTGGCCGAAACTAGCTAGTCTGGTCCAGAAAACATGTACACTTCATATTTTCCAGTTCTTTGGTGTATTCTTTGCTTTCAAAAGATAACCCTTTTATATAACATATTTGATATAGCAATGAAACTGTTGTTCTGCTTGTAAGCTGGATCAAAGCTAACATTTTCCATTTATAGGTTCAAGGAATGTCTGGACTGTGTAGAATGATTCCACAAGTGTTCAAAATGTTACAATACTAGCACAGAAGACACGAGCGAAAGGATGGACAAATTAATCCAGGAACGCAGCACCTATAGTTACGAATGCAGATGCAAACAAAGACGAAGAAGAAGAAGAAGAAAAAGAGAGGAGGAGTGGGAGGAGGAGGAGGGCAAACATCGCAAATGTTAGTCTGAGTATATCATATGCACCACATGCTCATTTCTCAAATTACGCGTAACATCTTACAAACAGACGGATCCAGTGCTTTACAAGTGACTTTGTTTACATTTCAGTGTTCTAATAGAAGTGTAAGAGTAAGTCCTAATTCGAAGCGATATCATGGTACGGTCCTGTTTTAAAATTATTCTTGGTGTGTGCAACGTATGTTTTTATCTCTCCTTGCTATGGCACTAAAGTCTAAGACTTAGTAGAGCTAAGCTTCAATGACTTGACTGGCAGCCACAAACGAATAGGTTCCTTCGTGTTTGGGCGCTCATCGAAGTCTCAAATTAAACTGCATATAAACAAAGTCGTGATATACCAATTCCCAGAACAAGGTTTGTGTCAATTGCCATATTTATAGTGCCCAGTGAAGACTCTGGTCAGACAGTGTGGATGTACTGTGCATAAATGTTTTTCAAAACACTATTTTTCGGCGCGGCCAACCTTTACCATTCAACAGGATTTTATTTAACCCTTGTCCTGACAGATCGAGTCATCTAATCAGGATCTAAACGTTTTGTCATTTAGTTTATGAATATGCATGAATACAGAATAATATCAAGTAATTTCATTAGTTTATAGTCAGAAAGAAGTACCGTATGATAATCTATTCAGCAGCAAAATGGTTAATGGTTCTTACACATTATATCCTGTACCTGTTTTGTTCCGTGACTTCTCGTCTATCAGTGCATCCCCTGGGCATGGTATAGAAATATTGCTGAGAGCTGGAGTCCTGGACCAGACTATATTCTCAATGATTTCTTCGTTGCACTGGGCACC
This sequence comes from Lucinisca nassula, assembly GCA_963580285.1. Classification (NCBI taxonomy): domain Eukaryota; kingdom Metazoa; phylum Mollusca; class Bivalvia; order Lucinida; family Lucinidae; genus Lucinisca; species Lucinisca nassula. The sequence goes on along the minus strand of OY757011.1, from coordinate 10,033,805 downwards.
TGAATGTTTAAAACAAGACCTATGTTAAACAGTGAAATTCATATAATTATCAATACCATCTTTGGGACAGGTTCAACAGTGGTTTTGAAGACAACTATTGAACAGTCCCAAATGATCAATTTGTAATTGTTATTTTGTTTGATACTGAACTGGAACTGAGAACGAGGGTTGAAATTTCATAAACTCTGGAGTTGAAGCCCACCCACCCCCACACCCCACCAACCCCAAGTAGTTTGACTGCTGACCGTCCCAAGGCGATCGTTCTTCTGCTGTGTCTTAACTGTAATTTGGCTTTGTGTCGTTGGTTCCTGTTATGTATGTTTTGTGTGTGCCTCTGTGTAACTTCCTATAGGTGACTTGAGGCGGCTGCGTTCTTGGTTTGTGGCCTTTCCTGAGTGACATTTTCTTACAGGACACTGTTGAAAACAAAAACAACGAAACACCGAAACCGTTTAAATGTGTTTGCGTTTAATTAGCCTATCTTTTAATAGCGAAATTGCACTACCGTTATAATCCTAAGTATTGGAATTAAGGCGTAACTTTACCAATTTTAGTCACACAGAGGCCTTTCAGATATTAATCTTCATCAGTGAGTCTCAACCCCAAAGTTTTGAAACCGAAACGGATGACGGACAAGACCCGGTAAACACAGCACATCCCCCTCCGAGCACACACCGACCGACGTAGCTCATGAGGCAGGTCAACTGGATGCATCAGGTAAGAGACGCCCACCCGCGGACTTATAGGCGCCCCCCACCAAGCCAACATCAGCAAACATGGCCCACACTCCAAGGAAGCCCCGGGCATCAGGAAGGAGATGTACAAAGTAGCGAGACTTGCACAATTTAAAATAACAACTGGCAACCAAACCCGCTAAAATACAAGTCCCACCTAACAAGTCAGTCGTTTTTTTTTAGAAAAATTAGAAATTTAAACTGCAAAAATTAAAGATATTATATAGTTATTTAAATCAGTACATGACTACTAACGTCAACACCACAGTATCAACCTCAGCACTAAGGAACTGCTGAGCTGATGATACCCTCGGGGACAAATGAATCATCCACCAGCAGAGGTACCCATCCAGTGGTTGCAATTAAGGCGAAACTATACCAAATTTAGTAACACAGAGGCCTTTCTGATATTTAATCATCATCAGTGTGTCTCAACCCCAAAGTTTTGAAACCGAAACGGATGACGGACAAGACCCGGCAAACACAGCACATTCCCCTCCGAGCACACACCGACCGACGTAGCTCATGAGGCAGGTCAACTGGAGGCATCAGGCAAGAGACGCCAACCCGCGGACTTATAGGCGCCCCCACACCGAGCCAATATCAGCAAACATGGCCCACACTCCACGGAAATTGGAACAGATATGCCAAAACAAACAGTGCAGACCGAGATCAGACTGCTCCTTGATTAGTGTCTACAATGATTGCCAGCCATGTATACTTTTTGACTACTTGCAGGATCATGAAACAATTTGATAAAAATTTAAGGAGAATTACGGTAAGTCCTTACCGTGTCCGCATTTGTAGGAGTTTGAGGTATTTTTAAGCTACAGCATTAAGGTAGCGTGCCGAGGTGTGATAATGTCGCTGGTTGTTGTGTGGCCCAAGGGTGGCATTTTTGTTCAATGAAAAAAGGGTTGGGTTTTCTTATTTATGGCCATCTTAAACATAGATTTATGGTTGCTCGATGTAATCGCCTAATTGTGTTATGGAGTACCACCAACCTATATACGTCTTTCCACGAACTTTTTCATATGATGAAATAAAGCGATAAGTGCATCTTTTGACATAACGAACATATTACAAACTGAAAATGGGAGACTCGGTTCTATGTATACTCTTCATAAGCAGTATTCTAACAATGCACCTATAGCCGATTGGAAAACCTGTGATTTACTATAGGAATGAATTTCGGTTTTGTGGATTAAATCGATGTGAATCACTCACAAACTGCATGGCTTCATGCTCAGTTTGAGAGTTACTCGCCAGAGTTTACACATCGATAAAAGCCACAAAGTGATGATTCTTTCCTTATAATTCCCATGTTGTCATCGAAATAGTGAAAATGCCACCAAATTGTCCATTTTAGGATTTATTCCGAAAGTGTAAGAATGAACTTACCAACGGACATGGCGGAATGGTTGATCAATTAAAAATTGTCATCTTTAAAAGGAACCAAAGAGAACAAAACGTCAAGTCTCTAAACTTAGCTTATTTGTCTTCGAACATTTACGATTTCAATATGTTTCAATCTTTTTTCAAATCGATTTGATCCCCCTGTTGAATTCGTTTTCGCTGACCGTTTCAAGGCGGTTCTTCTGTCGCGGTTTGTTTTGTTATGGTTTGTCTTTGAGTGTTTTTGTCGCTTATATTGTTTTTTATTTTGGATAGCCTATTGGCCATTTTGTGGGAAAGTAACCGTCCTTTTGGCTTTCCGCTATTGGTTTTTCCGTTAGGGTCTGTTGTTTCATGTTTGTGTTACCTTTGGTGTTTCTAATGGGAGCTGTGGGTTAATTGTATCGATTCCTGATCGTTTCCCCCACTTCTACTTTAATCGAACGCTGCTGACGTCGTATATATCAATACCGTAATGCGCGGTCTTTGAAGTCACGTTAAATTACTACCTGTCGCTATGTGGAACAGATTTGATATTCTTGCACACCAGACAAGGAAATCTGTGATTTTACCCTGGGATAGAAATTTATGGTGTTTCGACCCAGGCAACTAACATAAATACGCTTCAATTCTATTCAACTCCGGAAGCACTTCCGCACTACTTTTATTTTGTAAACAATATACATGTGCAAGCTGTCAAAACTAACCGGAGGTGTTGTGCAAGAAAAAGAATCCAATATGGGGTTCTGTTGTTGATGGGCGTTTCCAACCCTCGGGATGACCGTGCTGAGCGGAACCTCAGCGTAGCCTCGGTTCCGCTCAGCACGGTCATCCCTCGGGTTGGAAACGCTCATCTACAACAGAACCCCATATCAGATTCTTATATTCTTGCCCATGGAATTTATCGAAGTATCATTCAAATCGCTCGAAATGTGCTAATGATGGAGAATTGGAATTATTATACATCAAATCACCAGTGGAAAGGGCGTGACAAGTGACGTCATTTAAAGTCGACGTTTTATGATGTCACCCATAGATCTCTTGCAGTTACACTGTTGAAAACATTACAATTACGAAAACACGCCTATACAAATGTATTGGAAGAGTTTACTACCCAAAAAGGAAAATTTCCAGATAAAAATCTGATTTTTTTTCTAATTTTTTGCTCAAAACATAGATTGCGGGGACTCGATATAACCGCCTCATCGAGGCGGTTCTAACGAGTACCCACGATCTATATTTTAGGGCAGAAATAATAAAAATAAGGTTTACCCCTGTAAACCCCAGTTTTACTATATTTCTTCTAACAATGGTGGGCGGAACGTTGGGAGAAGTTGAACAACAAAATCATTGTCACATTTTAGTGTGTAAAATTCCATCACTGACTATCTGGCTTCAGACCATCCGGCCATCCTGAAACGGGTCGCACATGAGTACTGGAAAACCGCATAGAAGGATGAAGCTTGCCCAGGCAATGTTATGCGAGTCGCACAGTTCAATGCTTATAAATCCTTTTGGTTTCATTGAGCAGCAGAGTTTGAGATGTCATTTAATCTTACTGTCGGATAATAAAAGTTCAACAAAATTGGAAGCAACGTCTCCAAATGACCTAAATAGTGTAGATGGAAACGTTGAATCTCAATTCAAACAAAAATCTCTGACTATGAATGCAGTAGAAGCCTCCGTGGTGCAGTGGTTACGCTACTCGCCTTGTAAACCAGGGATTGCAGGATCGATCCCGGGCTTCTCCAGACTTTCGGATGAGTCTTTAAACCGTGGTCCCGTCTCCGTATGACCTTAGCTGTTGGTGGGACGTAAAACTAAAACTCACTCACTCACTATGAATGCAGTAGAATTGTTACCTATTTTATCACTGCAGTATTTGTTACACGTTTCTCCAACTTTTTCTTCTGAGTAACACTGGCCAACTGAAATATTATGCATAAGAGTAATGGATAGATAGATGATCTTACATGAGTGTTCATGTACTATTGAATTTATTAAACGAGTTGAGGAAAAGGGATAAAATGCGAGATTTTGCCGAGCATTTTATCCCTTTTCCTCAACGAGTTTAATAAATTCAATAATACATGAGCACGAATGCAAGATTCTATTTATCATATAACATTTAATACGCATTTTATTCACGATTGTTTAACAAAAATGTCAATATTCCGCCATTAGTAAACGCGACGTCGTTAAGGACGTCGTACATGTACCGTTAGGGGCCGTATCTAACTAATTTGCATATTTAATCCACTAGTGGATTATCGAATTAATTACATGACGTTATTACACTCTCAGACGCGACGTCATATGATAAACCTGGATATTCTCTCGCAATTTTTCAAAGGGACACAATATTTGTAATTTCCGTAAGTACAGTCCCACCGAAAATGAGGTCTACGTCTTCAAGAGGAGACCCCTATTTATGAGCAAGAAAAAAAATACTTTAAAGATTTGCATAAGAGCAATGAATACACCTGGATAATCACTCGCAGTTTTTCAAAGGGACACAAAAATTGTAATTTCCGTAAGTACAGTCCACCCAAAATAAGGTCTGCACCTTCAAGAGAAGATCCCTATTTATGAGCAAGAAAAAATATTTAAGAAATAGATCAGCTCTATCTGTGATTTGTTGTGTAATAAATCGCAGTTTGGAGGTCAGTTGTAAAGTAGACAAATCACGAGCGCGTAGCGCGCGTGATTTGTCTACTTACAACTGACCGACAAACTGTGATTTATTACCCAACAAATCACTGACTAGAGCTGATCTATCTCGATTCTAACAGGCTGAAAATCGGCAATAATGTTGTTGTTTCCTTCAAAATCTCACAACTTTTCGCCATTGTTAGAAGAAATCCCGCTAAAATTGTCGACTGGAACACATGTATTTATAGCAAACACACGAAGTGTTTGCTTTACTGTAGAGAGGCTGGAACAACATACTTAGGCACCAAAATCTCGCCTGGAATCTCGTTCAATTTCTCGCGATAATCCGCCATCTTTACAGAGTTCATGAGAATTGTATTCACATCCAAAAATTGCTTCTCAAAACCAAAAGGAGTAAAGTCCCATTAGAAAAGAAACACAAAAAGCGTCGAAATAATTTTTAAAAGCTTTTTTCGAAGACCATTGCACCAAACGCTGAAGTTTGCTCGCGGGAAAGTTTCGAAACTACGTCGTGCGTTTTAAATGAACTGAAACGTACCGTACTGAGCCGAAAAGTGTTAGCCGGTTAAAATCAAGCACCGCGCTTGGACCAACGAGTTAACGAAGCATTTACCGGAGAGGAAAGCGCTTCTGGTCTGGCCAAGCAATTACAACTTTTCACAAATTATTACTCGGATATAAAATAAAGCCCTGGGAATAGTAATATTTGGCTACCTGTGGATTTCTACCTTCGAGAGAGCGTTGCATCAAATGCTGAAGTTTTGTGGCGGGAAAGTTTCGAAACTACGTCACGCATTAAGATGAAATGAAACTGAGCCGAAGAGATAGGCCGGTAAAATCCAGAACCGCGATTGGTCCAACGAGTTACCGGAGCATTTACCGGAGTTTCTCGGTTGGGAGGCAAGCGCTTCCCGTGAGGCCAATCAATTAAATTTTTCACAAACACTCAGAGGTGTAGAATAAAGCCCTGGGAATTGTAAGAGACACGATGAGCTATCTGGCTACCTGTGGATTTCTGTCTTCCCAAGATTTACAAAATGATGATGAGCCCCAAATCCATAGCATAACGCTAGTGCTTTAGGATACTTAAGTGTCCATTCTGCAAACTTACTAAGTCACCCTATCTACTTTTCTTCCCATTAAGTGCACACAGGACCAAAACTGGAGCATCATCATACTAAGGTTATGTGCATATCGGCGATGAAAGTCAAACAATAGTTTTGGGTTTATGACACGTCAACTATAGTCGTCTCCCAGAGAAAGGGACTAAAGAGATAGAAGAGGAGAAGATAGGTGGGGGACGAGGGAGAAATGGGCAACTGAATAAAAGTGTACAAACAGAAGAAGTAACAACCCCCCCCCCCCCACCTCTACCCCTACCTGCTGCAAGGACAGCAGGCATTGCCCAACTGTAAGACAATATCAGTTGGACTCCCGTCACCTTTGCCTCACAACAGAACATATAAAAACAGATTTTATGTAGTTCAGAGAAGATCCCTTTTGAAGCCCTCAAGGATCCCAGAAGTGGCAATATTCTGTGGAAGTTGGCCCTTCAGTGTGATGCCCGTGCCGATGAAGGAGAGTTGGAGAAGATGTCGGTCAATATACTCCTGGGAGTATCCCCTACTGTTCGCCGCTTTTAGGTCGGAGAACCTGCATGGATGTCAACTTAGACCAGAGATACATGTAGATCATTCCCTCAATGCTGGTGAGTTTGCCGGCCAAGGTGCTGTATCACTTGGGAGGTAATGCTGGTTGTGTGACAGTCATCTCTGACAAACCATGTTGCTCGCCGTTGCACCGTATCGGGCTGTTGAATACTGTATCTGGGCCCCCATACTGATGGGCATAAACCAGGATAAGTCTAATCATGGTATCTACCATCAGGCTAGAACAACTTCTAACCAGCTGGTTATCTCCATTCCAAAGAAACGCCAGGCTGCTGTTTGCCTTTTTACAGGTGCATCAAAATGGATTCCCATTACGTGTTTGCCCAGGTACTTTAAAGTCTTTAAGATTGACAGTTCATGGCTGTGTATCTTTAACATGTAAGTTGCTCCAAATCTTCGACCAGGTTTCCTGATCATTGCTTTCACTTATATTCTCCATTTTGTTACCCTGACAACATTTGGTTGGATTGAGAAGACTTTTGATAGTCCGTATTTCATTATAGGCATTGCTGTGGTCTGTAAAGATCCCTCTGAAGTGTTCAGTATCAGTCATGCTTGAGACCTCGTGATATACATGTAAAAGGCTGGCATTAGAGGTGAACTCCAGGGCTAATTTTCTGTGGCAGGTCATTTATGCATGGGCAGAACAACAAAGGTCTGAGCATGGCACCTTGAGGGACACCGGATACAGCTGGGACAATCGTGGTAATCAGGCCTGTGACCAGGTCTGGTTAGACCCTGTTGGTCAGGAAGCTCTGGATCCACTATAAGTGGTTTATACAGTAACATTCAGCCATTAAGACCTCCTAAAAAGCGTATTTAGTAAGCTACAGTTATTCTTTCTTTGTATTTTCTGCATACAGTGTCTTCTGGTCAGAAAGCACCTTTGGGACTGTTCAAACATGGTCTTAAAGACAACTTTTGAAGAGTCCCAAGGTTGTCTTGATTAGGAATTTTACTCTATTTTGTTGTGTCTGAGCTTGATAGTGCTCAAACCATTCATGTGGAACTTTGTCAAACACGTTGTTAAAGTCAAGAGCGACGGTGTATCTAGTGGCATTCATACATTCCTGCTGAAAAGTCTTGGACTTTGGTCAGAGTAAGATCTATCTATCCTCCCTCTCTCCCTCTCTCTCTCTCTCTCTCTCTCTCTCTCTCTCTCTCTCTCTCTCTCTCTCTTAACTGCATTAGGTCACACTTGACTATTACTTGCAGGTGTACAGACACTTGAGATTTGCAGGACACACTTTAGATTTGCAGGACACACTTGAGATTTGCAGGACACACGCCAACTTGGAAATTTTGACATTATAGTAAGGCTCTTTAACCTGCAGAGGGGATGGCCCTTTATGCTCAGGGAGTCTCCAGTTAACGTCCCGAGCCGAAGGACGGTGCACTCTGTGGCATTCATCCCTTCAAATATGCCAATGGAACATGTTCGGATACCAAACTTGAATTCACTGCCTGGAATCGAACCGGGGGTCTCTAGCATCTGAGGCAGGTGCACTAGTCACTGAGCTTCCACGCTAGCACTACTGGTATTTTTGAAGTTCTACACAAATATTTACTACCTAATTCCTCCATACGATACACTCTGATATAGTGTCTCTCGATAAAGATAAATACTCAACCCCTGTAACAGTTTCAGCTCAAACAAGGGCATCAAAAATCAATAACACACAATACCATAGGGACCAGGCTTATAATGATGCCCTAAAGCATTTTTCTCCCAGAACTATTCCTCAGTGGAATAGTCTTCTCGCGTCTGCGGTAGATGCCAAGACCGCGGAGGAGTTCAGAGACTGTACAGTGTAGATTGGGACTCAGAGGTATGCGTTTTAGAATACCTCTGTCAATCAGATTGTAAATAGTCGTAAGGATCCATCCAACAACCACCCCCACTCCTCCCCTTTTTTGTTTAGCCAAATATGACCGACTCAGTATGTGAAGATAGATAGGGGTGCAAATGAGTGTGTTTGCTCAAAAGGCAGTGCCTTTATTTCATATTATCCTTTTCTAACGTTTTCGATGCGAGAAAATGACGTTACACCGTCTAACGTCAAGGAAATCGACTAGTGACGTAATAAGTTTGGAGTTTTTAATGACGTCACCTATCACGCTCTTCTGATCTGTGATTTGTTGCATAATAATTCACAGTTCCTTTTCATTGCCTATATAGGCGCGCTGTGTTAGAATTTTATTTTTAAAGACTTGCTTACCCTATAGGTGTATCCATTCCCCTTAATTGTCAGCCTTTATAAGTTCGTCAAACATGTTCAAATCTGATAGTGATTCCGGCTAGGTCAGCCCTTTTAGTTTCGCTCCCAACCCTCGGGGCTTTGAGAAATAGATTGGGCTGCATGATGCTTCCACGCAGAGCTGAAACTGACCACTCACACAAGTACTGGTAAACCGCTTAGAAAGACAAAGCCTGCCAAGTGATGTGAGTCGGACCATCCTATGCATATACGCCTTTTGGTTTCATTGGATAGCAGGGATTGATGTGTCATTTCATCTTAATGTCGGGTAAACGTCCCACAAAATTGGAAGCAACCTTTCAACAATGACCTAAATAGTGTTGACGGGGACGTTAAACCTCAATTCAAACAAACAAACAACCCTTTTGGTTTTGAAATAAATGGTCGCCTTTAATTACTTAGCTGTTTACGTACACGTCCTGCCTCATTCATAGTATTTTACACCCCTAGGTCATCTTCAAATTAAATTAGCGCCAGTATTATTACTGGATTAAGTCACTCATTTAGTAAATCCCGGACCAATTTTCAGGAAGGATTTTTGTGATAAAGTATCAAGGGCAATGTGCATGATGAACTGCGTGGCTCGATAATAATAAATATGTGTTGTTGTTGTTTTTGTCTTTATTATTATTATTATTATTATTATTATTATTTATTATTATTATTATCATTAGCATATTCAATACAATTATTATCATCTTCGTCGTCGTCGTCCATCATCACTTCTTACATTCTAAGCTTAGGCAATATCATATCGACACTGATACGATGTTCCAAACGCTATTTACGAAATGGGTATTATTACGTGAAAAAAAACCGGCCCCGATAGCTCAGTTGGTAGAGTGTCCGCTCCGGGGAACGGGAGGTCTCGGGTTCGATCCCGGGCCGCGACATACCAAATTTTTTAAAAATGGTACTAGCTGCTCCTCGCTTGGCACTCAGATTTACGGGGTAGAGCTAGGACTGGTCGATCCAGTGTCAGGATAATGTGACTGGGTGTGGTATCATGTAATGTGTCTGGGACATGATACTTCAGTGAGGCAGCACTATAAACGTGAGCATTGAGCTCCCTGTCGCAACCAGACACCGTCGTGATATGACTGAAAAATTGTTGAAAGCGACGTTAAACCCGAATTCACACACAATACGTGAAAAAAATATCTATTTCAATAACCTAATTACCTAACTCCGCGCACCCCGCGTATAAGGGCTGGAAGAAATAGACGGGCTGCATAATTCTTCCACGCAGAGCTGAAACAAACCCCACACGAGTACTGGTAAACGGCTCAAAGGATCTAAGCCAGTCCAGGCAAAGCGATGCGAGTCGGACCGTCCATGCTTATAATCCCCATTGGTTTCATGAGACGACAGGGCTGGAGGTGTCATTTCATCTCAATGCCGGGTAAAAGTCCCACAAAATTGGAAGCAACGCCTCCAAACTGGCCTATACAGTATTGACGGGGACGTATAAAATCAAATCAAACAAAAAACAAACCAATAACTCCAGATGGCCATCTCATTCTCATGGCCCCACGTGTTCCCTTCCGAAACTCTGTCCATTGCACAGCATTGCCACAATACATCAATCTACATAAGCCCCTGATATAGTTAATTTCCTCAAACGTCATCACAAAGTCCCAGATATGTAAGTGTGCCAGATCACCAACAAATGCGAACTTCTCGACAAACTTGAAGGTTTCTCTGGATGCTTGACCGAGAACGAATTCCCCACCCAGGGGTATAGGTTGACTCCCACCGACTGATCCTTTCCTCTTTTCTCGACCGTTGATAAAAAGGAACCATTGTCCATCTGAAATGGATTTCCGATTAAGCCGGAGCACAGCACTTCCTACAACTTACATGCGCACCCAGCGAAGAATCAGATCAGCCTGCGCTTCTAAATAGTCAAAACAGAGACTTCTCTTGCTGCACGAAGGAGCAATGAGCCCTCAGCGATCCTTAGAGCGCACAACGTAAACTCTGATCAGACTGCGCGGTTGTGCAGGCTGATCTGAGTCTTCGCTGGGCGCACATGTCCTATTGTAGGTTTTGTCGTGCGCTGGCTCTGAGCCTGCGCATAACAAAATCTATAATAAGAGCGGTGCGACCAGCAGAGACTTAAATCAACCTGTGCACCCATCCACTATCACCAGACCTTTTGCCTATTCCTCTTTGCATAGATATTAGCCTATAGTAGGCACATGCGATCAGCATAGACTCTGATCAGACCGCAGGCTTATATGAGTCTTCGCTGGTCGCTCAAGCCTTCTTATAAATTTTATCATGCGCTGGCTTATTTATTTCACCACATCATCTTTATAACAATATTGCTGACATCCAATGGCGAAACAGTGTTAGTTCCAAACCAACCGTGTTGTATAGATTAAATAGATTTTAGGCCATTTTTCTATATATTATATACGGTTTTGCGATGTATCGTTAAACTGTGATATACAAACCAGTGTTACATGTATATCCAATACAATGATTTGATGAACATTGTTATAAAGAGTTTTATGTATTTTTACACACGGGTTCAACAGATGGAACATATGTATCAATATAATATTGTATATGATTCAATTTAATAAAACAACGGTTTGCTGGTGTATTTCTTTTATTGATCATTATTTAATAAGATGCTTTAATTGTCGCTGTTCTAAAAGCCACAAAACTTATGTAGGGAGCGAGTGTAGGACAAAATCCCCCCGTACAAAATTCCTATTGTTCAGTTTGATATAGGTGGACGTAATCCATCCCATGTTTTTGCAACGTGGAAATAACCCATCCCACTCATTATTACAAGATGGACAGAATCCCTTCTTTCTGTTTAATTTTCAAGGTGGATTGAATCCCCCCTACCTGCCCATTCTTCCCAGCTTGTTCTTATTTACTGCACACTTGAATGTGTATACCGACAGCTGTTCGGTCTTGAAAGTTCCTAAGCTGAATATGACTACAATGAACGCATAAGATGTATCAAAATAGATTTAAAATATGTCTTTTCTTCATCATTTTATTTTGGCTTTAGATTAATAAATGTATTTAATATTAATTTTACTTGATAGTACTTACATTTAAAGACTTTGCTTATGATGAAATTGAATTTACTGTCAATAATTACTGAAAACATTAATTTATTAGTGTGAGGTAAACTCAGTAATCAATTATTGAAACAGTTAATTGGTGTCATATGCTATCATGCTGAATATGTTTGTATTTTAAATGTGCTTAAAGCAATAGCTTGTCTAATCGAGTGCTATTAAGGCCAACCATTTTTCCAATTGCCTAATTAATGACCACAGTTAACTCAAATAACCGGGTAATCTTTCTACACTTAACAGTTAGACACAGTCAATTATTTAGAAAACAAGTTTGTTTGTTTGCTTGATTAAATTGCTGGTCTTCCTATCTGAGTCTGGGTCTTGCTAGGCACAAGTGTGAAGTATTAGGAAATCAAGTGTGAAGTATAAGGAAATGTTTTGCATGGGCTCAAATTTTACTATTATAGTAAAATCTGAGCCCATGCAAAACATTTCCTAATACTTCACACTTATCACACACCTAGCAAGACTCAGATCTGTCTGCACATCGAAACGGTTGATCAAAAGTGTAATCAAACGCATCAGTGTTTACTTAAAGGGTAACAAAGGTCCCAAGAATCGTGGCTGTGCCGTTTCATCGGAGTTTTTCACTTGAACCTGCTATTGTAGGAAAAGTCCAATGTAGGAAATTTGATCCTCCAAGCAATTGTTGGTGCAATTTGTGTCTTCGCCCGCTATTGAAGAAAATGCTGAAATACTGACTAATATCAGCTTGGAGAGATGTAGTGGATTTCTATCGGGAGGGTTTTCTCCCAGTTGGAAAATTCAGAGAAAGGATTTTCTTGCACACCAGATAAGGAAATCCATAGTTTTAGCTTGGGGTTAAAATTCTGTTCTTACCCTGGTGTTATTACCCAAAATTGAATATTCTCGCGTGATTGACAAATGCACTGGTTGAATACAACCTCATATGCGCCGTCGTTAAGGTTGACGTCACAATACGTTACGTGACGTCATAAACATAGATTGTGGATACTCGTTGAGGCGGTTCTAACGAGTATCCACTATCTATGTTTTGAGCAAAACAAGAAAAATATCGATTTTTTTTTTCATCATTTTTTGCAGTGATAAAATTTACAATGTATTTGTAAAGGCGTGTTTTCGTACTGATTTAACTTGCATCCTGTGTACTACTAGACGAATCTCCTTTTTGGCGTTTCTCACGTCATAAAAGACGTATCTAGCTATATAAAATTTTCCTGCCTTTGTCGTGATTCGAACCCAGGACGATCGAGTGAAATTCCAATACTGTAATCATTTTCGTCGAAGCGAATTCCGATACGAACGAGACCCTACATTACGACATGATAGTCGTGGCAAAGGAAAAAAATCAAAAACAATCCCTGCCTGCGGGCCGCTCGGGTGAAAACCCGTGCTCTAACAGCTGAACCAAAGAGTCGACTACTTGACACAGTTGTCAGAGATGGTTTACTTTAGGAAAACACGCCTATGCAAATACATTGTAAACTTCACCCCTAAAGAAAACGAAAATTTTTAGATGACAAAATGTCAAACTTTTCCTATTTCTGCTCAAAATATAGATTGTTAGTACACGTTAGAACCGCCTTGTCGAGGCGGTTCTAACGAGTACCCACAATCTATATTTTAGAGCAGAAATAAGAAAAATAAGCTTAACTCCTGTAAACCGCAGTTTTACTATATAAAATGGGGTTCAAGGGTGTCCAAATTATATGGGCGTGTTTTCGTGACGATCAGTCTTCGAGGCAGTGCAACATCTATCACGATAAATTTCTGGGGCTTGAAGAAATAAATGGGCTGCATGATGCTTCCATGCAGAGCTGAAACTGACCGCACAGGAGTACTGGTATAGTAGTCGCAGATAAGATTGACTAGGCGGAGCTATCGTTTGTACCTGCCTTAGGAATATTCCATTAACAAAAATGTAAACCAAGTCACCCGATTGTGTGAATTCAACTGTAACACAACCATAGCCTTGGCGTATATGACCATTTCGTCCGCTTGTAGAAAGCGTGCGAAAGGCACTCTACCGAATCTTCTGGTGGACTCAGCGAATTTGACATACATTGACAACACCTAAATAGCTCCGCCTAGTCAATCTTGTCTGCGACTACTATAATTTCAAAACCGATTAGCGAATCTAAGCCTGCCCAGGCAAAGCGATGCGAGTCGGTCCATCCATGCTATTGATTTCATTGGGCGACAGGGCTTGAGATGTCATTTCATCTCAATGTCGGGTAAAAGGCCCACAAAATTGGAAGCAACGTCTCCAAAATGACCTTTACAGTGTTGACGGGGACGTTAAACCTCAAATCAAGCAAACAAAAACTAAATTAACTCAATGATCCCAACGAACCAGGAAATATAATCTGCACTATGATGATGTACGGGGAGAAGCGAAGTCTGATCCGAGTCTTCGCTGTGTGCACGTGCTCGAAGAAACATGTTTGCCTGCCAAGGACATAAAAGTAACTGAAGTACCTTCTGAGTTCCAGGTCCAGACTACGTGATACCACCTGTCTTTCTGGAATTGCAGCTCGCTGTTGATAGACTGGTTCCAGATTTGGAAGCCCAATGTCGGTCCACTTCTCATGAGCAGAAGATTATCCCAGCCTCCGTGTTGGTATGACAGTATCGTACCGTTCAGAAGCGGAGAGGGTACCTGTCAAATAATAGCATAAAGTTTAAGGGGAATGGGAACACCTAGCAGCTTCCTCCGCCATTTTTCAAACGGAGACAGCTTTCCGGATTTCCTATTCGCTTTTCTATTCCTAAAGGTAACAATTTGAGCCAATTCTAACCTTTAAGCTGAAGGTGTTCCTCTTCCCCTTAAGTTGCGTTTTGTCGGTACCTTTCAGTGCATAGCGAAAACCATTTAGCCTATTGTAGGTTTAAACAAAACGTGCCAGAAAAATATGCGTTCCCCTTTCGGATAAATCCTTTGAACGGTTATATACAATTATTCAGTTCTATTCAGAATGCATACACGTCGATCTTGACCATTATTTGAATGCATTACCAAGCAAACTGAGACCTGTTTTGTCTCGATTAAGGTTCCTCAATACAGTTACTTAGCTATATTTGAGGTACTGAAAAAATCATATTTGCAAATAATTACCCAAAAAGATTTTTCATCAGATGGTAGTCCATGTAAATGTAAGAATATTGAAGCCAAAGATTTTTATTCGAAAGTCACCATTTTAGTAATTTATTGCATTTTCCTTGGTTTTGCAAAAAAAATGATATCTCAATCCACAGAACCACAATGTGTAAAATACTATCATAGAAATGTGGCTCAAGGTTGCCTTTAGGTACTGCAACAGAGGAATTTCATGTAAAATACCCAAATAGTACTGAAAATTAATGATTCCCAAAAATTAAAAAAAATGTAATTATCTCACTAGAACTATTTTAAATTCAGTGTATGGTAGCCAAAGTTGACCAGTTCTACCAATTTGGCAACAAGCTCATTGATTGGTTTGAGGTGTTGAAATCTCTTGCATTTAGCTTGTAAAATGATTGCCCTTCTTTGGTGCTTTCAGTTATTCATTTTATATATTTCAGTCATGCAATTTATAACAATTCATGCAATCACTGCACCAAAGTTTCACTGTGTTACTGATTGTGTTTACAGGATGGGTGATTTGATACTTGATAAATCAAAAACAAACAATTGTAATTAAGAGAAGCCAACAGTCTATCCCCATATTTGAACTGAAAGACTGAAAGCAGCCGGTTCAGCACCAGAAACTTTGTGCAACTGCCAATATCTGCAATGGTATAGAAATGATTTTTACCCATTGTTTTGGTAAATTGGTTCACATGAGCCACCATAAACAAATCAGTGATTTTTTGACAGGTGAACTTCTGGACAACACAAAGGTTATGTTTATCTACTCTATTAAATGATCTGTTGTGTCACCTACTTACCAATGTGTAGGCTGGTTAAAACTCACAGAAGCCCAAATGCATGTAATATGTTTTGATGAAAAAAGCTTGAAATTTTTATTTTTTTTTCAATGTGTTTACTTTTAGCTGGACCGAACAACACAATCCGGACAATGTTACACATAAAAAATAGTGCGGAAATGAATGCATACTTTTCATAAAGTAACAAAAAAAATATGCTAGAAAGTACTTGAAATTAGTTGCAAGACAGTTTCAAATATGAATATTACGTTTTAAATTAAAACAATGGTGTACCATTGTTATTTTTGGGAAATTAGTTACAAGGCGTATGAATATAATTTTAGTTGGCAAGATGGATATCTCCTCAATTTGACGGCTACAATAATTTATCAGTGATGATAGGCTTCCAAGATAGGCGATGTCATAATGCTGTATGCAGGGAGAAGGCTACATAGCTGAATTTTCAAGGTATATTCATTGATGATGGGCAAAATTAAATGTGGATTGCATAAATGATGAGCATTCTGAGCATTCAGATTTACCGCAAAAAAAAGATGGCGGCGCCCATGAAGAAAAACATGTCAAAGTTTTTTTTCTGGTTTTCAATTAAGGTAGGCTTTTTGATAGAAAGCTTGGTCCGAGTCGCTAGTATTTGATGTGAACTATTGATCCGCAGCTGTTTTAGTAACTTGTAAAATGGCTAGAAAACAGTTTCATTTTTTTTCCTGGTAAAAGTGAAAAATACGGAATTGCATTTATTTTCAAAGGCACAGAGATGTAGCTAATGCAAGAAAGTACTTGCTGTAATAACCGTTGGTATCTCCAGACCTTTTTCTTCTAGGACAGGCACTTTAAAAGGAAATCAGGATCATATTTTGGGAAAAAATAACATGCAAATCTCACACCTATATTTTTCTTGTGCAAATGTATTGAGGAACCTTAAGATTATCTTCTCATCAATTACGTATCGAACCGGAAAGAAGAAGGAAAATAAGTCTGAAATTGAGGAGGAGTATCTGTTTGTACTCATGTGCCCTGTTAAAAGTCATCAGAGACAAAAATATATTCGTAGCTATCAAATGCAATAGACAAAGTGTCTACAAATTAACATTGTTAATGTCAGCAAAACAGTAGGGAGATTTAAATAACTTAGAGGCATATGTATACGAGTCTCTTACACTTTATAAGTCACTTATATCGTTTTATCTGTCTTCATTGTCAACATACATGTGAAAATTGCTCGTTTACACATTGTCTATGTCTGTGTTATTATGGTGGTCAACATGAAGGTGTAAAATATATCTAGCCTTTGTGCATTTCTGCAATCTAATTTGGCCTCTGTACTTTCAATGGATAACATTTCATTTATTTTGGTTTTGGTTGTTTGTTTGATTTGAGGTTTAACGTCCCTGTCAACACTGTAAAGGTCATAAGAATCTATATTTTGCAACGTGACCATAATAATAATAATGATGATAATAATAATAACTTTATTTCAAGAGGATAACATATTTGGCACGAGTGCCAGCCTGTATGTAGTAAAACTGGGGTTTAAAAGGGGTAAACCTTACTGCTCTTATTTCTGCTCCAAAATATAGATTGTGGATACTCGTTAGAACCGCCACGATGAGGCGGTTCTAACGAGTACCAACAAGAACCGCACCGGAATGCACCGCAGAACTGAAATGCATGAGTATAATATTTTCTGGCCTAGACTAACTATTTTCGGTCAATTATGTCTCATCAGGGACCCTCAAATGTTGTCAGAACACAACAATGGTCTTACGACATGAAAGCCGTAACAAAGGAAAGAAAAATAACCTGAAAAAATCCCCACCTATGGTGGGCTTTGAACCCGGACCGCTCGGGTGAGAGTCCAGTGCTCTAACAGCTGAGCCAAAGAGTCGACTCCCTGACGCAGTTGTCAGAGAGTGGTGATAAACCATAAAATATGCATGTAGATAACGGAAGGGAGGCAATGCGGCTCGTAACAATGGTATCAATGATCCCAAAGGACACAGAAATGTAAACTACATTATAACACTGCTACGGACTGTTCAAATATGAATGCAAGTAGAACGTTTTCTCATGCACTAATGCGAAAATCACCTAGAGGTAAATATCACAGCGTAGAAAAACATTTTATCTATACATTGATACCAAAATTGTTAAAATCCGTCCACCTTAGCCATGTATATCGTTCGATAAACACTGTCTACTCTTGTATACTAATACAAAACATGGTTGGAAGTAGGTCAGAGTAAGCCGTTGAAATACGGTCCTATATTAAGAATCGTTGTATTCTTGGTATACGGTGCTAAGACAGTTTTGATGAAATATGTTCGGTTTATGGGCATAATGAAATGTCTTTTCCGACAGATTTGCGTTGGTGTAAGAAATTCAGCTGTGGGCTAGGCTCAACAGAAGATGCACCACATGATCGTCGGCCGAAAAGAGCAACATCTGCCAAGATGGTTGCTAGAGAGAAAGAAATAGTTGCTACTGATGCACGATGCACCACTAGATGCATCTCAGTAGGAGCAGCTCATACGATTCTGAAACGGGATTTGAAAATGAGAAAGATCTTCGCTAGATGGATTCCCAATCTGTTGACAGATGAGCAGAAAAAGACACGCGTTCAGTGCGCAACGAAGTTGCTTAAAAAGTTTCCTAATTACAATGCACGGTCTTTCGCTAATGTCGTCACAGGTGACGAGACATGGGCTCACTTTTTTGAGCCAAAACGAAAGATTCAGAACAAAATATGGGCAACAAAGTATTGCAAAAGACCATGCATTGCAAAACGGACCATGAGCGTCAAGAAGGTAATGTATGCCATATTCTTTTCAAATCAGGGCCCTGCTATTCAGGTTGCTGTGCCTAAAGGCAAATCTGTAAATGCGAAGTTTTACAAGAATAACGTTCTTCGCAAATTGAAGAAATATTTCAAAGAACGAAGACCCGCAACTGGTTTTTGCCAATGTCAGATTGCTACATGACAATGCGTCATCGCACAGGGCGTTCATTGTGCAAGACTATCTGAAGCAGGAAAAGGCTGTTGAACTCTCTCACACACCGTATTCCCCTGACCTTGCCCCGTGTGACGT
The DNA here is from genome assembly GCA_963580285.1 of Lucinisca nassula. Lineage (NCBI taxonomy): Eukaryota > Metazoa > Mollusca > Bivalvia > Lucinida > Lucinidae > Lucinisca > Lucinisca nassula. The sequence continues at coordinate 10,014,976 of OY757011.1, read as the reverse complement.
TTTTTTTTGTTCCCGCGGCTGAAAAAATAACTTTCTGGTCGAAAATTTGTACAGCGCAAACACCTCGGTTCTGCAATATTCCAGTGCCTTCATAGTATACCTCGAAAAGACTACCAAAATGCATTCAATGATTGGATCCGAAGACTGAAAGTTTGTATATTTGTTAAAGGGGAATACTTTGAGGGGACAAAATAAATTTTTCATCGAAATCTATCACGGAATCATTTTTATGTGCTCAGTTGCATTCATATTTGAACAGTCCTCGTATTCTATACCATACGGTACTTACCTTAATCCAGAAGGCTATTGTGAACTCCTTCAGTCTGGGAAAGGCCCTACCAAGCAACATAGTATATCGCAGAGGAGTGCGCTCTAGGAACTCAAGACGTGAATCAACCGCCGCCGCTGAAAATGCAATGTACACTTTCGGTGAAGTAAACCACAATAAATACGGGTCAGCTCATCATGTAAACAAGTCCGTTACTTGAAATGAACACCCTCTTAACCCCACTTTATACGTATAGATAAAATGGTATATACGGGGGTATACATTGCTTTCTTTATTTTTGCTCCAATAATAGGTTGTGGGAACTCGTTAGAACCGCATCAATGAGGCGGTTCTAACCAGCACCCGTAACCTATGTTTGCGTTTTGAATTTCACATAAAACCTGATAATTCAAAGAGTTCCATTATTTTATTTTTCACAAGTTATTCTCTAACGGGTAAAAGAACACGGTTATTTTCCGGAAATATACGAGGTAAAATAACGATAAAGGCCGACGAAATTCGGTTATAGGACCGCTTTTATAGGTACGCTAAGAGAGGAAAACCGACTGCAGGTACCCGTTGCAGTATAAGAGGTGTCAGGTACATTTTATTCATGGAACGTAAATTTTACAGAAATGCATTGTTGTTACCGCATCGTTTGTGCCCTTCTGAAATACTTACACATACAAAGGTCTGTATTCCAGTGGAACCCCGGTCCACAGTCACAACCGTAGCCATCAGGGTGGTCTATACATTTGGGTGGTGAGTAGTGGGACTTTTGACAACTGGTTGTTATCTTGCTGAGACGAACGTCTGAAACAGAAAAAGGAACGTTTATCACGAAAACACGCCTATATAAGTTTGACCCTTTAAATAAGTTCTAGAAAGGGTTATCCTTTGGAAGCAACGAATACACCACAGAACTGGAAAATATGGACTGCACATGTTTTCTGGGCCAGACTAGATAGTTTCGGCCAATTAGGCCTCATCAGTGTCCCTCAAATATTTTCAAAATTCCACAATGGAATCAATGATCCCAAAGGACAAGAAATTATCAACTACACTATGATGTAGGGCAGGGAGACTTTTTACGGCCGCCAAACATTCCCAGACACCAGCTGTAGTGACGTTAAATAGTTTCGAGAAAGGGTTATCCTTTGGAAGCAAGGAAGACACCACAGAACTGGACAGTATGGAGTGTACATGTGTGGTTTTAAACCCCACCTTATTTTTCTTATTTCTGCTCGAACACATAGATTGTAGGTACACGTTAGAACCGCCCCGGCGGTTCTAACGAGAAACCACAATCTATGTTTGAGCAGAAATAAGAAAAATGTCATCGGCGATTCTAACGAGTAACCACAATTTATGTTTTGAGCAGAAATAAGAAAAATATCACATTGTTTTCATCAGAAACTTTCCACTTTTTTTTTTGGGGGGGGGGGGGGTTAAAATTTTCAATGTAATTGTATAGGCGTGTTTTCGTAATGATGATGATGGTATCATTTCCATGTAATTTACTGTCTAACTTGAAAGATTTGAATTCCTTTGGGTCTGTTGAAAGGGGGGTTCAAACATATGGGAATGTACAAAGGGTTCTGCACACGTATAGGGGTAAATAAAATTCTGCAGTTATTGCCCAGGACATGACTGTGCTGTTCATTGAGTTTTTCCAAATCAGGCCCTTCCTTCAAATTATATGATGTTTTGTGTGTCCCATCAAAATATGGGGGTGCCCTTATTTCTCTCTTTCTCTCATTTCTGCTACTCGCTCACATCTGAGCATTATGAGCAGGATTTCCTGGGTGATATCCAGTTCCTTTTAAGCAATGCGGATGAAGTGCCTTGCTCAAGGACACAACATTTTGGTCAGCGTGAGGATCGAACCCGCAACCTCTCGATCACAAATCCGATGCGCTACCACTGCACCAATGCGCTCCACACACCAATGCGCTCCTTAAGTTAGTGTTTCAAAATGAAATTTCATTTTGTAGTCCGGGATTTGAGACCAGATTTCGAAAAATTTAATGCACCCAAAATTCTCTCGCTTTATTTGTGCCGTATCATTGAGATAGGAGCCTAACCTATATGACGTGTGATTATTTAGCAAATCTAGTGGGAAAAGGGGTTGAAAATTCTATGAGTTTACACCCACCCCCATGCGGATGGTATAGTTGGATTGAGATTAGTTATGTGTAGCTTGCGCTTACATATGAATGTTGATTTATTGCATCAGCCAAAACATTTGTCAATACTCGAAGACACCAAAATTCATGATATGACGTAATTACATCCGGTGTTACCATAAATTTTGACCATTGAAATATGACCCCAAAAATTTGGTAAACTTTACACTATTTTCGCGCTAAATAATTTTTAGTACTTTTTGAAACAATTTCTTTTTCGTCAGTATGCAGGACGGTTATTTTTGCACGAGCATGTAAAACTTGATGACTCTGCTTCAATCCGGGCATGAACAAGGGACTCCGATACCTATGGACCATTGTACCACTTTTTCCTGTTGTGTCACAGATCGTGATAAAAATCTATATTAAAACCAACATAAACTAAATTATTTTACTTGCTGGTCATAGATGTATCATAACAGGGACCGAAAGAAATATTTTTGAAAAGTTACTGATGGCCATTTCCTTCCGGTTTATATTGAGTGAGGGGAATATACATCACCAAGCATATTTGTCAGAGGGTGAACTGGCAAGTGATTCGCTAAACTGGTGACTTGAAACAATCAACATTTAATGAATACATTGCAAATTTCAAGAATCATTATCCAAAGTTTCCGGTTTGTGCTGAAGGCTCCCCAAGTAACATCGACATTATTATACTTTAAACACGTAAATGTTACTGGCCACTTGAAATCTTTCTGGGTACCTTTAGATTTTCTGTTAAGTCGCACGACTAAAAATAAATTGTACCCGAGGTTTAATGTAACGTAAAGCCATCCCTTAAACATTCTTCTATCGTCCCTTTTCCCAGAGTTGTGGTATAACCTGTAAACGTGCATCTTAAGATGTCACCTGCACTTACTTTCTACCATTTTTTTGGCAACCTGCCTACGATAGCCTTGTCCCTCTATTCACCATTAGCTCTTAATCATCCTGTGTCTCTTGTCACACACTGATTAATCTGTCCTTCATCTCCTTTATTACTACGTACTTCCTTTTTCTGACATTTGTCCCATATATTGATTGTTTTGGGTTTAAAGGCACGTCACCCCTTGTTGGTCATTTTTGTCCTCTCTCCAGAGAAAGGGAGAAAAGCGACAGAAGAGATAGTTGAGCAGATGAAAGTAAGGGGCAGAGCAGAAATCGGGAAATGGAAAAGCAGAAACAGAAGAAATAACTCTTTTCCCCCTCTACCCATAACTGCTGGAAGAACAGCAGGTCTTGTCCAGCTGTAAGCCACTATCAGCTGGACGCCCTATTGACGCAAGATACGCGTCACTTTTGCCTACCCAACCACCCCAATTGTCCCATAGATTGACCAAAAAGGCCTTCTATGACAAGCCATCAGGAGTTATCACGTTTGAAAAACAGAGTGTATGCAGTGATCAGGAATCTATACAAAATATCTCGCATCTCCCATTCAAAACACCAAAATGAAAACGTCATGGATGGAAAGCCGGAATGACAGTTATCTCCCCACATGACCGAACGGCTCTCCAAAATAAAAAAAGGCATTAGCACCCCACAAAAAGGATCGACAACGGGGTCAGTAAGAAGTTTTACGGGGGCCGAGATGGGGTTAGACACTTTAATAGATTTTAGATGGTCACACTACTCGCCCTTGATTGTCTTGGTTAAAACCGATAAATTGTTCAATCTACATGATGGAGTTCTAGCTCTCTGAGAACAGAAAATCAAACGACTAAAAAATGAAACAATGATGAGGACTCGACAGAATGAAATAGCTAGAATTCTGCAGCAAAGAAAACCAAACAATTAGGCTCCGGTTAACCCTACCAGAGACAGAGCATCACACACCTACCTTCAGGCGTTCTGGCGGAAATGCGTTCGTACATAAGAAAGGAACTAGGCGGGCGGGTTAATTTACTTGAGGTTGAAACCTAATATGTCAGATATATTGAAAAGTGAACAGGGACGATGTTTGGAATAATAAATGTTACGATTCCTACGTAAATCAAGCTTCTTCTCTTCACATTTGTCAAGAAGGGTGGGAACATAGGGTTCAACACCGACCCTCGACTGAACTTTTCCGCATCTTCATGTAACTTGGTGACCTCAATTTTCGCATGTTTGCCAAAAGACCGACCAAAACCAGAGTCATTCAATCAGCAAATAGGCTGGAGTATATCAAATCCGCAGCTGGAGAATTAGATGCCGATATTTTAATTTAGTAGAATATCTTTTTTGCAGCAAATTCATGTTAAAAACGAAAACAATAAACCTCTAAAACATTTAAGTAAAATCGTTCCACCAAATACTGTATAATGTTTCTTTTTTGTTCGCAGTAAAATTTCGCACACCTTCAGTCAAAAGGAGGCTTGATTGTTCAGAGGCGTTAGTTCAGTAAAACACGACTTTCCTATAATTATGAAATACTGAAAAAAAATCTGCCAACCCTTTGAAGAAAAAAAACTGAAATAGGGCCGTGCTGTTATCTTCACTGAACGTTGTCGTCTTTCAGAGGTATTGCTTTCATGGCAACTTCATACCAAACTACCACTGGTCACTAATTAATTGTTTATGAAGCTAAGCAACAAAAGATAACCAAACAAGCGCAATCAGTAAAGCAGAAAACTGTGGCTGCTGTATCATGACAACGCCGATTAGATATGGTTTCCGCTTGCCATCAAGTTTACGCGACTTTTCCCTGAACACAAAATTGTAAACAAGCGGCCGAGGGGAAATTACGCTCACCAGAGCTCAAGTGGGCATAAATCCTACCTTCCACCCCCAACACACACCCGTGGTGGCCATTTATTTTAACAGACCATAATGGTTTAGTAGAGGCCAATCCCAGGACAAATTATTTTGAAATCAACCATTGTTTTCTTTTGTTGCCGTCGCATACATTATAGTCAGCTTTGAACCATCTTAGGGCTAGAGTCTAAAATGCTGCATACCAAGATCTTGTATTTCTTGAGATGCAGAATTTAAAATCACTTTTGGCCGTTTATTGGTGTGACGATCACACAGATCCCTCTTACAAACTTGGATTTCTCGACCACACTGATGCAGTATATGTAATTTGGTAGTAGTTAGCCCAGTAGTTTTAGAAAAATTAAAAACTATTTAATCTTATGGCCCCAGGATCATTAAGCTGATTGCAAATATCAACTATGATGTCATAAGCTGCAATAGAACCAGAAAACCCTGTCTTTTCCATACAAAATCCTAAGTGACCGAATGTGACCTTGACGTAAGAAAGGTCATGGTCAACGAAATGTAATATTTGAACAAATTCGATCGGGCCCGGGTCCCATATATTGTATACCAAGTTTCAAGGTCATCAGTCGATTGGTTCCTGAGAAGGCGATTTTCAAAGGTTTTTACCATATATGGGCATGGCGGACATTTTGGTCATGTGACCCAGATATTCAGAATATATGTTTGTTCTTCCACCCCATGGCGGCTTCACATATAATTTGGTTCCAGTTGGCCTTGTAGTTTCAGAAGAGATGTCGTTTGGAATTGTTTGGATGCTTAAATGAGAAAAGAGGGTAGGAACATTTATCTCCCCTTTTTATGTCTTTTCCACCACTTTTTTGATTTTCTAACTCCATTTTCAAGATGCTGAGAGACCTCTAAATACATTTGTATCATAGTTAAGTGTGAGAAAGTAAGATGCATTAAACTCCTTAAATACGCGTGCTACGAATTTCAAATCCCCGACTATTGTTATATCTGACAACATTTGTCATCAGTGATGTCGCTGTGGGTAAATCGAAGCTTCAGGTCAGAAGGTATGGAATTGATCGATATTTTACATTATATTTTACAAAAAGACCTGTATGACATGTCTACTCGATGAGGCGATTCAAGTAAGAGTGAGTGAGTGAGTGTTTGAGTTTTACGTCTCATCAACAGCTAAGGTCATACGGAGACGGGACCTCGGTTTAAAAACTTATCCGAGAATCTGGAGAATCCCGGGATCGATCCTGCGACTCAAATGAGTACGCACAGCATATATTTTATACAGTTGTCATGAGGCGACATTGCACAAGACTCAGTACGCCCCCCCCCCCCCCCCACCTCCACCCACCACCACATCGGGGGCGTGAAGAAATAGATGGGCTGCATGATACTTCCACCCAGAGCTGAACCGACCACACACGAGTACTAGTAACCCGCTTAGAGGATCTAAGCCTGCCCAGGCAAAGCGGTGCGAGTCGGACTGTCCATGCTTATAAACCAGTTTAGTTTCATTGGGCGGCAGGGCTTGAGATGTCATTTCATCTCAATGTCGGGTAACGTCTCCGAAATGAACATCGAATCAAACAAACAAACATTTTGATATTTCTGACAAGGTTTGTCATCAGTGATGACCCTGTGGGCTAAAAGAAACGTCAGGTCAGAAGGTATTGGATTGATCGATACTATATGAGTCCCGCCAAGCGAATTTGTGTCTTCGAGCATTCCGTCAGGAAAAATTTTACTGCGCATGCCCAGCCATTCAGAATGGCCAGGGATATGGTTTTCTGTCTGAAGGTTCCTCTTGATGCTCTGCTTGTCTGAGCGAGCAGCGAAGGTTCTGGCGAGACTGCGCGGACGCGCAGGCTCGCCTGAACCTTCGCTGCTCGCATAGGCGATAAGTACCAAAATCGCTTGACGGGGCCCATATATTGTGTATAACAAATGAACTGTATGGCATATCTACTCGATGAGGCGATTCAAATGAGTACCCACAACATATATTTTATACGGTTGTCATGAGAAGACATTGCACTAGACTCAGTAACAAGGTGAGTCCTGAGACGAAGACATAGCAAAATGAATCAGCACGCGCTCCCGGGAAAGTCAGTATTAAGGCATCACCGATAGAGCTTCACTTGCTGATTCAGCACCACTAGACAGTTTAGAGCTATCACTAGTTTCATCAGTCATCGTAGAACACCGCCCCCGCCCAATGGGGCTTGAAGAAATAAATGAGCTGCATGATGCTTCCACGCACAGCCTAAACCAACCGCACATTAGTACTGGTAAACCGCTTTAAGCATGCCCAGGGAAAGTGGTGCGAGTTGGACCGTCCATGCAAATAAACTCTTTTGGTTTCATTGGGCGGCAGGGCTTGAGAAGTCATTTCATCTCAGAGTAAAATTGGAAGCAACGTCTCTAAAATGACCTATACAGTGTTGACAGGAACGTTAAACTTCAAATCAAACAAACAAACAAATCATCTTAGAACAATGTAACGGTAGCATTGCACGCATTTTACATTACGAAAACACGCCTATACAAATACATTGTAAATTTTACCACCGAAAACAATTATCAGATGAAAAATCATGATATTTTTCTTATTTCTGCTCAAAATATAGATGATGGGAACTCGTTAGAACCGCCTCGATGAGGCGGTTCTAACGATTACCCACAATCTATATTTTGGAGCAGAAATAAGAAAAATAAGGGTTACCCCTGTAAACCCCAGTTGTACTATACACATGTGGGGTTCAAGGGGATAAGAATTATATAGGTCTATTTTCGTGATGTTAAGATTGGTAAATGCCATGCAGTTACAGACCAACTATTTTTTATGTCTATGATAAAAACTCCCTGCCGGCCTCGATAGCCCAGTCGGATGCGCGTCTGACTGGTGATCAGGAGGACGCGGGTTCGATACCTGCCGGAGTCGGCTTCATTCGCTCTTGGAGACTGATCATGAAATCTTTTCTTCGGTCATTTTCTCCCTTCCGCTGATTCAAGAAGGGCAGTTGTCGTTTCTGGCGAAAGAATGTGCACTAGAGGTAAATTGACCGGCTCAAAAATGACCTAAAATGATGTTGACTGGGCCGTTAAAATCCAATACAAGCAAACAAAACCTGGAGCTATGGACTAAAGAACGAGTTCGACCACATGCAGGAGCTTGAAGTTCTGTCCATAAGTAGTTCATAAGGTTCATAATCAAAAGTGACACAAAGCCATTACGAAATGGCTTAGTCAAAGTTAGTGTCAGTTTTGATTTTGAACCTTATGACTTACTTTCGGAAATAACTTCAAGCTCCCGTGGTTCGACATGGTAGACAAAACCAGTGACGTTTTACACTCATCAGGAAAACATGCGCATGTGAAATAATGGCGTTCAACATGGTGTCAGAAATGACAACTATTCAGTAAAAATTGTAATATCTCGCAGGATCGATCCCGGGCTTCTCCAGACTGTCGGATGAGTCTTTAAACCGAGGTCCCGTCTCCGTATGACCTTAGCTGTTGGTGAGACGTAAAGCTCAAACTCACTCGCTCGAAGCATTTGTTACGGCCCTTCCGTATTTAGAGAGTTATGGTTCTTACCTGCACGTGTTCCTGAGAGAAGCGTAAATAAAACCCAGCACACTAAGAGAAACATGAACCGTCTCCAATAGCGCCTAATCAGTGTCAACACTGTGTCAGACATAACATAGTCCCTTGTCTGTCGTACTCTTAATGGATATCAAGTTTCCCTGCAAAGTCAATTAAACATTATTCAACATAGTTTTCACCAAACATGTTAAAGTAGATTGCACTTTCTAAGTTATAATGAGCGAGTTCGATCGCCAACAGGGCTATGGTAAGGGAAGTCAAACTGCACTCCTTTACGAGTGTGATCGCGAACGATGGTAGATATTTTCACCGCTTTGAACACTTCAAAAATAGCAGTTCCGATTCTATATTTCATATTGTGTCCATTTTACATATTTTCACAAATAATCATTCTTTAATAACGGCCTCGGTGGCTCAGTCGGGTGCGCTCCTGACTAGTAATCAACACCAGTTCGATACTTGCCGGGGTCTGCAACATTCTTACATGGATACTGATAATGAGATCTTTTCTAAGGCCATTCCCTCCCTTCCGCTGATTAAAGAAGGGCAGTTGTCAGTTTCTGGCGAAAGAATGTGCACTGTACTGGTTAACCGCTTAATACGTGTAAAACTGCCCAGGAACAGTGTGTAAAGGTAAAATGACCGGCTCAAATATGGCCAAAATAGCGTTGGCTGAGCCGTTAAACTCAAATACACATAACTCTTAAACACTATTTAAAATGTGTGTTTTCCTATGGGCCAACAGACTTTCCTACTTTTCGCCGCCATGTACCTTTGGTCTGGTTCGACTAAAGTCAAAGTTTGGTTAACCACGGCCAACCCTGGCTGATGATCGAACTCGCACAATTAAAAAACATTAGAGGCCGCTCTATTCCCTGACCCCGATGGTTATAAAACATTTTTCATGCTCAACTCAGCTGAGCATGGAACTTGTAATGCTCATAACTATTGAAATACAAACAAATCGGGCAATTTTCCTGCTCAGATCAACACAGAATCTCATTTATCCTCCTCATAAACCTATTATTAGTTGGCATTTTAAAATTTATGAGCAGGAGAAATTTCATGCTTAAGTGAGTTGAGCATGAATAAAGTTTTATAACATCGGGGCTTGTAAACTTGTACTTCTCGGCTTGGAGTTCGGGTGGGATGGTGGCTTAGATGATCCTATTATGTATTATTGAATGTATTAAACGAGTTGAGGAAAAAGGAATAAAAGGCAAGGTTTGCCGAGCATTTTATCCCTTTTCCTTGACGAATTTAATAAATTGAACAATACATATACACGAATGTAAGATTCTTTTTATCATATGACATTTAAAAAAGCATTATATTCACGACTGTTTCACAAAAAAAAGTTCAATATTTCGCCATTAGTAAACGCGACGTCGTTAAGGACGTCGTGCATGTAACGTTAAGGGGTACATCTAGCTAATTTTCATATTTAATCCACTAGTGGATTATCGCGGACACCGCCCATCGGGGCTTGAAGAAATAGATGGGCTGCATGATGTTTCCACGCAGAGCTGAAACTGACCGCACACGAGAACTGGTAAACCGCTTAGAGGATTCAAGTCTGTCCAGGCAAAGCAGTGCGAGTCCATACCTCTAAACCCTATCGGTTTCATTGGGCGGCAGGGCTTGAGATTTTATTTGATGTCATTTCATCTCAATGTCGGGTAAAAGTCTCACAAAACATATTTGGAAGCAACGTCTCCAAAATGATCTTTACAGTGTTGACGGGAACGTTAAACCTCAAATCAAACAAAAAACAAAAAGTGGATTATCGAATTTATTACATGGCGTCATTAAACTCTCAGACGCAGCGTCATATGATAAACTTATTTCTTGCAGATCGTGAATCAGAGGTTGGCGAAAACCATATCAAATGACTTGTACATGCACCTCGCATGTTTTCAAATCCTGTCATTGTAAATTGTGTATGTACTTTTTTAATTTACTTGGAAAATGAAATGAATAAATATTGTTTATCATATGACGTCGTTGATAAGTAGTGGATAACGTCGTGCAATAAATAAAAAAAAAACGTATGGCCACACGTTTAATAACACTTTGGCGGGATTAAGTAACGTCATGACGGCGTCGATGTCACCCATGCATTTTTGTGGAAAATCTGTCAAATTTAATGGCGATAAAATCCAATTTAAAGTGGTCATATGATAGACAGATTCTTTCACTCGTGGTCATTTCATATGATAAACAGAATCTTACACTCTTGGTCATTTCAGATGAAATTTATGAAACTCGCTAAAGGCTCGTTTCATAAATGTCATATGAAATGAACGCACGTGTAAGATCTTCCATTTAAACCAAATGTAAAGACGATACGCTTATGGTTCTGAAAAGCGCCCACAGTTTTTGTGTTTGGAGTATAATATTATAGCATTATATCACATATGGCTATTTGGAAAATACAAGTTTCGGAACATTAACCCTTGTCCTGCTGAGCCCAGATATGCCTTATCTTTGAAACAATGCAGATCCAGATCAGATGGCTTCTGAAGAAGCCATCTGATCAGGATCTTCATTGTTTGCCATCCAGTTTATGGATTTGTTGCAATAATTTGCATCAAGTAATCTGATTGGCTTATAATCAGTAGTAGGTGTGACATATTTAAATATTCAGCAGAACAAGGGTTAAAAAGACAATAGTTAAATAGCTATTCACTTGAGTTAGTTTACCACTGACAACCCCCGTGGTAAAATACAGCTGAATCTACAGTTGAATCTCCTTACCTCAGTCATTTATATGTAAGCATCCGCTTAGTGGTTAAGTCATCAAGGATCGTAGGTTTCTTTTCGGGACTCTCCAGACATTCGGATGGGTCTTAAACCGAGGTCCGACTCCATATCACCCCAAATATTGGCGAGACGTAAAACTCAAACAAACATTAATATATCTCAAGTCGCTGCAATTTTGTTTGACTCTTTTGTCTCAAACTACAGTTGTATCCAGCGATGGCCATTCCAGTTCTTCAAGCATATCACCGACACTATTTTTGTTCCGCCATCGCCGACATGACGCTTAAATTCAAAAGTGATTGATTTGACACAAAGTCAGGTTCTGCCACGGTTTATTCGTCGAACACGACATTCATTTCATTTGAACAGAAAAACCTGCTATTAATCAATACCGTTGCGCTAACACGATTGTGCTAACAAACGAACACTAAACTAATTAATGATTTCTAGAGGAAGATCGAAGATGACAGGGGAATTAATTGGCAAGTGCTTTATTACTGTTTGCTGTCAACACAACATGTCATAGCTTGAGCACGTTATTTTTTTTTTCTTTATTTTGGTTTTACGGCCCTTTCAAGATTTTTTTTCACTCATATCGAGCCGATCCTTAATCAGAGGTGGACGAAAACAGTAGTACCTGGAGAAAAAAAAAACACCTTTCTTTCCCTTGCAGAACTTGGCGTCTCACATGTGACCAGAGCGAGGCTCGAACCACAGCGCTGAGAGACCAAATGAATAAGAGACAGCGCTCTTATCCACTAGGCCACGGAGGCCCGTTAGCTTGGGCACGGACATAGAATCTCGCAAGCGTGGTCATGTTATATAACATTCAGGAAGGCATTACGAAACACGCCAATACAAATGCATTGTAAATTTTACCGCTAAAATCATGAAAAATTTCTGATGAAAACATTGTAGTATTTTACTGAATTCTACTCAAAATATAAATTGTGAGTACTCGTTAGAACCGCCTCATCGAGGCAGTTCTAACGAGTACCTACAATCTATGTTTTAGAGCAGAAATAAAAAAAATAAGGTTTACCCCTGTAAATCCCAGTTTTACTATATACAAGCGGGGTTCAAGGGGGTCAAAATTATATAGGCATGTTTTCGTGACGATTTGGGTTTAACGGCCCTGTTGTGGCAGAGATCTGTTTTTTCGACTTGCCCTCTTGGTCTGCTTTTTTCTCTCCACAAATGTAATTTATTCCGCAGAGAAACACAAGAATTACTGACAATACAACCCTTTTATTTTTATTACAATAATACACCAACATGCTCATTCGCTTATTATTATTACTTTTTTGCTCTCATCCTGAGGCTTGTATTAATTGCGCTTTTATAGTGCTTCTAGGCTCCACCGAGAGAACATGAAAAGCATCATAAAACCATGCAGCATGTGAATTACTGCAGCTCCGACGGAGATACTGGTGCTCCGTCGGAGCTGCAAGAAATGCACGTGTAAGATGTGACAGATTCCAGTGGAGCAAAAACATAAAAAAACACAAACAAAATAAAGATTAGCGATCTTCGCGACACTACCCCTCAAAAAATAAGCAAAGGTTACTCAGTTCTCGAAAAAATCTGTTTCAGCAGTTGTAATGACGTTCACAACCTGTCCATTTAGAGATTGTATTTTTCTGGTTATTGTAAACAAAAATGTTTGTGTATGAGTCTCTAGTTGCGAAAGTACAACAGCTGCTTCGTCGTCACTGCTGATATTTATAACATTGTCACTGTCCATATCACCATCATCGTCGCTGTTAAAGGGATCATCACCATTTATCGAACTTGCACAGCTGATCTCTGCATCATCTCCAATTATCGAGCCATCACTGCCTGTCGCTGTATCACCACCATTTACTAAGCCATCGCCGTCAATCACCGCATTATCACTATCTATCAAACTATCACCGTTATTTGAACCACCACTGCTAAAACTGTCTAAACCGAACTCATCTGCGGATTCGCAATCACTTATTATCGCGTAATCTTCTGAATCATCCTTATCCTTAATATCCTTATTTCTGTTTCCAATTACACTTTCTTCAGTTTCATTTTTATCGTTGCATTCATCGTGAGTTACATTTTCCTCAACATCACTCGTCTCATCTAACACATTTTCTAGTCCATCGTTTATCACTTCATTACCATTTGCTTCAGCACCAGTCTTATCTAAATAATTATCCATGTTTACTTCATTCAACACAAAGTCCATATCGTTTTCTACACATTCTTCTACAACGGTTCTAGCAGCATCAACATTATTATCCACTTCAAGGTCATTACTGATATCGTCTAAATAATCTAACTCAAAATCAGTAATGCTTTTCTCCTGAGCTCGTAGACGTTCAATTTCATCAAATAAATCAAACACACTATCGTCGTCACTAACATCATCCAAATCACTGTCGATATGAATGTTCCCACGTAAAGCTCTGCAGGCGAATTCCCTGGCTCTCAATGACGAATATCCATGAGTGAGAACGAGGTGTTTTGACAGAGAGGTCCTTCTTAAAAACGTTAAATTGCAGCTGACCTCAATACAATTCCAACGCTCAATTATACCATGTTTTTCATTCACATGCCTCTTAAGGTTCCGCTTGTATTTGTATACATTTCCACATGTGTCGCATTTGTAATTAGCCATGACTCTGAAAGAAATTTCAGTCTCCAATGAACTTTGATTAACGAGCGATGAATTATACGAGATATATATACCATTAATCCACTGTATTCACGTGCATATGGTGCATGCCTATATATACCGATACTATGTCTATTTGCTCCGCCAAATATACAAAGACATGTAGATAGTTGCACGGACTACGAGAGCTACGAGATATATAAAGAAACAATCCACTGTATTCACGTGCATATGGTGCATACACAGATACTATGTGTATTTGCTCCACCAAATATACAAAGACATATAGATAGTTGCACGGAACATATAGTGTTGTAAACAATATCTTATGACTGTATTACTTTGCTCCGTTACATGTTAATAATCTGAAATGTGCACGGAAAAAGGTCCATCACACATTGTGAACACAGCGATAAAACTATTTGCTCCGCCACTAAAAGTACATACACTGAAACTTGCACGATGAACTTGTACTCGAAAATATAACGGCAGGGTCATTTTTTTTTTTGTAAATTAATATGGCAGAAAATTGTGGTGACTATAATACACTTAGTCCATTTTTACATATATACATTTACTACTGATCGTCAAGACACAGGTCGACGGAAGCACATTTGAGTTCATGGTAAAAAAGTTTTCTTTCCATATTTACACCTAAAGTTTATTAACTTAACATTCGACTAATGTTTTTCTTGTTTGTTTTTTTTTTACTGTGATAGGGATTCTTTTATTTTCAACTTAGCTCGTTTTGCAGCTTCTCTAACTGGATGTTGAGTTGGCATCTTTTCGTTTTCGGACACTGATCGCTTTTCATCTTTAACCGGATACTCTTGACTATTTTCAGAAACTTCGATCGGAAACAGAAGATTTATAGGACGTCCGATAATACGTCCAGACGGCATTGATACTTTGGCTGACCGAACATATCCGTCACGACTTTGAACCAAATTGACCACTTTTCCGATTCTCCAGCAACCACGTGGTAAATCGTCTTTTACTAGCACGACATCGCCAATATTTGGTGTAAAATGTGACTGTATTCTTCCTGACTTCAACTTTCTCTGAGTTCGTTCGCGTAAACTAAGTAAATATTCGTTCCGCCATATTCTCCAAAACATCTTCAATAGATTTTGGCCCTTTTTCCATGTCTGCAACAAGCGTTCCGCTGTACTGCCATACGGATTGTAGTCTACGTCCTTATTATCATATTCTAACACTGGCACTCCTGTCGCTGGATTGAGTGTTAAGAAATGTCTTGGTGTCAGTGTTATAGTGGAATCAATGTCGTCGCTAACATAAACGAGTGGCCTGGCATTAACAGTTGCTTCAACTTCCTTAAGCACTGTTTGTAACTGAATGCAAGTCAGTAACTTTCGATTAATTGTTTTCCGTAAAGCTCTTTTCACAAGACTTACTAAACGTTCATAGAATCCCCCCATCCAGGGAGCTAACTCTACTATGAATGTCCAATTTACATTGGCATTTGATACGTAGTTTTGAACATCGTCACACTTAATAACATTCTTCCAAAGCAGATCCAATGTTTTACTGGCTGTTTTGAATGTTAGCGCATTATCGCTAATGATCTCACTTGGGCATCCTCGTTGTGATATAAACCTCCTGAATGCAAGAAGAAATTCCTCCGCAGACATGTCTTGTATCAGCTCAAGATGGATTGCACGCGTAACTAGACACGTAAACAAACATACCCACACTTTCTTTTGACCATCACAAGTTTTAATATACATTGGTCCAAGATAGTCAAGCCCCATCCTTGAAAAGGGAATAGCTTCTGTTATACGTGTTTTAGGTAAAGTAGAAGTAAAACAAAGATCAGGAATTGATACAATTAACTTACTCCACCCATAAAAGACACCAAAGGGAAAGAAATACAAACATTAAGCGACCAGACCATAATGGAAACCTAAACAAAGGAAGGCCATAAGGACAGTTACTTTCCCACAAAATGGCCATATGGTCATCCGAAACTAAAAGACACAAGTGATACACACAGCAAGTAACAAACAACAACATAAAATAAATCGCCACAGAAGAGCCATTTCAGGCATTCTATAAGGACCACCTTCGTGATGACGACATACTGTGCATCGCTTTAATACTGATCTAACCGTAGCTCGACCTTGGGGTATCCAGTGCCTGTACCTCAACTGACTTAAACATTGAGACACACCGCTGTGGAGGCTTTGTTTGTGGATTCTTTCAATTAATAGCTTTGTAAATTTTTCATTCTTCGGTAGTAGCACAGGACGTCGAGCACTTTCACTGATACTAGCTTGATCGATCCTTCCTTTGCATCGTAGCATTCCGTCGTCACCAACGTACAAGCCTAACTGTTTTTGTAAATTGTTTGGTCGTTTGCTTGATATGGCTTCAAACACATCAGAAAAATTCTTTTTCTGTATATATATTACCCACATTGTTTCTGCGTCGTTTAATTCTGAACTTGTAAGAGACGCTTTTTCGTATTTTGGATTCTGTAGTATCCTAATGAACCGAAAGACCAACGCTGTCACTCTTATCATCTTAGTCAAGGAAGAGTATCTGTCACATTCAATTCCGAATGGCGCACATTTACCCGAACTATATGTTTCTAGCCCAGTTTTAATCTCAGACGTGTTTAGTAATGTCGTTTCCTTGACTAATTTTTGCTTTTTCACTTCTGAATCGTAGTCTAAATCTGTCTGTTCATCTGTATCGGTGACTGAAGTCTTCCATTTTTCTTCTGTTTCCTTTAACCACATCGGACCATGCCACCATAACCGATTCTCAGAGAGACTGTGTATATCAGTTCCACGGGTTGCAATGTCTGCTGGATTTTCGTTTGATTTGACATAATGAAACGTAATATCACCATGGCTGTTTATTTCTTTGACTCTGTTTCTTACGAACACTGATAAGTCCTTTTGTGACCTTAGCCACTTTAACACACACTGAGAATCCGTAAATAGATCAGTGCCTTCTACTAGGATCTTCAACTGACTTTCAACAAACTTCACACACCTTACACCTATCAGAACAGCCAATAGCTCCAGTCTAGGAATAGTCATTTTTTTTAGTGGAGCAAGTCTGGTTTTGGAAAAGAGAAGATCAGATTTGGATTCAGAAGTTTCACTCCTTTGTAAAAGATACACAGCAGTAGCGTACGCACATGCAGATGCATCGCAGAAACAAAGCAGACGATTTTTGAAATCTTTGTTTATATCATTCATAGCAATACTCCGACTTATTTGATAGTCGGAAAGCTTCCAAAGATCTGAACTTACTGTTGACCAAACAGCGATTTCTTCACTGTTGATAGCATCGTCCCAGTTAAGGTGTTTGCTCCAAAGCGATTGAATGAAAAGCTTCCCTTTCAGTAGCACAGGAGAAACCAGTCCCAATGGGTCAAAGACTGATGCTAACTCCTTCAATACATTTCGTTTTGTTAGACCTTGCGATTTCAGTATAAATGTTGGCTTTTTCAACAAAATAGTATCGCTTTCTACATTCCACGTGTGACCTAAAACTTTAACTGAATCACAAGTCACTCTATCACTAGATTCAAATATGTGATTTAACTGGTGACTGTTAGATGACCATTCTCGAAGATTCATTGATGCCTCCTTGAATATTCTTTTTGCTCCATGATATATGTCTACAGCATCTTCAATACTATTTGTTCCAGTTATCAAATTATCAACGTAAATATCATCTTTGAGTTTCGTTGCTAATCCACTTTCGTATAACTCTAGATGGCTGTCAATTGTTGCTCCTAGTAGAAACGGACTGGAGATTACACCGAACGGTACACGACAGAATCTATACTCCTGAATGTTATCATTATCAACTTTAGCTTGGGTGTAATCCTTCATCCAAATAAAACGTGTCACATCTCTTTGGTCAGATTGTAGGCCAATCTGTAAAAATGCTTTTTCTATGTCGGCTACAATAGCAATTCTGTTCAGTCGAAATCTCATTAAAAGTCCACACAGATCATTTAACATAACTGGACCTCTGTATAAACATTCATTCAAACTTGTATTTTCTTTTCTGGATTTAGCTGAAGCGTCATACACTATACGAAGTTTGGTATTTGGTTTCATTTGATTGATCACTACGTGGTGAGGCAGGTAATGTGTTGCTCCATCCGCAAATGTACTATTCACCTTTTCAATTACCCCCTTTTCATGCTGGTCCTGTAGGATTGCATCGTACTGTTTCATCAAGTCAGGCTTATTTTTCATTCTTGACACAGTTGACCTTAAACGTCCTAGAGCTAATTCTCGATTTACTGGCAAATCAGGGGTTTCGTCCTTCCATGGCCATGTTACTTGATATCTTCCGTCTTCAAATTTTATTGTGTCTTTAAAGTTTTTCATCACAATTTCGTCGTTTGTAGTTCTTGGATTGTCATATACTCCAATAGATTCAGTGTTCCAGAAGTCTTCAAGATCTGGTTTGGACGCAGTGGCATCATCTAAACTTGTAAACACATTCGTCTTCGTGGCATTTGTTCCGTAAGTTAGAATCAACATATTAGATTCATTCATCGGAGAATCAGCTTCACTTGTCCGACCAGTCAGTATCCACCCGAGTTTTGATGCAAGGAGATAGAGACCGGGCTGCACTTCAAGTTTTTGGGAAAGAATTATATCCAGATAATAGTCACTTCCTATCAGTAACTCAACTGCAGATGATTCTGTTTCCAAAGGAATAGTGTCTGCCATTTCTAGACTTCTCACCAGATGATCTAAATTTTTTGAGGGAAACGATTTTAATGCCTTTCTTTGAACAGTACCACTAATTACTGGCACAATGTTAGCACTTATATCGAGATTTTGTCCATTGTTCAGTTTGATACTCAGCTTTGTTTGAGTAGTTTTCACTGTTTGGGGTCTGTCACACATGAATGTAACTAACTTTATTTCTTCTTCATTCTCTCGCGTAAGTTGTAATTTCTCCGCCAGCGTTTCTGTCACATACGTCCTTTGTGAACCCGAGTCCAGCAAAATTCTTACTTGATCACTTTTATGTTTGTTCGGGTTCATTATCTCCGCCCTTGCTGTCTGCATAAGTACCATTTCACCTGAGGATACCAAGACGTTTTCATCAGCACAGACACTAACTTCCTTTAATTCATCGGTTTCTTCTATTAAATGTGCATTGGAAACGGAGGCTTTATATTTCTTAGGACACAAGCTTCTGTGGTGACTATTTACCTCGCCACAGTGTACACAGGTTTTACTCCGTTTGCAGTCTTTGGACATGTGACCCTTCTTTAAACACTTATAGCAGCTGTCTTTCAGTTGCCTTTTTCTTTCTTCTACGGTACGATATTTAGGACACTCATCACTCCAGTGTCTCTGTTCACAGTAACGACATTGATCGTAATATCGTGTTTCAGATGATTGTTTGGTGTTAGCTACCAAAGCCTCTGCTGACCCAGTATGGGGTTTTACTCCACTCGAGGCAGTCTGTCTCATGCTGGTGTTAGAGCTAAAGAATGTTCTTCCTTCAGATCGTTCATGACTATTTCTACCATTTCTAGCGGGTCCAAACCTTTGCTTTCCTTCGGAACGGAACTGACCACTTCTCTGAAATGCTCCATCAGCCTGATGGCCTTTCTTCTCGGCATGTTCGCGAGCAGTTACATATTCGTCAAGTTTAGCACGTAAACTTTCTACTGTCCACTTATTTTTAGCTCCGTTTAGAATTTCTAGTTGGAGGCGAACTTCTTCAGGCAATTTGGATCGAATCATGGACACAAATACATCCTGATTTATATCTTGTTTGAGAACTTCAAGACTTCGGATATGTGTTTCCATCGTGTCAAGCAAACTCCTTAGACTACACGTTCTGTTGAATGCTGGTTGTAGAGTAATCATTTTATTGTAGTGTAGATCAATTACTTCTTGAGAATTACCAAATCGGTCTCTCAGAATATCAACGGCTATTATGTAATTTTCATTTGACAGTGTCAATCCTGATATTGCACTCCTAGCTTCACCAATAACTTTACTTTTCAAGTAATTGAATTTTTCAATATTTGATAACTTTTTGTTATTGTGTATTGCACTTTCAAAACTATCCCAAAATTCTATCCACCTGAGTTTGTTTCCTGAAAACGTCATTATTTCTATTTTAGGTAATTTCACTGTTGTAGCTAATTCTTTTTCCTTTTTGTCTTGTTTCTCGAGAAAGTCGTGTTGCTGCCTCATTTGATCACCTACAATCGCATTCATTTGCTTCTGTAATTCAACAATATGACTCATTCCAACTTTTTCCATTGTTTCGGCTGCTTCTGTTTTTGTAAGATTAATTTCATTTTTCAACTGTTTAAGATTTATAGCATATTCCATAGCCTTATCACATATCGATGCATTTTCAGTCACTAGCTGTTCAGACAGGTCGGTATCTTTATTCCCAATTGCCTCTGCTAGCTTGTCGGTCTGATTTTCCACCTTATCACAATATAACTGTAATCTTTCAACACATTTATTCACACTCAAAATCAATTCTGTCTTATCAATTAACTCTAAATCACTTGCCAAAATGTCTGAACCACACTGTATTTCCTTTTCCAAGATGTTCATATATCTTGTTCTAACTCCCTTTAGGTATGACAAGTTGGACGCCATGATTTTTGTTTCACAAAGATTTTCAAATTGCAATACAAAATTTCTATTTACCCTTTTTCTTCTCTCTTGGTTGAGTTCCCGGGTTCCGGCACCAAATGTTGTGGCAGAGATCTGTTTTTTCGACTTGCCCTCTTGGTCTGCTTTTTTCTCTCCACAAATGTAATTTATTCCGCAGAGAAACACAAGAATTACTGACAATACAACCCTTTTATTTTTATTACAATAATACACCAACATGCTCATTCGCTTATTATTATTACTTTTTTGCTCTCATCCTGAGGCTTGTATTAATTGCGCTTTTATAGTGCTTCTAGGCTCCACCGAGAGAACATGAAAAGCATCATAAAACCATGCAGCATGTGAATTACTGCAGCTCCGACGGAGATACTGGTGCTCCGTCGGAGCTGCAAGAAATGCACGTGTAAGATGTGACAGATTCCAGTGGAGCAAAAACATAAAAAACACAAACAAAATAAAGATTAGCGATCTTCGCGACAGGCCCAGTCAACATTATGTAGGTCATGTCGACCTCGCCAGTTTATCTAACCACACATTTCCTTGGTTAGATGTATGTGTAAGCAACTTTCTAAAACTTATTTAAACAGTTTGTTTATTTATTTACCTGATAAAAATCTAGTAAAAATATTGTGTTCAATAATGGTGCCACTTTAGCTCCAAAAATCAGGAAACAGGTCAGTATTCGACCGCAATAACAGCAACACACCTCTTCCGCATGCTATGTATCATTTTTATTTATTTATTTTTATTTATTTATTTTTATTTTTTTTTTTTAAATGTACCGATCTCATTCTTTGTGCAATGCCCACTCTTAGCCAGCAAACGTGCTGACGTTGTCCCCTCCGTGAGCTCGTCGCCCAAGCCTATCCCACGTGTGCTGTATCTGGGCTCGATGTCATAAAACTGTGTTGATGCTTGAGCATGAAATTGTCTTGCTCATAAATTTTAAAATGCCTACAATCGTTGGCATTTTAAAATTATTGAGCTGGACAAATACAATTCTGTGCAAATCTGAGCAGGGAAATTGCCTCTTTTATTTGTATTTTAATATTTATGAGCACTATAAATTTCATGCTCAGTTTAGTTAAGCATGAAAAAAGTTTTCTAACCTCGGGGCTTTGCATACATCGGGTAGACAAGCCGGCCAATCGAGCATAACGACATTATTTGTCTACAGTAAGCATGGCGCTGTGACGTCCAGAAAAAAGAGGATCTTATATGTGTGTTCTTGCATTACTGAGTTCATTAAAGGGGCAGAGGAAAAGGTATAAAATGCAAGCCTTTTCCGAGCATTTTATGCCTTTTCTTTAAGGAGTTTTTTGTTTGAGTTGAAGTTTAATGCCCCGTCAACACTGTACAGGTCATTTTGCAGACGGTGCTTCCAAAAGTATGGGACTTTTAACCGACATTATGATGGAATGACATCTCAAGTCCTGTCGCCCAATGAAACCAATAGGGTTTATAAGCATGGACGGTCCGACTCGCACCGCTTTACCTGGGCAGGCTGATGCCTTCTTTAACGAGTTTAATTAATTCTTTAACAAGATTCTATTTATCATATGGCAATTCAAACGCATTTTGTTTATATTCCACCATTAGTAAGCGCGATCATTCCAGCCTGTAGCATCCCTATAGCACGTTGACGTCGCTCTAACGACATGCTCTAACACCTTCTCATATCAGAAAACGTACGAAAACACTATACAGTAGAACTTCGATGGCTCGAACACCGATGGCTCGTTTACCATGGATCTGTCGAACCCATTCTTGAGCCCCTAGCGAAATCCTCTACATAAGAAATAGTGGGGGATAATTAAGGAGATTTTGGTCTTCAATCTTGCAAATGTATGCTGTGTGTACTCATTAGAATCGCCTCGATGAGGCGATTCTAATGAGTACACACAACATACATATTCATTATCGAACACCGAAAAGATGTCTAAAAGTAGCTTGATATGCCTCCTGACAGTAATCTCAGTGGCTCGAACTACCCCTGCCTCGAACAGATTTTCGAGGTCCCAAAGATGTTCGAGCCATTGAAGTTTGACTGTAGTCAGTTAAATGTAAATGGAGATTTCTATCCATTATGGTTCTAATAATCAATTTTTGGGTGAAGAAATAAAACAACAAAAATGCTCCCAAACAATTTTGCCTAATTCATTTTGCTTAGGTACCAATCATTACTCGATCTTTGTTTCTCATTTTGATGAAAATCTAAATATGAAAACGAAACATATCAATCCTTAGCCTTTGTTGAATATATATTTATATTACATGCATTACAGAGAAATACCATGATTTCTACCAGACATAAACTTGGTATTTTCCTTTTTGCTAAGAAGAAATATTTCCTCTTAGCCGGGGAAATAAATCCCTTCAGCTGGAACTACTTTATGTATAAGATAAGAGATACCGCTTTGCAGTGAAATTGTTCTATTCAAACGCGGGAAAGTTTCAATCACGACGACGTTATTCATGACGTCATTGTAATGGCGTCTAAGAAATATCAACAGACGTTCAGAAAGCGTGACGTTTGAGTCGGATGCAACGCTGAAACAAAAGAAAACATGGATATGACCATTGATTAGGATGTAAGTTTTGCTTTATTTAATCTAACGTTTTACTTGTTTTATCAATGAAACACTTTGTTTCTTCTATTTTTGTTCAAAACTGTAGAAAGCGCTTTCAAAATGGCGCCCATCCAGTTGTTCTTCCACCCAGATTCTGTAACACTTCGCTGATTGAACCGTTTACATGGGCTGTAAACAGTCAACTGAACGGGCATTCAGATCCAAAATTCAAGATCCAAACTCTCCTAAAAGTCTATGGAAGTGCATGTAATATACAGATTATACATTTCTCCTATTTGAAATATGGGATTTATAAACCTCGGGAGGTAAAACAATCCGTTAAAGAAACTCGTGCTTCGCACTCGTTTCTTTATCGGATTGTTTTACCTCCCTCGGTTTATAAATCCCATATTTCAACTAGGAGAATGAATAATCTATATGTATTCTGTTCACAATAAAGGACGGGTCGTAGCTAATCTTATAAGAGGAAAATAGTAATTTACTCTTGTCCTACACAAGATTAACCAGTGTAGATACAGATCAGATGCTCTGAGAAAGCCATCTGATCAGGATCTACAATGTTTGTCATTCAGTTTGTGAATTGAAGAATGCAATAATATCAAGTCATTTGATTGGCTGATAGTCAGAAAAGTGTGTAGAACAATTGATTTATTCAGCAGAACAAGGGTTATTGTTTGCTGGATATTCCCTGTACTATGTCAATTTGGTATGTTCACCGCTAGAATATCCATAACGAAAACACGCCTGTATAAATACATTGTAAACTTATCCGCCGAAAACGCTAAAATTTTAAGATGAAAAATTGTGCTATTTTTCTTATTTATGCTCAAAATATAGATTATAGGTACTCGTTATGCGGTTCTAACGAGTACCCACAATCTATATTTTAGAGCAGAAATAAGAAAAAAGGTTTACCCGTGTAAACCCAAGTTTTTGTCGCACCTGCTTTAACAGGAAGACATAGGCGCGCAAGTTTCCGTCCGTCCGGTTGTCTGTCCGTTCGTCCGTCCGGTTGTCCGTCTTTCCGTCAACATTTTACACTGGGTGTCTTGTCATCGCAACTCCTTCTACAGTTTCATACCGATTATTTTGAAACTTTGCGTGTGTTTTTGCCATGGTATGAGGATGCGCATGTGGTTTGGACTTTATCGTCCGATCATTTTTTGTCACTTTTTCCTCATTGTGAACTTAGTCATTTTTAACCCTCGTATGATAGGTACCTCTTGTCATCGCAACTCCTCTTGCAGTTTTATACCGATCATTTTGAAACTTTGTGTGTGCTTTCGCCATGGTTTGAGGATGTGCATGTGGTTTCGACATAATTCTCAGATTTTGTTTTCACTTTTTGCACATTGTGAACTTAGTCATTTTTAGGCTTCAGTTGATATACAATAGGTATCTCCTGTCATCGCAACTCCTCTTACAGTTTTATATCGATCATTTTGAAACTTTGTGTGTGTTTTTGCTATGGTATGAGGAAGTGCATATGGTTTGGACATTATCTTCGGATCAATTTTTATCACTTTTTCCACATGGTGCATGTGCTTTCACCATGGTATGAAGATGTGCATGTGGTTTGGACATAATTCTCGGAATATTTTATTCCACTTTTTGCACATAGTGAATTTAGTTTTTTAACCTTCAATTGATATACAGGAGGTACCTCTTTGTCACCGCAACTCCTCTTACAGTTTTATACTAATCATTTTGAAACTTTGCATGTGTTTTTGCCATGGCATGAGGCTCTGCATGTGGTTTGGACTTAATCTTCGGATCAATTTTGTCACTTTTCCACATTGTGAACTTAGTCATTGTTAACCTTCAGTTGATATATGATAGGTACCTCGTCATCGCAACTCCTCTTACAGTTTTATACTAATCAATTTTAAACTTAGCTTGTGTTTTCTCCATGATATGAGGATGTTCATATGCTTTGGATATAATTCTTGGATCATTTTAGTTCATTTTATCACGTTGTGAACTTTGTCAGTTTTTTTTTTTTTACCAAAGGCTATGGATTCTTCTCAAAGCCCTATATTCATTTCTTCCGTCTTAAATAAACTTTATTTTTTGTGTTGGCAGGTGGGGAGCAGGTGCGAAATCAACTTCACTGAAGTTGAATTTCTGGTACTATGTAAAAGTGGGGTTCAAGGGGGTCAAAATTATATAGGTATGCTTTCATGGTGCTTACTGCGGCGGTTCCAACTATCCCCAAAACATCACGAAAACACGCCTATATGATTGCGATCCCCTTGAACCCCACTGTTAAATAGTAAAACTGGGGTTTACAGGGGTAAACCTTATTTTTCTTAATTCTGCTCTAAAATATGAATTCTGGGTACTCGTAAGAACCGCCTCGATGAGGCGGTTCTAACGAGTACCAACAATCTCTATTCTGAACAGAAATAAGAAAAATATTTTTCTTATTTCTGCTCTAAAATATGAATTCTGGGTAACGAGTACCAACAGTCTCTATTTTGAGCAGAAATAAGAAAAATATCACACTTTTTCACAATAAAACTTTCGTTTTTTCGGCGGTTAAGTTTACCATGCATTTGTATAGGCGTGTTTTCGTAATGATCTATCTTCTGGGCAAGAAAACGCCATTTTAAGCTTGTTAACATTTTTTCTCTACAAAAATGGAGTTTACATGGCTTTTTCACATGATGGTAACTTTTGGGTTTAAAAGCGAGAAATGATATATCACCAACGACGACGATGGACACCATTACTAAAAGCTACTACAAGCGAAGCACAGTGTTTACCCATTACCATCAGCTTTTGTCCAATCTAAAGAAAAATTCCATTAAATGTCACTGGAAACAATCTCCTTACATGCAAGTTTCCAATCACATTTCAATACAAAACGATCATCAAAACAATTTATATTCAGATGTTGTAAATGCATAAATAAAAGAATGGAAACGCTTAAGGGGAATGGGAACACCTTCAGGGGAGGTAACTCCTGCCAAAGTATTTTTGTCTCCCATGTCAATAGGGGTCAACTCTTAAAGGAAAGAATTTGCTCCAAAGGAGCAAATTCTTTCCTTTAAGAGTAGACCCCTTTTTCAGTGCGACAGGGCTTATAGAAAAGCGAACAGGAAGTCCCGGAAGTTGTCTCCCTTTGAAAAATGGCGGAAAAAATCTGCCAGGTGTTCCCATTCCCCTTAAATGCATGTTTGCGTAATTATTGTACCAGATTCATCATGGCTGATCATTTTCGCAGCCACTGCGATACATACATTTCCCTGAAATGCCGGACTTTTTTAACCCTATTTCTACCTGAAACCCTAAACGGGTAGTTAGCAAACAGTGCAGGTCCAGATCAGACGCCACAGAAAGCGGCGTCTGATCAGGGCCTGCACTGTTTGCAAAACGTTCGGCCATTTTCCAAATAAATTTTGAAGAAAACACAACCTGTGTGTCAGTTTCAGCACTGCGTGGAAGCTCCATGCAATGCAGCCAGACCTATTTCTCCAAGCCCTTCTCACATATGTAGTGTTCCTTCTATGTCACAGGGGTTGCCCTCAAACCTCGGAAGCGATTTTTCCTTTCCGAAAATTAGACAACGTTTAGCCGGCCTCGGCAGTCGGATGCGCGTCTGACTGGTGATCAGGAGGACGCGCGATCGATACCTGCCGGGGTCGGCAACATTCTTTCATGCAGATTGATCATAAAATCTTGTATACGGTCATTCTCTCCCTTCCGTTGATTCAAGAAGGGCAATTGTCAGTTTCTGACGAAAGAATGTGCACTGTATTGGTTAACCGCTAACGTATAAAAAGTAGAAGTAAAACAAAGATCAGGAATCGATACAATTAACTTACTCCACCCATCAAAGACACCAAAGGGAAAGAAACACAAACATGAAGCGACCAGACCATAATGGAAACCTAAACAAAGTAGGCCATTAGGGCAGTTACTTTCCCACAAAATGGCCAAATGGCCATCCAAAATAAAAAGACACAAGTGATACACACAGTAAGTAACAAACAAGAACATACAGAAACCACCACAGAAGAACCGCCTTGGAACGGTCAGTGGAAAGAATTCCACTCGGGGGGGGGGGGGGGGGGGGGGGGGGGGGCTTAAATCGATTTTACATGGCCATAATCCTCGCCCTTACCTCTGCAATCCTCGCCCTTAAGCCTGCCCAGCAAAAGTGTGGATAGGCTCAAAAATGACCTAAATAATCTTGACTGGGCCGTTAAACTCCAATACAAACAAACAAATCGACAACGTGTGTGTTGCTTGGAAGCATCATGATCTATTTCTCCAAGTCCTGATGGGAGGGGCCTAAAATCGACAACTTTATAGAGAAATTCTTGACACTTGGACTCGACAGTTACAATACGTTGAGACACTAGGTGATCCCTGGGGCGTCAGCAACACAGCGGCATCGTCATGTAGAAGTTTCTAGATGAACATCGGCTGCGTTAGAAGAAATCTGTCCGGAGTCTTGACAGTCAGCAGTTTCCTTACAATGCCTGCCTCAAAGTGTACTGACTGTTTGCGGGAAGTCAAAATAACGCTCTGCATGCAGAGTATTTGTTTCGCAGCAGACGACATTTTGATTTTTTTTTCTAATTTTCCTAGAATACAGGATTTGACATCTCATGTCAAATCCTGTTTTCTGGGAAAAATATCAAGAAATTGTCATGTGCTGATTCGCCTAGAGAGTGGTATAGGTTAAGTTTAAACTAAAACATGTATCGTAAAAATTAACCCATTCGTGAAAAACTTTTTGCAAAATTGCATGTCTCTATGAATGACGGTTCCTTCAACTGTAACTTTAACATTTGTTCTGTTTGTTTGAATTGGAGTTTAACGGCCATGTCAACACTATTTTAGGTCTTTTTTGAGCCGGTCAGTTTACCTATCCTCACTTTCCTGGGCAGGCTAATAAGAAAGCGGTTATCCAGTACAGTGCACAATCTTTCGCCAGAAACTGACAACTGTCCTTCTTCAATCAGCTGAAGGGAGAGAAAAGATTTCATGATCAATCTCCACGAAAGAATGTTGCCGACCCGGCATGTATCGAACCCGCGTCATCTTGTTCACCAGTCAGACGCGCATGTGACTGAGCTACCGAGGCCCCTTAACTCAGTTGAGATAACGGTAACCCACCCGTGCGTTAAAATGGCGTTTCCATTACGAAAAACAGGCCTATACAAATATATTGTAAATTTTACTGCCGAAAAAAATGACAAATTTTCAGACGAAAACTTGTGATATTTTTCTTATTTATGTTCAAAATATATATTGCGGGTACCCGTTAGAACCGCCTCATCTATATTGTAGAGCAGAAATAACAAAAGTAAGGCACATCACCTGTAAACCCCAGTTGTACTATATAAAATGGCCGGGGATAAAAATTATTTAGGCGTGCTTTCGTGATGCTAGCATGTTTCAGATGAAAATGTTTTGATATTTTTCTCACTTTTAGCTCAAATATAGATTGTTGGTGCTCGTCAGAGCAGCCTGAGTGAGTACCCACAATCTGTATTTTTGAGCAAAAGTTTGAAACACATTCGGTCCGCCTTCATATTACTGCCCAACTATAGTCGAAAATTTCAGCTTATCTTCTGTTTATGCACTTTTTTGGTAACAATTTATAGCCCCTAACACTGCATCTAGCGTTATATGGTAACAATTGCATGTCAATTAGCCTTCAACATTGAACAATAGAGAGTGTGTACATGGCCCCCGCCCATTGGGGCTTGAAGAAATAAATGGGCTGCATGATGCTTCCACGCAGAGCTAAATACGACCGCACACGAGTACTGGTAGACCGCTTAGAGGATCAAAGCCCGCCCAGGTAAAGCAGTGCGAGTCGGACCGTCCATGCTAATAAACCTTATTGGTTTCCTTGGGCGACAGGGCTTGAGATGTCATTTCATCTCAATGTCGGGTAAAAGTCCCACAAAATTGGAAGCAACGTCTCCAAAATGACCTATACAGTGTTGACGGGGACGTTAAACATCAAATCAAACAAACAAAACATGGAATGTCCTTCCTGCATGATTCGATCATTTCCTCGGCTGAGATGCAGATGATAATGTAGCTAAGTTCACATCTTTAATGCGAGCTAAGCACTAAATTCCTATATGAGAGATCCTGCTGAATGAATATCATCTGACGTGCCACCAGTAACCGTTCTGATTCTGGCAGTGTTTGAAAATATTTGAGCCGGGCCACAGCATTTCCTACAATTTACATGTGCGCCTAACGAAGAATCAGATCAGCCTGCGCATCCGCGCAGTCTGATCATAGTCTTAGTTGTGCGCTCTAAAGATAGCTAAGGACCCGATGCTCCTTCATACAGCTAGAGAAGTCTCTGCATATACTATATGGATGCACAGGCTGATATGAGACTGCGATTGGCGTATATGTAAATTGTAAGAAATGCTGTGTTATGTTATCATCGTACACGCAGTTTGTAAGCAACATTTTAAAATAATCCACATGTTAGTCTGGCTTTAGATGATGTTATTATCCAAGCATCGGACCTCGACCGCCGACATTGACATGAACACGGAAATTTATATAAAAAATGTTATTCCACCGGGAATGCCGTGCTAAAATGACGATTTCTATAATTTTATGGTTAATGGCTTAAAAATTTAGGTTGCGGGTGCTCTTTTAGACGGTTCTGTCTCATTGAGGCGGTTGTAATGAGTACGAACAACCTATGTCTTAAAGCAGAAATAGGAAATATCATGTATACCCCATGTAAACCGTAGTATTCTATGGTTAAAATGGGCTTCAGAGGAATGTTCATTACACGGACTTGTTGACATGATGCTTGTAAGCCGATTTCATAGGACAAAATAGGGTTTACATAGGTTTAAGCTATTTTTTTATTCCTGCTTCTTAGCATAGGTTGTGGATACTCGTTGGAACCACAGCCCCTGCCCATCAGGGCTTGAAGAAATAGATGGGCTGCATGATGCTTCCACACAGAGCTGAAACCGATCACACAAGGGTACTGGTAAACCGTTTAGAGGATCTAAGCCAGCCCAGGCAGAGCGGTGCGTCTAGGCCCGTCGGTGCTTATAGACCCTATATTGGTTTCATTGAGATACCATTCATCTCAATGGCGGGTTTAAAGTCCCACAAAATTGGAAGCAACGTCTCCCAAATGATCTATTCAGTGTTGACGGGGACGTTAAACCTCAAGTCAAACAAACAATCAAAAATTCGTTGGAACCGCCTCAATGAGGCGGTGCCAAAGAGTGCACACAATCTATATTTTGCGTAAAAATAAAAATACGCCAATTTTTCCGAAAATATACATGTATCATTTTGGAGCCATACCAGAATGGACTATAGCAAACGAAGGGATTTTTCCTAAAGCATGCATTAAAGACCTAGCTCATACAGCGCAGCGTCCAATCCGTGTCTTTATTGTTTGCTGGGCATTCCAAAAATCGTCCCTGTATGTTTTTAGGTAATGAATCTGTGCAGAGCTAATATGCGGAAAGATTCTATTTTTCGTACTGTTAAACAATTCAAAATGATAGTCTCTGCACAGTCATGCAGTTGGGAAAACTATAAAATAGCAATAATGAAACATACGTTTCTGTATTATCCATAACAGAGCACACACATTGTCCAACATGTTCTTAACTTGTCATATTCTCTCTAGTCCCAGGAGTTGTAGGCCAAGGAATGCTTAATCGATCCCTATACGTCTGCATATGAGCTAGACGAAGGCGGCAAAAATCAACAAAACGGTTTTCTTCAGTGAATAGTCCGACCAGACTCCGCAACCGGTAATAGGTAACACCGCTGTAAGAAAGCATAGGGGTCACATACGTTTGCGGGTTGCAAGTATTGTAAGTAAAAGTATAGAGAAGGCCTAAGATAAAACTATGTGGATGCGCTGGCCGATCGGGTCTTTCTTTGTCATACATTTTATTTTATTGGAATTTTGTTGAAGGCCATTGCATATTTTCTGTGAAAGAGCTTCCTAGTCAGATCTGTCTTAGCTGATATATTGATTAATCCGCGGACCGAAAAAGAGGCTGAAGCCATTAATGAATACATTGATCGGTTAGCCGTTAGTTAAACCTTTTTGTACCAAATGGAATCTTCCCCCTTATATATAGCAGGAGTTCATTTCAAAATTTAGGGGTGTCAGGTTGTGTTTTCATCAAAATTTATTTGGAAAATGACTGAGCTTTTAGCAAACAGTGGAGGCCCTGATCAGACGCCGCATTCTGCGGCGTCTGATCAGGGCCTGCACTGTTTGCCAGGGTACCCGTTTTGGGGTTTCTTGTACCAAATGGGTTAATCCAATGCATTATTTGGGAGTTGTCCGATTTTTATGCGCCTAGAGGGCAGAATATTCTAGCAAATAGTTGTTGCATTTGCGTGTAAAAGACAAATAAAAACATCAAACTCAAACCAGTTCAACATACGTTTAACCAACGTTTCGTTTCAATGTTGATTCAACGTCGTTATGGCAGACCAGCGGACAAAATGTTGATTATTTGTTTGTTTGGTTTGAGGTTTAAAGTCCCAGCCAACACGGTAAAAGTCCAATTTTATGGGACTTACCTGATGTTGAGATGACATGACAGCTCAAGATCGCTTGTAGAATCGCGAGGCTTGCCGAGCGATTCCACATGCGTTCTCGAAGCCGAGCCTGATAAACCAAGAATCTGGTATTCTATTGATCTATTGATCAGTTAATCCCATTATACACTCTTACATTTTTGCCATTTTTACAGCAGTCAAGTTCATAGTAGTGCATTGTCTCGTTGATTTGTTTGTTTGATTTGAGGTCTAACGTCCCCGCCAACACTATATAGGTCATTTTAGAGATGTTGCTTCCATTTTTGCCCAACATTGAGATAAATGACATCTCAAGCCCTGTCGCCCAATGAAACCAATAGGGTTTATAAGCATGGACGGTCCGACTCGCACCGCTTTGTCTGGACAGGCTTAGATCCTCTTAGCGGTTTACCAGTACTCGTGTGCGGGTTGGATTTAGCTCTCCGTGGAAGCAGCGTGCAGCCCATATATTTCTTCAAGCCCCGATAGGCGGTGGGCAAGTGAAACCAAACCTGACACACTATAATTGAAAATGGACCACTCCATACTTATAAGGTGGAAAATCCCTTTGTCATATATTGGTTAATGGTCATTCAATGGATATTTACAGTCTCGGCGCAGAAAACTCCTATTAAGTTAGTTATTGACGTACTTATATGTGTGGGCCCCGCCCATCGGGGCTTGAAGAAATAGATGGGCTGATGATGCTTCCACGCTGAGCTGAAACCGACTGCACAAGAATACTGGTTAACCGCTTAGAGAATATAAGCCTGCCCAGGCAAAGCGATGCGAGTCGGTCCGTCCATGCTTATAAACCCTATTGGTTTCATTGGGAAGTCATTTAGTCTCAATATCGGGTAAAAGTCCCATAAACTTGGAAGCTACGGGGACGTTAACGTCAAATCAAACAAAACAAAACTTATATGAGTACATGTCACATGATTATTAAGGGACACCAAAATAAACCAAGGTTCATTACAAGTCAGAATTTATATTTTGAGCAGAAATAGGGGCCTGTCTAAAACGCTGAAAAACCTGCTGAATTCAGCAGGTTGCGGATCAGCAGAAAGTGACTAAAACGCTGAACTGCTGAATATTATTTAAATTGGGTGTTCTTGCATAGCTTTCTTAGTTTGTGAGACTAAGTCTAGATAATGCTTTTTTTTTTTTTTCGTTTAAATTCTATGGCCCAGGCGACAGTATTGTATGTATATGGCATATTCATCAGAATTTGCTGAAATTTACTAGTAGTTGAAGAGTGTGTTCTTTGGCTATCACTAGTACCTACATAGTACTGACTGTATAGATCTGCGTTCGTTACGGAAACTGAAGCATTCTCACCTGAAGTATGTAGATGATACTTCACCTCTACCAATTGGGACATGGAGAAATAGATTTGGCTGCAGATGCTTCCACGCAGACATGAAACCGACCGCACAAGAGTATTTGCAAGCCGCCTAGAAAGTCTAGGCCTGCCCATACAAAGTGGCACGAATCGAACCGTCCTTGCATATAAACCCTATTGGGCTTGGGATCTCATTTCATCTCAGTGTCGGATAAAAGTCCCACAGATCTGGAAGCAACGTCTCAAAAATGACCTAAATAGTGGAGTGTAGGCGGGGACATTAAATCTCATATAAAACAAAACAACACAAGAATAAGGAAAAGTTGTGACATGTAAAAAAATCATATGATATGGGTTCTCGTAAGAACTTGCTCTTTGTAGGTGTTGGGTGTTGAAGAAATAGATTGAGCTGCATGGTGCTTCCACGCAGAGTTGAAACCAACCATATAAGAGTACTGGTAAACCGCTTAGAGGTTCTAAGCCTGCCCAGGAAAAGTGCTGCGAGTCGGACCGTCCATGCCTATAAACCATATTGCACGGTTCCACTGGGCGGTAGGACTTGAGGTGTCATTACATCTCAATGTCTGGTAAAATTCACGCAAAATTGGAAGAACGTCTCCAAAATGACCCATACAGTGTTCACCGGGACGTTGTACCTCTAATCAAACAAACATTAAAAACTTTGTAGGTGTTATATCAGTACAAGAATCTTTGTTCCAGAACAGACATAGAATGCTGACCCCACAAAACTTTTTTCATTAACTTGGAGTTTCGAGGGTTTCATAGACTTTTTCTCCAGACTTCGATGAGTCTTTAAACCGAGGTCCCGTCTCCGTATGACCTTAGCTGTTGGTGGGACGTAAAACTAAAACTCACTCACTCACTTCATAGACTTTTTAACTTGCCCAGTCAAATATTTAGAAAATTTTAGCACCAAAAGAAAATTTTCAGATAAGCAATCTGGTATTTGCAAACTAGCGCTGAAAACAAAGAAACATCCCGTTTCAACCGTTTCGGCGAGGCGATTCTTACTTTGTTTGTTTGATTTGAAGTTTAACGTCCCCGTCAACACTGTAAAGGTCATTTTGGAGACGTTGCTTCCAATTTTGTGGGACTTTTACCCGACATTGAGATGAAATGACATTTCAAGCCCTGTCGCCCAATGAAACCAATAGGTTTTATAAGCATGGACGGGCCGACTCGCACCGCATTTCAGCTCTGCGTGAAAGCATCATGCAGCCCATCTATTTCTTCTAGCCCTGATGGGCGGGGCCGACTAACTTACTTTAAGACTGAGATAGATAGATAGATAGATAGATAGATAGATAGATAGATAGATAGATAGATAGATAGATAGATAGATAGATAGATAGATAGATAGATAGATAGATAGATAGATAGATAGATAGATAGATAGATAGATAGATAGATAGATAGATAGATAGATAGATAGATAGATAGATAGATAGATAGATAGATAGATAGATAGATAGATAGATAGATAGATAGATAGATAGATAGATAGATAGATAGATAGATAGATAGATAGATAGATAGATAGATAGATAGATAGATAAGCTCGAGAAGAACTTAACCATTTTCGCGTTTTGTCCTCGGGACACACGTGCATCGCGTGCGTGTAAAATTTTCGGGTTTCAATACGCGGTTCATCGCGTTCATACGCGATTGCAACGCGTTTAATATCAGTCAATGAAAGTGATTATTCGTAACGAGTTAGGTTAACTCAATACGCGTTTCTTTGCGAGAGAATTCCAACCAATAAGAATTAGACAGGTAAGCGAAGATAACCCGCGTGAATGCGAAAGAGCACGGACCAATCAAAATCTTCTTAGCTCGTATGTTTGACCAATATTCTTTATTTTATTTTTTATTCATTCATAAATTAATCTCGGTATTGGCCTTTCTTATCAGTAGTGATTTCTTCGGATAATCACACACAATAATATTTACATTTAAAGACATATTTTGGATGGCATAACACCTTATGTCTGGCAGTTAAGAGATAATAAACACTCGGGGTATTCTGAGGCATATGGTGCAGGGGACCAAGAGGGTAATCGTTTATCCTGGGATATTTGTTTGACAAGTCACGTCTATTTACTTGTTTGTGGGCGCTCATCAGAACCGTCATTTAATGGGTGTTTATGATGTTTCTAACATATCTTGAGACACACCTATACATTTTGACCCCGCTTATCCCCACTTTTTATACAGTCAAATTGGAATTTAAGGGGGTATATATTCTTCTTCTTATTTCTGCACAAAATATAGATTGTGGTTACTCGTCAGAACCGCCTCGCCGAGTCGGTTCTAACGAGTACAACAACCTATTTCTTGTGCAGAAATATTAAAATAACGGAAAATGTTCAGTTTTGGTGGTAAAAAAATCAATAAATTTGTATAGGCGTAATGAAGTACCAACAATCTCTGTTTGTATCAAAGACAAATAAATGCATATTTAAGTACATAAATAAAAATAAGGAAAAGGTAAAGGCTGAAATACGCACATGTCTTAAAGTTCATAAAGTTTACCGCCAAATGGCAAACAGTGCAGGCCCAGTTCAGACGCAGAAAAAAACTAGGGGTCTGATCAGGGCCTACATTGCTTCCAAAAGCTTCAGACATTTTTATAATATTTTTGAAGACAACACAACCTCACACTCTTAAATTTTGAAATTGTCTTGTGATATTTACAAGGTGGAAGATTCCACTTGGCGCCAATTGGCAAAAAGTGCAAACCAATATCAAACACAAAATAAGTAGCGTCTGATCAGGACCTACACTGTTTGCAAGAAGTTCAGGATTTTTTTCCAAATTATAAATTCTGATGAAAATGGGAAAAATGGTAATGGTAAAAATGCCCCAGGTCAGGCGCAGCAGAAGTAGGCGTCTCATCACGGCCTAGATTGTAAAAGATAACAAAATGTTCAGTTATTTCCCAAATAAATTTCGAAAAAAAAATCTGGTTCTCCTACATTTTGAAAAGGACTAATGTTATGTATGTTAG
Source organism: Lucinisca nassula (assembly GCA_963580285.1). Classification (NCBI taxonomy): domain Eukaryota; kingdom Metazoa; phylum Mollusca; class Bivalvia; order Lucinida; family Lucinidae; genus Lucinisca; species Lucinisca nassula. The sequence goes on along the minus strand of OY757011.1, from coordinate 9,978,618 downwards.
GTGGAAAATTCCATTTGGTAAAACAAATGTTTTAATGAAAACAAAATAAATGAAAATTACAACAATAAATAATTAAATAAATGAGCTGCTTCTGTGAGTAACGGAACATCAATTATTTCGGAATTTTTTAAGAAAAGACAACCTCACACTCTTAATTTATATTTCGAAATGGTCTTGTGATAAAGTGGAAGCTAAAATATAGATTGTTGGTACTCGTGCCTACAATATGTATGACCGGTGACCAGGAGGACGCGGATTCCATACCTGCCGTGGCGATTGATCATGAAATCTCTTTCTACGGTCATTCTCTCCCTCCGCTGATTCGAGAAGGGCATGCGTCAGTTTCTGGCGGAAGAATTTGCACTGTCCTGGTTGACCGCATACGTATAAGCCTGCCAAGAGTTTGCGATCTACTGTGTCAACATTAGCGTTCACCCTAAAGGCCAAGCCCATTTTTAAGAGTTATAAGAAATTCATTCATAATACTTTGTACAAACTTGCACAAGGAATGGTACGCCCCCGCACATAGGGGCTTGAAGAAATATATGGGCTGCATGATGCTTCCAAGCAGAGCTGAATCCGGCCCGTACACAAGTACTGGTAAACAGCTTAGAGGATCTAAGCCTGTCCAGGAACCGCGGTGCGAGGCGGACCGTCAATGCTAATAACCCTATTGGTTTCATTGGGCGACAGGGCTTGAAATGTCATTTCATCTCAATATCGGGTAAAAGTCCCACAAAATTGGAAGCAACGTCTCCAAAATGATCTTTACAGTGTTGACGAGGCGTTAATCCTCAAATCAAACAAACAAATAAAGCATTAAGGAACTGCAACTTTAATGCCGCAATCTGTGTTTGACCATGACCTACATTGCATGGTTCACTGACTTTATGAACTATTGCGACTATCCCAGCGTTCACGCCAATGTTCAAGTCCATTTCTGAAGAACTATTAAGGCTTCATTAATGATTCCTGCTACAAGCTTGGATTTAGGTATGACAACCTTTTTGGGGAAAAATCAAATTTTCTGTTTATTACATTTTTTAACCGTACTTTAATGCCATTTAAAAGCGTCAGCCGTCACCATAGACTATTTCGCGTTGCTTTAGAGGTGTTCGGCAGGTTAAAAGGGTATAGTATTGTGAGTAAACTGAGAGTTTGCACCTCGAAAATAACTTGGAATGTAATATATCCAATGGTTCATTTGTAATTTGAATTCAAATAATGTCCGCAGTTGTTGAGCTTATCTGGCGTCGCGTGCGTTAATTACGTAACGTCTGCACTTAAAGTGACGTCATCAACGTTTTAATGACGTGCGAACGTGGGTCTCGTACTGCATGACACTTTTATGTAAAGCTAAAAGAATCGAATAACCACAGTATATGAGCTATTTTTCGACCACATATCAAATTCACAAACCGTGAAAATTCCAAAATCGATTTTACTGAGAAATCTCTATATTTCATTAGATTAAGCGATATTTTATCAACGTCTTTTCAGTCACAGATATAAAACAAGGAAAACTAAGCAAGATTTGAAAAAAAAGGTTGCTTACACTGATCGTCTCCTGTAATAAATGGGCATTATATACTGAAGACAATAAACTCCAACAAAGCTATAAGAATCTGTAAATGTGCTTGTAAAAGCTAAACCAAACATAAAATTTCTAAATGGACGAAGGGAGTGTGGGCATCAAAGTTACTGAATGGGTGGGGGTATCAATGTTACTGAAGCAGCAGGGTGGGGTATGCATCAATGAAATCTTTGGACTGGTATGTAACATCGATGCAAGCATCAGTTGAATTTGTCTTAGAGTTTAGAACATACAGGGATCTATAAGCTTTGTCATAAAACTTGAACCAAATGTAAAATTTCTAAGTCCGTGACTTTGAGGTCAAGATCACCATGGATGGGGGAAGGGACATACATCACGAACTGTTTGGGCTGGTACATTGATGCAAGTATAAACTGAATTTGTCTTAGAGTTAAGAACATACAGGCATCTATAAACTTTGTCATAAAACTTTAACCAAATGTGAAATTTCTCAGTCTGTGACCTTGACTTCAAGGTCACTGTGGGTGGGTGGGACATGCATCAATGAAATCTTTGGACCAGTATGTAACTTCAGTGTAAGTATCAACTAAATCTATCAAAGGGTTCAGAAGTTACAATCTCTTAGAAACTTTGACGCAGAACTTTAACCAAATGTAAAATGTCTAAGTCTGTGACCTTGACCTCAATGTCACTTTTGGGGGTGTGATATGCATCAGTGAAATCTTTGGACCAGTATGTAACTTCAGTGTAAGTATCAACTAAATCTATCAAAGGGATCAGAAGATACAATCTCTTAGAAACTTTGACGCAAAACTTTAACCAAAATGTTAACGGACGGACAGACGGGCGGACGGACGGACAGAAAGACGGATACACGGACGGACAGACGGACGGACTGACGAACGGCAGGACGAAAACTATATACCCCCATAGCATACTTCGTATGCCGGGGGTATAATTAATTCATATTTCTCCACAATGACACAAAAACAATACACTGAATTCAAGAATTGCCAAACATTATATAGACACTTAATTTGATCCCTACCGTTACTTATGAAGAAATTTCCATGTGTACAGGCTGGAAACTGTCTTCTGCTACCTAAGTAAACTCTGTATTTTGTGAAAAACTGAGAAATGGTTTTCAAATATGAACAAATCAACATTGTCATGGTTTGATGCAGTACTTCCAGTCATACGTGTACATGTCGATTTTGTAGCCCCCGCCCATAGGGGCTTGAAGAAATATATGGGCTGCATGATGCTTCCACGCAGAGCTGAATCCGGCCCGCACACTAGTACTGGTAAACCGCTTAGAGGATCTAAGCCTGTCCAGGAACCGCGGTGCGAGGCGGACCGTCCATGCTAATAAACCCTATTGGTTTCATTGGGCAACAGGGCTTGAGATGTCATTTCATCTCATGTCGGGTAAAAGTCCCACAAAATTGGAAGCCACGTCTCCAAAATGACCTTTACAGTGTTGACGGGGACATTAAACCTCACATCAAACAAACAAAACATGTAGATTTTGCCCCCGCCCATCGGGGCTTGAAGAAATAGTTGGGCTGCGTGATGCTTCCACGCAAAGCTGCTACCGGCCTTACAGGAGTACTTTGAAACCGCTAAGAGAATCTAAGTCTGCCAAGGCAACGCAGTGAGAGTCAGACCGTCCTTGCTTTTTAACCCTATTGGTTTCATTGGGCGACAGGGCTTGAGATTACATTTCGTCTCAGTGTTGGGTAAAAGTCCCACAACATTGGAAGCAACGTCTCACAAGTGACCTATACAGTGTGGATGGGGACGTTAAACCTCAAATCAAACAAACAAACATGTAGATTCTGAGTCCGAAGGACCTGGATCTCGCAAGAGAAATTGATAGAAATAGCCTGTATACAAACTCGTAAAATAATATAATATGTTGGAATATGTATAGAATGTAATTCGCACACTACGGATGGGATAGCGAATTTGTCTGGCATGCAGGCAGTTGTACTGAAATACCAAGCTCACACTGAGGCTGTAAGCAACAAATATTCCAAAATTACTAAGAAATATAACAAAACAAGAGGACCATGGTGGTCCTATATCGCTCACCTGAACAAAAAGATTAACATGTAGGTCCAAGGGCGGTGCAATTTTTGGACCGAGGTCTATAATTTGAAAAGTCTAAGCAGAGGTCTCTTATACATCCTGAGGGCACTGATGAAGATTTCGCCTCAGGAAACCAAGCGTTCTATTTGCCTTAGTACACATGTTGCTAATATGAGTATTCCATCTCAAGTTGTGAGAGATTATCACTCCAAGATATTTAATGGAGCGCTTTTGTGCAGTGGTAGCGCATCGGATTTGTGATCGAGAGGTTGCGGGTTCGAGCCTCACGCTGACCAAAGTGGTGTGTCCTTGAGCAAGGCACGTCATTCACATTGCTTAAAAAATAAAATAAAAAAGTACTGGTTCCCACCCAGGAAATCTTGCTCGTAATGCTCGGAAGTGAGCGGTGGTAGTAATAGGAGAAAACAAAAGAGAAAAAAATGGAGTACACATTCTCGAGGACCGTTCCTTCAAAGGTGTAAGAAGCCTCAACTTTATACGATCTCTTCCTAGGTATCTGCATAATACTGCATTTAACTGGCCGACATCTCATGCTCCATTTTCGGGCCCTAAAACCTAATCTATCTATGTCAGCCTTAAGTTTCAATGAGTCATCTGTATCTCTAATTTCCCGGTAACAAACCCAGTCATCCGCAAACAGTCTTATTTCTGAGTCAATGTCAGTGGGAATATCATTGATGTACAGGGAGAACAAAAGTGGACCAAGAACGGTCCCTTGTGGGACTCCAGACAAAACTGGATCCCACTCTGAAGATCCACCATTCACAACAACCCGCTGTTTCCTGTAGCAAAGAAAGGAATCTATCCATTTGAGGGTTTCCCCCCCCCCCCAATTCCGAAACCAAATAACTTAGATTTAAGTAGTTCATGAGGAGGGGTGTCAAAAGCATTCTCGAACGATGTCCAGAATAAATGTGTCCACCTGCCCCCCTTTTTTCCAACATTTTTGCCCAGTCATTAATAACTGTGCTCAGCTGAGTTTCACAACTATGCCTTTTCCTAAATGTATGTTGTCTGTCTGACAAAAGTTTATGTTCGTCCAAGTGGGCCATGGTGTTTGAGCACAATATATGTTCGAGCAATTTACACAGAACACAAGTCAGAGACACAGGGCGATAATTACAGGAAAGAGCCCTATCTCCTTTTTTGAAGAGTGGACAGATGTTTGCTAAGAGCCATTCTTCGGATATTTCACCCGTATCAAGAGACTGTTGAAACAAATGTGCAAAAACTGGACGTAACTCATTTACTAGTTCCTTCAGGACTCTAGGATGAAGCCCATCAGGTCCTAAGGCCTTACTGGAGTTTAAGCCTTGGAGTAACTTGATCACTCCTGCAGCTGTCACAACAATATTATTCATGAATGGGGTCGATCTTCCAGTCAATTGAACCTCCATGAACTCAGTTTTATTAAACGCATCATTGAATTGACCAACCAGTTCATCTGTCCTTTCAGAGTCTGATTCAGCAACCCCGTTCCCTCCTCTTTTATTAAGGGGTGGGATAACTTGTCTGTCTTTCTTCTGTCTATTGATATATATGTAGAAGTCTCTGGGATTTGCCTTTACATCACCTACCAAATTATTCACATACAAATTATGCTGATTTTTAGTCGGTGACATCACGAAGTGAAGTCTCCATACTGTAGTCGTCGCTCGACGACTCTTCCCATACACCATCTATTGAGTGGTTTTTAGAAGCATAATAGCTATCGCTTTTGGTATATTCCTCAGAATTACTGAAATCTTCCGCTCAAAATGTAGATCACGCCTAATTGAAAATTGTAGGTCATGAAACCATTGATAAATAGTATACATTACTTTCTCTTTCGGCAGACATAACACAACTGTGTTGGTAACAGAATATACAATCCTCTGCATTCTTTATTAGTATGAATGACCCGATAATCTGATTAAATGTGGCAGCTCATAATTGCCTTATAAACATGTAATTCAGCTTACAAGAGCAAAGATTTTAAGACCCATAGGGTCAACAAGCCTATGTGATTAACACCACATGAACAAGTCTGTGAAATGATCACCCCTAAACCCTACTACACATGGAGAAAACTGGGGTTACGGGGGTATAAAATATTTTTCTTATTTCTGCTCCAAGACATAGGTTGTGGGTACTCGTTAGAACCACCTCAATGAGGCGGTTCTAACGAGCACCCAAAACCTATGTTTGCAGTCTAAATCAGAAACATATCACGGATTTTCATCAGAAAGTGGTCATTTTGGAGACCTGAAAAAAATGCACTTCTTCTCACGGGTGTGCTATCGTAATGACACCCCATATACCCACTTTTTTCAGAGAAAAATATGGTGTGCAGGGCATACTTTATTCTTCTTATTTCTCTTCTAAAACAAGGATTGTGGGTACTCGTTAGAACCTCTTCATTGACGTAGTTCTAATGAGCAGCAACAATCGATGTTTGAAGCAGATATAAAAACATCACCAGGAAAACCTGAGTGTTTGAGCTGTAAAAGAATGCATCTACTATGTACATGTATGTTAGAAGCAGAAATACATGTAACAGTCCAGAATCGTTTTGTCCGAAAGACATCTTAGACGAAAATCAGATAATAATTTCAAATGTTATATGTTAAGTGCTATAGTGGTGTTTCTTCACATACAAATGTTGGACACTGGCAAATAGTGTAGATCCAGATCAGATACCCTGTAATTCGCCGACTTTGAGGCTTCTCAGGCCTTTGATTTTTATCAGTCTCGATTTCATGTCTCAAGTTTTCAAATTTTGTCCGGAGTTTACCACTTCCCGTCTTTTTTGCCTTTGCATGAATCTTATTCCTTCTGCGAATTTTTCTTTTTATCTCTGGAGTGATCCAGGGAATAGAAGATACAGACCTACTAGTTTTTGAGGGGGTATGATTTTCCGCCGAAGTATGAATGAAAGAAGTTATCAAATCAAAGTTCTCCTGTACCGACCTAGCATCTGAATGACCATTTAAGTATTTCTCCTTTGCGAATCTGAGTGCATCCTTCCTCATAGTTTCATAGTCACCATTCTGATATGAGTACACCTTCCTCTGAGGTTTCTTTATTGGTGGGATGTGAATTTTTAAATATCCAGAGACAATATCGTGGTCACTTAGTTTATCTGGGGAATGAATGTCTTCGAATTGTCCTGGCAAAGTCGTAAAGATCAGATACAATGTGTTCTTATCATGAGTGGGAAAGTTAACAATTTGTTCCAGGCCATGATCGTTCATTATGTCAATTAAAATTTGTCCTTCGGACTGACTCAGCATTGTGCCGTGTTTGCTGAGCCTGTCAGGCCAAGCAATGTCTCTGAAGTTGAGGTCACCTAGAACATGTACAGCCGGGAGTTTTTACCCCTTGTGCTGCGACTTAATGTAATAACAACTGAAAGTTTTCGACCGTACCATTTTGTGGTCCATACCAACTTGCTACGAAGTGGAAAGTTTTATTTGCAAAAACCTTAACCCAGACCGATTCGGTGTCATTTTCCAGTTCCATGAAAGGCGTGTGAGGGATGTCTCTATGAATGAGCAACACCACCCCACCACCATGAGAGCTCCTATCTTTTTTGTAGGCACAGTACTGAAAAGTTTCAGGGAAAGGCTCAGATGTGTTAATTGAATTTTCATTTTATATTTCCTGAATAGCAACAATACTTGGTTGAGATGTATCGAGGAAAGCTAAAAGTTCAAGAATTCTTCCTCTAATTCCATTTATGTTTATACTGCAAAGTTTAAAACCTTTTTCAAAATTTGACTTATTTTCATCAACAGTCGAAGATTTGTCTCTCTTATCCTCTGATAGTGGTTCAAACCTGCTTGGCTAAATCAGTTCTATATATTCATCAAAGAGGGAGGCTGAAAAGTTGCAAACCTCACATTTTGGGCATATCCAGTGGCAGCTTGAGTTTACCAAAGTGCCATATTCCGCGTCTGAAATGACGGAACATTCAGTGTGTATCCACATTTCACATTGATCACACTGAACGGCGGTTTATTTATGTTGTTGTTTGTTACTAACTGTGTGTATCACTTGTGTCTTTTTATTTTGGATGGCCATTTTGTGGGAAAGTAACTGTCCTTATGGCCTTCCTTTGTTTACGTTTCCATTATGGTCTGGTCGCTTCATGTTTGTGTTTCTTTCCTTTTGGTGTCTTTGATGGGTGGAGTAAGTTAATTGTATCGATTCCTGATCTTCGTTTTACTTCTACTTTATGGCCATTAAGGACAGCACCACTGCAAAGACCACAGTGAGCTTTGCAGTCTTTGCAATACCAAGTTCCAAGGATAGATTCAATATCTAACAATTGACTGTTATAATCCAAATCAGAACATGAGGAGTGAAAGCGTTTGTTACAGTCCTCATATTCTATCCATTTCTCGGAACCTTTGTAATACTTTTTGCAGAGTCCGCAGCGAAACCTTGGGCTGGGGGTTAGTTTCAAGGTCTCCGGCCAAGATTATGAGTAAAGCCAAGTTTGTACCGCGTGAGGCATTGAAGTTTTGCAAGCCCTCCGAACACCTTCTGTTCCCATTCTTCCTTGTAAATGCCAAGCACTGTGAAATTCTACTACTGCTCTCCTTATTTGTAATCCTGCACTTCTGATTTCCATCATCTGGATGCATTCTATAAGTTTTTTTTCCAAAGAGTGAACCCAAGATTTAAGACCACGGGAAACAGGGAGACCTTCATTTTAATATACCGAGTAGTGATTTGATGATTTCTAATGATTTATGATGGGTGTCAAGCAACAATCCTGAGTCCAGTTATATTTATACTGCAAAGTTTCAAACATTTTACCAAATTTGGCTTATTTTTATCAGCAGTCGAAGATTTATCTTTCTTATCCTTTGACAGAGGTTCAAATCTGTTTGGCTTACTCAGTTCTATATATTCGTTGAAGAAGGAACCTGAAAAGTTGCACGCCTATCTATCTTTTTTATACTGCAGCAACCCTGTTAAGAGACTATCGTGCAGGTGTGTGCGCAGAGGCGTCGTGCAAGACAAAGTAAAAGAAGTAAAAGTGAGACAGTACGAAGGAACAGTTATAAGTTTATGTTACAGAAGAGAATAAAATCAGATAAAAACAAGTGTTGTGGATTAGGGCATATAGTGTGACACTGTCCTCAACCCTGACCTAAATGACTCTAGGTCTTGGAGGACAGGAAGATGATGGGGAAGTTGATTCCATTGTACAATGACCAAGGAAAAAAGGAGTATTTATAATAGCTGGCTGTAGTCGGTATCTGGACGTAGTGAAGGGGGTGCATATGCCTGGTCAATCTGATGGGATGGCTAATATATGGAGGGATGGGAACAGCAACTAGACTATTTATTATTTTGTAAAATAGTATCAGGCGCGGGCGTCAGCTCGCCTGTCCTCAAGTGAACGCCACCCTAGTGAGTTTTGCATGCTTGTAACACTATCATAAGGGGAGTAATTGCTGTTAACCCATCGTATTGCTCGTCTTTGGACCATTTCAATTTTATTTATGTAGATCTGTGTGTATTGGCTAGCTCTACACAGGGGATGCATATTCGACTTGGGGACGAACTAAAGTCTGATATGCTGCTTCGCATTTTGGACAAATCCAGTGGCAGTTTGACTGCCATATTCCGCATCTGAAATGAAAGAACATTCAGTGTATATCCACATTTCACAATGATCACATTTGTGGCCATTAAGAACAGCACCACTGCAAAGACCACAGTCAGCTTTGCAGTCTTTGCAATACCAAGATTCGCTCCCGCCCATAGAGGCTTGAAGAAATATATGGGCTGCATGATGCATCCACGCAGAGCTGAATCCGGCCCGCACACTAGTACTGGTAAACCGCTTAGAAGATCTAAGCCTGTCCAGGAACCGCGGTGCGAGGCGGACCGTCCATGCTAATATATACCCTAATGGTTTCATTGGGGACAGGGCTTGAGATGTCATTTCATCTCAATGTCGGGTAAAAGTCCCACAAAATTGGAAGCAATGTCTCCAAAATGACCTTTACAGTGTTGATTGGGACGTTAAACCTCAAATCAAACAAAACCAAGATTCAGCTCCAGATTTCTAACAAACTGAATCCTGTTATCTAAGAAATTCTTAATCCAGTTAAGAGTGCCGCCCCTGATGCCGTAGCAGTAAAATTTTTGTAAAAGTTTTTCATGGGCAACTTTGTCGAAACCTTTACTAAAATCAAGAAATATTATATCAGTCTGCTTTCTTAATTGCATGTTTCTATCTAGATAATCCATCTATCATTTGTTTGTTTGATTTGAGGTTTAACGTCCCCGTCAACACTGTAAAGGTCATTTTGGAGACGTTGCTTCCAATTTTATGGGACTTTTACCCGACATTGAGATGAAATGACATCTCAATCCCTGTCGCCCAATGAAACCAATAGGGGTTATAAGCATGGACGGTCAGCTCGCACCGCAGTTCCTGGACAGGCTTAGATCCTCTAAGCGGTTTACCAGTACTAGTGTGCGGGCCGGATTCAGCTCTGCGTGGAAGCATCATGCAGCCCATATATTTCTTCAAGCCCCTATGGGCGGGGGCTAAATTCATCTATCAACATGATTAACTGGGTGTCATAGGACCGCCTTTCTCCGCTTGTCGAAGTAAAAGCCCTACAGGGCTTATGTTATATTGTTACAAATAATCAACAAAAAATAAATATTCTATGTCTATAGTAGAAGTAAAACAAAGATCAGGAATTGATACAATTAACTTACTCCACCCATAAAAGACACCAAAGGGAAAGAAATACAAACATTAAGCGACCAGACCATAATGGAAACCTAAACAAAGGAAGGCCATAAGGACAGTTACTTTCCCACAAAATGGCCATATGGCCATCCAAAATTAAAAGACACAAGTGATACACACAGTAAGTAACAAACAACAACATAAATAAATCGCCACAGAAGAGCCGCCTTGGAACGGTCAGTGGAAGATTTCCACTGGGGGGCTTAAATCGATTTTACGTGGCCACAATCCTCGCCCTTACTTCCGTCGCGATTTAGACAAATAATTTGTTCAGTCCGCATGAAGGCCTCCTAACTCATCAGTGCAACATCTCCGTGAACACAAAAATCAAAGAACCACAGAGGTGAGACAACGGTGAGGACTCGACAGCAAGAAACCACTGAAATGCTGGAGCAAAAGAAAACCAACTGTTAGACTCCGATGAGCCCGACCAGAGACAGAGCATCAGGCACCAACCAACATTATCTCTCTAATTTTCAATAAGCCTTTATGTTGGAGCCGTCATAGAATCTGAGGCCTGACCCACCGGCGTGCAATTAAAGAGGGAAGCAAAGTTGCCAACCGTGATTGGGTTAACTACCATGCATGCAGTCTGTCGTATAATATCCATGTTGTACCCAATCTTTTTATATCGAAGAATGATTTTACGAAATTTGGTGCTGAAGTCATTGCGGTTATATATTTTTCTGAATTTATATACTAAGTCACCATAAAATTCGGGTTCCGATAGACCTTGTTGCAGAAGAGATTTAAGTCCAATATTGAATTTTGAAATTAAATCAGAATGGCGTCTATAAAATTTTGAAAAGGCTTTGCGTAGTTTATGGTACCGATAACCCTGATTAAGGAGTTTAGCCGTTAATAATTTATTACGAGTGTTGAAGTCAGTTACATGACTACACACTCTAGCAAATCGAATTAATTGCGAAATATAAACGCCATAGGATGGCGCACGAGGAAAAATTTACAATCTCAAAATCAAAGTCATCGCGTTTATCATAAATTTTGCACGAAACAAATCCATCTACAATAGATAGATGTAAATCCAAAAACGGGGCCTCGGTATCAGAAGAATTTGCTTTATTTAACTGAAGTTCTAGGGGGTAAATCTGACTGATCAAACCATCAAAATAGGTATTATCAATATTTAATAAATCATCTAAAGATCTAGAAGTAGAGCTAAAAGCTTCAATAATTTCAGATTGGTTATCAATGGAAAGCGACAAAATGAAGTCTCTTTCATAACAATACAAGAACAGATCAGCCACAAGGGGTGCACAATTAGTACCCATCGGAATACCCACAATTTGTCTAAATAACTTAGTACCGAATCTAATATAAATATTGTCAAGTAGAAAGGTGATGGCATCACACACTTTCTGACATGACCAAAGTGTATAATTCTTATGCTCTTTATAAGTGAAAAATGCATTCTGACATTACATGCAAGATAGAGAGAATCTTCTCTGTGAAAAGCCCATTCAATTAAATCATTAAGCTTTTCTTTTATAAGATTATGAGAAAGTGTAGTGTAAAGAGTGGAAAAATCGTAGGTAGACAGACTAGAAGCACGAAAATGTCTAGATTTCAATTTATTTAAAACCTCATTCGAATTTTTTCGGAATCAGAATTTGTGATCGAGAGGTTGCGGGTTCGCTGTTGTGCCCAATTTGAGCAAGGTCGGAGGTCGTTCTGTCTATCTATCTATCTTCTGATACTGCGTCGGTCACAATTGACCATTACCGCAGGTGTATATTACATACACTCCAGGTTTTGCAGGATGAAAGCCTACACAGTAATCATGTAATTACGGTAGGGGTCTTTAACCTGCACAGGGGATGGTTCTCCCTGCACAGGGGGCCTCCAGTTAACGTCCCGATCCGAAGGACGGTGCACTTTATGACATTCATCCCTGCAAATGATGCCAATGGAGCGTATTCGGACACCAAAATTTTATCGCCGCTGCCGGGGATCGAACCCGGGACCTCTAGCATAAGAGGCAAGTGCACTAACCACTGAGCTATCACGCTCCGTTAACCAATTTAAAACAAAACTGGTAAAGGTGCTTAAGCGATAATTAAAGACGTTTAACTTTGCAAAGAGCGCATGTTTTCACACCTTATCATTAAGGGCATTAATTGCGTGATTAATGTGTCAAATCAAATAAACAATGTGATTAACGATATTGATCAAAACAGGTAATAATTCCTAATTAACATTTTCATTCAAAGAACAGGTTCTTCTCTCTCTCTCTCTCTCTCTCTCTCTCTCTCTCTCTCTCTCTCTCTCTCTCTCTCTCTCTCTCTCTCTCTCTCTCTCTCTGTCATATATGAATCTTGACTGGTTCCCTCTCCCTATAGCTCTCTAGCTTTCGCATATAGTCTATTTCAATAGAACACAGGCATCCAGTTAAATATGAATCTTTTTTATAGCCTGGTTTCCCATGGTACCAAGGTAGTTAATGTTTCAGTATAAATATTTCAAAGTAAGAGCTATTCAGCAATAAAATAATTTTATGTAAAATTTCTTTAGGGTCTCTTCTTACAGTTAATGAGGAATGATGATCACAGTACTTCAGCTTGTATTTACAAACTTGGCAGATATGTACCTAAGCAGCATTTTCTCATGCCAACAGGCATTCTCATGGTACCAAGGCAAATAGAAATGTGACAAATGTAGAAAACTGATTCGACAAAAAATACCTGTAATGGCATTTTATATTATTTAAAACAATAAAGATTTGTTTTGAAAATAGGAGAAACTGCAAAAATGATTTAAAATTTTTTTTGACTGATTTTAATCCCGCAAATGGAATAATAAAGTAAACTACAGTTGAGACACAGGGGGGTGCTTATCATCACGAGGGTTATGTGAAAGTCAAGCAAGTTTGATTCATCATATGACTTTAACTTCTAAGCTTATACTTAGAGGTGTCATTTGGGTGCAGAAATACTGGGAAAGTTTGGAGTGTATTAACGAAGGCATGCATAGACCATCTGTGCACTTGAGGCTAAAATTTACTTTCAATGCTAAACGAATAGCATACCTTTAGAAGGCAGTATATATCAATATGAAATATGCAGGACGGTTATTTCCATATTTCAGTTTATAAGAACTACCTGAGCAAATCTTAAGCCACAAAAGAAAAATCATTGGGTATTTTAAAAATAAACTAAAGACAAATTTAACAACTAGGGGGTGAAGAGAAAATGAGAAAACTCATATTCCGCCTGCCCTTTAACTTTCTAGATATTTATCCAGATATTTATAATAACAAAGTAATGAAATGTATTTCAATGGAAAGAAATATATCCTACTTTATTGATGTGAGAATATCACACCCATGGGACATGTACAAGATTCAAAATTCAGCAAAATATTGTTTACCCCGGTACCATGGAACACTTGGTACCATGAGAAACTAGTATAGTTTGGGGGCGAAACGACTAGGGTTTGGGGGCGAAACGACTAGGGTTTGGGGGCGAAACGACTAGAGTTAGGGGGCGAAACGACTAGGGGCCAAAAAAGGGGGCGAAACGACTAGGGGGGGGGCGTCTTGGGGGCGAAACGTCTTGTTACCGAAAATCCTACCCAAAAAATACCCGTGGTTCGAAACGACTCAACTCAACTCAACTCAACTCAACTTTATTTATTTGCAAATCACATATCATAACATTGAATACATGAAATGCGCCCATAGAAGGCAGAGAATACCAACAAGAATAATAATAATAATAATAATAAAAAAAAAAAAAAAAAAACAATCAAAATTCAGTTAATTTTCGTAAATATTCGGAAGTCTCCGCCGAGTCTAATAGCTAAGACACGGTACCGACCGGAGAATTCCATATCACGGTGATTCCACACACTCAGAGCAAGCCTCAGTGCCGGGAAAACGGGCAACCAGATAACCAACCCCCGACCTTTCAGGGGGTCCGGCCACCCGCCCACCCAACACCGACAAAGGGTAAGCCGGGAGCCAGCAAATAATGCAAAAATGGTGAATACACATATATCAACCAAGGGTCAGTACTTCTTGCGATAACACTATTCACAAGCAAAGAAACCTCTGGGATAAATACCATGCTAATTTCTTAGTATATAGAGGCTCGCTGTGAATGCCAGGGACCTACCGTGATAAGTTTCAAGCATCTCCCGAACAGGGAACCCCACATCAACGATGTTAAGACACATTTTTTAATTTGTCTGTTCTCTTTTCTGTTAGTGACGAAAGTAACTCCAGTACTGAGTGGAACATAATAGCGTTTTCCGCACTCATAAGCCAAATAAATTTCTCTTTATCATTTAGCTGTTCAACGTTAGGATACATTTTATAAATTGTTAATAACGTAGAGTTTCTTACGTTCTCTAATACAGAGCACTGCAGTAAAAAATGTATTTCGTCTTCAATACCGTTTTTGCATAATTTACAAATCCGTTTATCAGCTTTAATATTCTTATAACGACCTTGCTCTATCTCTAGTTTATGGTTACTAATTCTGAATCTACATAAATTTCTCCTTTGATTTCTACTACCAAACTGTAAATATTTTTCCATACTGAAGTGTTGTTTAAAAAGGCAATATGTGCGTAATTTATTTCCTCTCTGTTCATTTTCACCTGTACTGGAATTAATTTTTTCTTTCCAGAATGAGATATATTTTGAGATCAATGCCTTTTGAACTTTTTTATACAATTGTTTATAGTCTCTCGCAATATCGGCTTTTATATTTAAAAAAGACAAAGTACTTTTAATGAAGTGAACCCATGAATCAATTCCCTTTTCACTAAGCTCTTCCGACAATTCAAATGCTTCCTTCAAGAGATTATTTTCTGATGATTTTAAGTGTATAATGTATTTGAACATGCTGGCTATGATTTGAATCATAAGAGGATAACGTCCAGTTTCTCCACGAACTGCAAGATTTGTTGCCTTAGAATTAACTCCTAATAAATACTTACAGAATTTCAAGTGAAGTTTTTCTTGTGGTAACTTATCAAACATATTAAATAAATAGTCTTTTTTTGACAATAGTTTCTTTGATGAAAAATGACACCATATCTCGGAGCCATATGTAATAATTGGTTGAATTGTGTGATCAAAGATGTGAAAACTAGTTTTAACATTAGGGGGTTGTGGGAAGAAGGATTTTGACAATTTAAACTGAGCTTTTAACCCCTTAAGATATAAACTGTGTTTTGCTTCATTAAAACAACCTGTATAACTAAAGGTGACACCAAGATATGTGTAGGTTTTGACATTGTCGATATTATTTCCTTCAAAAGTAACATTCACTTCTTTTTGTTTTGTACTAGAACTAAAAGCTAAGCACTTAGTTTTCTCCAAGTTAACTTTCATACCCCATTCCTTACAGAATGACGAAAGATTATTCAAACAGTTTTGGAGGCCTTCTACACTATTAGATAATAACACGAGATCATCCGCATATAATAAGCAACTGATATGACTTTGAACTAATTTGACCGGGTCACAAGAGGAATCAAAATACTGGGGAATATCATTCACAAATATATTAAAAAGTGTAGGACTCAAATTGTCGCCCTGCCTGACACCCGCTGAAGATGAAAATTTATCACTGCAACAATTTCCAACTTTAACAGAGAGATTGGTTGGTATATACATATTTTTTATTGTATTATAAAATTTATCACTTACTCCGATAGATCGTAATTTATAGAACAGACCATCATGCCAGACAGTATCAAAAGCACGTTTAAAATCCACAAAGCACGTGAATAAGGGTGGAGCCCCTTTATGTGTATGTCTGTCCACTAGGTTTTTTAAAATAAACATATGATCTGTCGTACGATTTCCTTTAATAAAGCCAATTTGCTCCTTACATAGAATGCTGTGTTTTTGTAGAAACTGTACTAACCTATTATTAAGAATCTTATTAATAAAAACGACTCAGGGCCGAAACGTTCCGCGAAACTGAAAGTAGGATAAAAAACGGTCGTTCTTCAATTCTTGGAAAATCGGATAATCAAAGCCAGAGGTTTTTCTTTAAAATTAATATATTTATATTTTGTTTTCTGTTTGTTTTCATGGACTTTGATGGAGCGCTTCAGTGCAGTGGTAGCGCATCGGAATCAGAATTTGTGATCGAGAGGTTGCGGGTTCGCTGTTGTGCCCAATTTGAGCAAGGTCGCAGGTCGTTCTGTCTATCTATCTATCTTCTGATACTGCGTCGGTCACATTTGACCATTACCGCAGGTGTATATTACACGGTGCATACATTTACCGGAAAGCACCAAAATACCGGAAAGCAAACCAAAATACCGGAAAGCACATATAAATACCATAAAGCACTTATATATACTGGAAAACATCAGACATTTGTATTTAAATGCAATATATAACATATCTGGAACAGCTATGGTTCCTCTCTGGTCTGTTGTTTCATGTTTGTGTATCTTTCCTTTTGGTGTCTCTGATGGGAGCTGTGGGTTGATTGTATCGATTCCTGATCATTGCCTCCACTTCTATTTTGTGTACCGTTTCCTAGTGTTTGGAAGCCCTGTCGGGTAGGGGCGATAAGTTTCACAGACTTTTACACTATGGTGAAAATTATGCATACTGGAGAGAGACCTTTTTTTCTTCAACCCAGTCGACAAACAATGTTGAAACATCGCTGAATAAACGTCATTTCATTGTCGTGAAGTTCGATTCAACGTTGTTTTGACGTTCACTGGGTAAATGTTTTAGGCTGTTGGCCCACTGGGTCAGTGTTTTACGTTATGCGGACCCATCAACAAACGATAAGCGCATTGCTGTATATATTGTATCATTGTCTATTAGATTTGTGTTTCACCAGTGTGCAAAAGACTGTGAAATGAGGCGTGTACCGTTTCCTAATGTTGGGAAGCCCTGCCGGGTAGGGGCGATAAGTTTCACAGACTTTTACAATATGTTGAAAATTATGCATACTGGAGAGAGACCTTTTTATATGCCCACTGGAGTGGGTGTGTGTGTGTGCGTGTGAATTCGGTTATAACGTCCCTTTCAACAATTTTTCAGTCATATCACGACGGTGTCTGGTTGCGATATGCCCACTGGAAAAGTACATCCGTCAACATCAATTATGTTAAGTTAAAGGATCCGTACATTGTTGTATGGTTTGTTTGTTCTATTCGAGGTTTAATGTCCCCGTTAACACTGTTTATGTCATTCTGGAGACGTTGCTTCCAAGTTTATATGCATGGACGGTGTGATTCGCACCACTTTGCCTGGGCTGCCCCAGCCCTTCTAAGCAGTCGGTTTCAGCTCTGCGTGGAAGCACCATAAAGCCCAGTCTATTTCTTCAAGAGTCCCGATGGCGGGGCGATGTACAATCCTCGACATAATACTACCTGAAAACAATTACTTGTATGTTTGTATGTTTGTATATTTGTAAGTGTGTTGTTCATTCTTCCTGATTTTTATACTTTATTCAAAGAACTATCTTTGCAACAAAATAAAACACTGGATAAAATCTTTCTTTTTTTCTCTGTATTTCCAATATAATAAAGATGAATACTGCTTATTGTGGCCGCGTAGGGTCGATTTGAGCCCCCCCGGTGGAGGGCTTCCGTGACCGTTCCGGGACGCCTCTTCTGTGGCGATTTGTTTATGTTGTTGTTTGTTGCTTGCTGTGTGTGTCGCTTGTGTCTTTTGGTTTTGGATGGCCGTGTGGCCGTTTTGTGGGAGGGTGACTGTCCATATGGCCTTCCTTTGTTTAGGTTTCCATTATGGTCTGGTCGCTTAATGTTTGTATTTCTTTCCCTTTGGTGTCTTTTATGGATGGAGTAAGTTAATTGCATCAATTCCTGATCTTTGTTTTACTTCTACTTTCTATAATGCATGTAACATCACTTTAACATGCCATTGGCATTGCATTGTACCTATACATTGTTTTCAACGGGTCTAGGTGGCCTAGTGGTTAGAAGCGCTGACTCCTTCTCTATAGGTCGCTCATCGCTGTGGTTCGCGCCCCGCACAGTTCATTTGTGGCAAGAGAATCTCTAGGAGACAAGTTCTGTTTGGTTTTTCTCTGAGTTCCACTCGCTTAATTGGTGGTTCGCATCCAGCTAAAAAAACATGTGTGAAAGACGACAAGTTCTGCCTGATTTTCTCCTGGTACTCCCATTTTGTCAACCCAAACGATCGGCTGGATATATGTGAAAATCTTGAAAGGGCTATATAGTCCCCACTACCCGCAAAACAGCTAAATCTTCATGTGAATTGTTGAACAGACGTGTTATACACCGTATTTAGTCAGAGACACTACCCAAACCTTACATGGTCACTTGGTCGTAATCTCCGAATAGACACCCTATGTTGAACTAACGTGAAGACGACATTATTTAACCAAAGTATTGCGAACGGTCTGGTTCAAGTTCTTTAAACTGCACACAACACTCTCAAACAGTTGCTGCAGTATATGAAGATAGATATAGATAGCAGCGTGTAATTCTTGAAACTTGCATGCCATTCTGACAATACCCTAGGGGATTGGGGATAAATATTTAAGTTTTTTTTTTAGGTAAAATTATCAATATAAATCTAATACATAGGCCTAAATTTCATTTTTAACATGTTCCTCCACAGAAAAAAAACAAGTACAAACTGCTTTCCGGTATTTTGGTTTGCTTTCCGGTATTTTGGTGCTTTCCGGTAAATGTATGCACCCTTTATTACATGCAGGATGAAAGCCTACACAGTAATCATGTAATTATGGTAGGGATCTTTAACCTGCACAGGGGATGGTTCTCCCTGCACAGGGGGCCTCCAGTTAACGTCCCGATCCGAAGGACGGTGCACTTTATGACATTCATCCCTGCAAATGATGCCAATGGAGCGTGTTTGGACACCGAAATTTTATCGCCGCTGCCGGGGATCGAACCAGGGACCTCTAGCATCAGAGGCAAGTGCACTAACCACTGAGCTATCACGCTCCACATAAGTGGAGCGTGATAGTTATGTGGAGCGTGATAGCTCAGTGGTTAGTGGAGTCGTTTCCGTCCCCAGGTCGTTTCGGTCGGGTCCTTTTGGCCAAATTTCTGAGGTGGGTCGTTTCTGCCAAATTGGTGGGTCGTTTCGGCCAGATTTTTTTTATCACTTTTATGTACATGTATTTTATAGATTTTGTAGATCAGCCTGTGCTTTTGCTTTCTTTGCTTGTTAAGCTTTTAAAGCTCAGAAAACAGAGTGATTTTTCGAACTGGGTAGACTCGGAAACCCCTAGGCTGCACTTAAGGGGACTAGGGACTAACTTCCCACATCACAGGTCCTGGTGTATGAATGTCTTCTGACGTGTCACCAGTAACAATTCTGATTCTGAGGGTGTGGCCGCAGGTATAACAGGTATAACAGTTCAGCCTGTGCTTTTGCTATCTTCGCTTGTTTACCTTTTAATAGCTCGGAAAACTTGTGTAGACTCTTTCTTTCTTTCTACTGATACTGCGTCGGTCACAGGTGTACATTACATACACTCCAGGTTTGCAGGATGAAAGCCTACACAGTAATCATGTAATTACGGTAGGGATCTTTAACCTGCACAGGGGATGGTTGTCCCTTCACAGGGGGCCTCTAGTTAACATCCCGATCCGAAGGACGGTGCACTTTATGACATTCATCCCTGCAAATGATGCCAATGGAGCATGTTCGGTCACCGAAATCTTATCGCCGCTGCCGGGATCAAACCCGGGACCTCTAGCATCAGTGGCAAGTGCACTAACCACTGAGCTATCACTCTCCACACTGATCACAATTAACATATTTATAGGTTATTAAAGTCTTTGAAGGTATCACAGCGACTGATGCTGGTTGATCGTATAAAATAAGGAAGTGTCTCCTGACAACCGGTTGTCAGGAGCATTTTTGCTATGTAAAATGCTCCTGACAACTGGTTGTCAGGAGCATTTTTGCTATCAAAAATGCTCCTGACAACCAGCAATATTTTTTCCAATAAAAACCTATGATATTAGTATTACAGTTGTATTTTTGTTACCCTTTTAGTATTTCATGGTTCTTGATACATGTTTAATGCTTTTTTTTGTCATTTTTTAGTATTCAAACGAACTTAATTCATGTAATTTTCATTTTTTTTTTAGTTTTTGGAATAAATTCTAAGAATTGAATCAATCAAATTCTGGCCTATTGTTTTTGTAATTGCAATTCTGTTAAACTTCAGACCAGGGTATGTCAGTCTGAATTTACAATGTAGACCTGGATAACCAGGTTTTATTTGACATGATTTGAAAATAGATTTTAAAGTTATATTTGCTATCCTATCACAAACTGGGGCTGATGCTAGCTGATTGAGAATAGGTATGCCCCCCTCAGAAACCAAGACATGGAAAAATTAGACCAAAATTTTGTCAAAAAGGGATCCACAGTAAAGTTCTGTTAGATGACTTAATTATTATCCCCATGCTTTTAAAAAAAGCGTTCAGGGATATTGTGAACGCCTCAGTTCGTCCGTCTGTCACGCTATGTCCTCCTTAGCCATTGGTCGGAATGTAACCAAATTCGGTACACAGCTTCCTTACATGATGAGGGCGTGCAACGGCACATTTATTTTTGGCCCAGCCCCCAGGGCCTTGGGGAGGGGTCAAAAGGTCAAATATCAATAAAATTCAATTTCAGAGTCAATTTTATAGATTTTGAAACCAAACTTTGCGTAAGTAATGATTAATGCTATATTTAACAAATATTGAATGGAATTTTGGCTGCGACCCCTGGGTCATGCCCAAGGGGTCGGACTGGGGGGGGGGGGGGGTCAAATTTCAAATTTTACTTAATATAGTCATATGGAATATCAAATTGAAGGGGGTGATTAGTAAAATACAATACAAGTAAAATTTTGACCCTGGGGTCAGATTGGGGCCCTATGGGAGGGGACAAAGGTCAAAATTTAAGTTTTTTGGAACATAGTCACGTGGCATATCAAATTGAAGGGCATGATTAGTAGAATATAATACAGGTAATATTTTGACCCTGGGGTCAAATAAGGGCCCAGGGTGGGGGGTTTCCGGTACTTGGCCCCTCTGTAGAAAGCGTGGGGATTTGCGATGGCGCGCCATCGACAGTATTCTAGTTTGAAATTTGGGGATATGATAAAATATGGATAAAAATTTTGCAAGAGGGTTTCAAAGGGTCCCCTTGTCTGGACATGCACCCCATTCCACATCCACTTAAGCTTAAAACATGTACATATGTATCACAGAAACCGTTCAGATCCCTGCCCCTAAACCATGTATATTCTTAAGACACATTCAGTAATATTGACTGGGGGCTCCCCAAGGGTATGCCTCACATCTCGAGTTCAAATAAGGCCACCAGAGTGAAACTGACATCTCAAGCCAAGCCACCCAATGAAACCAGCTTGAAACTCAGGCTTACTAAGCAGTTTACCAGTAATCATGTGCAGTCGATTATTTCTGTACTAGTTTGATTTTTATGTTCTCCGAGATGTTGCACTAATGAGTATGAGCTTACACCTCAGAAACTGTTAAGATCCCCACCCAAACCCTTAGGATACTGATCACAACAGTTGTCGTCTGTTTTGACATCTGGTAGCTTTAAAAGTCATTTTTGTAAACAGTGTGAACCCAGATCTGCAGTGCAGTCTGATCAGAGTTCACAATGCCTGTATGCAAAAAAGATGCAGAAGACAATATGAACAGATGACATTTTGGATGCATGTTTTGTGGCATCTTAAGGACTGAATCAAATATGTTCATTGATGCTGTTCCTTATGATGAAACACATTTAATGGCATCAACCTCTTATCCTCTTTGGGTATGCTTTGATCACCCACTTCAGTTCACTGTTGACTGAATATCTTGGAAACTGTTCAGATCCTCAATGCTAAACGATATACATGTACATTGTTGTTCCTTATGATAAGATGCATCCATTTGTATTTATAAGAGAATCCCCAGGGGGCATGCCTCACCTCTCCAGTTCACATAAAGCTTAATATCTTGGAAAACATTTGGAAAATGTTCAGATCCCTATGCCTAAATCATAAATATTATTTCTCCTTATGACGCCACATTTACTGAGACTGACAGGGTCCCTAGAGGCTACGTCCCACCCCCTCCAGTTTAAATAAGGCTTAATAACTCAGAAACTGTTCAAATCTCCACCCCTGAACCATACATATCATTACTCCTAATGATAAGATGCATCCTGTGACACTAACCAGGGCATGTGCTACTCCCTGCAGTGTGTATAAGGCTGAATATCGCAGAAACTGCTTAGATCCCCACTCTTAAACTGCATGTATGCATACATTTTGTTGCTTACATTTGGTGACAACAACTATGGGTCACCTAGGGATATGCCCACCCTCTTCAGTACAAATAAGGCTTACTAAATTTGAAACCATTCAGATCCCCAGCCCCTAACCATCATTGTTATTATACCCGCTTTTTCGAAGAAAAATCGGGTATATTGTTTTTATACCAGAGTTGAGTGGGCGTCAGTCCATCCGTCTGTCTGTCAATCCGTCACGTTTCTTGTAAATGGATCTCCTCTGCAACCACTGAAGTTACACTTTTGAAACTTTGCATGTGGATAGTACATGGTATGTAGATGGCAGTGGGCTACTTTTTTGTAGCCTTGACCCCAACATAGCCAGGTCTTAATTAAGTTAATGATGCACATACTGATGCAAGTGGATGTACATACTGATGCAAGTGTGGTAAGAATTTACTAAATTGGTTCTAGAGATACACTGCAATCAGTTTCCCAAAGCCAGCAAAAACACACCAAAAACATCGGGTCCCCTTCTCTATATTGGGGTACATGCCTCCTAGCCTCACAAGCTGGTTGCCACTCATACAGCTATTTTAGGCACAACTTTGGGTAATTGATTGTAATTATCAAATAATCGATTGCAAGCAAATCAGTACTGATAATCATTTTTGTGGAATCGACCGATTGAATAATCAATTATCCGATTAATCGTGCCAGCCTTAGTAATAATTGATATTTTTCTAATTATTCTAAAAGGGAATTTATGACATGTTTTTTTCCATAGCACTCAAGTAAAATGTCTCTTATATGTATTTGGTATTTATTTTCAGTAATAAATGAAACATTAAATTCTGCAAATACCATATTTTTTTTCTCTTTTATTTTCAATCCAGTAGTTATGTTAAAATACCGAAGAAGACAAAAAATATTACACATGTATCAAGAAACTTAAAATACTGGGTTTAGTAACCAAAATAATGTTAAAAATATAGCAGGCTTTTATTGGAAAAATATTGCTGGTTGTCAGGAGCATTTTTGATAGCAAAAATGCTCCTGACAACCGGTTGTCAGGAGCATTTTACATAGCAAAAATGCTCCTGACAACCGGTTGTCAGGAGACGCAGCCATAAAATAATTACATTTCACAAATATTTCGCATGCTATTCTCAAAATGTGCATGTCATTGATACTAGTAAATACTTATCATCCTGCACAGTGCGGTTTGATCAGTATCTGCTAAGCGTAGATGCCTTTTGCAGCCGCAGGACTGTTAAGAAAAAATTTAAGAATGGATGCGCACCATGCATGTCTGTATGTGGCATGTGAAGTAGACCATTGTGGGCTTGTCATGACGTTGCATCGACGTAGATTTGACGTTTTCTCAGCATCTTGTGCCTGCTGGGTAATTGTCTGAGGAAAGCAGTCCTGATTCTTTTAAAAGTCAGTTTTAGCAGTAGGTGTCTAAAATGCCAATCAGTGATGATTTCTACAGCGCCTAGCTGGAGGGATGGAATGCTGGCAGCGCTCTTTAGACCTTTGTATGATAAAATAAGCCTACTGTCTCTTGTCCTTTACTTCTGAACATCTTAACTTTTCCAGTCATACTCCAAGTAGCAAACAGTAATTGCTAGTTACATGTATAAATCTAGCAGCTCTGTTGTGAACTTTTCCACGATCTTCTTGAAGAGCCACTCTCTGGGGGTCTTAGTACAACTACCACATTCCAAGATTCGGCGAACAAGTGATTTATCTGCTGTTTCTTTTACATTCTGATGACACTGATAAAGGTTTCGCATCACGAAAACAAGCCTATTTGATTTTGACCTCCTCAAACCCCACTTTTTATATAGTAAAACTGGGGTTTACTGGGGGTTAGCAATATTTTTTCTAATTTCTTGTCGAGAAACATAGGTTGTGGGTTTTGTTTGTTTGTTTGTATTGGGGTTCAACCAAATTTTGCGGCGTCTCTTCTGGGTGTACACTGTTTGCTCAGGCTTGCTTGTTCAAATATACTTATGGTAAAGCACAACATATGCTGAGAGTCGGGCTAGGACAAAGCCAGACAGGTAAAATTATTATCAAATCTTCAGTGATTACTAATCGTTATCGATCACAATGTCAGACCTGATATTCGATTATCTCTTCAGCTCTGATTAGCCAGCCCTAGTATTTGGTGATACATGTATCTAGATGATGATATTCCTCATTTCTCCTTATTGTTTGTTTGTTTGATTTGGGGTTTAACGTCCCCATCAACACTGTAAAGTTCATTTTGGAGATGTAGGACTTTTACCCGACATTGAGATGAAATGACATCTCAAGCCCTGTCGCCCAATGAAACCAATAGGGTTTATTAGCATGGATGGTCTGCCTCGCATCGCGGTTCCTGGACAGGCTTAGATCCTCTAAGCGGTTTACCAGTACTAGTGTGCGGGCCAGATTCAGCTCTGCGTGGAAGCATCATGCAGCCCATATATTTCTTCAAGCCCCTATGGGCGGGGGCGGTCATTTCTCCTTACACATGTATAAAATAGAAGTGGAGGCAATGATCAGGAATCGATACAATCAACCCACAGCTCCAATCAGAGACACCAAAGGGAAAGAAACACAAACATGAAAAAACAGACCTAATGGAAATACATGTATCAACAAGGACAGTTACTTTCCCACAAAATGGCCAGTAGGGTATCCAAAATAAAACAACACAAGGGGCACAAATACACAAAGACAAACCATAATAAAAATAAACCGCGACAGAAGAATCGCCTTGGAACGGTCAGCAGAAACAAATTCCACTGGGGGCTTTAATTGATTTTACATGGCCACAATCCTTGCCCTTAATTGCGTCGCGATTAAGACAAATGATTTGTTCAGTCCGCATGAAGGCCTCCTTTAGAACTCATCAGTGCAACATCTCCGTGAACACAAATAATCAAACCTGGTAATGCTAATATTTTACCATATGAATACCCACAACAGGTTTTTATCAAGAACTGAACAAATTAAATACCCTTTAACCCATTTTACAGTGCAGGCCCAGGTCAGATGCCGCAGCACGCGGCGTTTCTTCTGGGCGTACACTGTTTGCAAAAAGATCTTCTGTCAAAAATAGAATAAAAACTAGAATACTGTCGATGGTGATCCCCATGCTTTCTACAGAGGGACCAAGTACCGAAAACCCCTCACCCTGGGCCCTAATTTGACCCCAGGGTCAAAATATTACCAGTATTATATTGTACTAATCATGCCCTTCAATTTGATATGCCACCTGACTATGTTCCAAAAAACTTAAATTTTGACCCTTTGACCCCTCCCCAAGGGCCCCAATCTGACCTCAGTGTCAAAATTTTACTTGTATTGTATTCTACTAATCACCCCCTTCAATTTGATATTCCGTATGACTATATCAGGTAAAATTTGAATTTTGACCCCCTGACGAGTTCTAACGAGTACCCACAACCTATGTCTAGGAGCAGAAGTAAGGAAAATAATGTAGACCCCCATAAACCCTTGTTTTCTCTATATAAAGTGGGGTGTAAGGGGGTGTTCATTTCACGGATTTGTTAGCGTGATGTGAAGTAACTATGCTTCGGTCAAGTCACAAGACACACCATCAAATGAAGAGATTGTGATTTACTCCACCTTACTCTGAGTTTACCCCATAAAGGGTACCTTGGCAAACAGTGCAGGCCCTGATCAGACGCTGCAGGTCCTGCGCTATTTGCTAGAATAAAAATGAATAAAATAGGCCTGACACCCCGTATATGACAAATGGACTTGCCCAGCATATGGCAAATTATGGAAGATTCCACAAGCATGCAATGGGTTAACAGTGTACAGATACATACCGTATATGTCATGTATTAAATGCAGTAAGGCCACCTTCATGTATGTTCTGAACTTATGAAATAACCCGTGTTTGTACAAACAGATCATTCAGTTTGTGGTACATTGAATTTCCTTTGCCATGCCAGACTTTCTTTCTGTAAGTTTCTGCAATTCTCTTCAAATACAGGGTCTAAAACCACAGAGAGAGTCATAAATCAGATAAGATACAGATTGTTCAACTAATTGGAAAAAGTAAGAAATACTCCAGATAGTGTGGTAATAAACAAGGTATTACGTAAGTATACTTTGTTGCAATTATAAAAATTATTAAACTTTGTGTTATTGGTACATACACCTCTTAGATTAAATAGGGCCAAATTGGAACTTGATAGAAAGTCTACTTTTTAAAGGAATTAGGCTTTCCCAGTTTATAAAGTTTAAAATCCATTAATATTAAAAAGACATATACTCATTTGGTTTCCAGTATAGCGATAAAAATGAATTTGAAGTGAAATAAGTCAAATGGGGACATCTGACAGATTTTTTTCATCATTTTTTTTAAGGGAGACAACTTTCAGGACTTCCTGTTCGCTTTTATAAAAGCCAAGTCCCACTGAAAAAGGGGTCTACTCTTAATGGAAAGAATTTGCTCCTCAGGGGCAAATTCTTTCCTTTAAGAGTTGACCCCTATTGACATGGTAGTCAAAAATACTTTTGCAGGAGTTGCCTCCCCTGAGGGCATTCCCATTCTCCTTAAGGACCGACACACGAGAAAAGGGCCTGAGCATTTTTCCAACTGCATGTGTGCAGCCAGCTAAACCCCATGACCTCTTGCATGAAACCACTATAGCTTCTCTTCCACATCATCTTGTTGAGTAGGCTTGTCATGGTATTTGAGTCATCTCCCCTGACAATATAATCTTGCATGAAACCACTATAGCTTCTCTTCCACATCATCTTGTTGAGTAGGCTTGTCATGGTATTTGAGTCATCTCCCCTGACAATATAATCTTGCATGAAACCACTATAGCTTCTCTTCCACATCATCTTGTTGAGTAGGCTTGTCATGGTATTTGAGTCATCTCCCCTGACAATATAACCTTGTGATCACCTTGTAATCTCCACGACTCTAATACCCTTTGAGGTATGTTGATGGTTGGTGTGTTGATTTGAGGTTTAACATCTCCGTCAACATTGTAAAGGTCATTTTGGCGGCGTTGCTTCCAACTTTGTGGGACGTTTACTAACTATTGAGATGAAATGACATCTCAAGCCCTGTTGACCACCGAAACCAATATGGTTTATAAGCATGGACGGTCCGACTCGTACCCCTTTGTCTCTGCAGGCTAAGATACTCTAAGCGGTTTACCAGTACTCATGTGCCGTCGGTTTCAGCTCTGTGGCGGGGGCAAAAGTATATATTGATGTTGGTGGCTATGCCCATGATAATATAAACTTGTCATCGCTGAAAGTTTGTTTGTTTGACTTGAGCTTTAACGTCCCAATCAACACTATAAAGGTCATTTTTATGCCCCCGCATCATATGATGCCGGAGGCATATAGCTTTTCGGTTTTCCGTACTTGCGTACGTGCGTACATGTGTTCGTCCGTCTGTGTGTGTGTGTGTGTGTGTACGTACGTACGTGATCCTGTAACCTCAGGTTAAGGTTTTTGAAACAGGTAGAGCCTGAACTTTTAGAACTCATATTTTCCTAACCATTTGATGGAACTGGTTCATCTTTGGTATGCTGATAGATATAGGTCCAAAGTTTTATTAAGCAATACCCCCACCCATGCCTGTGACATCAAGGTCAAGGTCTCAGACTTAGAAATTTTCAATGTTAAAGACTCAGGTTAAGGTTTTTGTAACAGGTAGACCTGAACATTTTAGAACTTATATTTTCCAAACCATTTGATGGAATTGATTCATATTTGGTATGATTATAGGTATAGGTCCAAAGTTTTATTCAGCGATACCCCCACCCATACCCATGACCTCAAGGTCAAGGTTACATACTTAGAAATTTTCCATGTTAAAGACTCCAGTTAAGGTATTTGTACCTGGTAGAACCTGAACTTTTATGATGGCTTTGGTTCATATCATGATAGATATAGGTACAATGTTTTATTCAGCATTACCCCCACCCATGCCTGTGACCTCAAGGTCAAGGTCACAGACTTAGACAATTTTAATTTTAAAGATTTTAAAAAGCTCAAATTTTCCAAACCATATTATGGATTTGGCTTATATATGCTATGATGATAGATACAGGTCCAAATGTTTATTTGGCAATACCCCCACTCATGCCTATGGCTTCAAGGTCAAGGTCACAGACTTAGAAGTTTTAAATTACATATTTTAAGAGTTGATATTTTCCTAATCGTGTGATGGATTGAGTTTATATTTGGTATGATGTTAGCTACCTGTCCATTTTATTCAGTGATACCCCCACACATGCCCATGAGCTCAAGGTCAAGGTCACAGATTTAGAAATTTTTAATTACATATTTTAGGAGTTTATATTTTCCAAATCGTATGATGAATTAAGTTTATATTTGGTATGATGATTGATACTGGTCCAATACCCCCACCCATTCACGTGCCCTAAAGGTCAAGGTCACAGACAAAGAGATTTTTTATTTAAAGTTTATTAAGACCTCATACTCACCAAACCGTATAGATTTGCTTTTTATTTGGTATGATGATACTTACAGGTCCAAAGTGGTATATACCCCCACCCCTGACCTCAAGGTCAAGGTCACAGACTTAGTCTTATTATGCTTTTAAAGTTTTAGGGCTCATATTAATAGATTGGCTTCATATTTGGAATGATGATAGATACAGGTCCCAAGTCTCATTCACTTATACCATCGACCCTGCCCATGACCTCAAGGTCAAGGTCACACACTTAGAAAATTTTGTTGCAACATGGATTTTCGGGGTGAGACGGGGCCCTTGGCGGGGGCATCTGTGTTGTCTGGACACATTTCTAGTTATATGTTGCTTCCAATTTTGTGGGACTTTTACCTGACATTGAGGTGAAATTACATCTCAAGCGCTGTCGCCCAATGAGACCTATAGGGTTTATAAGCATGCAAGGACGGCCCTACTTGCCTGGGCAGGCTTAGATCCTGTATGCGGTTTACCAGTACTCGTGTGCGGGTTGGTTTCAGCTTTCGTCTTTCAGTCCGTTTGTTGGTTGGTTCGTTTTTTTCGTTCGTTCTTCCGTCAACCTTTACGTCAACGTTTTGCTTTAAACCTATTTATTCAGATTGCCCATGTGACCAGTAATCCTGGTTTTACATCAGAGTTTTGCGTTAAACATACATGTATTTGATTCTCTTCATATTTGATAAAGGAAAGCTCAATAGCATTACCTTTCATATGGAACTATCTAAGCCCCTGGGTTGGCTGTCCGTCCGTTTGTCAACTTTTATGTCAAAGTACTGTTTTGTGTTAAACCTTTTTGATTGCTCATATCTCTGTAACCACATGTTAGATTCTCTTAATACTTGGTAAAGGATATCTCTATACCATTACCTTTCATATAGATTATCTAAGCACCCTTCCATACAAACTTTCCATTTAGTCCACTGACTATAACTATTGCATTTCAATGAATATAGTATAATTCATCCTACCCAAAGATGAAACTGCTTGTGTTTGCTGAATAATAAAAAAAATAATCAAAGTTTGTGGCAATTTGGAACAATTTTACCTGGAAACAGCAAACATTGAATAGGATGTCATAGAACATTTGCTGAATTAAAGTAGCTTAATACCCCTTCGGGGCTTGAAGAAATATAACTGCATGTTGGATTCTCTTTATATTTGGTACAGGATATCTCTATAGCATTACCTTTTTAGCTCACCTGTCACTTAGTGACAAGGTGAGCTTTTGTGATCACTTTTTGTCCGTCGTGCGTCCGTCCGTGCGTCCGTCTGTAAACAATTTCAAATAAGTATATCTCTAATACCCCATTGTCAATCTTGATCAAATTTCATGAGAAGCATCATCAGGTAGGGGGAAAGGCTGCATAAGGTTTTTGGGCTGATCAGATTGGAATTCTGGTTGTCATGGCAACATATAGCTCCCATAGACTTACAATGGGAAAAAATTAAAATTTCTTCTTCTCTGAAACCACTGGGCCCAGAGCTTAGATATTTAGCTTGTAACAATGTCAAGTTGTCACCTATATAAATCCTGCCAATCGTGCCCCTGGGGTCCAAATTGGCCACTTCTCCGGGGCCCGTTAACTCCTATAGGCTCATAATGGAAAAAAAACACTTCAAAAATCTTCTTCTCTGAACCCACAGAGCCCAGAGCTTAGATATTCAGCATGTAGCAACGGCAAGTGGTCACCTACATAATTCCTGCCAACCATGCCCCTGGGTTCCAAATGGGCCATGCTCCGGGGCCCCTTCGCTCCCATAGACTCATTATGGGAAAAAACTTCAAAAATCTTCTCCTCTGAAACCACAGGGCCCAGAGCTTAGGTATTTGGCATGTAGCAACGGCAAGTGGTCACCTACATAATTCTAGCCAATCATGCCCCTGGGTTCCAAATGGGTGATGCCCTGGGGCCCCTTCGCTCCCATAGACTCATAATGGAACAAAAAACTTCAAAAATCTTCTTCTCTGAAACCACAGGGCCCAGAGCTTGGTATTTAGCATGTAGCAATTGCAAGTGGTCACCTACATAATTCCTGCCAATCATGCCCCTTGGGTCCAAACTGGCCACGCCCCGGGGCCCATTAGCTCCTATAGACTCATATTGGAAAAAAGCTTCAAAAATCTTCTCTGAAACCACAGGGCCCAGAGCTGAGATAATTGGCATGTAGCAACGGCAAGTGGTCACCTACATAAATCCTGCCAATCATGCCCCTAGGGTCCAAATGGGCCACAGCCCGGGGCCCCTTAGCTCCCATAGACTCATAATGGAAAAAAAGCTTCAAAAATCTTCTCTGAAACCAAAGGGGCCAGAGTTTAGATATTTAGCATGTAGCAATGGCAATTGGTCACCTACATAATTCCTGCCAATCATGCCCCTAGGTTCCAAATGGGCCACGCGCCGGGGCCCCTTTGCTCCCATAGACTCATAATGGAAAAGGCTTCAAAAATCTTCTTCTCTGAAACCACAGGGCCCAGAGCTTAGATATTTAACATACATGTAGCAATGGCAGGTGGTCACCTACATAAATCCTGCCAATCATGCCTGTGGGGTCCAAATGGGCCATGCCCTGGGGCCACTTAGCTCCCATAGACTCATGATGGAAAAAAGCTTCAAAAATCTTCTTCTCTGAAACCACAGGGCCCAGAGCTTAGATATTTAGCATGTAGCAATGACAAGTGGTCACCTACATAAATCCAGCCAATCATGCCCCTGGGGTCCAAATGGGCCACACCCTGGGACCCCCTTAGCAAGCTTCAAATCTTCTTTTCTGAAACCACAGGGCCCAGAGCTTAGGTATTTAGCATTTAGCAACGGCAACTGGTCACCTACATAAATCCTGCCAATCATGCCCCTAGGGTCCAAATGGGCCCCAGCCCGGGGCCCCTTAGCTCCCATAGACTCATAATGGAAAAAGCTTCAAAAATCTTCTTCTCAGAAACTGTGCAGCACAGAACTTAGATATTTAGTATCTAGCAACATAAAATAGCCAGCTACATAAATCCTGCTAACCCTGCCTCTGGGGTCAAAATTGGCCATGCCCAAGCTCATCACCTCCAATAGAATTATAATAGAAAAAAACTTAAAAAATCTCTTTCTATGAAACCATAAGGCTCAGAGCTTAGATTTTTAGTATGTAGCAACATCAAGTGGCCACCTACATAAATCCTGCCAATTATGCCCTTGGGATCCAAATTGGCCACACCCCAGGGCTCTATAGCTTCCATAGACTTTCAATTGGAGAAACTTCAAAAATCTTCTTCTGAAACCACAGGGCCCTTATAATGAAAAAAAAAAAAAAAAAAAAAAAACACACACACACACACAAAAAAAAACAACTTGAAATGGGGAAAAAATCTTCAAAATAGAAGTAAAACAAAGATCAGGAATTGATACAATTAACTTACTCCATCCATAAAAGACACCAAAGGGAAAGAAATACAAACATTAAGCGACCAGACCATAATGGAAACCTAAACAAAGGAAGGTCATATGGACAGTTACTTTCCCACAAAATGGCCATATGGCCATCCAAAATTAAAAGACACAAGTGATATACACAGTAAGTAACAAACAACAACATAAATAAAATGCCACGGAAGAGCCGCCTTGGAACGGTCAGTGGAAGATTTCAAAAATCTTCTGAAACCATAGTCCCAGAGCTTAGGTATTTAGCTTGCAGCAATGTCGAGTGGTCGCCTACTTGAATCCTGCCAATCATGCCCCTGGGGTCCAAATTGGCCAAATCCTGTGCCCCCTTAACTCCAACAAACTTATAATGGAAAAAGCTTCAAACATCTTCTTTGAAACCATGAAGTACAGACCTTAGATATTTAGTATATAGCAACACAAAATGGTCGCCTACATAAATCCTGCCAACCATGCCCTTTGGGTCAAAATTGGCCAAGCCCCAGGGCTCATTAGCTCCTATAGACTTATACTTGAAAAAACTAAAAAAAATCTTCTTCTCCAAAACCATAAGGCACAGATTTTGTTTGATTTGAGGTTTTACATCCCCGTCAACACTGTACAGGTCATTTTGGAGATGTCTCTTCCAATTTTGTGGGACTTTTACCCGACATTGAGATGAAATTACATTTCAAGCCCTGTCGCCAAATGAAACCAGTAGGGTTTATAAGCATGGACACGGCTTTGCCTGAGCTTAGATATTTAGTATGTAGCAATGTCAAGTGGTCTCCTACACTAATCATTTTCTGGTACACAGGTGAGCGATATAGGGCCATTGGGCCCTCTTGTTTGAATATCTAAGCATCCGGGTCAAGCCGCTGCTGGGGGTGTCAGTCCTTCCATCTGTCTATAGCATTATCATTCATATGGATTATCTAAGCTCCGGTGGGCTGTCCATCCGTTCAGAACTTTTACGTCAAAGTTTTGTGTTAAACCTTTTTCATTGCTAATATCTCTGTAACCATGTTAGATTCTCTCGTATTTGGTACAGGATATCGCTATAGCATTACCTTTTAAATGGAAAATGGCCTGTATATGCAAAGTTTATGACACTTCCATTTTCAGCCGAGGCGATGTCACTGGCCGAGGGTATATGTTCGCCACTGGGCATTTTGTCTCGATGTGCGAGGGCCAGATCGAGTCCAACATCCTTTGAGATATATAAATGATACTTTGTACAGTTGTACATGTGGTTAAGTTTGTCTGTAATGAGCAGGAACCAAAACACTAGGTGCCATGGTATTTGAGTTATCACCCCTGACAATAAAACATTGAAATCGCCATAACTAAATTCCCGCCAAGGCTTACTGATGGTGCTTTGTGCAAATATTCACGCGGTTAAGGCGTGTCATAGACAAGAAACACCCCACAACCACAACTCGGCATGTCATAGTATTTGAGTTTGCCCCCCTGGTAATATAGACTTGTGATCTACATATCAGCAAAACCCTTTTCCATATATTGATGGTACTTGGTGAAATTTTTCTCCCGGTTAAGAAGGCTTTTCATGAGCAAAAACCATAACTCTGGGTGTAATGGTATTTGAGTAGTTGTCCTCTGATCGCCATAACTCAAACACATGATAGTTATTTGTTGTATTGTATGCTAAGTTTTAAAAGAAAGCATGTGATGTGCAGAGCATTAACTCGAGGTGCCATGATTATTTGGTTAACTCCCCTCACAGAATAAGACCATGGTCACCAACACTCCAACCCCTTTTGAGATACGCTTATATTGATGGAAGTCTGAAAATTGTACACCAGGTTAAGAAGGCTCCACATCTTATGGCACCACAACTCCGTTACTATAACATTTTAATCTCTCTGGGTAGAAAACGCTTTGACATATATATATATTAATAATTCCTCATTGAGTTGAACCAAAGGTTGATATAAGAATGACCGCAAAAGCAGGTAAAACCAATTCAAGTAGCAAAGCGCCAATAATCGTTTTAGTATATACCTCTGGCACTCGATTGTCAACATTATATTGGTATTCTTTACCGAAATCTCCATCATATTCAGAAACTGTGTTTAATATCATTTGGACATGAAAACCCTAAGCCTTATCTTGCTGTTCACGACAACACCTATCTTTGCAAACAGTGAAAATCCAGATCAGATGGCTTCTGATCAGGATCTGCACTGTTTGGCATTCAGCTTATGAATTTGTAGCAATAAATTGCATCAAGTAATTTGATTGGTTGATAGACAGAAATGGGTGTGGCTTAAATGAATATTCAGCAAGATTAATCAGAGATTGCTCATGAAAAGAGTATGAAAACACACGCGCGGATAACTGCACGCACGCGTGTCTACTCGCGTGTGTAAATTATCTATATACATTGGTGTCCGGATATAAAACTGTTGTTCATGCTTTGATTTGTTTGTTTGTTTTGAGGTTTAACATTCCCATCAACACTGTATATGTCATTTTGGAGCTGTTGCTTTCAATTATGTGGGACTATTACCCGCATTTGAGATGAAATGACATCTCAAATCCTGTCGCCCAATGAAACCAATTGGGTTTATAAGCATGGGCGGTCTGACTTGCACCGCTTTTTGCGTTTGCAGGCTTAGATCCTCTAAGTATTTTACCAGTACTCGTGTGTGGTCGGTTTCAGCTCTGTGTGGAAGCATCATGCAGCCCATCTATTTCTTCAAACCTCGATGGGCGGGGGCCGCGTTCTTGCTTTGAATCTCAATAACAGTAATAAAGAGGTTGTGATTTATTTTCAGCTCTGTGTTCACTGGATTGAGCTCCCTCTGCACTGCATGACATCAACTACTAAAAGGCAACAAGGATTGTTCACGGTGCAAGAGAACGGAAATTGCAACCACTAGTGGAATATAGCATGGCATCAATATGAACAGTGACACAACTATGAACAGTGACCCTGAATCTGAAGGTAACGATATTCTTGATTGCCCATTTTTAGCTCACCTGAGCCGAATGCTCCGTCCGTTGGAGCTATTGTGATCGGCCTCCGTCCGTTGTCATCGTCCATCCGTCCATATGCATGTCCATCCATCCGTTCCTTTACAATTTCTTTAAACGACATCTCCTCCTAAACCGCTGAACAGATTCTGACCAAATTTGGCCGAAATGATCCATGGGTGGTCCTCTCTCAAAGTTGTTCAAAGCATACCATTCCATTCAGATCTCTGATTGCCATGGCAACGGAAATGAGAAAATAAGGAAAATAATTAAAAATTCTTATTATCTGAAACCAGAAGGTCCAGGTGTTTTATATTTGGTATGAAGCTTCATTAGTGGACCTCTACTAAGATTGTTCAAATTATAGCCCTGTAGCCAAAAATGCCCCCGCGCCGGGGCCCACTGGTTTTACATAGGCTTATGATAGGGAAAACCTTTAAAAATCGTCTTGTCTGAAACCAGAAATCCACAGGTCTTTGATGTTTGGTATGAAGCTTCATCTGTTGCACCGCTATCACAATTGTTCAAATTATAGCCCTGGGGCCAAATATGCCCACGGGCGGGGACCCGCTGGTTTTGCATAGGCTTATATAGGGAAAACCTTTAAAAATCTTCTTATTTGAAACCAGAAGGCCAAAGTCTTTGATATTTGATATGAAGCTTCATCTAGTAGATCTTTACCAAGATTGTTCAAATCATTGCCTTTGGGCTAAAATGGCCCGCCCCAGGACCCACTGGTTTTACATAGGCTTCACTTTTTAAAAGAGTTTCCCTATATAAGCCTATGTAAAACATATTGGCCCTGGGGCTTGGCTTTTTTTGGCCAAAGGGCTATAATTTGAACAATCTTGGTAGTGGTCCATTAGATGAAGCTTCATACCAGATATGAAAGACCTGGGCCTTTTGGTTTCAGACAAGAAGATTCTCAGGGAGTTTCTTTTGCTCCAGCATTTATGTGGTTTGTTGCTGTCGAGTCCCCACCATTGTTGTATCTCTGTGATTGATTGATTTTTGTGTTCACGGAGATGTTGCACTGATGAGTTAGGAAGCCTTCATGCGGACTGAACAAATTATTTGTCTAAATCGCGACGGACGTAGGGGCGAGGATTGTGTCAACGTGAAGTCCATTAAACCCCCCCCCCCCCCGCTGGTGTTCGTTTCGCTGGCCGCTTTAGGGCGGTTCTTCTGTCGTGGTTTATTTTTGTTATGGCTTGTCTTTGAGTGTGTGAATTGCTTGTATTATTTTGCTTTTGGTGGCCGGTTGGCCATTTCGTGGAACAGTGGCTGTCCTTTTGGCTTTCTGCTCGGGTATGGTTGTTTCGTGTTTGTGTTTCTTTCCCTTGGTGTCTCTGATTCCTCGTCATTGCCTTCACTTCTGTTTTAAATAGGAACAAGGCTTGTAAATAACCGAGGACTGAAAAGAGTGCCCTGTAGGAGCGGGATATGGTATTACAGGTCTATTTTTTCTGTTTTGTAGATAGTTTCTTAGACAATTATGATGAAAGAGAGTTGGATAACGAGAGTGTTCCAGATGTTTTTCATGATATTAACCAATCAGACACCAAATTCGAGAAACCAACAAAAACATCCACACAGCATGAAAGAAGCAAGACAGAAAGCAAAAAGACAGTACCTACACCAAAACATGAGTCTGAGAAGAATATAGGTAGCCTTACTTTTTAACTAAACATCTCGGGATTAGGTCTCGAAGAGAACTCCATTGCTAATTTGATGTACATGTAGACTATGCAACTAATTATACCCCCGGCATACGAATTATGCTAGGGGGGTAAATAGTTTTCGTCCTGCCGTCCGTCCGCGTTTCCGTCCTTCCGTCTGTCCGTCCGTCCGTTATCATTTTGGTTTAAGTTTTGCGTTAAAGTTTCTAAGAGGTTGTATCTTCTGAATCCTTTGATATATTTAGTTGATACTTACACTGAAGTTACATACTGGTCTAAAGATTTCATTGATGCATGTCTCCCCCCCACAGTGACCTTGAGGTCAAGGTCATAGACTTAGAAATTTTACATTTTGGTTAAAGTTTTGCGTGAAAGTTTCTAAGAGATATCTTCTGAACCCTTTGAAGCCCCGGCCCATATGGGGCTTAAAGAAATATATGGGCTGCATGATGCTTCCACGCAGAGCTGAATCCGGCCCGCACACTAGTACTGGTAAACCGCTTAGAGGATCAAAGCCTGTCCAGGAACCGTGGTGCGAGGCGGACCGTCCATGCTAATAAACCCTATTGGTTTCATTTGGGCGACAGGGCTTGAGATGTCATTTCATCTCAATGTCGGGTAAAAGTCCCACAAAATTGGAAGCAACGTCTCCAAAATGACCTTTACAGTGTTGACGGGGACGTTAAACCTCAAATCAAACAAATCTGAACCCTTTGATAGATTTAGTTGATACTTACACTGCAGTTACATACTGGTCTAAAGATTACATTGATGCATGTCCCACCCCCACAGTGACCTTGAGGTCAAGGTCACAGACTTAGAAATTTTACATTTTGGTTAAAGTTTTGCGTTAAAGTTTCTAAGAGGTTTTATCTTCTGAACCCTTTGATAGATTTAGTTGATACTTACACTGAAGTTACATACTGGTCTAAAGATTTCATTGATGCTTGTCCCACCCCCTACCACCCCCCCCACCCCCCCCCCCCACACACACACACACAATGACCTTGAGGTCAAGGTCACAGACTTAGAATGTTACGTTTGGTCAAAGTTTAATGACAAAGTTTATAGGTGACTGTATGTTCTAAACTCTAAGACAAATTCAGTTGATACTTGTATCAATGTTGCATACCAGTTCAAAGATTTCGAGATGCATGTTGCTTCCCCACCCACAATGACCTAGACCTGAAGATCATGGACTTAGAAAGTTTACATTTGGTTAAAGGTTTGT
The DNA here is from genome assembly GCA_963580285.1 of Lucinisca nassula. NCBI lineage: Eukaryota > Metazoa > Mollusca > Bivalvia > Lucinida > Lucinidae > Lucinisca > Lucinisca nassula. The sequence continues at coordinate 9,940,107 of OY757011.1, read as the reverse complement.
GACAAACTTTATAGATGCCTGTTTTATGAGCACATTATAGATTCGTATAGCTTCTTGACTTCTTCATTCATGTTACATACAAGCTCGAAAGATATATCAGACGGTGGCACTGGCCGGGGGTATACGTGACCCACTGGTAGCTTTCTCTAGTTATAATCATTTATGACCCGTGCACATGGAGACGGCAGACTTAAAACAGATAGAGGTCAAAACTAATGTCATCCTGATGCGAATAAATGAAACATGGATTTTATATATACTGGCTTTTTTATGAACAAAACTGATGGAAATGTCACAGGAACCGGCGCTATAAATCACTATGGTAAACAGTTTTTGCAGGAAAATATGCATCCTGGTTTTCACCACAACAGATAAGCCAAACGCGTGAAAGAAGAAAGTTTGGCCATCTACTGAATCAAATATTGCTACCATAGTATGTTTATTGTACGGTTCTTGTACAGATACTGCCCATAAAGCAGAAAACTAAAATAATAGTACGTTTGTGTCGAAACACATAACAAGCTCAACTAATCTATCTCGTGACATAGTGCATGTTAGAATTGCCTTGCTGTTTCAGATTGTTATTCCTTTGTTTATGGCATTTTGTGATGTGTCTAAAGCGCCTGATTGTGTTTGACAGTCATAAAGGTTTGTTAATGAACTTGCAGCCGGCCTCGGTAGCTCAGTAGGATGGGCGTCTGACTGGTGATCAGGAGGACGCGGTTTTGATACCTGCCAGGGTCAGCAACATTTTTTGGTGGCTATTGATCTTAAAATCTTTTCTACGGCCATTCTCTCCCTTCCACTGATTCAAGAAGGACAGTTGTCAGTTTCTGGCGAAAGAATGTTCACTGTACTGGTTAACCGCTTATGTATAAGCCTGCTCAGGAAAAGTGTGGATAGGTAATTTGACGGGCTGCAAAACGACCTAAAATTGTGTTGACTGGGCTGTTAAACTCCAATACAAACAAACAAACAAACAAAATTACGTTATCGCAACAGCATAGAATTCCGGGTAATATACTAGCTGGGATAAATAGATTTTTATCTAACAGAAAACAGAAAGTCTTAATAGGATCGTCTTAGTAATACTTAGATGTTTAAGAATCTACGGCTAGTGTGCCTCATGGAACTGTGTTTGGTCCTTCATTTTTCTTGGTATTATATATATAAACAGTATTGTTGATAATCTTTTCAGTAGTGTATGTCTTTTTACGGATGAGATGTCTTTAGCATTAATTGCGCGAAATATATCTGATATTGCAGTTATTTTAGCCGGGACCTAAGGATTATTTCTAGGCAGGCTTAGCAGTGGCTGTACAATTTTAATCCGAAATAGGAAACTTTATTTTTCATTAGGATCTACTAAATTGGTCTTTGAAGATGCCCCAGTACAGTTTGTTAATCAGCATAAATATTTGAGAGTAACTTTCTAAGACGATATGGATTTGCACGACCACATATTAAATATGTTTTATAAAAGGGTTATCCTTTGGAAGCAAGGAATACACCACAGAAGTGAAAAATATGGAGTGTACATGTTTTCTGGGCCAAAGTCATATTCTGTCATCGGTATTATGCTTAAAATTAAGTTCTCCTCTAGCATAGAAGCTATAAATCGAGCGTATATCTTTTCCGTGTTGATTTCTTGAACAATTGCACAGTTCTCGATACTTTAGAAAGATACTCGATTCCTGATCATTGCCTCCACTTCTATTTAGAAGTTATTCAGCATTAAGAGGCAAATAAAAATCAAAAATGAGATCCTTTAAGAGCAATAAAAACATGTATAAGAAAGAAGATGGGTCATACTACGTAGTTTCGGCTAATAAAGCCTCATCAGTGACCCTGTAATGATCCGGCAAAGAAAGCCAGAGGAAACATACTGCAATTTTGCAAATTTCGAATAGGCAGTCGATACAAAGACTGATATAAATCAAATTGGGGTCCAAAAAAAGTATTATTAAAAAACGGGTATAACACGGTCTGTTTCTTTACCATTATAATGGGATAGGATGGATGTCTTAAGGCTGATGCCGTTAGGATGTATGTCTTTAGGCTGATTTCGTTGGTTGCTTGGGTGAGGCTAAGGTGTCATGTATCTAATGTTTGCGGGGTGTCCAGCTGAAATTGGATTACAAATTGACAAGATCAGCTGTCCTTGAAAAAGGAAAAGGAAGAGGCGGAAATGCTATTTCTTTTTCTATATTCCTTCAGTTTCTGCTTTCTTATCCCACGTGCATCTCCTCTGTGTTGTTGTACCTGAGATGCTGTGGACGGTCAGTGTCTGTTGTGCGTCGTGCGTCGTCACCAGTTTGCTTTACGTGTGCACTCCTCCTAAAATAGAAGTGAAAGCAATGATCAGGGATCGACAGCAAGAAATAACTGAAATGCCCGAGCAAAAGAAAACCAACAGTTAGACTTCGATGGGCTCGACCAGAGACAGAGCATCAGGTTCCAACCAACATTACATACGATTAAAATTTAATTCTACCCATGTAAGTACAATCTTTCCACTCCAATGACCTTAAAATAGTAAATCTTTAAACGACAACAATTTTTATTCCCTTGGACAAATTCCATTCAAACATCACAGGTGACCATCTCCCAAAGTAGCTAAAACATTTCTGCTCCTAAGAGCAAAATGGCCAAAGCTCAAAATGGAAAAAATGTAAAAAAGTCAAATGCAAACTTCTCCACAACCATTGGATCATTTTGATTCAAACGTCACAGAAATGTTGCCCAAGTGGCTTCCTACCAAAATATCTAAAATCGTTCCACTCCGCTGAATAGGATGACCACCAAAGTAAAAGAAAAGAAAAAAACAACAACCTTAAAACGACAACTCCTAAACCCTTTTTGTCAGTTTCATTCAAACTTCGCAGGAATCTTGCTTTGGTGACCCTTTACCAAACTAACTTAAACGGTTTCAATCCGATTAACAAAATTGCTGCTAAAGCTAAAATTAGGAAGAGCGTCAATGGGCTTTGAATACGAACTCCATTTCATCCAGACTTTCGGATGAGTCTTTAAACCGAGGTCCCGTCTCCGAATGACCGTAGCTGTTGAGGGGACGTAAAACACAAACACTCACTCACTCCATTTCCTCCTATACACCTTGCCCAATTTCAATCACATTTCATAGAACTGTTGATTAGGTTACCCTCTACCAGAATAGCTGAAAAATAGAAGTGAAGGCAATGATCAGGATCGATACAATAAACATCGGCTCCCATCAGAGACACCAAAGGGAAAGAAACACAAACATGAAATAACTAGACCGTAATGGAACACCAAAAGCGGAAAGCCAAAAGGGAAGTCACTTTCCCACAAAATGGCCAATTGGCTATCCAAAACAAAAAGTATAAGTGCTACACACACTCAAAGACAAACCAGAACAAAAATAATCTGTGACAAAAGAACCGCCATGGAACGGTCATTGAAACGAATTCTAGTGGGGGGCTTAAATCGATTTCACGCGGCCGCATTCCCCGCCCTTACTTACGTAAAATCATTCTTCAATATAAAAATAGTGGGTACAACATAGCTGTTATACAACAGACTGCATGCATGGTATTTAACACAGTCACGGTTGACAACTTGGCTTTCCTCTTTAATTGCACGACAGTTAAGCCTTTGTTTCTATGACGGATCCAGCGTAAAGGCTTACTGTGATTGTGCTTCAAAAATATTTTTTTTTTTTTGGAATTCTTAACCGTTTTTCGTAAAACCAAGGTACACCGTTTAACTCTAAAACGAATCTTCGACACTACACTGCTGTTGAAAGCCCTTTATGGCTCTGAATTTTTTTGTAATCTGAAAGAACTGATGTATTAACATTAGAAAGAGCTCACCGCTTATGTATAAAGACAATCCGGTGTGTAAAAAAATAAAAAGAGAAACAGGAACTGATACAATCAGATACCAATTTGTTCACACAATAGCACTAGGGAAAGAAGTTGAAACATGGATTGACGACAGTAAACAAAACGGACTCCAGGTGAACAGAGTCAGCAGCTCTTTCCCAAACAGGTGGTGACTCAGAATATTCGAGCCTTACTAAAAAGGAGCAATATACATATTGGGGGAAAGAATCAGAATCACCAACATGACAACCATTAAACTGGAAGGACAAAAATAACTAAAAAGGAACAACCATATAGGGAGAAGAACCAAAATCAACAATATAGCGCATTTGTTAGGTAAAGGACATGCGAATAAGAACATGAGTAACACTTTGTCTTCTTGAAGCAAGGAGGTTTCAGTTTGAAATTCAGAACTGTAAATGAGCATTTTGGGTCAGCTAAACAGGCTGGATACTTAATTTGGTGTAAAATCTTTTTGTATATAGACTAACCTCGCGTTGTCTGTTTTGAGTTGTGTTATATGGGTTTTTGCCTAACGTTTTATAGTTTCTCGATGGATATAATTGCAAGAGACGGGTCAGGCCTCAGATTCTATGAAAGTTCAAGCGTAAAGGCTTAGATACTTTTAGGTAATGTTGGTTGCTACTTGATTGTCTGTCTCTGGTCGGGCTCACTGGAGTCTCATTGTTGGTTTTCTATTGCTAGAGCATTTCAGTTATTTGATGCTGTCGAGTTCTCTCTGATTTTTGGTCGTTTGATTTTTAAATTCTCTGTGATGTAGATGAGCATTCTTGTGGATGAGCTAGAATGCTTTCATGAGGACTGAAAAAATTAAATCTTAACACTATGGAACCAAGGGCGAGGATTACGGCCTTATAATGTCGATAAAAGCCCCCAGTGAAATACTTTTTACTGACGGTTCCAATTTCTCAGTCAAGTTCGAATGTTGGTCATTTCGGGTAAGGGTGTAACGATATACCGATATATCGTTATACTGCGGTAGGCTTGTTGCGGTACGGTATATCGGTACGCTGTTCTTAAGTGGCCGATATATCGTAGCACGTCCCGGGTTTTATAAATACGCCGTAAACGACACTCAATTATTGGGAAACAAGTACACCAAATAGACTGTCCGTCGTCTTTGCTTCCTCAGTTAAATTTTCGCCAGGTATTTATACAAAACCAGTCAATGCTAGACTGTGCTACTTCTGAAATCAATTTTTACATGTAATTTCACGGAACCCAGTCCGCGTCATTTAAAGATGGCGAGCGAGGACTTCACGCTTGTGAAGAATTCGAAAGCAAAATCGCCTATTTGGGACCATTTCAGTCTGAAAAAGCCAAATGACCGGGCGATCGATATCGACAGATCAATAGCTGTTTGCAACTACTGTAAAGAGGTTGTTAAAACGTCAGGCGGGACTACCAACCTAATGACGCATGTGCGCAGGCACCATCCCATGAAGCTGCAAGGACAAGGCCCTCAGCTACCCACACACTCAAATGAAGCGCCTTGCTGAGACAGTTCATTTGACTACCCACAACACGTTTTGTTGAGAAATAAGGAAAATTATCTATACATCAGTACCATATTAATAAAGGTAAAGCACCTGCTTCTATATTATTGGTTTGTTTGTTTGGATGGAGATGTTACATGCCTATCAAAACATTTTTGCTTGTTACTGTAAGCAATGGCTTCTTTAACCATTTATCAAAGACAATTTTAGATAACCAATACGTATTCAATACGTATTGCAATACGGATTTGCCGTATCGCAATATATTGCAATACGCTTTTAGGGGGCAATACTCAGCCCTAATTTCGGGTCAAAAAGAAGGTCAGTGGGTCAGATCATAGCAAAACCCTGTGAAAACACTAGTGGCCACAGTTTTTGTCTGATCATCATCAAAATTGCTCAGAATGATCATCTTCACAATATATCGGTGTTGTTCGAATATGAGTCATGTCGGATCAAACAATAGATCAGCAGTTCAAATCATAGAAAAACCTTGTGATTACTCTAGAGACCAAAATTATGGTCAAGTCGTCATTAAACTTGCAAAAATGGTCATCTTGACAATATCGTAGTCAGGTTCTAACATGGGTCATTTCAGATCAAAAAGTAGGCAAGTATGTCAAATCGTAGAAACTTTGTGAACACTAGAGGCTACACTTTTGATCCAATCCTCAAGAAACTTGCCCAGAATAATCATCTTGACAATATCTTAGTCAAGTACGAATATGGGTCATAGCGGGTCAAAAAGTTGGTCAGTGGGTCAAACCTTCTGAATACACTAGAGGCCATAGTTTTGGCCCAATCATCATCAAACTTGATCAGAATGATCTTCTTGACAATATCTCGGGCAGGTTCGAATATAGGTCATGTTGGACACAAAAGGAGGTCAGTAGGTCCACGCATAGAAAAACCTAGAGACCATACTTTTGGTCCAATTATCATTACTTTTGGTCCAATTATCATAAACTTGCTCAGAATGTTCATCTTGACAATATCTCGTTCAAAGTAGAAGTAAAACAAAGATCGGGAATCGATACAATTAACTAACTCCACCCATCAAAGACACCAAAGGGAAAGAAATACAAACATGAAGCGACCAGACCATAATGGAAACCTAAACAAAGGAAGGCCATAAGGACAGTTACTTTCCCACAAAATGGCCAAATGGCCATCCAAAATAAAAAGAAACAAGTGATACACACAGTAAGTAACAAACAACAACATAAATAAACTGCCACAGAAGAACCGCCTTGGAACGGTCAGTGGAAAGAATTCCACTGTGGGGAATATGAGTCTTTTCAGATCGAAAAGTAGGTCAGCAGGTCAAATAACATTAAAACCTTTTGATACTCTGGAGGACACAGTTTGGTCCAATCCTTACTACACTTGCTCAGAATGATCATCGTGACAATATCTCACTCAAGTTCGAATATTGGTTATGTCTGGTCAAAAGTAGGTCAGTATGTCATTTTGAAATATTTTTTTTACCATTTGAGATAGAGTCTTCATATTTGGAATGAAACTTATTTGTAACAAGGGCTTCCCACAAATACCAAAAATGACATTGGCTTTGACCTGTGCCGCCCATCGGGGCTTGAAGAAATATATGGGCCGCATGATGCTTCAACGCAAAGCTGAATCAGACCGGCACACGAGTACTGGTAAACCGCTTAGAGGATCTAAGCCTGCCCAGGCAAAGCGGTGCACACGAGTCGAACGGTCCAGGCAAAGCAGTGCACACGAGTCGGACCGTCCATGCTTATGAACCCTATTGGTTTCAATGGTCTTGAGATGTCATTTCTTCTCAGTGTCGGGTAATAGTCCCACAAATTGAAAGCAACGTCTCCAAAATAATCTTTACAGTGTTGACGGGGACGTTAAACCTCAAATGAAACGAAACAAAAGCATTGACCTGTGGCATACTTTATCATAACTTTTGATCCTTTTGTTTTGATAGAGCCTTCATATTTGGCATGTATGCTCCTTGTGTCAAGGTCGCCTCACCCATACAAACATTTTGACCTGTAACCTTCAATGTTTGGCCAGGGGGCATGTCTTGGGGTCACTAGAGGCCAAAAATAAGTATTTTGGGTCCTTTTATTGTGACATGATTTTCACTGCGATGGCGCACCATCGACTTGCTTTAGTTAGAGATATGAGGTACACCATTATTGCACATGAGTGTGTTAACATAATGGACACAAATGAAATTGGAACTGGTTAAATAAACTATTGTTGACTGAAACGACTGTCTTGCGGGGTTGGTTTAAGGTAATCCTGCTCCATTGTTGCTGTTTTGTAGATAGCCAGGCAGGCGGTTATGTTGAAATAGAATCTGATGACGATAGTTTGCCAGACATTTTCCATGGTATCAATGAACCAGACAACGGCTGCAGAAATGGACTAATGGAAGTTATAAAAGATCTGGAGACACCAAGTAAAACAGCCAAACAGCCGAAAGGCGAAAGACAGGAACCCAGAAGTTACTTACACCAAAGTATGAGTCGAAAAACAACACAGGTATGAAAAAACACATTGTACATGAATTGAATATTGAACGTTTTGTAATGTTTATGAAAATAGTTCTGACTTGTTCACCTCACTTGCTTTATTAACCCATTTTGTACCAGAAACCGAAAACGGGTACTGTGGCAAACAGTGCAGACCCAGATCAGACGCGATCAGGGCCGCCACTATTTGCTAAACGTTCAGTCATTTTCCAAATAAATTTTCATCAAAACACAACCTGACACCCCTAAACTGTGAAATGGACTCCTGCCATATATAAGGAGGAAGATTTCATTTGGTACAAAAAGGGTTAAACACCACATTGCCAAGTCTTTATCTCATTAAACCCTACTTTTTATAAAGAAAGTTAGGGTCATTATTTTCTTTATTTAAGCTCAAAACATGGATTGTTGGTACTTGCTAGAACTGTATCCCAATTAACACAGTGTGTTTCATGCTTAAATAAGATAAATATCACCGATTCATTACGCAAACATGTTTGTTTGTTTGATTTGAGGTTTAACATCCCCGTCAACCCTGTAAAGGTCATTTTGGAGACGTTGCTTCCAATTTTGTGGGGGCTTTTACCCGACATTGAAATGAAATGACATCTCAAGCCCTGTCGCCCAATGAAACCAATAGGGTTTATCAGCATGAACGGTCCGCCTCGCACCGCAGTTCCTGGACAGGCTTAGATCCTCTAAGCGGTTTACCAGTACTAGTGTGTAGGCCAGATTCAGCTCTGCGTGGAAGCATCATGCAGCCCATATATTTCTTCAAGCCCCTATGGGCGGGGGCCGTCACGCAAACATGTCTATATAATTTTGACCCCCCTCCACCCACCCCCCCCCCTGAACCCCGCATTTATAAAGAAAAACTGGGGTTTACAGGAGTAAACTATATTTTCCTTCTTTTTGCTCTATAATATCGATTGTTGGTACACGTTAGAACAGCCTCGCTCAGGCGGGCCTTAAGTAAATATAGATTGTGGGTACTCGTTAGAACCAGCTCGTTGAGACGATGCTAACGTGTACCCACAATCTATATTTTAAGCAGAAACGAGAAAACTTAAAGTTTTCATTTTTTACAGCGGTAAAACTTAAAATGTATTTGTATAGGCGTGTTTTCGTATTGTTCTGCTTTGTAGACATAAAAGAATGCACTTCACTGCAGGGTTAGATAACCTTTATTTGATGAGCAGGCTGGCGACTCGGCTTCCTGTAATAATAATATCTTTTCAATGTAAAAAAAAATATAAAAACAGGTGCCAAGAAAAGGCCGCATTCCCAATGGCACCAAGAGGAAGAGTAACTAAAATGAAGAAAACTAAACAGGAAATAAACGATTCACAAACAGAATAGCAACCGGTCCCTCAGTGCAAGAGGCACAGGTAAAGGAAATCAAGTAAATTATATAGAGGATCTTACATGAGTGTTCATGCAATATTGAATTTATTGAACGAGTTGAGGAAAAGGGATAAAATGCGAGGCTTCGCTGAGCATTTTATCCCTTTGTTTTTCTCAACGAGTTTAATAAACTCAATAATCACGAATGCAAGATTCTATTTATCATATGACATTTAAAACGCTTTTTATTCACGTTTATTTTACAAAAATGTCAATGTTCCGCCTTAAGTACAGCAACGTCGTTAAAATCGTCGAGCATGTAACGTTACGGAATGTATCTAATTAAATTGCATATTTTATCCACTAGTGGATTATCGAAAATATTACATGGCGTTATTACACTCTCAGCGACGTCATATGATAAAAATTATTTACAACCATAGGCACAAACAACTTGAAAAGCCTCGATGGAAAATCCGCCAAAGCTGTATTAGAAATAAACACCATCGGGAGCACCGCATTAGAACAGTCAGAAGCGAGAACCACTGTGGAGTTTAAATCGATTCTATGGGCCCAACATTCAGTCTAGGTTCTAATGTTATTTACAATACACAAACTAGTTGGTTCAGTGGAAGGTAAGTAAATAAATGGACCATCACAGAATAGCATACAAATTAGAACAAACTGAAGTACTTATCAAATTAACTAATGGTGTTGAAACAAAAATGAGGCCTCTTAGCTTGTTTTACACTTTGTAAGCCGAACCACGAAGAGTAAAGCCAAAGACAAAGCATCAGGCCACAACCACTAATAAAATAAATATCTTGAAGTTTTAAGTTGGGTCGTAATGCTGTCATCAGAAACGATGTGACCTGCAATATGCTTTCAATGCTGTGGCTCGCATTCTTTCTCTGTAAAGTATGTCCCTGTACAACATGCTTTCTCTGCGTTTTGTGGCTCACATATTTTTCTCTGTAAAGTATGTCCCACATACCTACTCTGCATAGAATGACTTTTCTTGGTCCACATAATCAGAAATAGCAGTTATGAATCAGTGGCATAAAGGAAGCACTGCACTTTATGAAATAAGAGGAGAAATAAATGATTAAACAAACCAGTCTACTTTTTAGCTCACCGTCACGTAGTGACGAGGTGAGCTTTTGGGATCACTTTTTGTCCGTCGTCCGTCGTGCGTCCGTGCGTGCGTCCGTGCGTGCGTGCGTGCGTAAACAATTTCTTTAAACGACATCTCCTCCTAAACCACTGATCGGATTTTGACCAAACTTCACAGGAATGATCCTTAGGTGGTCCCCTTTCAAAGTTGTTCAAATGGTTCCGGTCCGTTGCACATCTAGGTCACAGGAGCCAAAAACAGATTTTTTTCACCAAAAACTTAAAAAATCTTCTTCTCTGAAACCACAAAGCCCAGGTCTTTGATATTTGGTATGAAGCTTCATCTAGTGGACCCCTACCAAGATTGTTCAAATTATAGTGCTGGGGCCAAAAATGCCCCCGCCCTGGGGCCCTTTGGTTTTACATAGGCTTATATAGGGAAAATCTTTAAAAATCTTCTTCTCTGAAACCACAAGGCCCAGGTCTTTGATATTTGGTATGAAGCTTCATCTAGTGGACCCCTACCAGGATTGTTCAAATTATAGTGCTGGGGCCAAAAATGCCCCCGCCCCGGGGCCCTTTGGTTTTACATAGGCTTATATAGGGAAAATCTTTAAAAATCTTCTTCTCTGAAACCACAAGGCCCAGGACTTTGATATTTGGTATGAAGCTTCATCTAGTGGACCCCTACCAAGATTGTTCAAATTTTAGTGCTGGGACAAAAAATGCCCCCGCCACGGGGCCTTTTGGTTTTACATTGGCTTATATAGGGAAAAATCTTTAAAAATCTTCTTCTCTGAAACCACAAGGCCCAGGTCTTTGATATTTGGTATGAAGCTTCATCTAGTGGACCCCTACCAAGATTGTTCAAAATATAGTGCTGGGGCCAAAAATGCCCCCGCCCCGGGGCCCTTTGGTTTTACATAGACTTATACAGGGAAAATCTTTAAAAATCTTCTTCTCTGAAACCACAAGGCCCAGGACTTTGATATTTGGTATGAAGCTTCATCTAGCGGACCCCTACCAAGATTGTTCAAATTCTAGTGCTGGGACAAAAAATGCCCCCGCCACGGGGCCCTTTGGTTTTACATTGGCTTATATAGGGAAAATCTTTAAAAATCTTCTTCTCTGAAACCCCAAGGCCCATGTCTTTGATATTTGGTATGAAGCTTCATCTAGTGGACCCCTACCAAGATTGTTTAAATTATAGTGCTGGGGCCAAAAATGCCCCTTCCCCGGGGCCCTTTGGTTTGACATAGGCTTATATAGGGAAAATCTTTAAAAATCTTCTTCTCTGAAACCACAAGGCCCAGGACTTTGATATTTGGTATGAAGCTTCATCTAGTGGACCCCTACCAAGATTGTTCAAATTATAGTGCTGGGGCAAACAATGCCCCCATCCCGGGGCCCTTCGGTTTTACATAGGCTTATATAGGCAAAATCTTTCAAAAATCTTCTTCTCTGAAACCGCTAGGCGCAGGTCTTTGATATTTGATGTGTAGCTTCATCTTGTGGACTTTTGCCAAGATTGTTCAAATTATAGCCTTTGTTGATGTTTGGTATGAAGCTTCACCTTTAAGACCTCCCTCAAGATTATGCAAATTAAAGCCCTGGGGCCAATAATGGCCCTCTCTGGGGCCCACTTGTTACACTATGGATCAGGTGAGCGATCCAGGGCCATCATGGCCCTCTTGTGTTTTATATTAGGATCACTTTTTGTCTGTCATCCGTGCGTAAACAATTTCTTCAAACGACATCTCCTCCTAAACCACTGATCGGATTTTGACCAAACTTCATAGGAATGATCCTTAGGTGGTCCCCTTTCAAAGTTGTTCAAATGGTATCAGTCCGTTGCACATCTAGGTCACAGGAGCCAAAAATAGATTTTTTTCACCGAAAACTCAAAAAATCTTCTTCTCTGAAACCACAAGGCCCAGGTCTTTGATATTTGGTATGAAGCTTCATCTAGTGGACTCCTACCAAGATTGTTCAAATTATAGTGCTGTGGCCAAAAATGCCCCCGCCCCGGGGCCCTTTGGTTTTACATGGGCTTATATAGGGAAAATCTTTAAAAATCTTCTTCTCTGAAACCACAAGGCCCAGGTCTTTGATATTTGGTATGAAGCTTCATCTAGTGGACCCCTACCAAGATTGTTCAAATTATAGTGCTGGGACCAAAAATGCCCCCATCCCGGGGCCCTTTGGTTTTACATGGGCTTATATAGGGAAAATCTTTAAAAATCTTCTTCTCTGAAACGGCAAGGCCCAGGTCTTCGATATTTGGTAAGAAGCTTCATCTAGTGGACCCCTACCAAGATTGTTCGAATTATAGTGCTGGGGCCAAAAATGCCCCTGCCCCAGGGCGCTTTGATTTTATATGGGCTTATATAGGGAAAATATTTAAAAATCTTCTTCTCTGAAACGGCAAGGCCCAGGTCTTTGCTATTTGGAACGAAGCTTCATCTAGTGGAGCCCTACCAAGATTGTTCAAATTATAGTGCTGGGGTCAAAAATGCCCCCACTCCGGGACCCTTTGGTTTTACATAGGCTTATATAGGGAATATCTTTAAAAATCTTCTTCTCTGAAACTGCAAGGCCCAGGTCTTTGATATTTGGTATGATGCTTTCATCTTGTGGACCCCTACCAAGATTGTTCAAATTATAGCCCTGGGGCCGAAAATGCCCCCGCTCCGGGGCCCTTTGGTTTTACATAGACTTCTATAGGGAAAATCTTGAAAAATCTTCTTCTCTGAAACCACAAGGCCTAGGTCTTTGATATTTGGTATGAAGCTTCATCTAGTGGATCTCTACAAAGATTGTTCAAGTTATAGCCCTGAGACCAAAAATGGCCCTGCCTCGGGGCCCTTTGGTTTTAGATAGACTGATTTAGAGAAAATCTTTAAAAATTTTCTTCTGTGAAACCACAAGGCCTAGGTCTTTGATATTTGGTGTGAAATTTCATCTAGTGGACCTCTATCAAGATTGTTCAAATTATAGCCCTTGGGCCAAAAATGCCCCCTCCCCGTGACCCTTTGGTTTTACATAGACTTATATAGGGAAATATTTAAAAATCTTCTTCTCTGAAACTGCAAGGCCCATGTCTTTGATATTTTGGTATGGAGCTTCATCTAGTGGACCTCTACCAAAACTGTTCAAATTATTGCCCTTAGGCCACAAATGCTCCCGCCCCGGGGCCCTTTGGTTTTACATATACTTATATAGAGATAATCTTTGAAAAATCTTCTTCTCTGAAACAGCAAGGCCCAGGTCTTGGATATTTGGTGTAAAGCTTCATCTAGTGGACCTTTACAAGATTGTTTAAATTATAGCCCTGAGGCCAAAAATACCCCTGCCAAGATTGTTCAAATTATAGCCTTTGTTGATATTTGGTATGAACCTTCACCTTTTTAGACCTCCCTCAACATTATGCACATTATAGCCCTGGTGTCAATAATCGCCCTGCCCGGGGCCCACTTATTACTTTATTGATCAGGTGAGCGATCCAGGGCCATCATGGCCCTCTTGTGTTTTATATTAGGATCACTTTTTGTCTGTCATCCGTGCGTAAACAATTTCTTCAAACAACATCTCCTCCTAAACCACTGATCAGATTTTGACCAAACTTCACAGGAATGATCATTAGGTGGACCCCTTTCAAAGTTGTTCAAATGGTTCTGGTCTGCTGCACATCTAGGTCACAGGAGCCAAAAATAGTTTTTTTTTCACCGAAACTTAAAAAATCATCTTCTCTGAAACCACAAGGCCCAGGTCTTTGATATTTGGTACGAAGCTTCATCTAGTGGACTCCTACCAAGATTGTTCAAATTATAGTGCTGTGGCCAAAAATGCCCCTGCCCCAGGGCCCTTTGGTTTCACATAGGATTATATAGGGATAATCTTCTTCTCTGAAACCCCAAGGCCCAGGTCTTTGCTATTTGGTATGAAGCTTCAGCTAGTGGACCCCTACCAAGATTGTTCAAATTATAGTGCTGGGGCCGAAAATGCATCGCTGTGGGGCCCTTTGGTTTTACATGGGCTTATATAGGGAAAATCTTTAAAAATCTTCTTCTCTGAAACCCCAAGGCCCATATCTTTGATATTTGGTATGAAGCTTCATCTAGTCGACCCCTACCAAGATTGTTCAAATTATAGTGCTGGGGCCAAAAATGCCCCCACTTCGGGGCCCTTTGGTTTTACATGGGCTTATATAGGGAAAATCTTTAAAAATCTTCTTCTCTGAAACCGCAAGGCCCAGGTCTTTGCTATTTGGTATGAAGCTTCATCTAGTGGATCCCTACCAAGATTGATTAAATTATAGTGCTGTGGCCCAAAATGCCTCCGCCCCAGGGCCCTTTGGTTTTACATAGGATTATATAGGGAAAATCTTCCTCTCTGAACCCCAAGGCCCAGGTCTTTGCTATTTGGTATGAAGCTTCATCTAGTGCACCCCTACCAAGATCATTCAAATTATAGTGCTGGGGCCAAAAATGTCCCCGCCCCGGGGCCTTTTGGTTTTATATGGGCTTATATAGGGAAAATCTTTAAAAATCTTCTTCTCTGAAACCGCAAGGCCCAGGTCTTTGCTATTTGGTATGAAGCTTCATCTAGTGGACCCCTACCAAGATTGTTCAAATTATAGTGCTGGGGCGAAAAATGCCCCGCTGTGGGGCCCTTTGGTTTAACATAGACTTATTTTGGGAAAATCTTTAAAAATCTTCTGTTAAACAACTAGGCCTATGTCTTTGATATTTGGTGTGAAATTTCATCTAGTGGATCTCTATCAAGATTGTTCAAATTGTAGCCCTTGGGCCAAAAATGCCCCCGCCCTGAGACCCATTGGTTTAACAAGACTTATATAGGGAAATCTTTAAAAATCTTCTTCTCTGAAACTGCAATGCCCATGTCTTTGATATTTGGTATGAAGCTTCACCTTTTTAGCCCTCCCTCAACATTATGCACATCATAACCCTGGTGTCAATAATGGCCCTCCCCGACGCCCACTTATTACTCTATGGATCAGGTGAGCGATCCAGGGCCATCATGGCCCTCTTGTGTTTTATATTAGTATCACTTTTTGTCTGTCATCCGCGCGTAAACAATTTCTTCAAACGACATCTGCTCCTAAACCACTGATCAAATTTTGACCAAACTTCACAGGAATGATCCTTAGGTGGTTCCCTTTCAAACTTGTTCAAATGGTTCCGGTCCGTTGCACATATAGGTCACAGGAGCCAATAATAGATTTTTTTAAAACTTAAAAAATCTTATTCTCTGAAACCGCAAGGCCGAGGTCTTTGATATTTGGTATGAAGCTTCATCTAGTGGACCCCTACCAAGATTGTTCAAATTATAGTGCTGGGGCCAAAAATGCCCCCGCCCCGGGGCCCTTTGCTTTTACACGGGATTATATAGGGAAAATCTGCAAAAATCTTCTCTGAAATCGCAAGGCCCAGGTCTTTGATATTTGATATGAAGCTTCATCTTGTGGACCCCTACCAAGATTGTTCATATGATAGTGCTGGGGCCAAAAATGACTCCTGCCCGGGGCCCTTTGGTTTTACATGGGCTTATATAGGGAAAATCTTCAAAAATCTTTTTCTCTGAAACCACAAGGCCCAGGTCTTTGATTTTTGGTATGATGCTTCATCTAGTGGGCCCCTACCAAGAATGTTCAACTTATAGTGCTGGGGCCAAAAATGCCCCCGCCCCTTGGCCCTTTGGTTTAACATGGGCTTATATAGGGAAAATCTGTAAAAATCTTCTCTGAAACCGCAAGGCCCAGGTCTTTAATATATGATATGAAGCTTCATTTAGTGGACCCCTACCAAGATTGTTCAAATTATAGTGCTTGGGCCAAAAATACCCCTGCCCCGGGGCCCTTTGGTTTTACATGGGCTTATATAGGGAAAATCTTTAAAAATCTTCATCTCTGAAACTGCAAGGCCCAGGTCTTTGCTATTTGGTATGAAGCTTCATCTAGTGGACCCCTACCAAGATTGCTCAAATTATAGTGCTGGGGCCAAAAATGCCCCCGCCCCGGGGCCCTTTGGTTTTACATAGGCTTATGTAGGGAAAATCTTGAAAAATCTTCTTCTCTGAAACCCCAAGGCCTAGGTCTTTGATATTTGGTATGAAGCTTCAGCTAGTGGACCTCTATTTGGATTGTTCAAATTATAGCCCTGAGGCCAAAAATGCCCCTGCCTCGGGGCCCTTTGGTTTTACATAGACTTATATAATATAGGGAAAATCTTTAAAAATTTTCTTCTGTGAAACCACAAAGCCAAGGTCTTTGATATTTGGTGTGGAATTTCATCTCATGGACCTCTATCAAGATTGTTCAAATTATAGCCCTGGGGCCAAAAATGCCCCCGCCCGAGACCCTTTGGTTTTGCAAAGACTTATATAGGGAAATCTTTAGAAATCTTCTTCTCTGAAACTGCGAGGCCCATGTCTTTGATATTTTGTATGGAGCTTCCTCTAGTGGACAATTATAGCCTTTGTTGATATTTGGTATGAAGCTTCACCTTTTTAGACCTCCCTCAACATTATGCACATTATAACCTTGGGGTCAATAATGGCCCTCTCCAGGGCTCACTTGTTACTCAATGGATCAGGTGAGCGATCCAGGGCCATCATGGCCCTCTTGTTAATGTAATGGGCCTCTGTGGCCTAGTGGATAAGAGTGCTCATTCTTAAGTATTTGGTCTCTTACCGCTGTGGTTCGAACCTGGCTCAGGTCACTGGTGAGATGCCAAATTCTGCAGCAGAAGGCTAGATGGTTTTTTCCCTGAGTACTCCGGTTTTTGTCCATCGCTGATTAACGGTTGGTTCGATATAAGTGAAATAATCTTGAAAGGGCCATAAAACCCAAACCAAAAATACGATTTTAATGTATGCATCTTTAAAATGGACTTCAACATGCATTACAGGGTCTAACAGTTGGTTTTCTTCTGCTCCTCCATTTCATTTATTTTGTGCTGATGAGTCCTCATCGTTGATTCATCTCAGTAGTTGTTTGATTTTCATGTTCATCGTGATGTAGCAACTGTTGAGTTAGAAACCCCTGATGCGGACTAAATAAATTATTTGACTAAACCACGACAGAACCAAGGAAGAATTTTGTGGCCACGTAAAATCGATTTAACCCTCCCCCCTCCAGTCAAATACGATTTACTGACCACTTCAAGGTGGTTCATCCATCATTGTTTGTTTTGGAGTTTGACGGCCCAGTCAACACTATTTAGGTCATTTTTGAGCCGGTCAGTTTACCTATCCACACTTTTCCTGGGCAGGCTTATACGTAAGCTGTTAACCAGTACAGTGCACCTTCTTTCGCCAGAAACTGACAACTGCCTTTCTTGAATCAGCAGAATGGAGAGAATGACCGTAGAAAAGATTTCATGATCAATCTCCACAAAAAGATGTAGCTGACCGCAGCAGGTAACGAACCCGTGTCCTCCTGATCACCAGTCAGACGCATATCCGACAGCTACCGAGGCCGGCTTCATCCGTCATTGTTAATTGTTATAATAGTTCGTCTTTTCAGATATATTGCTTATATCTTTTTATTTTTGGATAACAGTTTGGCCATTTTGGGGAAAAGTAACTGCCCTTGGCTTTCTGCTTTTGGTGATTTCATTAGGGTTTAGTTATTTCATGTTCATTTTTCTTTCCCTTTGGTGTCTCTGATGGTAGGTGTGCAGTAATTGTATTGATTCTTTATCATATCTTCACTTCCATTTTTGTAAGTATGTAATGGGGAACGGATACATTTTTTTTGTGGATGCACCTTCAAAACTATTTTATCTTTATTGTGGTTCACTTATTATAAAAGACTTTGCTTCTCGGGCGTAGGTTCTTTCCTTTATGAAGATACACCTTTTCCAGACAATAAAAGAAACAGAAAGTCCCAAATGTTGCCTCCTTGCAAACATGAAAGAAACTATTCCGCATGTATCTGTTACCTAATCCCCTTAAAAGGGATTTATTCTTGTAACAGTAGCGCAGAGTGTGTTTTGCCCCTTGTGATATACTGTTTGCAGCAGATCAGAGGTATCCCTTAATAGGGTGATTAGTAGCTCTTGTTGAATCCCCTAATGGATGTATTTATGGGGAAATTCAATAATGTAGATTAAAAGTTTATACCACTAAATAAAATATTTTTATTGTGAAAAAGGAACTTCATTTATAATAAAAATAAAACAAATAATATTTACACATGTACTATTGTTTCATTATAAACATGCTACAGTATATGCAAAAATACTTTTGGAGGTAATGATTTCAAAAAAAAAAACAATACTTTTTTCAGCGGTAATAATAATTATAATAAAAATAATTATTATTATTGACCAGCTAAATGGAAGTGAAGGCAATGATCAGCAATCGATACATTTAACCCACAGCTCCAATCAGAGACACCAAACATGAAACAACTAGACCGTAATGGAAACATCAATAGTTGAAAGTAGAAGTAAAACAAAGATCAGGAATCGATACAATTAACTTACTCCACCCATCAAAGACACCAAAGGGAAAGAAACACAAACATTAAGCGACCAGACCATGATGGAAACCTAAACAAAGGAAGGCCATAAGGACAGTTACTTTCCCACAAAATGGCCATATGGCCATCCCAAATAAAAAGACACAAGTGATACACACAGTAAGTAACAAACAAAAACATAAATAAACCGCCACTGAAGAACCGCCTTGGAACGGTCAGTGGAAAGCCTATTTCTTCTTTTTCCCTCTCCTTATTCTTTTAAATTATCATAACACAATACTTCCGTGTGATATAGTATATCCTTTCATTTCACCAAAACGGTTATTTTTCTGATGAATTGATTGAATGTATATTGTATTTATTATCCGACCATACGTAGGTAATTGTTCCTCGTAAGATTAGCCTCAACGAGGGGGTCTAACAAGTACCCACTGTTTAGGTCGTGGAGCAATCTATGAAAAAAGATGATGTTTTCCCCTTTACACAAGTTATCTTGAAAACATGATAGATATACTTATCTACACTAAGTTAACTAATGATTTTCTTAAAGGGGGCCCCGTACCTGTTGAAGGCAGAGGACTTCTCTTCAGACAGCACTGAGGGCTACATAATTTTATGTTATGAAATGGTTGTACCATTTAAATGCCATTTACTGGTAATTAATCTGCTCTTGTTTTCACTGTTCAAGGATCACCTGACTCTATGCTTGTCCAGTCAGACTCCGACAGTTACAACAGCTTGTCAGACACTGGAAGACAGGAAGCAAAAGTGCTACAGAAGAAAGGAGGAAAAAGGAAAATCCCAGTACAGAAATCAAAGAAGACACTAAAATATACAAAAAGTAAGTTTAATTTTTAGCTCATCTGAGCCGAAGGCTTAAACGAGTCTTAGGCTCACCTGAGTTGTTGCCGTCAGTTTGTCCATCTGTCCAAAAATTCGTTCTTCTGCAATTTCATTAAACAACATCCCCTCAGCCTTTGAACAGATTTTGACCAAACTTGCCAGAAATGATCTTTGGGTGGTCCTCTTGCAAAGTTGTTCAAACAATTCCATACTATGTAAAACTCTTGTCGCTATGGCAACAAAAAGGTGAAAATAAGAGAAACCCTTTAAAAATATTTTTATCTTAAACCAGAAGGCTCACAGCTGTGATATTTGGTATAAAGATTTGTCAAAGGGACCTCTGATAAGATTGTTCAAATTATAGCCCTGGGGCCAAAACATACGCCTTGGGGCCCACATGCTCGACTAGTCTAATATAGGGAAAGCCTTTTAAAATCTTCTTGTCTGGAACAAACGAAGGAACGTGCTTTTGACATCTGGTACAGGGCTTTGTCTAGTGAACCTTTACTATGATTGTTCAAATTATAGTCCTGGGGCCAAAAAAGGCCCCTCGCATGGGCCCACGTTTTACATACAGTTATATAGGGAAAAGCTTTAAACATGTTCTTGTCTGAAACCAGAAGGCCTATGCCTTAGAAATTTGGTACATAGATTCGCTTAGTGGGCCTCTACTAGGATTGTTCAAAGTATAGCCATTTGGGCCAAAAAGGGCCCCTACCAGAAGCCTATATGTTTAAAAAGAGTTAAATAGGGATAGCTTTGAAAATCCTCTGGTCTGAAACCAAAAACCCAAGGCCTTTGATATTTGGTACACTGTTTCGCCTAGTAGACCTCTTCCAAAGTATTGTTCAAATTATAGCCCTGAGACCAAAAAGGGACGTGCCCAGGGGCCCACGTGTTTTTACATAGAGTTATGTAGGGAATTTTTTGTACACAGCTTCGTCAAGTGGAACTTTAACAAGATTGTTCAAATGATAGCCCTAGCGTAAAATTGGCCCTTCTTGGCAGCCCACATTCTACAAAGAGTTATATAGGAAAAAAAAATCAAGGGCTTCTTTTCTGAAACCAGAAGGCCTTTGACATCTGCTACTAAGCTTCGCCTTCGCCCCGCTCATCAGGGCTTGAAGAAATAGATTGACTGCATGGTGCTTCCACGCAGAGCTGAAACCGACCACCAAGTGTACTGGTTAACCACTAAGAGGATCTACGACTGCCCAGGAAAAGCTTATAAACCCTATTGGTTTCATTGGGCAACAGGGCTTGAGATGTCATTTCATCTCATTGTCAGGTAAAAGTCCCACAAAATTGGAAGCAACGTCCCCAAAGTGACCTGTACAGTGTTGATGGGGATGGTAAACCTCAAATCAAACAAACAAATAAACACAGCTTCGCTTAAATGTTGGGTAAAAGTCCCGCAAAATGGGAAGCAACATCTCCAAAATGCCCTTTACAGTGTTGACGGGGACGTTAAACTTCAAACCAAGCAAACAAACAAACAAAACAGCTTCGCCTAGTGGATTGTTAAAATTATAGCCCTATGGCCAAAAGTGATCCAGCCCTGGGGCAAACATTATTTTCAAAGAGTGATATAGGGAAATATTAAAAATTTTTTTTATCTGAAACAAGGTTGAGGCCTTTGATATTCGGTACACAGCTTCACCTAGTGGACCTCTAAGAGGACTTTTCTAATTATAGCCCTGGGGCAGAAAATGGCATCGCCCAGGAGCCCACATGTTAGAGTTATATAGGGAAAACCTTCAAAAAATCTTGTCTGAAACCAAAAGGCCCAGGCCTTTGATAGGTGCTACACAACTTTATCTAATGGACCTCTACCGGGATTGTGATCATAAATCGTTTGACACTTATGACCAAAAAAGAGGGTCATAGTGTAGTTTATATTTTCTTGTCTTTTTGGATCATAGATTCCATTGTGGAATCTTGAAAATATTTTGATTGTCACTGATAAGGCCTAATTGGCCTAAACTAGCTAGTCTGGCCCAGAAAACATGTACACTCCATATTTTCCAGTTTTGTGGATTATTCCTTGCTTCCAAAGGATAACCCTTTTAAAGAACATATTTGACACGTCATTAAACGCAAAATCATCATCATCAACCTGTACCAGGAATGTTAAATTTATAGCCCTGCGGCCAGAATTTGTCCCGCCTAGGGGCCCAAATGTTTTACATAGAGTAACATAGTGAAAACCTGTCTAAATCTTCTTGGCTGAAACCAGAAGGCCCAGGCTTTTCACATTTGGTTACACATCTTTACCAGGATTGTTTATACTATAAAATGGCCCCGGCATGTAGCACACATGTTTTACACAGAGTTTTATAGTGAAAACCTTAAAAATCTTCTTGTCTGAAATTGGAAGGCCCAGGCCTTAAATATTTGGTACACAGTTTCGACTAGTGGCCCTCTACCAAGATTTTTCAGATTATAGCCATGAGACCATAAATGGCACCGCTCAATACCCACCTGTTTCACCTAGACTTAAAAAATGAAGACATTTATAAACCTTCTTGTCTGAAACCAAATAGCCCAGGTATTTAATAATTGCAACACGGCTTAGTCTAGAGGACCTCTACCCAAGTTGAGGACCTATACCCAAGTTGAGCAAATAATAGCCCTGGGATCGAAAATGGCTCGCCAGGGGCCCATATATTTTACATAGAGTTATATAGAGGAAGTCTTTCAAATTATTTTGTCTGAAACCAAAAGGCTCAGGCCTTTGTTATTTGGAACACGGCTTCATCTAGCGAACCTCTGTCAAGATTTTTCGCGTTGTAGTCCTGGAGCCAAACTCGACCACTGAGGCGAACCATGTTTTACGAAGATTTGCGTAGATAAAACCTTTGGAAATCTTCTCGTCTTTCGCCAGAAGGCCTGGAACATTGATTTTTGTTATGCCTTAATCAACTGGACCTTTGCCTAAACTATTTAAATTAAATTATAGCCCGGGGCTGAAAATGGCCCAGTGGCAGGGCCCACGGTTTGCATAGGCTTAATATACCGATCATACACCCTCTCTACATATTATAATCCATAAACATTCTTTACAGAGATTGCCCCACATACATTCTCGGTAGGTTTCTTTGCATTTTATGACCATCGCACATCCCTTGAAAATTGTGACCCACATATATTTTCATGTAGTCGGACATACATGCATCATTCTCTTCTTGCTTTCTCTACGTGTTGTGGCCGACATAACTTCGCCACAAAATACCAAATGGCCCAAATACCTTCTTTGCTTAATATGGCTCATACCTTCTCTTTGAAATATAAAAGCCAGCGCATGACAAAACCTACAATAAGACATGTGCGCCCAACAAAGACTCAGCTCAGCCTGCGCATCCATGTATCATTGCCTAAAGCTAAGGGCCCAATGCTCTTCCATGTTTCTGGTTAGACTATATGGATGCGCAGGCTGATCTGAGTCTTCGATGGGTGCACATGTCTTATTGAAGGTTTTGTCCTGCACTTGCTGATATCACACATGCCTTCTCCACAAAGATCTCCACGCTCTATGGTCCACCTGTTCAGAAGTAACAGAATATAAATCAGTGGCATAAAAGAAACACTCATCGTTTTGGAATAGTACAAAATATAGCCTAAAACCAACCAGTCTTGCCTAGATTTGCTTTAAATGTCTGAACCTTCAAACTAGAATACTCGTATACTTCATAATTTTCAGTTCTGTGCTGTGTTCCGTGCTTCCAATTGATTATCTTTTTCTCAGAACATTTAACTTCACCACATCTGGTGTTAAAGGAAAGTGTGGCGAGAGTAAAAAAGTCTCCTTGTCCTTCCTTATAGTGTGGTTTATATTTTCTTGTCATTTGGGATCATTAATAATACTGCGGAATTAAGAGAACATTTGAGTGTCACTGATGATGTCTAATTGGCCGAAACTAGCTAGTCTTGCCCAGTAAAATCTCGTTAACTCAATGATTTTCAGTTTTGTGCTGTAGTCCGTGATTCCAAAGGATTATCCTTTTCCCAGAACATTTTACAGGCAGTATTGAATTGGATACTATATAAGTGAAATGAATTTATCTTCAGGGGATGTAGTCTGCTCAGAAATATTATCTCCATTGTTACAAGTGGTTAACTCTAAATGAAACTTTGTTCCTAGTTTGACCTGTTGTTTCCTTCGTGTAAGCCCAACAGGATTTCTCACAAGTTGTCCCCTTTCAAAACTGATGGAAAAAACTCAGGCGTATTCATTCCCCAGATGTTAAGTTCTATGTTGTTATTTTCACAGAGGACTCCAGGCTAGTCCAGTCAGACTCCGGCATTTACAGCAGCTTGTCAGACATCGAGACACCGAAAGCAAAAACACTGCTAAAACAGAGAGGAAAAAGGACAAGCTTAGTTCAGAAATCAAAGAAGATACGGAACCGTCTCCAAAGTAATTTTCATCTCTGCATGAAAAGTAGAAGTAAAACCAAGATCAGGAATCGATACAATTAACTTACTCCAGGGCCCAGCAAAAAATGTACACTTAATGGTTGCACCTTCAAGGGTGGGGGTGTTGAAAAAGGTTAGCACTTAGAGGAAAGAACGTGCTCCAGAGGAGCAAGTTCTTGCATTTATAAGTAAAGCCGTTTCAAGGAGGCACTCAATTCATAGGGAAGTAAAGTGAATTTCTGAAAGTAAAGTGAATTTCTGATAGTTGCTCCCATCCTGAAAAAAAGGTGGACCCTATGCCAGACGTAAATATTCTCTAAGAGATGACATGCCTGCATATGGAAGACCTTCATGAGCCGATTAATCCAGACAGCTAGTAAACAGAATGAGGGACTTTTCCAGTCAGTATAAGATTTGTGCCATGCATTCCGACATATGGTGTTGCTATTATTGACGGCTGTGGCTCTAGAAGTGTCAGTTACCTGATGTTATCTTTATTGTTAAATATTTAAAATGATAACGATAACAATAGCAATCTTCTTTATTTATAGAGAGGGTAGCACATATAATACTAGTACTAATCTTCCATGTGGTCCTCTTTTCTTCCTCATCCTGGGTAGAAAACCAGTAGTAAGCAATGTGGATATATATAGATTGGATATAATTATTGGCTGATTAAAATGTATGATAAAATCCTAAAAATTCTGGGGTTGTAACTCAGTATGGACACTCACTCAATAGTGCACATTTGCTTGGATGCCTCCAAACTTTACTGTTAGGCAATATTTGGTCTGCTGATGTCCCACTTCAATGACACCATGCAAAAATAAGCATACTTCCATGCAATACTTCCATGCAATGCATAATTTCAGGCAAACACTACTGGTTTTGACGCTTACTAATTATACCTGTGTAGTAAAAGGGCATTTGCCTGAAACTTGTGAATATTGTCACTTTATAAAGATTGCAAAATAGAAGTGAGGGCAATGATCAGGAATCAATACAAGTAACCCTCAGCTCCCATTAGAGACACAAAGCTTGTGTCCTTCGATATCTACATGTTGAACATTATTCACCAAATTAAGTGAAGTTACCAAATAACATTTTTCTGAGGCAAAAAAAATCCCTATAAACTAGTGATTTGTCAGCTATTCATGTACTTTCTTATTGACATATTGCATGCGGAGAAGCCCTAAAGGGGTACCTCGGCAAACAGTGCAGACCCAATCTGATTAGCATCTGCACTATTTATGCCCCCAACTTCGAAGAAGTTGTGGGGGCATATTGGTTTTGCCCTGTTCGTCCGTCCGTCCTTCCGCCCTTCCGTCCTTCCGTCCTTACGTCCGTCCCACTTTTTACTGCATAGCATAACTTTAGAACCATGGGTGCTAGGTTTTTGAAATTTCATATATGGATTCCTCATGAAAAAATAATTGACCCGTGTTTTTTTTCTCGTCAGGATTATGCCCCTTTTTTGAGTTATGCCCCTTTGCAAAAAATACTATGAAATCTTGTAAGCAAGATATCTCAAAAACTGTTTGAGCTATTGCCCTGAAACTTTACATGCTGGTTGGGGATGATGAGTAGATGAACTGATTAACTTTTGAAAAAAATCCGAAATTTTTTTCTTGAGTTATGGCCCTTTGAAATTTTTCGCGTTTTAAGTTTGTAAGCAAGATATCTAAAAAAACTATTTGAGGTTTTTCCCCGAAACTTCACAGACTTGTCGGGGATGATGAGTAGATGAACTGATCAACTTTTGAAAAAAATCCGATTTTTTTTTCTTGAGTTATGGCCCTTAGATTTTTTTCGTGTTTTCAGCTTGTAAGCAAGATATCTCAATAATTGTTTGAGCGATTGCCCTGCAACTTTACAAGCTGGTTTGGGATGATGTGTAGATGAACTGATTAACTGTTGAAAAAAAATCCTATATTTTTTTCTTGAGTTATGGCCCTTTGAAATTTTTCGCGTTTTAAGTTTGTAAGCAAGATATCTCAAAAACTATATGAGGTTTTTCCCCAAAACTTCACAGACTGGTTGGGTATGATGAGTAGAT
The DNA here is from genome assembly GCA_963580285.1 of Lucinisca nassula. Classification (NCBI taxonomy): domain Eukaryota; kingdom Metazoa; phylum Mollusca; class Bivalvia; order Lucinida; family Lucinidae; genus Lucinisca; species Lucinisca nassula. The sequence goes on along the minus strand of OY757011.1, from coordinate 9,913,936 downwards.
GAACTGATTAACTTTTGAAAAAAAATCCAATTTTTTTTTTCTTGAGTTATGGCCCTTTGATTTTTTTCGTGTTTTCAGCTTGTAAGCAAGATATCTCAAAAATTGTTTGAGCTATTGCCCTGAAACTTTACAGGCTGGTTGGGGATGATGAGTAGATGAACTGATTAACTTTTGAAAAAAATCCGAAATTTTTTTCTTGAGTTATGGCCCTTTGAAATTTTTCGCGTTTTGGCGTCCTTCCGTCCTTCCGTCCTTACGTCCGTCCCACTTTTTACTGCATAGCATAACTTTAGAACCATGGGTGCTAGGTTTTTGAAATTTCATATATGGATTCCTCATGAAAAAATAATTGACCCGTGTTTTTTTTCTCGTCAGGATTATGCCCCTTTTTTGAGTTATGCCCCTTTGCAAAAAATACTATGAAATCTTGTAAGCAAGATATCTCAAAAACTGTTTGAGCTATTGCCCTGAAACTTTACATGCTGGTTGGGGATGATGAGTAGATGAACTGATTAACTTTTGAAAAAAATCCGAAATTTTTTTCTTGAGTTATGGCCCTTTGAAATTTTTCGCGTTTTAAGTTTGTAAGCAAGATATCTAAAAAAACTATTTGAGTTTTTTCCCCGAAACTTCACAGACTTGTCGGGGATGATGAGTAGATGAACTGATCAACTTTTGAAAAAAATCCGATTTTTTTTTCTTGAGTTATGGCCCTTAGATTTTTTTCGTGTTTTCAGCTTGTAAGCAAGATATCTCAATAATTGTTTGAGCGATTGCCCTGCAACTTTACAAGCTGGTTTGGGATGATGTGTAGATGAACTGATTAACTGTTGAAAAAAAATCCTATATTTTTTTCTTGAGTTATGGCCCTTTGAAATTTTTCGCGTTTTAAGTTTGTAAGCAAGATATCTCAAAAACTATATGAGGTTTTTCCCCAAAACTTCACAGACTGGTTGGGTATGATGAGTAGATGAACTGATTAACTTTTGAAAAAAATCCAATTTTTTTTCTTGAGTTATGGCCCTTTGATTTTTTTCGTGTTTTCAGCTTGTAAGCAAGATATCTCAAAAATTGTTTGAGCTATTGCCCTGAAACTTTACAGGCTGGTTGGGGATGATGAGTAGATGAACTGATTAACTTTTGAAAAAAATCCGAAATTTTTTTCTTGAGTTATGGCCCTTTGAAATTTTTCGCGTTTTGGCATATTGGTTTTGCCCTGTTCGTCCGTCCGTCCTTCCGTCCTTCCGTCCTTACGTCCGTCCCACTTTTTACTGCATAGCATAACTTTAGAACCATGGGTGCTAGGTTTTTGAAATTTCATATATGGATTCCTCATGAAAAAATAATTGACCCGTGTTTTTTTTCTCGTCAGGATTATGCCCCTTTTTTGAGTTATGCCCCTTTGCAAAAAATACTATGAAATCTTGTAAGCAAGATATCTCAAAAACTGTTTGAGCTATTGCCCTGAAACTTTACATGCTGGTTGGGGATGATGAGTAGATGAACTGATTAACTTTTGAAAAAAATCCGAAATTTCTTTCTTGCGTTATGGCCCTTTGAAATTTTTCGCGTTTTAAGTTTGTAAGCAAGATATCTAAAAAACTATTTGAGGTTTTTCCCCGAAACTTCACAGACTTGTCGGGGATTATGAGTAGATGAACTGATCAACTTTTGAAAAAAATCCGATTTTTTTTCTTGAGTTATGGCCCTTAGATTTTTTTCGTGTTTTCAGCTTGTAAGCAAGATATCTCAATAATTGTTTGAGCGATTGCCCTGCAACTTTACAAGCTGGTTTGGGATGATGTGTAGATGAACTGATTAACTGTTGAAAAAAAATCCTATATTTTTTTCTTGAGTTATGGCCCTTTGAAATTTTTCGCGTTTTAAGTTTGTAAGCAAGATATCTCAAAAACTATATGAGGTTTTTCCCCAAAACTTCACAGACTGGTTGGGTATGATGAGTAGATGAACTGATTAACTTTTGAAAAAAATCCAATTTTTTTTTCTTGAGTTATGGCCCTTTGATTTTTTTCGTGTTTTCAGCTTGTAAGCAAGATATCTCAAAAATTGTTTGAGCTATTGCCCTGAAACTTTACAGGCTGGTTGGGGATGATGAGTAGATGAACTGATTAACTTTTGAAAAAAATCCGAAATTTTTTTCTTGAGTTATGGCCCTTTGAAATTTTTCGCGTTTTAAGTTTGTAAGCAAGATATCTAAAAAACTATTTTAGGTTTTTCCCCGAAACTTCACAGACTGGTCAGGGATGATGAGTAGATGATTAACTACAGCTTTTCTTGTGTAATTTCAGCATTACAGCCACATAAAAACAAGATATCTCAATTACTGTTAGGGACAAGCAGTGTTAGGGTCAAGCAGTTGGGGGCATTGTGTTTCATAAACACTGGCTCTAGTTAATAACATGATTTTCCATTTTTAGATTTTAAAAAAGGCACGGTATGCCTTATATAGCAAACGGACCTTGCCCAACATATTGCAGTGGAAGAGTCCACTAGTATACAATGAGTTATGGATGAATGAGTACGTAAGTGATCATGATTTTCCATGTTAACCCATTGTATACTAGTGGACTCCTCCATTGCTATATGTTGGACAAGTCCATTTGTCATATAAGGGGTCTCAGGCCCATTTATTCGTTTTTATTCAATTTTTGATGAAAAAATTTGGCGGCAAATAGTGCAGATCAATTAAATTGACTAGTGATTTGTCAGTTAAACAATGTACACAATGATAGGTCTTAGGCTGTAATTTGTGTGTGATATTTTGATAGTTCCAACTTTTACAATAACTTAGAAGCTTTTGACAACAATGCCGTTATTTCATGTACCTTATTCACTTGCAGACACCTCAGCTCTGGTTAAATCAGCTGTAATAGAGAAACCTGCTAAGAAGATCCCTTTCAGGGTATGTATATAATAACTTGTACTGTCCGAGACATAGCACCTGCTATTTATGGTTGGAACAGAAATAAGGAAAATATCAGAAATTCCCTCAGGAAAATTTCTTATTTGAAGAAGCAAAAGAATGTACACTATATTGCACGGTTGAGTTTTCCTGATGTAACTGGGCCTTTCCTTGGACAAAGGCCGACCTCATAAGCTTCTCGTCTATGTTTAACTTTTGTCTGCATATGAAGGCTAAGTATTATATGTGAAGTCATGAAGGCATTTACTTCCCTGCAAATATCCACAAACAGGTCTGATATCATTGCTCACAATTTAGTTCGGATCCATAGATGATTACTGCAGTCTAATCCCTCCACAAAGTGACGGTCTGATCAGAAAAACCTTGCTGGCCCTGCTGGCCCACCACCAGGAGACAGTCTTGTCCGAAGAGCTTCTTAAAACTGTTAAATCCCGCTGTGCTTACAGCTGGTCACTGTGAGTCATTACAGGTGAAGACTTAAGCAATTATAATCCAAAAATCGATTTGTAAAATGGAAATGTCAAATGGTGTTTACGTTTCACAGATAATCCTTAATGCCAGAGCCAGTTCACATCATCAGGACTTAATTATGCGTGGGAAATTTTACACTTCGCCGTTGCTGAGCAAGAGGTGAGTGAGTGTGTTTCAGTTTTACGTCCCACCAACAGCTATGCTCAAACGGAGACGGGACCTTGGTTTAAAGACTCAGCTGAAAAGTAGAAGTAAAACAAAGATCAGGAATTACACAATTAACTTACTCCACCCATATAAGACACCAAAGGGAAAGAAATACAAACATTAAGCGACCAGACCATAATGGAAACCTAAACAAAGGAAGGCCATAAGGACAGTTACTTTCCCACAAAATGGCCATATGGCCATCCAAAACCAAAAGACACAAGTGATACACACAGTAAGTAACAAACAACAACATAAATAAATCGCCACAGAAGAGCCGCCTTGGAACAGTCAGTGGAAGATTTCCACCGGGGGGCTTAAATCGATTTTACGTGGCCACAATCCTCGCCCTTACTGCCGTCGCGATTTAGACAAATAATTTGTTCAGTCCGCATGAAGGTCTCCTTACTCATCAGTGCAACATCTCCGTGAACACAAAAATCAAAGAACCACAGAGGTGAGACAACAGTGAGGACTCGACAGCAAGAAACCACTGAAATGCTGGAGCAAAAGAAAACCAACAGTTAGACTCCGATGAGCCCGACCAGAGACAGAGCATCAGGAAAGTCTGGAGAAGCCCTGGAATGATCCTGCAATCCCCAGTATATCGCGCGAGTAGCATAACCACTACACCTTAGAGGCTTCTACTGAGCAAGAGGTATCAACACACCAAGCTGGAAGCAAAACTTTTAAAAATATTTCTATTAGAGATATCATGATCTGGTCAATCCATATAATGTTGAAGTTTCCAGAAATGTTCATAATTTAATGACAAGCAATAAATAGACCTATAGGCCTTTTCCTACATGTCCTTCCCGTCCTTCCTTCAAAACTCTAGGCATGGTGGTGAAACGTGCTTAACAAGTAATGCTCTGTCTCTGGTCGGGCCCATCAGAATCTAACTGTTGGTTTTCTTTTGCTCCAGCATTTCTGTTGTTTCTAGCTGTCGAGTCCTCACCGTTGTTTCATCTCTGTTGTTGTTTGATTTTTGTTTTCAAGATGTTGCACTGATGAGTTCGGAGGCCTTCATGGGGAACAAATTATTTGTCTTAATTGCAACGGAAGTAAGGGAGAGGATTGTGGCCAAGTAAAATCGATTTAAGCCCCCCAGTGGAATTTGTTTCCGCTAACCATTCTAAGGTGGTTCTTCTGTCGTGGTTTATTTTTGTTTTGGTTTGTCTTTGGGTGTTTGTGTCGCTTATATGATTTTAATTTGGATAGCCTATTGGCCACTTTGTGGGAAAGTAACTGCCCTATTGGCTTTCTGCTGTTGGTGTTTCCGTTCGGGTCTGTTGCAACATGTTTGTATATCTTTCCCTTTGGTGTCTCTGATGGGAACTGTAGGTTAATTGTATCGATTCCTGATCATTGCCTCTACTTCTATTTTACTACACCAGACGCTTTGGGTTCATGTATGTTGGTCTGAACATTCTTATTTGTCATTCATTTACGGATTTATGAGTTTATATAATGACTTGACAGGACTACCACAAGCACAACTACTAGTATATATTTAGGCTGTGCCCAGCCTAAAATCATTATCATTATTGCACTATGATATTAAAATATCATAGTGCAATAATGATATTGTCCTGCATAGAATTTCCAAAACAGTTATTTCAAAGCTACTTATTGTCTTTAAATGAACTTGTGTGAATAGCACCTGCGAATTACACAGCAAGGGAAATTTCAGCATTTCAGGAGAATAAGGAAGCGTTTCTGGGTAGGCGACTCTTAGAATAGTATTTCTGTAACCGTTACCAACTGTCTTCCACTCTTGAAGAAAAATAAATGTTCTAAGGATAATCACTGTTATTTTAAGGGAAGACCACTTTCATGGGTGATTTTGTTTAAAAGAATGCATACAGAAAATTCCTTTGATTTTATGGGCCCATTTTGAAAAAAAAAAGTGTTATTATGGTGTGGCGCCGTATGTCCATCAATCCGTAAGCATTCTTGTACACAAAATAGCTCAGTGACCATTAGGGATAGCTTCATGCAACTTTCATGCAACTTTCGCTGTTGGCGTTTTGCGTTTGGGTCTGTTGCTTCATGTTTGTGTTTCTTTCTCTTTGGTGTCTCTGATGGGAGCTATGGGTTAATTGTATCGATTACTGATCATTGTCTCTACTTCTATTTTTTAGCTCACCGTCACGTAGTGACGAGGTGAGCTTTTGGGATCACTTTTTGTCCGTCGTCCGTCGTGCGTGCGTGCGTCCGTGCGTCCGTGCGTAAACAATTTCTTTAAACGACATCTCCTCCTAAACCACTGATCGGATTTTGACCAAACTTCACAGGAATGATCCTTAGGTGGTCCCCTTTCAAAGTTGTTCAAATGGTTCTGGTCCGTTGCACATCTAGGTCACAGGAGCCAAAAATAGATTTTTTTCACCAAAAACTTAAAAAATCTTCTTCTCTGAAACCACAAGACCCAGGTCTTTGATATTTGGTATGAAGCTTCATCTGGTGGACCCCTACCAAGATTGTTCAAATTATAGTGCTGGGGCCAAAAATGCCCCCGCTCCGGGGCCCTTTGGTTTTACATGGGCTTATATAAGGAAAATCTTTAAAAATCTTCTTCTCTGAAACCGTAAGGCCCAGGTCTTTGATATTTGGTATGAAGCTTCATCTAGTGGACCCCTACCAAGATTGTTCAAATTATAGTGCTGGAGCCAAAAATGCCCCCGCTCCGGGGCCCTTTGGTTTTACATGGGCTTATATAGGGAAAATGTTTAAAAATCTTCTTTTCTGAAACCGCAAGGCCAAGGTCTTTGATATTGGGTATGAAGCTTCATCTAGTGGACCCCTACCAAGATTGTTCAAATTATAGTGCTGGGGCCAAAAATGCCCCCGCTCCAGGGCCCTTTGGTTTTACATAGGCTTATATAGGTAAGAGCTTTAAAAATCTTCTTCTCTGAAACCGTAAGGCCCAGGTCTTTGATATTTGGTATGAAGCTTCATCTAGGGGACCCCTACCAAGATTGTTCAAACTATAGTGCTTGGGTCAAATATCCCCCCACTCCGGGGCCCTTTGGTTTTTCATGGGCTTATATTGGGAAAACCTTTAAAAATTTTCTTCTCTGAAACAGTAAGGCCCATGTCTTTGATATTTGGTATGAAGCTTCATCCCACATGGCCATGGTCCTTCTTTCCCCCCCCCCCCACACTCTGGGGCCCTTTGGTTTTAAATGGGTTTATATAGGGAAAATCTTTAAAAATCTTCTTCTCTGAAACCGTAAGGCCCAGGTCTTTGATATTTGGTATGAAGCTTCATCTAGTGGACCCCTACCAAGATTGTTCAAATTATAGTGCTGGAGCCAAAAATGCCCCCGCTCCGGGGCCCTTTGGTTTTACATGGGCTTATATAGGGAAAATGTTTAAAAATCTTCTTCTCTGAAACCGCAAGGCCCAGGTCTTTGGTATTTGGTATGAAGCTTCATCTAGTGGACCCCTACCAAGATTGTTCAAATTATAGTGCTGGGGCCAAAAATGCCCCCGCTCCAGGGCCCTTTGGTTTTACATAGGCTTATATAGGGAAGAGCTTTAAAAATCTTCTTCTCTGAAAACGTAAGGCCCAGGTCTTTGATATTTGGTATGAAGCTTCATCTAGGGGACCCCTACCAAGATTGTTCAAACTATAGTGCTGGGGTCAAATATGCCCCCACTCCGGGGCCCTTTGGTTTTACATGGGCTTATATAGGGAAAACCTTTAAAAATTTTCTTCTCTGAAACCGTAAGGCCCATGTCTTTGATATTTGGTATGAAGCTTCATCCCACATGGCCATGGTCCTTCTTCCCCCCCCCACCCCCCACTCCGGGGCCCTTTGGTTTTAAATGGGCTTATATAGGGAAAATCTTTAAAAATCTTCTTCTCTGAAACCACAAGGCCCAGGTCTTTGCTATTTGGTATGAAGCTTCATCTAGTGGACTCCTACCAAGATTGTTCAAATTATAGTGCTTGGGCTAAAAATGCCACCGCCCCGGGGCCCTATGGTTTTACATGGGCTTATATGGGGAAAATCTTTGAAAATCTTCTTCTCGGAAACCCCAAGGGCCAGGTCTTTGCTATTTGGTATGAAGCTTCATCTAGTGGACCCCTACCAAGATTGTTCAAATTATAGTGCTAGGGCCAAAACTGCCCCCGACCTGGGGCCCTTTGGTTTTACATAGACTTATATAGAGATATTCCTTAAAAATCTTCTTCTGAAACAGCAAGGCCATGGTCTTTGATATTTGGTGTGAAGCTTCCTCTAGTGGACCTCTATCAAGATGGTTAAATTATAGCCCTGAGGCCAAATATGCCCCCCCCCCCCCCTGGAGCCATTTGGTTTTATATAGGCTTATATAGGGAATATCTTTAATTAAAATCTTCTTCTCTGAAACCGCAAGGCCCAGGTCTTTGATATTTGGTATGTAGCATATCTAGTGGACCTTTGCCAAGATTGTTCAAATTATAGCCTTTGTTGATATTTGGTATGAAGCTTCACCTTTTTAGACGTCTCTGAACATTATGCACATTATAGCCCTGGGGTTAATAATGGCCCTCCCCAGGTCCCACTTGTTACTCTATGGAACAGGTGAGCGATCCAGGGCCATCATGGCCCTCTTGTTATAGGAATATGTGTCAGGGCAGGGCGACGTGTGTTGTACATGAAGTAGTGTTCCCCCTTTTTAGCTCACCTGAGCCAAGGGTTCATAGGTGAGCTGATAGTATGGCAAGGGTCTGTTATTTGTCGTCTGTCTTCTGTCAACGTTTTCAAACATCTTCTTTTCCTAAACCAGTGGGTCGATTGAAGTCAGATTTCACGTGGAGCATCCATGGGATGGGTGAACGATACTTTGTTCGGGAAGTCCCAGTTACATCACCAAGATGGCAGCCATGCCCATGCCCATCTAAGGCAAAAACCTTCAAAAATTTACTTGTAAACCAATGGGCGGATTGTATAATGAAACTTGGAAAGTATCATTGAGGACTTGGACCCATCATATTTTATTCAAATGATGACCCTCTGATGACCTTGACCTATTTTATGCCAAGGTCAGATTGGTTACATAGACTTTTGTATGGGAAAAAAAGTCAAAACTGAGCATGTTTTGGAAACTTTTGCAGCATGTGATCTGAAAATTGGTGGATGTAGTAAGCTAAACGAGTGGATGAAGCTACAGGAGTATTTAAGGTCAAGATCATTCCTTGACCTTGGTCCAAGGTCATTCAGATATGAAAATAAAAACTTGTTTTTACAGAAACCACTGGACCATTTGTAACCAAATTTCATATGAAAACCTTTAAGAACAAGGAAATTAAACATGATCAATTTGAGTTTGGTTACCTGACCAGGATGGCCACCATGCCCATATAAGTTCAAAGCCCATCAAAAGTCTTCTTTTCGGGAACCAGTAGGCTGATTGTCATGAAACTTTGTGTGTAGCATTTAGTAGATGCAGGTAGCTAAATGAGTACATGAAGCTAGATGAGTATTCAAGATCAAGGTCAATATTCTATGACCTCTTGGCACAAGGTCATTCATATGAAAGTTAAAACATTTTTGGCCCCTGCCCATCAGGGCTTGAAGAAATAAATTGGCTGCATGATGCTTCCACGCAGAGCTTAAACCGACCCGCACACGAGTACTGGTAAACTGCTAAGGAGATCTGAGCCTGCCCAGGCAAAGTGGCCCGTCCATGCTTATAAATCCTATTGGTTTCATTGGGTGGCAGGGCTTGAGATATCATTTCATCTGAAGGTCGGGTAAAAGTCCCACAAAATTAGAAGCAACGTCTCCAGAATGACCTTTACAGTGTTGATGGGGACGTTAAACCTCAAATCAAACAAAATCAAATAAACTTATTTTTCTCAGAAACCACTGAACCATTTACAACCAAATTTCAAGGAAATGAAATAAATTAAAATGAACTTGGTCACGTGACCAAGATGGCCGCCGTGCCGATATCAGGTAAAATCCTTTCAAAAATTGTCTTCTATCGAACCAGAGGGCCGATTATCATGAAACATTGTATTTAGCATTGGGGACTCGGGCTTTTCATGCCAAGGTCAAATTTGTATGGAAAAAAGTCAAAATGTGTATTTGTTTGAAACTTCCACAGATTCTTATCTGAAAATTGGCAGATGCAGGTAGCTAAATGAAGTTGATGAGACTACAGGAGTATTTGGGGTCAAAGTCATTCTTGCACCTTGTACCAGAACTTATAATCGATTTAAGCCCCCACCCCCAAACTCCGGCTGGAATTCGATTCACTGACCATTCCTAAAGCTGATTCTTCTGTTGCAGTTTATTTTCAGCTCACCTGTCACATATTGACGAGGTGAGATTTTGTGATGACTTTTTGTCCGTCGTCCGTGCGTCCGTCCGTAAACAATTTCAAATAAGTATATCTCTAATACCCCATGGTCAATCTTGATCAAATTTCATTAGAAGCATCATCAGGTAGGGAGAAAGGCTGCGTAAGGGTTTTGGGCTGATCAGATTGGAATTCTGGTTGCCATGGCAACATATAGCTCCCATAGACTTACAATGGAAAAAAATAAAATAACTTCTTCTCTGAAACCACTGGGCCCAGAGCTTAGATATTAAGCTTGTAACAGTGTCAAGTGGTCACCTACATAAATCCTGCCAATCATGCCCCTGGGGTCCAAATTGGCAACGCCCCGGGGCCCCTTAACTCCTATAGATTCATAATGGAAAAAAAAGCTTCAAAAATCTTCTTCTCTGAAACCACAGGGCCCAGAGCTTAGATATTTAGCGTGTAGCAACGGCAAGTGGTCACCTATATAATTCCTGCCAATCATGCCCCTGGGTTCCAAATGGGCTACGCCCCGGGCCCCTTCGCTCCCATAGATTCATAATGGAAAAAAAGCTTAAAAAATCTTCTTTTCTGAAACCACATGGCCCGGAGCTTCGGTATTTAGCTTGTAGCAACGGCTAGTGGTCACCTACATAATTCCTGCCAATCATGCCCCTGGGGTCCAAATTGGCCACACCCCGGGGCCCCTTAGCTCCCATAGACTCATAATGGAAAAAGTTTCAAAAATCTTCTCTAAAACCACAGGGCCGAGAGCTTAGATATTTTATGACGTGATTTCAAATCATGCCCCTGGGTTAGCATGCCCTGGGGCCCCTTTGCTCCCATAGACTCATATTGGAAAAAAGCTTCAAAAATCTTCTTCTCTGAAACCACAGGACCCAGAGCTTTAATATTTAGCACGTAGCAACAGCAAGTGGTCACCTACATAATTCCTGCCAATCATGCCCCTGGTGTCCAAACGGGCCACGCCCCAGGGCCCCTTAGCTCCTATAGACTCATAATGAAAAAAAAAGCTTCAAAAATCTTTTTCTCTGAAACCACAGGGCCAAGAGCTTAGAATTATTTAGCATGTAGCAATGGCAAGTGGTCACCTACATAAATCCTGCCAATCATGCCCCTGGGTCCAAAGAGGCCACGCCCGGGGCCCCTTAGCTCCCATAGACTCATAATGGAAAAAAAGCTTCAAAAATCTTCTTCTCTGAAACCACATGACTAAGAGCTTAGATATTTAGCATGTGGCAATGACAAGTGGTCACCTACATAAATCCTGCCAATCATGCCCCTGGTGTCCAAATGGACCACACCCTGGGACCCCCTTATCTCCGCTAGACTCATAATGAAAAAAAAAAAGCTTCAAAAATCTTCTTCTCTGAAACCACAGGGCCCAGAGGTTAGATATTTAGCATGTAGCACCGGCAAGTGGTCACCTACATACTTCCTGCTTATCATGCCCCTGGGGTCCAAATGGGCCACGCCCCGGGGCCCCTTAGCTCCCATAGACTTATAATAGAAAAAAGGTTAAAAAATCTTCTTCTCAGAAACTGTGAAGCACAGAACTTAGATATTTAGTATCTAGCAACATAAAATAGTCAGTCACATAAATCCTGCTAACCCTGCCCCTGGGGTCAAAATTGGCCACGCCCGAGCTCATCAGCTCCAATAGACTCATAATGGAAAAAAAAACCTTAAAAAATCTTCTTCCATGAAACCATTAGGCCCAGAGCTTAGATTTTTAGTATGTTGCAATGCCAAGTGGCCACCTACATAAATCCTGCCAGTTATGCCCCTGTGATCCAAATTGGCCACACCCCAGGGCTCTTTAGCTGCCATAGACTTACAATTGGAAAAACTTCGAAAATCTTCTTCTCTGAAACCACAGGGCCCTTATAATGAAAAAAAAAAACACACAAAAAAAAAAAAAACAACTTGAAATGGGGAAAAAAATCTTCAAAAATCTTCTCTGAAACCATGAGTCCCAGAGCTTAGGTATTTAGCATGTAGCAATATCGAGTGGTCGCCTACATTAATCCTGCCAATCATGCCCCTGGGGTCCAAATTGGCCAAATCCTGTGGCCCCTTAACTTCAACAAACTTATAATGGAAAACAGCTTTAAACATCTTCTTTGAAACCATGAAATACAGACCTTAGATATTTAGTATATAGCAACACAAAATGGTTGCCTATATAAATCCTGCCAGCCGTGCCTTTTGGGTCAAAATTGGCCGAGCCCCAGGGCTCATTAGCTTCTATAGACTTATACTGGAAAAAAAAACTTAAAAAAAAAACATCTTCTTTTCCAAAACCATAAGGCACAGATTTTGTTTGATTTTAGGTTTTACATCCCTGTCAACACTGTATAGGTCATTTTGGAGATATCTCTTCCAATTTTGTGGGACTTTTACCCGACATTGAGATGAAATTACATCTCAAGCCCTGTCGCACAATGAAACCAATGGGGTTTATAAGCATGGACACCGCTTTGCCTGAGCTTAGATATTCAGTATGTAGCAATGTCAAGTGGTCTCCTACACTAATGATTTTGTGGTACACAGGTGAGCGATATAGGGCCATTGGGCCCTCTTTTTGTTATTGTTGTCTTTGAGTGTGTGTTTCGCTTATTATTTTTGTTTTGGATAGCCAATTGGCCATTTTATGGGAAAGTGACTATCCTTTTGGCTTACCGCTATTGGTGTTTCCATTAGGGTCTAGTTATTTCATGTTTGTGTTTTTTTCTCTTTTGTGTCTCTGCTGGGAGCTGTAGGTTAATTGTGTTGATTCCTGATCATTGCCTTCACTTCTATTTTTCTGTATTATCTTGAGAAACCACTGAGCAATTTGTATTTCAATTTTATGCAGAATAAAAATAAAAAATGAGTTCCTTTAAGAGCAATGAAAACATTCATAAAAAGATGGGTCATGCTACGTAGTTTCGGCTAATGAAGCCTCATCAGTGACCCTGTAATGATCCGGCAACGAAAACCAGAGGAAGAATACTGCAATTTTGCGATTTTCGAATAGGCAGTCGATTCAAAGAATGATATAAATCAAAATGAGGTCCAAATAATTAAAAACCTGTCTAGAATTTGAGTCTAAACTAATAATTTATTCCTGATTTCTCAGAATATTCACGCTGATCTCAAAGGACCAAAAGTAAAATATAAACTGCACTATGGTTGATGTACGGGGAGACGTTTTACGGCCGCCACACGGCACAACACCAGAAGTTTTGGGGAACAAGAAAATGAAAATCAATAAATACGAGTTTGGTCATCTGACCATGATGGCCGTTACTCCTGCATAAGGTAAAAAACCTTCAAAACCCTTTTCCGGAACCAAGGGCCAAATATATTGACACTTCCTATGTAGAATTCGGGACTTGAGCCAGTCATAGTTTGTTCAAAAGATGAGTCCTGGGTGACCATGACCCATTTTACACCAGGGACAATTTTTTGTATGGGGAAAAAGTGCAATAATATGTATTTTTCAGAATCTATGGCAGCCTGTGATGTGGAAATTTGTAGATTCAGTTAGCTAAAGGAGTAAATTAAAGTACATGAGTATTCAGAGTCAGATTCATTTGACCTTGGCTAAAGGTCAACTGAGCCTTTTGTGACCTAATTTCATTTGAAATCTTTCGGGAACAAGAAAATAAAAATTAATTAACATGAGTTCGGTCACACGGCCAGTATGGCTGCCATGCCCATGTAAAGTAAACAACCTTCAGCAATTCTTTTCTTCAAATAAAAATCAAAAATGAGTTCCTTTAAGAGCAATGAAAACATTCATAAGAAAGAAAATGGGTCATACTACGTAGTTTCGGCTAATAAAGCCTCATCAGTTACCCTATAATGATCCGGCATAGAAAGCCAGAGGAAACATACTGCAATTTTGAGAATTTCGAATAGGCAGTCGATTCAAAGACTGATATAAATCAAAATGGGGTCCAAATAATTAAAAGCCTGTCTAGAATATGAGTCTAAACCAATAATTTATTTCTGATTTCTCAGAATATTCTCGCTGATCTCAAAGAACCAAAAGTAAAATATAAACTGCACTATGGTTGATGTACGGGGAGACGTTTTACGGCCGCCACACGGCACAACACCAGCTGCAGTGAAGGCAAATAAAAATAAAAAATGAGTTCCTTTAAGAGCAATGAAAACATTCATAAGAAAGAAAATGGGTCATACTACGTAGTTTCGGCTAATAAAGCCTCATCAGTGACCCTATAATGATCCGGCATAGAAAGCCAGAGGAAACATACTGCAATTTTGAGAATTTCGAATAGGCAGTCGATTCAAAGACTGATATAAATCAAAATGGGGTCCAAATAATTAAAAGCCTGTCTAGAATATGAGTCTAAACCAATAATTTATTTCTGATTTCTCAGAATATTCTCGCTGATCTCAAAGAACCAAAAGTAAAATATAAACTGCACTATGGTTGATGTACGGGGAGACGTTTTACGGCCGCCACACGGCACAACACCAGCTGCAGTGAAGGCAAATAAAAATCAAAAACCCCTGAAGCTTTTATATTCCTGTGCAATGCCTTATGAGAGTGCTGGCCTGGGTAGCTAAGTTGGACGCACGTCTGACTGGTGATCAGGAGGACGCTGGTTGTTGGCAGAGATTGAACATGAAATCAATTCTACGGTCAGTCCCTCCTTTCCGCTTATTCAAGAAGGTTAGTTGTCAGTTTCTGGCGAAAGAATATGCACTGTATTGGTTAGCCCCTTACATATTAGCCTGCCCAGAAAAACGGTAGATAGGTAAACTGACTGGCTCAAAATATGACCTAGAATAGTGTTGACTAGGCCGATAAACTGCAATACAAACAAACAAACAACATTTAAGATCATTCTTTGACCACGTTGGTTAGATTGGGTTTTCGATTTACATTTGGTTACAATCTCATTTTGAAATTATCAGTATAAAATTATTCTAGTACACATATAGGGAAGTGGATGAAATGGAATGAAAATGAAAATCCAGAAACTTTTGAAAGGCGTGTTTATTTATTTTTGAAATCGAAGTACTAAAACAAAAATTATCACTATACGTCATAGGTCTACGGTACCCTACTACGCTTTTTAATATGGTTGTTTGACCAACACGGTTTCAGCTTCGCATCCCATTAATTGTGTTATGAAGAGGTAGTTTGCTTCATTCTTTTCAGAGAAATTGTCGTGGTGAAACGCCTTTACATGTAGCATGCATAAGAGGCAGCTTTGAACGAGTACAGCAGATTATAGATGAGGTTTGTATGAACATTTATCAAATGATGGCATGGGTTAAAATGTTATAACACCAAGTATTGATTTTGGTAATCCACTAGTGGATAAGATATATGCAAATTAGCTGGACACGCCCCTAACTTTACACTGTATGATATCCTTTACGGCATCATGTACTAATGGTGGAATATGACTTCTATTTGAAGGAATTATCTTCAGTAATTTTATATGCTGTTTTACATAATGACCGGTATGAAGATCGCTTTAGTTTTGACGGTATCAAAACCTTCTAAACCCACATGAGTATCACAAATACATTTAAAATATCAATATCACCCCTTAGGTTACACTCTGCTTCTTCTGTACGGATTCCCCATTCTATTAAGTAGAAGTAAAACAAAGATCAGGAATTGATACAATTAACTTACTCCACCCATAAAAGACACCAAAGGGAAAGAAATACAAACATTAAGCGACCAGACCACAATGGAAACCTAAACAAAGGAAGGCCATAAGGACAGTTACTTTCCCACAAAATGGCCATATGGCCATCCAAAATTAAAAGACACAAGTGATACACACAGTAAGTAACCAACAACAACATAAATAAATCGCCACAGAAGAGCCGCCTTGGAACGGTCAGTGGAAGATTTCCACTGGGGGGCTTAAATCGATTTAATTTAAGAACTTTAATAATATATTGCCTTCGGTATTGGTTAGACGCTTAAATTTGTCTTCTTTAACTTCAGTTAATCTCAATGGAGCAGGCAATACCAATGTTTTTGGGAGTAATCTTCGATTAGACTATCTCCTCTCAAATCGCCCATCCTTCGAAAATATACTAATCCGTGGAAAAGAAGTGGAATGTATCCTAGTATTTCGAAGTGCAATGCCAAGAGGTGTAGATGTTGTTCGCATTTAAGCACTGCGTCTACCGTTACTTCATCTGTAAACGGTAAACGCTTCTCTGTAGTTAACATGTCTGATTTGACATGACAGTCTACAGATTTAATTTATCTAATTACATGACGTGCTGCAAACTGTAATATGCAGTACGTCGGTCAAACTAACCGCATGCTTAAAACTAGATTGAACGAGCATTATCGTAGAATGAGTAAGCCTAAGAAAACTGACACTTTCTTGTACCGTCACTTTCGACGTACAGGTCATTCTGTAAATAACATTGTTATACAACCAGTGAAAAAACTTTATTACGATGCAAATTCTACATCTAGATTCAGAATAATCAAAAGACATGAAGCTGAACTGAAATGGATTAAATTTTTACAGACCCCTTTTCCACTGGGATTTAATGACAACATTTATCATGAGGGTAATATTTCCAGAATGCCGGACTTTGAAATTTTCTCGCTCCTGGAATGTCGAAAACGCAGAACTAGATCTCACAGCACCAGGAAAAATGGTGTGTGTGTGTGAATTCGGGTTTAACGTCGCTTTCAAAAATGTTTCAGTCATATCACGACGGTGTCTGGTTGCGACAGGGAGCTCAATGCTCAATTTTATAGTGCTGCCTCACTGAAGTATCATGTCCCAGACACATTACATGATACCACACCCAGTCACATTATCCTGACACTGGGTCGACCAGTCCTAGCTCTACCCCGTAAATCTGAGTGCCAAGCGAGGAGCAGCTAGTACCATTTTTAACGACTTTGGTATGTCGCGGCCCGGTGTCATATAATATTTTGACCCGCCTAAAAAGTGACCCGCGGGTCATAATATTATGACCCGCGGGTCAATATATTATTATAATATTTTGACCCCCCCTATAATATTTTGACCCCCCTCCCTAACTTCACAAAAGTTACATTTAAATGACCAAATATGGTGAGGTAACTGTTAAGCAGTAAAACTATGACAATTGTGGTGGTTTTTCCTGCTGATTTTTACACTTGGGCAGTGTCTGAGGGGTGGGGTGGGATAGTTCTAGATCTGAAAATCTACAGCAAGAATAATGACTATAATATATAAGAAAGGGCAATCATGTTTAAAGGGAAATGGCTTAAAAGCAGCAAAAAAGATAAAAAATAACAGAAAAAAAACCACATGACTAAAATGGTATTGAGAGAACCAGCCTATGCACGTGGGGGGGGGGGGGTCAAATTATTATAGCTATAATAAAATGACCCACCCTTTTATCTGTTATTGATATACTGGTATTTGAGTTCATTCAATTAATTAAACTTTTCATTGAATTACATTGAATTAGATGGCTTGTAATACACTAGATTCAGTAAGGTTCAGTATGTGGGAGGGGTTGTAACTTAATGACTTGAAATAAGGGGGGGGGTCAAATTATTATAGCTATAATGAAATGACCCACCCTTACTATTTGTAATTAGTGTACTGGTATTTGATTATTCTGTTGTTTTAATCCAGTTAATTAGAAATAATCTACTGTTATATCCCCTTTTCTTTACATTATTTTGAGTCCATTTCCTTGGTTGAAAAGGATACGTGGTGTGGGGGGTCATTTTATTATGGGTATAATATTTTGACCCCCCCTACATTTCATCAACAGTTCAACGTTCAATTGCCATGATTATCCTGTTGTTTTAATCCAGTTAATTAGAAATAATCTACTGCTATATCCCCTTTTCTTTACATTATTTTGACTCCATTTCCTTTGTTGAAAAAGATACTTGGGGGGGGGGGGCATTTTATTATGGGTATAATATTTTTGACCCCCCCCCCCCCCCCTTCTAAGCAGCAACACCCATTTCAAATGAGAATATTATTCTTCATTATCTTGTTAAATGTGATATAATAATGATAATGATATTATTGTCCAGTACTTTGTAAATTGTACTGGGGGGGGGGGGGGGGGTCATTTTATTATAGCTATAATATTTTGACCCCCGGCCCTTTCTTGGCAGCAACACCCATTTCAAAAGAGAATATTATTCTGCATTAATTTTGTCAAATGTGAAATAATCTGTTGATATTATTGTCCAGTACTATTATTTTGAGTCCATTTCCTTAGTTGAAAAAAGATATGTATTTGGGGGGGGGGGGGGGGTCATATTAGCTATAATATTTTGAACCCCCTACCCATGTTGTCAGATCTGCAAAAGACTCCTTGCAATACCCATTTCTTATCTTGTCAATACCTATTTATCGATAAAAGTCCACTTCTGATTTATTTTGCTGAAGTTTTAGGGGCGGGTCAAAATATTATAGGGGGGGTCAAAATATTACTGTAATATATTGACCCGCGGGTCAAAATATTACACGGGTCAAAATATTATCTGACACCGGGATCGAACCCTTGACCTCCCGTTCCCTGGAGCGGACACTCTACCAACTGAGCTATCGGGGCAGGTCCAGGAAAAATGGTAACTTTAAACGTAAATCACGTGCGTTTAAACAAAACAATACAAGACTGAAGTGACTGTCAACTTTTATTATTAAATCATGGACGCCACTCTATGCTTTCATTTTTAAGTTCATTACCCGTTTCTGTTTTACGTCTTCTGGACACCGAGGCGAATAAATTCTACGATAGTTCTTATCAGTTATATGATGCGGCTCTCTTAACTAGAGGCTATACTCAGCATACTCTCCGTCCTTACATTGATTCTGAAATTAATCATAAACGCTATTTTTTCAAAATATCCTTCATTAATAAGGGTATGGATTTTATAGATTTGCCCAGTATCTTCCGTGAGAGATCGGTGCTTTCTTCCATTCCTGCTTATTTTCAAAATATTGAAACACCTATAATTTGCTATAAATATAACAAACCTGTTAGATCTATCATTTTTAATTTCAATAAACTTGTTTTAGATCTTGATATTGATACTAATACTCCTGATTCATGTGATTGTAAAACTCAAAGTATTGCTATCCTGCTGCTGGTCATGTAATTACTGGCAATTGGAAAATTATTCCTGATTCTAGGATAAGGAATATAATTTCTAAAGGACCGAAATATCGGTTTCCTTCTAAAATTGATTTCAGTAAATGTAGAGATGAAATCGCTGCTTCCTTGAATGAATTCGGTAATCGATGGTGTAAGCGAGAGTATGTTGAGCATAAAGCCCTTAAGGACTGGAAACTTAGCATTTTAAAACTAGTGAATAAACGCATTTCTTTCTATTCTCAAAATACTAGCCCAAGACGTCTTTACGTCATCTTAAACTAGGTATTCAAGAATTTCATAAGAAGTTTGTTTTTGGTCCCTGCAGACAAGGCCGCTAACAACGTCGTCGTTGTGTGACGGCTCCACTATGTTAACACGCTTAAGCAGGAGCTTGGTGGTACTAAGGCCTATGAACTTCAGCCTTTAGCTGAAGAGAGAGCTATAGTAGATAAACATGTTTGTCATTCAGCCGCCAAGTTTGCTGTGTGTGTTAACGAAGGCCAATACAAGCTTCCTTCGCTATACTGGTTACCAAAACTTCATAAAAGACCTTACAAAGCACGGTTTATTGCAAATTCTAGCTCTTGCACTACCACTGAACTTTCTAAATTATTAACTTCCTGTCTTACTGCTATTAAAATGCATGTGATTAAATATTGTGATAAAGTCTTTGAAAGATCAGGAAGAAATCTGTTTTGGTCTATAAAAAATTCGAATGAGGTTTTAAATAAATTGAAATCCAGACATTTTCGTGCCTCAAGTCTGTCTACTTACGATTTTTCCACTCTCCTCATAATCTTATAAAAGAAAAGCTTATTGATTTAATTGAATGGACTTTTCACAGAGAAGATTCTCTCTATCTTGCATGTAATGTCAGAAATGCATTTTTCACTTCTAAAGAGCATAAGAATTATACACTTTGGTCATGTCAGAAAGTGTGTGATGCCCTCACCTTTCTACTTGACAATATTTATATTAGATTCGGTACTAAGTTATTTAGACAAATTGTTGGTATTCCGATGGGTACGAATTGCGCACCTCTTGTGGCTGATCTGTTCTTGTATTATGAAAGAGACTTCATGGTGTCGCTTTCCATTGATAACCAATCTGAAATGATTGAAGCTTTTAGCTCCACTTCTAGATATTTAGATGATTTATTAAATATTGATAATACCTATTTCGATGGTTTGATCAGTCAAATTTACCCCCCAGAACTTCAGTTAAATAAAGCAAATTCTTCTGATACCGAGGCCCCGTTTTTGGATTTACATCTATCTATTGTAGATGGATTTGTTTCGTGCAAATTTTATGATAAACACGATGACTTTCATTTTGAGATTGTAAATTTTCCTTTTTTGGATGGTGATGTTCCTCGTGCTCCATCCTATGGCGTTTATATTTCGCAATTAATTCGATTTGCTAGAGTGTGTAGTCATGTAACTGACTTCAACACTCGTAATAAATTATTAACGGCTAAACTCCTTAATCAGGGTTATCGGTACCATAAACTACGCAAAGCCTTTTCAAAATTTTATAGACGCCATTCTGATTTAATTTCAAAATTCAATATTGGACTTAAATCTCTTATGCAACAAGGTCTATCGGAACCCGAATTTTATGGCGACTTAGTATATAAATTCAGAAAAATATATAACCGCAATGACTTCAGCACCAAATTTCGTAAAATCATTCTTCGATATAAAAAGATTGGGTACAACATGGATGTTATACGACAGACTGCATGCATGGTAGTTAACCCAATCACGGTTGGCAACTTTGCTTCCCTCTTTAATTGCACGCCGGTGGGTCAGGCCTCAGATTCTATGACGGCTCCAACGTAAAGGCTTATTGAGAATTAGAGAGATCTAATTCAAGGTTATGTTGGTTGGTGCCTGATGCTCTGTCTCTGGTCGAGCCCATCGGAGTCTAACTGTTGGTGTTCTTTTGCCCCAGCATTTCAGTGGTTTCTTGCTTTCGAGTCCTCACCGTTGTCTCGCCTCTGTGGTTTCTTGATTTTTTGTGTTCACGGAGATGTTGCGCTGGTGAGTTAGGAGGCCTTCATGCGGACTGAATAAAGTATTTGTCTAAATCGCGACGGAAGTGAGGGCGAGGATTGTGGCCACGTAAAATCGATTTAAGCCCCCCAGTGGAAATCATTCCACTGACCGTTCCAAAGCGGTTCTTCTGTGGCGGTTTATTTATGATGTTGTTTGTTACTTACTGTGTGTATCACTTGTGTCTTTTTATTTTGGATGGCCATATGGCCATTTTGTGGGAAAGTAACTGTCCTTATGGCTTTCCTTTGTTTAGGTTTCCATTATGGTCTGGTCGCTTAATGTTTGTGTTTCTTTCCTTTTGGTGTCTTTGATGGGTGGAGTAAGTTAATTGTATCGATTCCTGATCTTTGTTTTACTTCTACTATATTTAAAAAAATGTTAACTTAAAAAACGCAAAATGGTATTATGGACGGGTTTTGAAAAAGGTTGACCACAAGGTAGACCAGGACGCGGAAGCCCGGCTGGCCGCGGCCTGCAGGGACATAGCAATTCTAAAGGACGGAATTTTTCCTTGCAAAACCTGTCCAATAAAATGCATTTTAAATGTCCGATGATAAATAAACCCTTACTTTCGTGCTTATAAACATTATTATTGAATTTATTAAACACGTTGTGGAAAAGGCATAAACGTCGGGAGGAAACTCATATTTAATCTCTGGACCTCAACTTCTTAAATAAAGTCAATAAATTCAATAATACATAAACACTTATGTTAGATACTCTATGTAAGTTACTAATGAGAAAACTTGTCTGCATGGTTTTCGACCAGGTAAGACACAAAACTGCCTGCTCCATTTCAGAGACTTGCAAGGATTTTGAAACCAAAAATATAGAGAAACTACAGATAAACAAGCAGTGAACTTGAAAATTTACAGGCTGACATGTTCCTGTATTGTTGGCAAATGGGTTTTCTCATGACTTGCCTGCCTACAAAAGTCTTGTACTTTGTTTAAGAAGCCAATGTTTGCTATTTGTTATTTGTCCCTCTCACTTGTCTTTTGATGCCACATAATGGCAACAATAAATTTCTATGGTTGTGGAAGTTCCTGATCCTATTCGTTCTGTCAGGTCGGGTTCATTCCTGCTATTGGTAACATGTAAGCCAGTAAAACCTGTTGCATGCGGGGAGGTGGGATACGACAGCTGGGGAAGGCAATCCATCTAGGAGTTACTAGGTCTCTAAACAAAGCTAGCTTTGGTAGGTGGTACCGGTAGCCTTGGTCGGCAAACCACCTTGGGGTTATAGGTCTCAAAACAAAACCTAGCCATTGCCAGGGTAACTAACTTTTTCTTCATTGGATACTGGCCTCGCATTCATCCGTTCCACTGCTACAGCAGGGAAAGAAGAAGCTCACAAGCCCTGGTTGGCAATCCATCTAGGAGAAAGCAACAAAACACTGCATACTTGGATTTGCCTGTTCCAACTAATGTGAAGTCTGCTTCGGCAGCTCGGGCTGAAAAATATTACTTCTCAGATTCAACGGTCCAATCGGCGATGCAGCAGCATGGCGTAGAGCATGAATAAATCATGGTCATCCACTGCATAAGGCCTTAGCTCCAGATGTCTTGACACTGTCTTGCCTCAGAGTCGTGCTAGGTAGGACGAGAGAGTAAAGTTGACTCTGCAAGCCATTCCCTTACTATAATCTAATTCACAGCACATTTCATCTTAATCATGTACACAAAAAGTCGTCACAGCAGGCACACACATGCAAGAAACTTAAAAAGTCCTGTGGCGATGGGCGAGTGGGGAAGCATCAGGTGAGGCATCAGGTACACTGGTTGAATTCACATGATGGAGTGGCTTGATTGACCTTTTAGTTAATAGAGTAGTACAACGGTAGGTGCAACAATAGCTCTGCCCTGCCAATCTTTAGACCCCCACTCTGTATCAGCATCATCAGAATCTCTTCCTGATAATCTCATCTGATAGACAGGCTGTCTACCGAACACACACTATAATATATCATGATGAGCCTCATGCAGGTGCCCACTTGTACCTCTACTTCTTATTTCTGCTCAAAACGTAGGTTGTGGGTGCTTGAGAGAGCAGCCCCATGAGTTTAGTATCAACAACATATGACTTGCAATAGGAACAAGACCTTTGTTAACCTCTGTTTTATACCCTACCACACGTTGGCCTCTAGTTTGTTTTGTACTGGTCCCTATCCATGTATGCTTAATGTTGATTAAATCAAGCTCATGGTAAAGGACTTTGCTGGTTGGGCAGTGCTTCATGATGCCTCTTATCGCATCTTATTAAAATTAAATGAATATCATTGTAAGCATTATCGGTTGAATGTGAGGACTGTGAAAAACGTTTTTATTCATCATGTTGTGAACGCAACAATACTGTATTGTCAGGACTTGAATCAGGAATTGGAACTTGGTATTGCACAGGCTGCAAAGCTGACTGTGACCTATGCATTGGGTCTGTCCTTAACTACGAGAAGGGAGTTCAGTGTGATCGATGTGAATTAGGGATAGCTGTACTGAAAATTGTCATTTGGGGAGGTCAATCAGAGGTTTAAAGGTTTGAAATTTCGGTTTACAGCGACGCATCAGCGGGTTTCCGACAGTATATCGCGGAGTATATTGTCGCAAATTTTTGACGTTATCCAATCATTACACGTTACTTTCGCAAGTGCATAAGAACACCGAATATTCTTTTATCCCAGACAATGAGAATGGCACTTTGATGAGTTCAAACTGCTCGTGGATTTGTCCAAACTGGCACGTTTACAATTTTTCTGACTCTTCCATAAATATATGGAACTTGATCAGAGAACCAGAGAACTAAGTAGACAAGCTGTGGGTATTCCGATGGGTACTAATTGCGCACCACTTGTGGCTGATCTGTTTTTGTTTTGTTATGAGAGAGACTTCATGATGTCCCTTTCTGCTGATAACCAGTCTGGAATCATTGAAGCTTTTAGCTCCACTTCTAGATATTTGAATGATTTATTAAATATTGATATTACCTATTTCGATGGTTTGATCAGTCAAGTTTACCCCCCCCCCCCCAGAACTTCAGTTAAATAAAGCAAATTCGTCTGAAACCGACACCCCGTTTTAGGATTTACATCTATCTATTGTGGATGGATTTGTATCTTCAGTGATTTTTTTACAAATTTTCATCTATGCGTCCTGGGACTCGCTCAACCAAAAAAATGTGCGTCCCAAATCTGAAAGTATGAGTCCCAATATTTGGAGGGAAAAAAGGAAGTACAAAAAAGATCGGTTCAGTATAAAATACCATTATTTATAGTTAAAAATAATGCGGTCTAGTATCTATTATTTGCAATGAACAGTATCAATCATCAACTTGTGTTGTTTACTAGCCCAAAGAAATCCTGCTAAAGTGTGCGTTTTTTAGTCTATTTTCCGTCATGTTTTCTACTTTCGTTACCGCAATATATGCGTGAAATTTACACAATGGAGATAATATTCCGAACCATTATCGACAAACGTTTCCTCCCCTGATTGGGACACCAGCTATCTAGGTTCTGGGGCTGACAAATCCATTGCCCGGCCGCCCGGTACAAGTCCGAAATCGCGCCGGGCATGTGCACTTTGACCTTAGGACGCCCGGTCGGGCAAGTGCAAAAAAATCGGCTACAGCTGTCAGTCCTTAAATACAGTAAAACTAGAGTAAGTAAATCACAATAATTGTGCTGCACTGTCCTGCTTTGTCGACAATTCAGAGACAAACCGTCTGTGTATTCATAACAGTTCAATTATGACACTATTGTTAATCCCTGTCATATAATTGCCAAGTAAACATGAATGCCCTGCGGTGCGTGTCTTTCATTTCTGGCGATAAGCCAACTTGAACGAGGTGTGAAAATATGGTCAAGTTATGTCTCTTATTTGCGTTTATTCCCCAATCATAAAATTTAATCCACAATCAATGTGAAAATTATTTACTCGCACCTAAGACAATTAGCTACATCTAACGGTAGATGTATGCATTATAAAAACGGATCGTGAATGGTTATGTTTTGGCGCCAAATAGCAGAGACGCTCGGCTTTGCGGGAAAAGTCGAACGCTGTTGATGGAGCTGCTGAGGATAATTCGGGGGCTGTGCAAAGCGCTGTTTTCTATCCGACTCCATTCACAACCGTTAAGCTACCGAGAAAATATTTTTTACGGGATACAGCCCATTAAAATAAAACAATGGCATTAAACACATGCGGGGTTGCTGGCATCAGATGACGTCAATTTACACATTTACCGATCACATGCAGAAAAAATGGTAGAGTTGGTTTGTGGGCGGCGATTTGGATGGCGGAAAACTTCGATGTTCACTTTGAACTTGCTTGTGTGAAAGTTTGGGCTCATTTTGGATGGAGGGGATTCTCGTCTTGTGGTTGGATCATTAAATTGTACCTGTATCGATTTTTCGGTGACTCGTTGGGCAGTTGAAGGTTCGGTAAAAGTGCGGTATTTTATCACTTCCGCCGATATTTACAGCAGTGAAAACGAAAGTTGGATTTTTCGCCCATGAAATTTTTGCGTCCGACGGACGCACATATTTTATGATCGTGCGTCCTCAGTCCTATTTGTGCGTCCTGGACGCAGGACGCAGGGGTAAAAAAATCACTGTATCTTCCAAAATTTATGATAAACGTGATGATTTTGATTTTGAGATTATAAACTTTCCTTTTTTGGATGGCGATGTTCCTCGTGCGCCATTAGAAGCCCCTGTGGTGCAGTGGTTATGCTACTCATCTTGTAAACCAGGGATCGCAGGATCGATCCCGGGCTTCTCCAGACTTTCGGATGAGTCTTTAAACCGAGGTCCCGTCTCTGTATGACCTTAGCTGTTGGTGGGACGTGAAACAAAAACTCACTCACTCACTCCTCGTGTGCCATCCTATGGCTTTTATATTTCACAATTGATTCGATTTGCTATAGTGTGTAGTCATGTAACTGACTTCAACACTCGTAATAAATTATTAACGGCCAAACTTCTTAATCAGGGTTATCTGTGCCATAAGCTACGCAAAGCTTTTTCAAAATTTTTATAGACGTCATTCTGATTTAATTTCAAAATTCAATACTGGGCTTAAATCTCTTCTGCAACAAGGTCGATCAGAATCCGAATTTTATGGTGGCTAAGTTATATAAATTTAGAAAAAAAATTATAACCGCAATGACTTCAGTACCCAATTTCATAAAATCATTCATCAATATAAAAAAGATTGGATACAACATAAATGATATATGACAGAATGCATGCACGGTATTAATCCCAATCACGTTTGACAAATTTGCTTCCCTCTTTAATTGCATGCCGGTTGGTCAGGCCTCATGTTGGTTGTTACCTGATGCTCTGTCTCTGGTCTGGCCCATTGGAGCCTAACTGTTGGTTTTCTTTTGCTCCAGCATTTCTGTTGTTTCTTGCTGTCGAGTCCTCACCGTTATTTCATCTCAGTGGTTGTTTGATTTTTGTGCTCACGGAGATATTGTACTTATGAGTTAGGAGGCCTTCATGCGGACTGAACAAATTATTTGCCTTAATCGCGACGGAAGTAAGGGCGAGGATTGTGGCCACGTTAAATCGATTTAAGCCCCCCCCCCCCCCCCCCGTGGAATTCGTTACCACTGACCAATCCAATACGGTTCTGTCGGGGTTTATTTTTGTTATGGTTTGTCTTTGGGTCTTTGTATAGCTTATATTATTTTATTTTGGATAGCCTTTTGGCCATTTTGTGGGAAAGTAACTGTCCTATTGGCTTTCCACTGTTGGTATTACCGTTGTGGTCTGTTGCTTCATGTTTGTATTTCCCTTTGTTGTCTCTGATGGGAGCTTTGGGTTAATTGTATCGATTCCTGATCATTGCCTCTACTTCTATTTTGGAGCCCTGTCAAGGGGAAAAAGGAGGAAAATCTCTATCTCTTGGCAGAACTAAACCCAGCTTTGTTCAAGGGCTAACGCTTATCAGTATCAATATCAATGATATAAGAAGCAATAACTTTTAACTTTTGGGTGGCTTTCCTCGATACCCGCCAACCACATGTTTTTGCTGTTCAGGAAACAGAGATTGACAGCTCTTTAACAACTTCTGAACTTTTCCCAGAAACTTGTGATTGCAGTATATGCAGCTCACGGTGGTGGAGTGATTCTGCTCATTCATAGTGACGCTCTCTCACATGCCAATAACGGAATTGGGAAATGATTCAGAGACTGAAATGATTCAGAGTTGAAGTTAAGGCATTCACAAACAAAACTTCTCATGGTACCATTATTCGGAATCAGAATTGTTACTGGTGACACTTCAAATGACATTCACGGGCCGTCATGGCCTAGTGGATTAGAGCGCAGACTCTTATTCATTAGGTCTCTTACTGCTGTGGTTCGAGCCTCGCTGGGGTCACATGTAAGATGCCAAGTTCTGCAACCGAAGGTCAGGTGATTTTTCTCCAGTTACTCCGATTTTCGCCCTCCTCTGATTAACAATCGGCTCGATATGAGTGAATAATCTTGAAAGGGCTGTAAAATCACCCTCCCCCCCAAAAAAAAAATCAAATGACATTCATACACCAGGACCTGCGATATGGTTTGTTAGTCCCTAGCGCTAACCAAAGAGGTAAACTTAGCTACAGAATCCTTGATTGAATGGTGCTTTCTACATTGCCGAGCTTGGGGAACAAGATCATCCATTGGAATGCTGGCAGCAGCCTCAGAGTATGGGCCTACTGTCTTTTCTCCTTTTCTTGAGAGACTCCCATCTTAATTTTCCTAAATTCCAGTCATGCTCCCAGTTTAAAAGCAGTAATTGCTTGTCACTAATCCAGCAGCTCTATTCCGAGAAAGTTGTGGAGGAGACACTCGTCCATCTTCTCGATAAGGACTTGGCTCCTGAATGGTATACTTTTTGCTATAATCAGGTGGGCTCTTTACATTTTTTTGAATTTTTCGATAAAAACTAAGTCCAATTCTGTCAAGCCCCCGCCCATCAGGGCTTTAAGAAATAGATGGGCTGCATTGTGCTTCCACACGGAGCTGAAACCCTCCCGCACACGAGTACTTGTAAACTGCTTAGAGAATCTAAGCTTCTCAATGCCAAGCGGTGCGAGTCGGCCCGTCCATGCTAATAAACCCTATTGGTTTCATTTCGCGGCAGGGCTTGAGATGTCATTTCATCTCCGTGTCGGGTAAAAAACCCAAAAAATTTGAAGCAACGTCTCCAAAATGACCTTTACAGTGTTGATGGGGTCGTTAAACCTCAAATCAACAAACAAAGTAGAAGTAAAACAAAGATCAGGAATCGATACAATTAACTTACTCCACCCATCAAAGACACCAAAGAGAAAGAAACACAAACATGAAGCGACCAGACCATAATGGAAACCTAAACAGTCCAATCCTGTCACTCACTATCGGAATGTAAACAAATGACTAGCCTAATTTAAACGATGTCTATATGTGGATAAATCCCATGGACCCAAAGAAGCGTCCAACTGAAGGGATGTTGTGCAAATCATGTGGCTGTAGACAGTCAAAAACATGAAATACGTGGTTTTAGTCAGCAATTCCATTGGTGAGACAAAACAGATGATAAGCATTTGATCTATGTTGTTCAAATATTTAAAAAAAAAACTTCACTGGTAATTGCGACGTTTTGTTTCACTCCCGAATGTGCACTTTGCGAAACTGCAGAATATTTGAAAGTCCTTCAACATGTCCATCAGTCAGACACTGAACAGGCGACAAATTGACAAAGCACACCATCAAGGCGGGACTTGTGGAAACAGAAAATTTGGCACAACGTTAAAATCGCAGAAATCTCCATCTGATTACAGCTTTTCTTAGATAACTTAGGGGTATGAAACCTTTTTTGAAAAGTTGGCGGAGCTTGTCCTCTACAGCTTTCTCGCTAGATATGTCGATTAAAAAGTAAAGAAGTCATCGCCGAAAAACGCGGCAAAAAGATGAAAATTCGTCTTTAGTTAACTTCCCTACTCGTGATCAGAATGCTTTAGACTTGATAATCACCTCTTTACCAGGTAAGTTTGAAGATATTCATTCTGCAGGTAAACTTAGTGATCACGAAATTGTTGCAGGATCTGTAAAAATCCACATTGCAGACCCTAAAACCGAGAAGAAAAATGTTTTTATAGCCGAAGGGTGATTTTGAAGGAAAATGCGTTATGATTTGCAAGGGAAAAATATTTTAATGGCCACCCAGATGCTCGATCTTATAACTTCCTGCATTCGAAATTCAGCTGATAAGGATATCCTCTCAAAAATTAGTAGGACGGTTACCTTGATCTCTTGTATCACTCCAGAGATGAAAAGGAAGATCCGCAGAAGGAATAAAATTCATGCCAAGGCAAGAAAGATAGGTAGCCGTAAAACGTCTCCCCGTACATCAACCATAGTGCAGTTTATATTTTACTTTTGGTCCTTTGAGATCAGCGTGAATATTCTGAGAAATCGGAAATAAAGTATTGGTTTAGACTCATATTCTAGACAGGTTTTTAATTATTTGGACCCCATATTGATTTATATCAGTCTTTGAATCGACTGCCTATTCGAAATTCGCAAAATTGCAGCATGTTTCCTCTGGCTTTCTTTGCCGGATCATTACAGGGTCACTGATGAGGCTTTATTAGCCGAAACTACGTAGTATGACCCATCTTCTTTCTTATGAATGTTTGCATTGCTCTTAAAGGAACTCATTTTTGATTTTTATTTGCCTTCACTGCAGCTGGTGTTGTGCCGTGTGGCGGCCGTAAAACGTCTCCCCGTACATCAACCATAGTGCAGTTTATATTTTACTTTTGGTCCTTTGAGATCAGCGTGAATATTCTGAGAAATCGGAAATAAAGTATTGGTTTAGACTCATATTCTAGACAGGTTTTTAATTATTTGGACCCCATATTGATTTATATCAGTCTTTGAATCGACTGCCTATTCGAAATTCGCAAAATTGCAGCATGTTTCCTCTGGCTTTCTTTGCCGGATCATTACAGGGTCACTGATGAGGCTTTATTAGCCGAAACTACGTAGTATGACCCATCTTCTTTCTTATGAATGTTTGCATTGCTCTTAAAGGAACTCATTTTTTATTTTTATTCAATCTTAATTTGAAACTTTGAGAAGGGAAATTAAGACAGGCATTAAACAACAGCATAGTTTATGTGAATAACTTGGTAGGTGATGTAAAGGCAAATCCCATACATGTCTGTAGGTACGTCAATAGTAAGAAAAAATACAGGCAATGCCTTAAAAAAGGAATGACAGTGGTGTTGCAGAGTCAGATCATAAACGGGCAGAAGACAGACTGGTCAGTTCAATGATTCGTCCAGTAAAACGGAGAAAGAGGAGGGGCCTTCACTGCCTTCACTTCCATTTTCCATTAACTGAGAGATTGGCTCCTTTCATGGATAGGATTGTAGTTTCATCGGAGGGAGTTATAAAGTTACTCAATGGTTTGAATCCTTCTAAAGCTTTAGCGCCTGATGAGCTTCTTCCTAGAGTCCTTAAAGAACTGGCAAATGAATTTGGCCCAGTGTTTTCACACCGTTTACAGCAGTCTCTTGATACTGGTGAAGTCCCAAAAGAATTCTTGTAAACATTTGTCCCCTCTTTAAGAAAGGAGATAGCGCGCTTGCTCGGGGCTATCGCCCCATGTTGCTGACAAGTGTTCCGTGTACATTGCTTGAGCATACTGTCTGCTCAAATATTGTGGTCACTTGGATGAACACCAACTTGACAGACGATATGTATTTGGGAAAAAACTCAGTTGTGAAACTCAGCTGACCACATTAATAAATGATTGGGTAACAATCATGGACAGGTGGGTACATTTATACTGGATTTTGAAAACGTTTTTGCCACACAACCTTCCTAACTCTTAAAATGCAAATTATATCGTTATGGCATTGACAGAAATACCCAAAAATGGATACTCCCTACCTTGGCTGCAGAAAACAGCGAGTTGTTGTTAATGGGGAAACTTTAGCGTGGGCTCAAGTTTTTTTGTGGTGGCCGACAAGGGACTGTTCTGGGTCCATTGTTGTCTCCTTTGTACATAAATGAACTTTCTACTGATATTGATTCCAAAATAAGACTGTTCGCAGATGGCTGTGTTTGCTGTCGTGACATTAGAGATGCAGAGCACTCATTGAATAGATAGAGTAGGGTGTTGGGCTAGAAAATTGGGTGTGCGATTTCAGCCAGTTAAATGCATGTAGATAACTTGTAAAAGAACAAACAAAATTGAGGCTTGTTAAACTTTAGATGGAAAGTCCTCGAAAATGTGGATTTCATTAAATACCTTGGTGTGACCATTTCACTTGACTGAGCTGGAATACTCATATTAGCAACATGTGTACCAAGAATAATAGAAGACTTGGCTTCTTTACTAATTCCCTGAAGATGTTAAAGAAGCAGCATATAAGGGACTGGTTCGCCCCATATTGGAATAATGGCAGCTGTATTTGGGACCCCCGTGGAATAGTCCTTCAGGAGGAGATTGAAAAAGTTCAGAATATGGCAACTAGATTTTTTACCAGCAATTACAGCTTTGAAACTGGAAGTATGACTGGGATGCTGAAAAACTTAGGATTGGAGTCTCTCAAGAAAAGGAGGAGAGACAGTAGGCTTATACTCTTGTACAGAGGTCTGAATGGTGCTACCAGTATTCCAACAGATGTCCTTATCCCCCCCCCCAATTCGGAGCAACAAAAAGCATCACCATCAGTCTTTGGCATTTCAGGTTCACTCTGTAAGAACTGACATCTACAAGGGAGTCTTCTTCCCTCAGACAATTCGAGATTGGAATGCCCTTCTAGATTCAGTTATTTCTACCGCAAAATGTGCTATTAAAGGATAATGTAGCTATGTTTACTTGTTTGGCGGGAGCTAGGGATTAACTTCACTTTTCACAGGTCCTGGTGAATGAATGCCATTTTACGTATCACAAGTAACAAGTAGTTTAGGTCGTAGTACCAAAGCATTAATCCAAAATCGTAAATCCATAGACAAAATGGCAAATATCAATGTTCGGATCAACAGACATGGACTCCAGAAGAGTGTAATCAGGCGTCCGCGGATATTAAGCATTACTTGGTAAGCAAGCTTCGCCCACCATGCCCATCGACCCGAACGAAGAAAAGGTGTAAATGCCGGGAAGGGTATGTCCGAGATTTTGGAAGTCTTCCTATGGCTTTCCATTGGCAAACATATCAGTTAATTCTGGAAATGGCCACATAGTACGGATCCACAGGATGATGGTGCCTCCCATAAAACGTCTTTAGTGTTGATACCAGTTTGTTTTTAGCTCCACTGGCCGAAGGCCCGCGGGGCTATTGTCATGGCCCTGTGTCCGTCGTGCGTCCGTGTGTTAACTTTTTCTTTAAACATCTTCTCCTCCTAAACTACTGGGCCAATTGTAACCAAACTTCACAGGAATGTTCCTTACATAGTCCTCTTTTAAATTCCTTCAAAGAATTTTGTTACACCCAGAACTCTGGTTGCCATGGCAACAAAACCCAAAAAAAAAATAAAAATCTTTGAAAACCTTCGCCTCCAAAACCACCTGTTGGATTTCATTTTTATTTTGCATGACTGTTCCTTGGGTTGACCTCTTTCAGATTCCTTGAAGAAATTTTGATCCGACAAAAAACATGGCCGCCATGGGCGGGGCTTATTTTCCCTATTTAACATATAGTGTAATGCTAAAACATCTTCTCCTCCTAAAATATTGGGCCCATTGTAACAAAACTTCACAGGAATGTTCCTTACTTAGTCCTCTTCTAAATTCCTTCATAGAATTTTGTTACACCCAGAACTCTGGTTGCCATGGCAACAAAACAACACAAAATATTAAAAATCTTTAAAAATCTTCTCCTCAAAAACCACCTGTTGGATTTCATTTTTATTTTGCATGAATGTTCCTTGGGTGGACCCCTTTCAGATTCCTTGAAGAAATTTTGATCCAACAAAAAACATGGCCGCCATGGGCGGGGCTTATTTTCCCTATTTAACATATAGTTTAATGCTAAAACATCTTCTCCTCCTAAACTACTGGGCCAATTGTAACCAAACTTCACAGGAATGTTCCTTACTTAGTCCTCTTCTAAATTCCTTCAAAGAATTTTGTTACACCCAGAACTCTGGTTGCCATGGCAACAAAACCACACAAAAAATTAAAAATCTTTAAACATCTTCTCCAAACCCACCTGTTGGATTTCATTATCCCCTCGCACAACATAGTTGTGAGGGGGATATAGCATTTGTCCCGTACGTACGTACGTAAGTACGTACTTTTGTCATCGCTCTAGCGCCACGTACGTACGTACTTTTGTCATCGCTCTAGCGCCACGTACGTACGTACATACTTTTGTCATCGCTCTAGCGCCTACATTTCTTGACCGATTTTAATATAACTTCACACAAACGTTCCTTACGACAATATCTGGAGCAAGATCGACTTTCAAGGTCATGACCTCAAGGTCAAGGTCACTCTGGCTATTTTTTGAAAATCTTTGTCATGGCTCTAGCGCCTACATTTCTCCCCCAATTTCAATATAACTTCAAACAAATGATCCTTATAAAAATATCTCGAGCGAGTTGGACTTTCAAGGTCATGACCTCGAGGTCAAGGTCACTGTATCTATTTTTACAAAAACATTGTCATCGCTCTAGCGCTTACATTTCTTCACCAAATTCAATATAACTTCACAAAAATGATCCTTATAAAAATATCTTGAGCGAGTTCCACTTTCAAGGTCATGGCTTCAAGGTCAAGGTCACAGTGGCTATTTTTAGAAAAACTTTGTCATCGCTCTAGCTCCTACATTTCTTCACTGATTTCAATATAACTTCACACAAATGTTCCTTATGACAATATCTTGAGCGAGTTGGACTTTCAAGGTCATGACCTCAAGGTCAAGGTCACTGTGGCCATTTTTAGAAAAACATTTTCATCGCTCTAGCGCCTACATTTCTTCACCAATTTCAATATAACTTCACACAAATGTTCCTTATAAAAATATCTCCAGCGAGTTTGACTTTCCAACTCATGGCCTCAAGGTCAGGGTCACTGTGGCTATTTTTAGAAAAAACTTTGTCATGGCTCTATTGCCTATATTTCTTCACTGATTTCGATATAACTTCACACAAATGTTCCTTATGGCAATATCTCAAGCGGGTTCCACTATCATTGTCAAGGCCTCAAGGTCAAGGTCAAGGTCACTGTGGCTATTTTTTAGAAAAACTTTGTCATCGCTCTAGCGTTTACATTTCTTCATCAATTTCAATATAACTTCATACAAATGTTCCTTATGACAATATCTCTAGCGAGTTCCACTT
This sequence comes from Lucinisca nassula, assembly GCA_963580285.1. Classification (NCBI taxonomy): domain Eukaryota; kingdom Metazoa; phylum Mollusca; class Bivalvia; order Lucinida; family Lucinidae; genus Lucinisca; species Lucinisca nassula. The sequence continues at coordinate 9,879,485 of OY757011.1, read as the reverse complement.
TCAAGGTCAAGATCACTGTGTCTATTTTTAGAAAAACTTCGTCATCCCTCTAGCGCTTACATTTCGTCATCGATTTCAATATAACTTCACACAAATGTTCCTTATGACAATATCTCACCATTTCGACTTTCAAGGTCAAGGTCACTATGGCTATTTTTAGAAAACTTTGTTATCGCTCTAGCGCCTACATTTCTTCACTGATTTCAATATAACTTCACACAAATGTTGCTTATGACAATACCTCGAACGAGTTTAACTTTCAAGGTCAAGGTCACTGTGGCTATTTTTAGAAAAAACTTTGTCATTGCTCTAGCGCTTACATTTTTTCACCAATTTCAATATTACTTCACACAAATGTTCCTTATAACAATATCTCTAGTGAGTTCCACTTTCAAGGTCAAGGTCACTGTGGCTATTTTTAGAAAAACTTTGTCATGGCTCTAGCGCTTACATTTCTTCATCGATTTCAATATAACTTCACACAAATGTTCCTTATGGCAATACCTCGAGCGAGTTTGACTTTCAAGGTCAAGGTCACTGTGGCTATTTTTAGAAAAACTTTGTCATTGCTCTAGTGACTACATTTTTTCACAAATTTCAATATAACTTCACACAAATGTTCCTTATGACAATATCTCGAGCTATTTAGACTTTCAAGGTCAAGGTCACTGTGGCTATTTTTAGAAAAACTTTGTCATCGCTCTAGCGCCTACATTTAATGATGGATTGTAATAGAACTTCACACAAATGTTTCTTATGATAATATCTCGACTTACTTCGACTTTCAAGGTCATGACCTCAAAGTCAAGGTCACTGTGGCTATCTTTAGAAAAACTTTGTCATCGCTCTACCGCCTACATTTATTAACAGATTTTAATATAACTTCACACAAAAGATGCTTATGATAATATCTTGAGCAAGATCTACTTTCGTGGTCATGGCCTCAAGTCAAGGTCACTATGGCTATTTTTAGAGAAACGTCATCACTCTAGAATGTACATTTATTGGAGGATTTTTAAACAAACTTTACACAAATGTTGCATATGATAATATCTCAAGCAAATTGGACTTTTGCCATTTCAGTGTTTTCCACACACGAAGTTGTCTAGTGCGAGGGGATTTGTATCGCATGCGATGCCTTGTTTTTATTTTGCATGAATGTTCCTTGGGTGGACCACTTTTAGATTCCTTGAAGAAATTTTGATCCGACAAAAAACATGGCCGCCATGGGCGGGGCTTATTTTCACTATTTAACATATAACGTAATGCTAAAAAATCATTTTCTGCAAAAGTACTTGTGGGATTTCATTGTAATTTGCATGAATTGTCCTTGGGTGGACTGTTGGCAGATTCCTTGAAAAAAATTTGATCTTACAAAAAAACATGGCCGCCATTGGCGAGGCTTATTTTCACTATATAACATATAGTGTAATGCTGAAAATATTTTCTGCAAAAGTTCTTGTTTTATTTCATAGTTATTTGGCATGCATGTTCCATGGGTGGACCTCTGTCAGATTCCTTGAAGAAATTTTGATTCGACATAAAACATGGCTGCAGTAGGCGGGGTTTATTTTCACTATATAACATGTAGTGTAATGTTAAAAAAGTCTTCTCTTCTTCAAAAGTTCTTGTTTATTTATTTATTTATTTATTTATTTAAAAGTACCTTCCTGTATCTGAATTAATCTCCTCCAATTTTGCTGACTATCACATATCTATAGAGGTCCACCTACAAATTGTCATTCTAAAATTCAAAACATCAGAAATTTCACATGCCCATCACACTGGTGATAGAACTGATGTTTTCAACACAAACTCTATTTATACGACTTGATCTTTTAAAATAAATTCAAAATACTGAGGGAGATTGATTTATTAGACCTAATTATACTACAGTGTCAACAGTTCTCCAGATCCCTGAGGGTTAAAATGGCTTAGTTGAAAAGGGAGGCATACCGAATCCGACGGAGGAAAGGAAAAAATAAATAAATAAAGAAATAAAAACATAAATCTGTTCATTTTTTAGCTCCACTGGCCAAAGACCGGCGGGTCTTATGTTATATGTTATGGCCCTGTGTCTGTTGTGCGTCTGTGCGGTTGTGCATCCGTGTGTTAACTTTTTTCTTTAAACATTTCCTCCTTAACTACTTGGTCGATTGTAACCAAACTTCACAGGAATGTTTTTCACATAGTCCTCTTCTGAATTCCTTCAAAGAATTTTGTTACATGCAGAACAAAATGACATCGAAAGCAAAAAAAAAATATTTAAAAATCTTCTCCTCCAAAACTGCTCAATGGATTTTATTCTTATTTTGCATGAATGTTCCTTGGGTGGACCTCTGTCAGATTCCTTGAAGAAATTCGGATCAGGCAAAAAACATGGCCACCATGGCCATGCCCCACATGACTGCCATGGCCATGCCCCTTGGCTCATTAGCTTTCAAAGACTTATATGGGGAAAAGTTTTAAAAACCTTCTCCTCCAAAACCGCTCAACGTAATGGATTTCATTCTTACTTTGCATGAATGTTCCTTGGGTGGAACTCTGTCAGATTCCTTGAAGCAATTTTGATCAGACAAAAAACATGGCCGCCATGGACACGCCCATTGTCTAATTACCGGTAGCTTCCATAGACTCATAAAGGGATCTTTTTTTTTTTTTAATCTTCTCCTCCAAAACCGCTAAATGGATTTCGTTCTTAATTTTCATGAATGTTCCTTGTGTCTACCATTGTCAGATTCATTGAAGAAATTTTGATCAGACAAAAAACATGGCCGCCATGGCCACCACCTTTGGCTCATTAGTTTCCATAGACCAATAAACGGAAAAACTTCTTCTCTGAAACCATAAAGCCTAAAGCTGAGACATTTACATGTAGTATGTAGCAAAGTTATGTGGTCACCTACTAAGTCCTGCGAACTATGACTCTTGAGTCCAAATTGGCAACGCCCCGGTGCTTAGTAGCTCCCATAGACTAATAATGACAAAATCTTGAAACTTTTCTCCTCTGAAACCATAAGGCCAAGAGCTTAGTATGTAGCAACTTGAAGTATTCATCTGCATAAATCCTGCCAACTATGCCCCTGGGGTCCAAATTGGCCTCACCCTGAGGCCCATAAGCTCCCATAGACTTATACTGGGAAAAACTGATAAAAATCTTCTTTGAAACCATCAGTGCCCAGAGCTTAGATATTAAGTATGCAGCAACGTCAAGTGGTTACTCAAATAAATTCTGCCAACAATGCCCCTGGGGTAAAAAATTGGTCACGCCCAGAGGCATACTAGTTCCCATAGACTTATAATAGGAAAAACTTAAAAAAGTCTTCTTCTCTGAAACCATAAGGCCCAGAGCTTTAGATATTTAGAACGGAGCAATGCCAAATGGTCACTCACATAAATCCTGCCAACCATGGCTCTGGGGTCCAAAAAATATAGAATGGACATTCCTTGGGTGGATCACTTGTTTCTTTTTTGCCCATTGCATGCGGGAAAACCCTAAATGGGTACCTTGGCAAACAGTGCTGGCCCAGATCAGACCCCACAGAACACCATGTCTGATCAGGGCCTGCACTATTTGCTAACAGAATTTTCCATCAAAAATAGAAAAAAATAGGCCTGACACCCCTTATATGACAAATGGACTGGTCCAACATATAGCAATAGAAGAGTCCACTAATATACCATTGGTTAATGTAATAAATATGACAATTGTCTGAAGTTAGCCGGTGGAGCGACAGGCCCTCTTGGGCCTCTTGTTTTTGATACCCCTGGCATAACAACCTGGTAGTGAGCACCTTCCCACGTTCCATAAAGTCCTGATACTTAGAACAGGCTCTAGCATAACGGATTAACTGTGAAACGTAAACTTCATATGCTGGTGCAGACGGGATATTACTGCTCAGGAAGGGAAAGTTAACAATGGGAAAATTGAAGTCATCTAGTTTATCGTACAACCTAGTAGTAAGCTTCCCGTTGTCAATATAGAGATAACAATCCAAGTATGAGGAGGAGGTTGCAGTCTCTGTTGTTTCCTTAATTTCAAGTTCACGCGGATAGATGAATTCCAAGTACTCTGCAAATTTAGCATTTTTCAGAGACAATAAATCATCTATATATCTGTAGGTGAAATTGAATTGTTGTGCAAGGCGTTTCTTGCCTGCTTTGAGGAGACCTTGTACAAATTGAGACCTTGTACAAGTAACAAGTCAAATTCAGACCACTTTGTGAAAAAAGGTTGAGCTTATAAGTTACTCTATTTTTTGCACTAAACAACGATTGGGTTTACTTTATAAAATTGCCTTACTGAGACAAACAGGAAGTCCTGTTGTTACAAAATCAAACAAATCTGAAACAACTGTATTTTTGTTTAATTTTTATTAGGGAGGACATGACATAAATGCAAAGGACAATGCTGGCTGGACACCACTACATGAAGCAGCCAATTATAACCGTGTGGAGATAGTTGATTACCTCATTAGTCATGGAGCTGACTTGAATAATGAGTGTGATGGCCAAACGCCATTAATTGATGCTGCTGAAAATGGCCATATTCACGTTATGAAGCTACTCATTCAGAGAGGGGCAGATACGCTGTGTAAGGATAAGGAGGTATTGGTGCCTTGCAAACTATATTGCTGTGTATGAAGAGGCTCAATAAAACCGAGTCTCTTATTTTCATTCATTTACGTTTTTAGCTCACCGTCACGTAGTGACGAAGTGAGCTTTTGGGATCACTTTTTGTCTGTCGTCCGTCGTGCGTCCGTGCGTGCGTGCGTAAACAATTTCTTTAAACGACATCTTCTCCTAAACCACTGATCGGATTTTGACCAAACTTCACAGGAATGATCCTTAGGTGGTCCCCTTTCAAAGTTGTTCAAATGGTTCCGGTCCGTTGCACATCTAGATCACAGGAGCCAAAAATAGTTTTTTTTTCACCAAAAACTTAAATCTTCTTCTCTGAAACCACAAGGCTCAGGTCTTTGATATTTGGTATGAAGCTTCATCTAGTGGACCCCTACCAAGATTGTTCAAATTATAGTCCTGGGGCCAAAAATGCCCGCGCCCCGGGGCTCTTTAGTTTTACATAGGCTTATATAGGGAAAATCTTTAAAAATCTTCTTCTCTGAAACCACAAGGCCCAGGACTTTGATATTTGGTATGAAGCTTCATCTAGTGGACCCTTACCAAGATTGTTCAAATTATAGTGCTGGGACAAAAAATGCCCCCGCCACGGGGCCCTTTGGTTTTACATTGGCTTATATAGGGAAAATCTTTAAAAATCTTCTTCTCTGAAACCACAAGGCCCAGGTCTTTGATATTTGGTATGAAGCTTCATCTAGTAGAACCCTACCAAGATTGTTCAAATTATAGTGCTGGGGCCAAAAATGCCCCCGCCCCGGGGCCCTTTGGTTTTACATAGGCTTATATAGGGAAAATCTTTAAAAATCTTCTTCTCTGAAACCACAAGGCCCAGGACTTTGATATTTGGTATGAAGCTTCATCTAGTGGACCCCTACCAAGATTGTTGAAATTATAGTGCTGGGACAAAAATGTCTCCGCCACGGGGCCCTTTGGTTTTACATTGGCTTTTATGTGGACAATCTTTAAAAATCTTCTTCTCTGAAACCACAAGGCCCAGGTCTTTGATATTTGGTATGAAGCTTCATCTAGTGGACCCCTACCAAAATTGTTCAAATTATAGTGCTGGGGCCAAAACAACCCCGCCCCGGGGCCCTTTGGTTTTACATAGGCTTATAGTGGGAAAATGTTTAAAAATCTTCTCTGAAGCCACAAGGCCCAGGAATTTGATATTTGGTATGAAGCTTCATCTAATGGACCCCTACCAAGATTGTTCAAATTATAGTGCTGGGGCAAAAAATGCCCCTGTCCCGGGGCCCTTTGGTTTTACATGGCCTTATGTAGGGAAAATCTGTAAAAATCTTCTTCTCTGAAACCGCAAGGCCAAGGACTTAGATATTTAGAATGAAGCTTCATCTAATGACCCTCTACCAAGATTGTTCAAATTATTGCCCTTGGGCCAAAAATGCCCCTGCCCCGGGGCCCTTTGGTTTTACATAGACTTATATAGGGAAAATCCTTAAAAATCTTCTTCTCTGAAACCACATGGCCTAAGTCTTTTATATTTGGTATGAAGCTTCATCTAAAGGACCCCTAACAAGATTATTTAAATGATAGTGCTGAGGCCAAAAATGTCCATGCCCTGGGGCCCTTTGGTTTTACATAGGCTTATACAGGGAAAATCTTTAAAAATCTTCTTCTCTGAAACCGCAAGGCCCAGGACTTTGATATTTGGTATGAAGCTTCATCTAGTGGACCCCTACCAACATTGTTCAAATTATAGTGCTGGGGCAAAAAATGCCCCCGCCCCGGGGCCCTTTGGTTTTACATAGGCTTATATAGGGAAAATATTTAAAAATCTTCTTCTCTGTAACCGCAAGGCCCAGGACTTTGATATTTGGTATGAAGCTTCATCTAGTGGACCCCTACCAAGATTGTTCAAATTATAGCCCTTGAGCCAAAATGCTCCCGCTCTGGGGCCCTTTGGTTTTACATAAACTTATATAGGGATAATCTTTAAAAATCTTCTCTGAAATCACAAGGCCTAGGTCTTTTATATTTGGTATGAAGCTTCATCTAGTGGACCCCTTCCAAGTTTGTTCAAATTATTGTGCTGGGGCAAAAAGGGGCCCCGCCCCTGGGCCCTTTGGTTTTACATAGGCTTATATGGAAAATCTTTAAAAATCTTCTTCTCTGAAACCACAAGGCCCAGGACTTTGAAATTTGGTATGGAGCTTCATCTAATGGACCTCTACCAAGATTGTTCAAATTATAGCCCTGGGGCCAAAAATGCCCCCGCTCTGGGGCCCTATGGTTTTACATAGACTAATATAGGGATAATCTTTAAAAATCTTCTTCTCTGAAACCACAAGGCCTGGGTCTTTGATATTTGGTATGAAGCTGCATCTAGTGGACCTATATCAAGATTATTCAAATTCTAGCCCTGATACCAAAAATGTCCCCGCTCCGGGGCCCTTTGGTTTTACATAGACTTATATAGGGAAATCTTTAAAAATCTTCTCTGAAACTGCAAGGCCAAGGCATTTGATATTTAGTATGGAGCTTTATCTATTGGACCTCTACCAAGATTGTTCAAATTATAGCCCTGAGGCCACAAATGCCCCCACCCCAGGGGCCCTTTGGTTTTAGATAGATTTATATAGCCCCGGGGCCATTTGGTTTTGCATAGGCTTATGTAGGGAATATCTTTAAAAAAAATCTTCTTCTCTGAAACTGCAAGGCCCAGGTCTTTGATATTTGATGTGTAGCTTCATCTAGTGGACATTTGCCAAGATTGTTCAAATTATAGCCTTTGTTGATGTTTAGTATGAAGCTTCACCTTTAAGACCTCCCTCAACATTATGCACATTAAAGGCCTGGGGCCAATAATGGCCCTCTCTGGGGCCCACTTGTTACACTATGGATCAGGTGAGCGATCCTGGGCCATCATGGCCCTCTTGTTTTGTTTCCGAAGGCAAGCTTTTAGCTTTTTTAGCTCACCTGAGCCGAAGGCTCATGTGAGGTATTAGTATGCCACTGGTCCGGCGTCCGTCGGCCGTCGTCCGTCGTCCGTTCACATTTCCAACTTAGTATATCTTTAAAGCCAGTTGGCCAATCATGTTTAAATTTCATGAGAAGCATTATCAGGTTGGAGGAAAAGATGCATTATGTTTTGGGGCAGATCAGATGGAAACTCTTGTTGCCATGGCAACATATAGCTCCCATAGACTTACAATGGGAAAAACTTAAAAAATCTTCTTCTCTGAAACCAATAGGCCCAGAGCTTACATAATATGAAGCATGTAGCAATGTCAAGTGGTCCTCTACATAAATTGTGCCAATCATGCACCTGGGGTCTAAACTGGCCACGCCCCGGGGTCCCTTAACCCCCATAGAAATAAAAGCTTAAAAAATCTTCTTCTCTGAAACCGTTTGGCACAGAGCTGATATATTAAGCATGTAGCAATGTCAAGTGGTCCTCTACATAAATTGTGCCAATCATGCCCCTGGGGTCTAAACTGGCCATGCCCCGGGGCCCCTTAGACCCAAAGTCTTATAATGGAAATAAAAGCTTAAAAAATCTTCTTCTGTGAAACCGTTAGGCACAGAGCTTACATATTAAGCATGTAGCAATGTCAAGTAGTCCTCTACATAAATTGTGCCAATCATGCCCCATGGTTCTAAACTGGCCACGCCCCGGGGCCCCTTAGCCCCCATAGACTTATAATGGAAAAAAAGCTTAAAAAACCTTCTTCTCTGAAACCACTAGGCCCAGAGCTTACATAGTAAGCATGTAGCAATGTCAAGTGGTCCCCTACATAAATTGTGCCAATCATGCCCCTGGGATCTAAACTGGCCACGCCCTGGGGCCCCTTAGCCGCAATAGACTTATAATGGAAAAAAAGCTTTAAAAATCTTCTTTTTTGAAACCGCTAGGCACAGAGCTTGCATATTTAGCATGTAGCAATGTAAAGTGGTCCTCAACATAAATTGTGCCAATCATGCTCCTGCGATCTAAACTGGCCACGCCCCTTAGCCCCTTAGCCCCCATAGACTTATAATGAAAAAAAAGCTAAAAAAATCTTCTTCTCTGAAACCACTAGGCCCAGAGATTACATATGAAGCATGTAGCAATTTCAAGTGGACCCCTACATAAATTGTGCCAATCATGCCCCTGGGATCTAAACTGGCCACGCCCTGGGGCCCCTTAGCGCAATAGACTTATAATGGAAAAAAAGCTTTAAAAATCTTCTTCTTTGAAACCGCTAGGCACAGAGCTTGCATATTAAGCATGTAGCAATGTAAAGTGGTCCTCAACATAAATTGTGCCAATCATGCTCCTGCGATCTAAACTGGCCACGCCCCTTAGCCCCTTAGCCCCCATAGACTTATAATGAAAAAAAAGCTAAAAAAATCTTCTTCTCTGAAACCACTAGGCCCAGAGATTACATAGTAAGCATGTAGCAATGTCAAGTGGTCCCCTACATAAATTGTGCCAATCATGCCCCTGGGATCTAAACTGGCCACGCCCTGGGGCCCCTTAGCCGCAATAGACTTATAATGGAAAAAAAGCTTTAAAAATCTTCTTCTTTGAAACCGCTAGGCACAGAGCTTGCATATTAAGCATGTAGCAATGTAAAGTGGTCCTCAACATAAATTGTGCCAATCATGCCCCTGCGATCTAAACTGGCCACGCCCCTTAGCCCCTTAGCCCCCATAGACTTATAATGAAAAAAAAAGCTAAAAAAATCTTCTTCTCTGAAACCACTAGGCCCAGAGATTACATATGAAGCATGTAGCAATTTCAAGTGGACCCCTACATAAATTGTGCCAATCATGCCCCTGGGGTCTAAACTGGCCACGCCCTGGGGTCCCTTTACCCCCATAGGCTTATAATGGAAATAAAAGCTTAAAAATCTTCTTGTCTGAAACCGCTAGGCACAGAGCTTACATATTAAACATGTAGCAATGTCAAGTGGGCCTCTACATAAATTGTGCCAATCATGCTCCTGGGGTCTAAACTGGCCACGCCCCGGGGCCCCTTAGCCCCCATAGACTTATAATGGAAAAAAAGCTTAAAAATCTTCTTCTCTGAAACCACTAGGCCCAGAGCTTACATATTAAGCATGTAGCAATGTCAAGTGGTCCCCTACATAAATTGTGCCAATCATGCCCCTGGGATCTAAACTGGCCACGCCCTGGGGCCCCTTATCCCCCATAGACTTATAATAAAAAAAAGCTTAAAAAACCTTTTTCTCTGAAACCGCTAGTATTTTTAGCTCACTTGAGCTGAATGCTCATGTGAGGTATTAGTATGCCAATGGCCCGGCATTCGGCGTCCGTTCACATTTTCAAATAAGTATATCTTTAAAGCCACTTGGCCAATCATGATTAAATTTCATGAGAAGCATTATCCGGTTGGGAGAATAGATGCTGTATGTTTTGGGGCAATTCAGATTGAAACTGGTGTTGCCATGGCAACATAAAGCTCCCATAGACTTACCATGGGAAAAACCTAAAATATTTTCTTCTCTGAAACCACTAGTCCCAGAGCTTACATATTAAGCATGTAGCAATGTCAACTGGTCCCCTACATAAATTGTGCCAGTCATACCCCTGGGGTCTAAACTGGCCACGCCCCGGGGCCCCTTAGCCCCCATAGACCTATAATGGCAAAAAAAAATTCAAAAATCTTCTTCTCTGAAACCACTTGGCCCAGAGCTTACATATTAAGCATGTAGCAATGTCAAGTGGTCCCCTACATTAATCCTACCAAATATGCCCGTAGGGTCCAAATTGACAATGCCCTGTCCCATTAGGAAGAACTTCAAAAAAATTATGCTCAAAGACCATGAGACAAACAGCTAACTAAAATGTTCCTCAGGTGAGCGGTTAGGCTCATTGAGCCTCTTGTATCTGTATGGGTTTTGACAACCAAAAGGGTGTTTGAATATATGCAATAAGTGAAGAATGACCCTGGGATAGAAATTCTTATCCTTCCCAGGTAGAGGCATTTTATGCGTTTCATATGCATTGGTTGAATAGGACGTACGGTGCAGTTGTTATGTCACATACAGTGACTTAAACACCTCATTAGTGTCATCAAAATATCGATGTCGATATTCAAAGTGACTGAATTATTAACAAAATACTGCTGAAAACCAATATGAATCTGAAATCATTGAAGCTTTTAGCTCGACTTTAAGATATTTGGATGATTTATTAAATGTTAACAAAACCTGTTTCGATGCTTTGATCTGTCAAATTTACCCCCCAGAACTTAAAATAAAGCAAATTCTTCCGATACCGAGGCTCCGTTTTTGGATTTACGTCTATCTTTTGTAGATGGGTTTGTTTCTAGCAAAATTTATGATAAACGTGATAATTTTGATTTTCAGATTGTAAATTTTCCTTTTTTGGATAGTGCTGTTCCTTGTACGCCTTCCTATGGCATTTATATTTCGCAATTAATTTGTTGTGCCAAAGTGTGTAGTCATGTAACTGACTTCAACACTCACAATAAATTGTTAACTACTAAACTTTTTAATCTGGGTTATCGGTACCATAAACTACGCAAAGCCTTTTCAAAATTTAATAGACATCATTCTGATTTAATTTCAAAATTCAATATTGGACATAAATCTCTTCTGCAACAAGGTCTATCGGAACCCGAATTTTATGGTGACTTAGTATATAAATTCAGAAAAGTATATAACTGCAATGACATCAGCACCCAATTTCGTAAAACTATTCTTTGATATAAAAAGATTGGGTACAACATAAATGATATACGACAGACTGCATGCATGGTAGTTAACCCAATCATGGTTGACAACTTTGCTTCCCTCTTGAATTGCAAACCGGTGGGTCAGGCCTCAGATTCTATGACAGTTCCAGTGTAAAGGCTTACGGAGAATTAGAGAGATCTATTTCTATGTAATGTTGGTTGGTGCCTGGTGCTCTGTCTCTGGTCGGGTCCATAGGAGTGTAATTGTTGATTTTTTTCTCCAGCATTTCAGTGTTTTCTCCCCGTCGAGTCCTCACCGTTGTTTCATCTCTATTGTTGTTTGATTATTTGTGTTCACAGAGATGTTGCACTAATGAGTTAGGAGGCCATCATATGGACTGAACAAATTATTTGTCTAAATCGCGACGGAAGTAAGGGCGAGGCTTGTGGCCTGGTAAAATCGATTAAGCCCCCCCCCCCCCCCCCCCCCCCCGTTGAATTCGTATCACTGACCGTTCCAAGCCGGTTCTTCTGTCACGGTTTATTTTTTGTTATGGTTTGTCTTTGAGTTTTTGTATCGCTTATATTATTTTGTTTTGGATAGCTGATTGGCTATTTTGTGGGAAAGTAACTGTCCTTTTGGCTTTCCGCTATTGATGTTTCCACTAGGTTCTATTGTTTCATATTTGTGTTTCTTTCCCTTTGGTGTCTCTGATCAGTGATGGGAGCTGTGGGTTATTTGTATCGATTCCTGGTCACTGATTCACTTTATTTTACATTGGTGTTAGTGGTAGATAGGACAAAAAGTCCATCCCTCGGAATCACTATCCGGATTCACCCTACCAGCCTTGTGATGCAAGACTTTAACCTTTGGAATGTTTTTGTTAGCTCACACGAGCCAAGCTTACAGGATAGGCTGTTGTCCGTCGTCCTCTTGAGTTAACACTTTTGAACATCATCTCTTCTGAAGCCACTTGGCAGATTGTGCCTAAACTTGATTTGTATAGTAAACGCGCCGTTTTGAACCTGCGCTATCCCGCATTTAGGGGGTCATAATAAACAGGATTAACTTTGTGACAACCACCACAGATTCACAATGATGTAGATGTTCCTGTGGCGTTATATAGGTATAAGTTGAACAGACGCAATAAAAATGAGTGCTATTTTCGTTTATTTAGTGCGTTATATGCTTCTAAATGATCTAACTATTCAGAACTTATTTATCTTCACCCCAGCTGGTGTTGTGCAGTGTGACGGCCGTTAAAGGTCTCCCCGTACATCATCATAGTGCAGATTATATTTTCTGGTCTTTTGGGGTCATTGAGTACATTTAGAATCATTTTGAAAATAAGAATTCTGCTTAAGCCGGAGCTAGAGGGTGTGTCTAAAAACTTTCTCAAAAGTAAATAAGTGAAACACAGCAGATCTGTTGTGTGTATGCCCCATCATTGCAATGGCTTGAAGCAGGACGTAGTGCGGTGTAATGCATGGAAACACGGCGGACCAGAACAAGTACACCTCGGGGTCACGCAGGTTAAAAAATTATTGCAGTCGGAATACTACTCAAACCTTTTGGCTGGGGGATACAAAATTTTGTGTTTTTATGAAAATTTGCTCTATAGTATCGTTGCTATGGTAACTCATATATCCCATAGTCTTATAATTGGGAGAACTGAAAAAATAGCATTTACTGCGAAGTCATTGCAGATATTTTGACAAAACTTTTATTGAAAGGTTCCTTGAGTAAACGTCTCTCAGCCATATACCTTATTGCCAACCTGCTGATCCATCGGGGTGTGTCGGAGCCATTCCCCACCCTCTCAACTTCATAAAAGGCCATATATCTCAGAAACATTTCAGATCCCCACTCCTAAACCTTTTAATATACTTGTTCCTTATAAGACACATTCAGTGACACCAACCTGGTGGTCCCCTGGGATGTGCCGGGGCCACCCCCACCCCATAACCATATATATTTTTGTTCCTTATAATAAGACACTGAAGTTTGGTAGGAATGCACATAAACACATAAAGCAAGCTGGTCGGGTATAAAAGCCAAGGCATGGCCCAGCCGTGCATAGCTGCCGAGCCAAAAAATGCCGATCCGAAAATTTTACATTTCATCTGTTGTAACAATTAAGATATATAGGAGATATACTGAAGTTGCACTGGCTATACTAGGGGTATACTGAAGCTTCATGCGGATAATATTTATTGTTCCAGTGCATTTACTTACAGAAAATCCCTGTGGTACACTCTTGGAAATTCAATTTGTTTTCCCGTATTTTCTTAAACCTGTGAGAGGGGAATGACGAAAAGTATTAAACCTGAAATCAACATGAATGGAAGGCTTGACAGACGAATTTTGTATGCTGTTTCATCAGATTAACAAATTCGTAAGATGAGCAACGTTAAGGCAACAATCAGGAATCGATACAATTTCCTCACGATTCCCCTTAGAGACACCAAATGGAATGAAACACGAGCGAAGTAACTAAACCGGATGAAAATATCAGTAGTGGATGCCAAAAAGGACAGTAACTTCCCACAAAATTACCAAACGGTATCAAAATAAAAAAAAATACGCAATGCCAACATAAAAAAACTATAACAAATAATAAAACACGACAGAAGAACAGACATTGGAACGGTCAGCAAAAAGTATTTCACTGGGGGAGGGGCAAATCAATTTTACATGGCCATAATCCTCGCCCTTTTAGATATATAATTGGTTTAGTCAGCAAAAACTTCAGAAATGAAACAACTATGAGGACTCCACAAAATAAAATAACTGGAATGCTGGAGTGAAAGAAACTCAACAGTTAGACCCCGGTGGGAAAGACCAGAGGTGGAGTATCAGATACCCACTGACATTCCCTAGAATAAAATTTTTGAGTAAGCCTGTATGCTGAAACCATCATAGGATCTGAGGCCCTGACCGTTGACATGCAATTAAAGAGGAAACAAAGTTATCAACTGCGATTAGGTAAACTACCATGCATGAGGTCTGTCGGAGAACATTTATATTGTATCCAGACCTTTTATACCGAGAAATAATTTTATGAAATTCGGTTTGTTTGAATAAAGTTTAACGTCCCGTCAACACTATTATGGTGATTTTGGAAATGTTGGTTCTAATTTTGCGGGACTTTAATCCAAACCACAGGGTAGGTTTAGACAGTATACGTGGTTTACGAGGACTCGGTTACAGTCTGTTTCAGCTCTGGGTGGGAGCCTCATACAGCCCAATCTATTTTTCAAGCCCCAGTGTGCGGGGCCCCCGGACCTGATGTTCTTGAAACTGCAGTGAGCTTTGAATAAACTGTAATCTGGCACAGTTATACTACACTGCAGTACATAAATTATGTCACTGCTGCCATTGTTGATATTGACTATGAGTCCGAAAAGGACCGATGATCCCCAGGCACTATCAGTAATGCACAATTCTATTAAGTAGCAACCTCACATTTCAGTAGACAACACATAAAACTATCCCCTGATAGTACCCCCTGTGACAGAGGCTTTGGTAAGTAACAGTGAGAAAAAAACGCAACATTTTCTTCTGTTTAAGGGCCACACAGCATTGGACACACTCTTGACCTGGAACGAAAGGCAAAATATAACAGATATAGAGTTTTTAAGTACCTATGGTGAAGTTGTTGGGATACTTAAGAGGAAGATCCTTCAAACAGGTAGCCATACATACACAACCACCTACTGTCGTACGGAGTACGGACTTTCTTTTATGTCAGGAATTTGTTTGTTTCATTCCAGGTTTAAAGTCCCCATCAAAACTTTGAAGGTCATTTTGGAGATTTGTGGAACTTTTACCCGACATTGAGATGAAATGACATCTCAAGACCTGCCTCCCAATGAAACAAATAGGGTTTATAAGCACGGACGGGCCGACTCGCATCACTTTGTCTGGGCAGCATTTAATCCTCTATGCGGTTTACCAGTACTCGAATGTGGGTCGGTTTCAGCTCTGTGTGGAAGCATCATGCAGCCCATATATTTCTTCATTTCTGTTCCTGTCAGGAATAGTTCTATCCAAGTGCCAAGTAAGAAGGCATACTTTTAGTGATCTAGGGATTACTTCTCAATCTTCTAATAAGTAAAGGTATATTGTATGTGCGCATTACAGTCTTGACATAATAAATTAAATGAGCTCATAACAGCAAACATTTCCATATTTCCAGACAAATATATTAGCCTTAAAACGTTTGTAATTTAGAGTTATGCGATGAATTCCTTAGCACCATGTCAAAAAGTCTGAGTAATGAACATTAAACACCCCTCTTAACCCAAATCTTTACAGAGAAATCTGGGGTTACAGGCGTATACATTATTTTTCTTCTTACTGCTCCAAGATATAGATTTTGGTACTCGTTAGAACGTCCTCAATGAGGCAATTCTAAAGAGCATCCAAAATCTATACTTTGACAAGAATTAAAAAAATACCCAAAGCAATATCCGAACTAGATCGCGCAGTCGATGTATACCATCGCAAATACCCGCTTTTTCTATTTTTCTTCTTTCTGACCTTTCTTGGAGCCATGTTGGGGTCAAGGTCACAAAAAGTAGCCAGGTGCCATCTACATAACACGTTACTGTACGTACTGTCCACATGCAAAGTTTCAAAAGTGTAACTTCTGTGGTTGCAGAGGAGATCCATTTACAAGAAACGTGACGGATGGACAGACAGACAGATGCACTGACGATCACTCAACTCTGGTACAAAAACAATATACCCGATTTTACTTTGAAAAAGCGGGTATAAAATGCTACTTAAGCCGGTGCTAGAGGACCTGGCCAGTGTTGCACATTTCAGTACTGGTCATGAACAGACTAAAAAAAACCGAGTCTGCTATTTTTGTTTATTTGGTGTATTCCTTGCTTCCAAAGGGTCTAACTTCAGAACTTTTTTATTTTCACTGTAGCTGGTGTTGCGCCGTGTGGCGGCCGTAAAACGTCTGCCCGTACATCATCATAGTACATATTATATTTTCTTGTCCTTTTGGATCATTGAGTTCAACTGGTATCATTTTGAAAATAGAGTTCTGCTTAAGCCGGTGCTAGAGGGCGTGGCCAGTGTTGCACATTTCAGTACTGGTCATGAACAGACTAAAAAAAACCGAGTCTGCTATTTTTGTTTATTTGGTGTATTCCTTGCTTCCAAAGGGTCTAACTTCAGAACTTTTTTATTTTCACTGTAGCTGGTGTTGCGCCGTGTGGCGGCCGTAAAACGTCTGCTCGTACATCATCATAGTGCAGATTATATTTTCTGGTCCTTTGGTATCATTGAGTTCAACTGGTATCATTTTGAAAATAGAGTTCTGCTTAAGCCTGTGCTAGAGGGCGAGGCCGGTGTTGCACATTTCAGTACTGATCATGAAAAGACTCAATAAAACGGAGTCTGCTATTTTCGTTTATTTGGTGTATTCCTTTCTTCCAAAGGATCTAACTTCAGAACTTATTCTAGAGATAAGAATGACACAATTTACCTCCTTTGGTGTGTTATCATTAATATGATAACACACTTTCTTCTCTCCAAAAAGGTGACTTTTCAAAAATTATCTTGCCTATAACATAGGTTGTTGGTGCTCCTTATAACAGTGGCGGTTCTAAAAAGTACTCACACCCTATGTCTTAGAGCAGAAATATAAAAAAATGATGTGTATCCCTGTAAATCATTTTTCTCTGCATAGTGTGGGGTTAAGAATGGTATTCATTTCACTGACTTGTTAACGTGATGAAAATGGTTCCATTCGGATTTCCAATGGCGGCCATCTTGAAATTCTTCCAACGATATCTCCTACCCAACCAAAGGTCGAATTGAGATGAAACTTGATGGGAAGCATCAGGGTGACATAGAGAGCCAGATTTGCTAAAATCTTTCCATTCTAATATCCGGGATAGCCTCCATGGTGGCCATCTTGAAATTCTTTTAACGACATCTCCCAATCCAAAGGTCAAATTGAGCTGAAACTTGATGGGAGGCATCGGGGTGACATGGTGATTCAGATTTGCAAAAATCGTTCCGTTTGGATTTCCAAGATATCTTGAAATTCTGCAAACAACACATCTTCCCGCAGCAAAGGTCGAATTGAGCTGAAACTTGATGGGAGGCATCGGGTCGACATGGAGATTCAGAAATGCTAAAATTCTTTTAACGACATCTCCCAATCCAAAGGTCAAATTGAGCTGAAACTTGATGGGAGGCATCGGGGTGACATGGTGATTCAGATTTGCAAAAATTGTTCCGTTTGGATTTCCGAGATATTTTGAAAATCTGCAAACAACATCTCTTCCCGCAGCAAAGGTCGAATTGAGCTGAAACTTGATGGGAGGCATCGGGTCGACATTGAGATTCAGATTTGCTAAAATTGTTCAGTTCTGCTATCCAAGATTGCTGATGGCGGTAGCTTGAAATTCTTCAAACAACATCTCCTCCCTAACCAAAGGTCGATTGATTGATTGATTGATTTGAGGTTTAACGTCCCAAAAGGTCGAATTGAACTGAAACTTGATTGGAGTCATCGGGGTGACATGGAGATTCAGATATGCTAAAATCATTCCACTCTGCTATCCAAGATGGCCGCCATGGTGGTCATCTTGAAATTCTTCAAACAACATCTCCCGAACCAAAGGTCGAATTGCGCTGAGATTTGATAGGAGGCACCGAGATGACACCCAGATTCACTTTTGCTTAACTGGTTCTGCCCTGATTACCAAGATGGCCACCATGGCAGCCATCTTGAAATTCTTTAAACGACATCTCCTCCCGAAAAAAAGGTCCCATTGAGCTTAAACTTGATGGGTGGCATCGGGATGACATGTATATTTGGATTCGCTAATATTATTCCGTTTTGATATCCAAGATGGCCAGCATGTCTGCCATCTTGAAATTCTTCAAACAACATCCCCCTAACCAGCGGTCTGATCAAGCTGAAACTTGGTGAGAGGCGTCGAGGGCAAAACGTAGATTCACATTTGCTAAAATCATTCCATTCCGATATCCTAGATGGCGGATGGTCATCTTGAAATTTTTTCGAACGACATCTGCCAAACCGAAGGTTTGATCAAGTTGACACTTCTTGGAAGGCATCGGGGTGAAATGGCGATTCATACTTGCTAGAATATGCAAGATGACCTCTGTGGTGGCCATCCTGAAATTCTTCAAATGACATTTCTTCCTAAACCAAGGGTCGGATTGAGCTGAAACTTGATGGGAGCCATTGGGGCGGAATGGAGATTCAGAATAGCTAAAAAATAATGTTCTGTTCCGATATCCAAGATGGCTGCACAAGGAGGTCATCTTATTTCTTCAAAAGACATCTACACCCAAACCAGAGGTCAGATCTAGCAGAAACTTCAGGACAGGCATTGGGGCGACATGGGAATCTGGATTTGCTAAAATTGTTCCATTCCAATATTCAAGATGGCCACCATGGCGAACATCTTGATTTGTTTGTTTGATTAGAGGTTTAACATCCCCGTCAACACTGTAAAGGTCATTTTGGAGGCGTTGCTTCCAATTATGTGGGACTTTTACCGGACATTGAGATGAAATGACATCTCAAGCCCTGTCGCCCAATGAAACCAATAAGGTTTATTAGCATGGATGGTCCACCTCGCACCGCGGTTCCTGGACAGGCTTAGATCCCCTAAGTGGTTTACCAGCACTAGTGTGCGGGCCGGATTCAGCTCTGCGTGGAAGCATCATGCAGCCCATATATTTCTTCAAGCCCCTATGAGTGGGGCGGGGCGAACATCTTGAAATTCTTCAAATGACATTTCTTCCCAAACCAAGGGTTGGATTGAGGTGAAACTTGATGCTAGGCATTTGGGGGACATGGAGATTCAGATTTGCTAAAATTTTCTGTTCCGGTATCTAAGATGGTTGTGCAAGGAGGCCATCTTGTATTTCTTCAAAAGTCATCTCCTTCCGAACCAGAGGTCAGATCTAGCAGAAACTAATGGCAGGCATTGGGGCGATATGAAAATGCGGATTTGCTAAAATTGTTCTATTCCAGTATACAAGATGGCCTTCATGGTGGCCATTTTGGAATTCTTCAAACTGCAAGTCCTCATAAACCAAAAGTCTAATTGAGCTGAAACTTGATTGGAGGCATTGGAGCAGCATGGAGGTTCAGAATTGCTGACATTATTCTGTTCTGTTATTTAAAGATGGCTTCAATGTTGGCTAGCTTGTAAACCTTCAAAGTACACCCAGTTGAATTGAGTCAAAACTTGATGGAAGGCATTGGGTAGACATGGACATTCAGACTTCTTCGTACCATTCTGTTTTGATTTTCCAGATGACTGCCGATGTAGGCAGTCTTGAAAATCTTCAAATCACATCTGCTAACGAATGGTCTGTTGCAATGAGTTGAAAATGTTGGGAGGCATTTGGGTGACATGGAGATTCAGAATTGCTACAATTGTTGCATCTTGATATCCCAGATGGCAGCCCTCTTGAAATTCTCCAAACCACCCGTATAGAAACTGTATATAAGATTTACAGGGAGGGGCAGCTCAGGAGTAGTCAGTATATGTCAAACTCTAAGAGTCCACTAGAAGCTTTTGTATTGTGGCTTTTTTAAGTGGCAATTTACATCATAGCTTTGTTTGTGTTACAGATTCGCAAGGTTGGTTGCCTTTGTTTATTTTTTATCATCACAGAACATGCCAAAGGCAGGCGCAAACGATAGCTCTTGCCTGCCAAACTATATATTTCCACTCTGCATCATCATCATCATCTCTTCCAGAATCCTAAACCAGATTAAGCTGTTCGGAAACTTAATCAAAAGCATCAAGTTAACATGCAGATTCAGAATTGCTTAAGGCAATGTGGTCTGATAGACAAAATTGCCACCAAGGCACAATGTATTATCAGCCTCATCCAGGTGAGCAATTCTGGCCCACTTGGGCCTCTAGTTAATGGTTACCAGCTTACGTATAGGCCTGCCCAGGAAAAGTGGGAATAGGTAAAATGACCAGCTCAACATGACCTAAATAGTGTTGACTGGGCCTCTGATGGGATCTGTGGGTTAATTGTATCGATTCCTGATCATTGCTTTCACTTAACTATAAACTCCAATATAAACAAACAAACAAAGAATTCTAATTGAAAAAAAAAACCTTCAAAAATCTTCTCTGAATCCATAAGGCCCACAGCTTAGATGTTAAAAGTGGAAGTAAAACAAAGATCAGGAATCGATACAATTAACTTACTTCAACCATCAAAGACACCAAAGGGAAAGAAACACAAACATTAAGCGACCAGACCATAATGGAAACCTAAACAAAGGAAGGCCAAAAGGACAGTCACTTTCCCACAAAATGGCCATATGGCCATCCAAAATAAAAAGACACAAGTGATACACACAGTAAGTAACAAACAACAACATAAATAAACCGCCACAGAAGAACCGCCTTGGAACGGTCAGTGGAAAGATTTCCACTGGGGGGCTTAAATCGATTTTACGTGGCCACAATCCTCGCCCTTACTTCTGTCACGATTTAGACAAATAATTTGTTCAGTCCGCATGAAGGCCTCCTAACTCATCAGTGCAACATATCCGTGAACACAAAAATCAAAGAACCACAGAGGTGAGACAACGGTGAGGACTCGACAGCAAGAAACCACTGAAATGCTGGAGCAAAAGAAAACCAATAGTTAGACTCCGATGGGCCCGACCAGACGGCATCAGTAAGCCTAGGACGCCTAATTACACTCTCCTGGAGCCCATATCTGTTGGTCTGAATATTGATATTTGTCATTTGTCTATGGATTAATGATTTTGGATTAACGCTTTGTACTACGACCTAAACTACATGTTAAGTAAGAAGAAACTTTAAGTGGTCAGCTACATAAATCCTGCCAATGATTTCCCTGGGTTCCATTTGGCCACGCCTTTGGCTTATTAGCTCCCATAGGTTTATAATGGGAAAAAACTGGAAAAAAAATCTTTTCAGAATTCTTCTCAGAAACCATAAGGACCAAAGCTTAGATACTTAGTTTGTAGCAACTTTATGTGAATGTACATAAGTCCTGCCAGTCATGTCCTGGTAATGCAACGGGGTTCAGTAGCTGCCACAGATTTTTACTAGGATTAACTTCAAAACTCTTCTCTCAAACCATAACTTCCAGAGCTTAGATATTTAGTTTGTAGCAACGTTAAGCGTTCACATACATAAATCCTGCCGACCATGATATTAGGGACCAAATTTGCCACGCCCAAGGGCTAATTGCCTCGAATAGACTTATAATGGAATAAACTTAAAAAATTCTTCTCCTCTGAAACCGTATGGCCCACAGTATTAATATTTAGTCTGTAGCAATTTTTAGTGGCCACCTTGATGAATCCTGCCAACAATGTCCTTAGGGTCCAGATTGGCTGGTTGGCTCCGATAGACTTATAAGGAAAAAAAACTTCAAACATCTCTGAAACCACAAGGCATGTAGTTTAGATATTCACTATGTACCAACATTGGGTAGTCAGCTGCATAGAACCTGCCAATTATACCCCTGGGGTCAACATTGGCCAAGCAAGGGACTCTTGAAAACTCTATAAGGACCAGAGTGTAGATATTTATTGACTGTGTAGCAATATTTAGTGGTCACGTACATCAATCTTGCCAAGCATGCCCCTAGGGTTCATATTGACCAAGCAACATAAATTCTGTCATTCATACCTTTGGGATCAGAACTTGGTGGTACTAAGGCCTATGAACTTCAGCCTTTAGCTGAAGAGAGAGCTATAGTAGATAAACATATTTGTCATTCAACAACCAAGTTTGCTGTGTGTGTTACCGAAGGCCAAGACAAGCTTCCAACGCTATACTGGTTACCAAAACATCATAAAAGACCTTACAAATAAAAATCAAAAATGGGTTCCTTTAAGAGCAATGAAAACATTTATAAGAAAGAAGATGGGTCATACTACGTAGTTTCGGCTAATAAAGCCTCATCAGTGACCCTGTAATGATCCGACAAAGAAAGCCAGAGGAAACATACTGCAATTTTGCGAATTTCGAATAGGCAGTCGATACAAAGACTGATATAAATCAAAATGGGGTCAAAATAACTAAAAACCTGTCTAGAATATGAGTCTAAACCAATAATTAATTTCTGATTTCTCAGAATATTCACACTGATCTCAAAGGACCAAAAGTAAAATATAAACTGCACTATGGTTTATTGCAAATTCTAGCTCTTGCACTACTACTGAACTTTCTAAATTAATAACTTCCTGTCTTACTGCTATTAGAACGCATGTGATTAAATATTGTGATAAAGTCTTTGAAAGATCAGGAAGAAATCTGTTTTGGTCTATAAAAAATTCGAATGAGGTTTTAAATAAATTGAAATCCAGACATTTTAGTGCTTCAAGTCAGTCTACTTACGCTTTTTCCACTCTTTACACTACACTTCCTCATAATCTTATAGAAGAAAAGCTTAAAGATTTAATTGAATGCGCTTTTCACAGAAAGGATTATATCTATCTAGCATGTAATGTCAGAAATTTATTTTCCACTTCTTAAGAGCATAAGAATTATACACTTTGGTCATCTCAGAAAGTGTGTGATGCCCTCACCTTTCTACTTGACAATATTTATATCAGATTCGGTACTAAGTAGAAGTAAAGTACAGGGATGTCAAACAAGCAGTTGTTATACAACGAGGAACGAACATCGGTTTAATAATGACCTTCAACAGGTATCTAAAGGATGTCAATTGATGGAACAGTGAAAAGCAATTGTATAAGCAATCCCTGAGGATTGGAAAAATAAGAGCATTAAATGCATGTACGGGGAGACCTTTTACAGCCGCCACACGGCACAAACAAAACAGCCCTGATATGCAAAGTAGAAGTAAAGTACAGGGATGTCAAACAAGCAGTTGTTATACAACGAGGAACGAACATCGGTTTAATAATGACCTTCAACAGGTATCTAAAGGATGTCAATTGATGGAACAGTGAAAAGCAATTGTATAAGCAATCCCTGAGGATTGGAAAAATAAGAGCATTAAATAAGTTATTTAGACAAAGTGTGGGTATTCCGATGGGTACGAATTGCGCACCTCTGGTGGCTGATCTGTTCTTGTATTGTTATGAAAGAGACTACATGTTGTCGCTTTCCATTGATAACCCATCTGAAATTATTGAAGCGTTTAGCTCCACTTCTAGATATTTAGATGATTTATTTAATAATGATAATACCTATTTCGATGGTTTGATCAGTCAGATTTACCCCCAAGAACTTCAGTTAAATAAAGCAAATTCTTCTGATACCGAGGCCCCGTTTTTGGATTTACATCTATCTATTGTAGATGGGTTTGTTTCGTGCAAAATTTATGATAAACACGATGACTTTGATTTTGAGATTGTAAATTTTCCTTTTTTGATTGGTGATGTTCCTCGTGCGCCATCTTATGGCGTTTATATTTCGCAATTATTTCGATTGGCTAGAGTGTGTAGTCATGTAACTGACTTCAACACTCGTAATGAATTATCAACGGCTAAAATTCTTAATCAGGGCTATCGGTACCATAAATTACGCAAAGCCTCTTCAAAATTTTATAGACGCCATTCTGATTTAATTTCAAAATTCAATATTGGACTTAAATCTCTTCTGCAACAAGGTCTATCGGAACCCGAATTTTATGGTGACTAAGTATATAAATTCAGAAAAATATATAACTGCAATGACTTCAGCACCCAATTTCGTAAAATCATTCTTCGATATAAAAAGATTGGGTACAACATCGATGTTATACGACAGACGGCATGCATGGTAGTTAACCCAATCACGGTTGGCAGCTTTGCTTTCCTCTTTAATTGCACGCCAGTGGGTCAGGCCTCAGATTCTATGACGGTTCCAACGTAAAGGCTTATTGAGAATTAGAGATATCTAATTTAAGGTAAAGTTGGTTTCTGCCTGATGCTCTGTCTCTGGTCGGGCCCATCGGAGTGTAACTGTTGGTTTTCTGTTGCTCCAGCATTTCAGTGGTTTCTTGCTGTCGAGTCCTCACCCTTGTCTAACCTCTGTGGTTCTTTGATTATTTGTGTTCACGGAGATGTTGCACTGATGAGTTAGGAGGCCTTCATGCGGACTGAACAAATTATTTGTCTAAATCGCAACGGAAGTAAGGGCGAGGATTGTGGCCTCGTAAAATCAATTTAAGCCCCCCAGTGGAAATCTTTCCACTGACCGTTCCAAGGCGGTTCTTCTGTGGCGATTTATTTATGTTGTTGTTTGTTACTTACTGTGTGTATCACTTATGTCTTTTTATTTTGGACAGCCATATGACCATTTTGTGGGAAAGTAACTGTCCTTATGGCCTTCCATTGTTAAGGTTTCCATTATGGTCTGGTCGCTTAATGTTTGTGTTTCTTTCCCTTTGGTGTCTTTGATGGGTTGAGTAAGTTAATTGTATCGATTCCTGATCTTTGTTTTACTTCTACTTTTTAACTTGTTGATATTAGCTGTGTTTGTAGAGTATTACTATAGCCAACCGCTGGGGATAAAATGGCAGATTACCAGTTTTGAAGTCATCCAAATAAATGGATGAGGTGGGTTTTGAACCAATCTTGTTTATTTATTATACCACAATAATTTCTTCCATTGCATGTGGACTTCAAGCTAAAGGGCAAAATGAGTTTGGAGATGTTGACTCCCCTGAAAACTATGTTTCTTCATTTTGCAAACACGCCTATACAAATACATTGCCACTTTTTTCACCGTAAAAATGAAAATTTTAAGAAGAAAATTTGTGATATTTTTCTTATTTCTGCTCAAAATACAGATTGTGGGCACTCGTTAGAACCGCTTCATCGAGGCGTTTCTAACGAGTACCCACAATCAATATTTTATAGCAGAAATAAGGAAAATAAGGTATACCCCTGGAAACCCCAGATTTGCTATATAGAAGTGGGGTTAAAGGGGGTCAAAATTATATAGGCGTGTTTTTGTGATGATTACACTCTTCTGAAGTCCATGTCTGTTGATCTGAACTTTGATATTTGCTATTGTCTATGGATTAATGATTTTGGATTAACGCTTTGGTACTACGACCTAAACTTCTTTCTAAAAGGGGCTTAAAATGCTGTTAAATTCATCAATCAGCAGGAAACAGAACAAAATAACTTTTACCTTTCATTCCTGTAATCCGTGATGGGTTCTTGCACAAACAGGGTAGATCCTGATGATCTGTCTTACTGTAACTCCTCGGCTCCCGCCCATCGGGGCTTGAAGAAATATATGGGCTGCATGATGCTTCCACGCAGAGCTTAATCTGACCCGCACACGAGTACTGGTAAACCACTTAGAGGATCTAAGCCTGCCCAGGTAAAGCGGTGGGCACGAGTCGGACCGTCTGTGCTTATAAATCATATTGGTTTCATTGGGCAACAGGGCTTGAGATGTCATTTCATCTCAATGTCTGGTAAAAAGCCCACAAAATTGGAAGCAAAGTCTCCAAAATGACCTTTTACAGTGTTGACAGTAACGGTAAACCTCAAATCAAACAAACAAACAAACAAACTTATCTGTAACCCCGCTGTTTGCCATCCTGTCAAATATTATTGAGTAAAGCCAATATATACCTGAATGTATGTGTCCAGAGTAAAAGAATAAAGAGTCAACTGCCGACACAAAGTGTGGGCCAATCGGAGTCTAACTGTTGGTTTTCTTTTGCTCCAGCATTTCATTTATTTCTTGCTTTCGAGTCTGCACCGTTGTTTCGGCTCTTTGGTTGTTTGATTTTTGTTTTCTCACAGATATTGCACTGATGAGTTAGGAAGCCTTCATGTGGCCTGAACAACCTATTTGTCTAAATCGCAACGGAAGTTCGGTCCCCGCCCATCGGGGTTTGAAGAAATATATGGGCTGCATGATGCTTCCAAGCAGAGCTGAATCCGACCGCACACGAGTACTGGTAAACGGCTTAGAGGATCTAAGCCTGCCCAGGCAACGCAGTGCGAATCGGACCGTCCATGCTTATAAAACCTATTGGTTTCATTGGGCGACAGGGCTTGAGATATAATTTCATCTCAGTGTCGGGTAAAAGTCCCACTAAATTGGAAGCAGCGTCTCCAAAATGATATATGCAGTTTTGACGGGGACGTTAAACCTCAAATCAACCAAGCAACGGAAGTTAAGGCCAGGCTTGCGGCCGCTAAAATCAATTTAAGCTTCAAACATTGAAATACTTTTCACTGACCATCCCAAGGGGGTTCTTCTGTCACGATTTGGTTTTTGTTATGGTTCGTCTTTTAATGTGTGCATCGCTTATATCTTTTTTCTTTTGGATAGCCAATAGGCCATTTTGTGGGAAAGTAACTGTCCTTTTGGCTTTTTGGTATTGATCTTTTCATCAGGGTCTAGTTGTTTCAAGTTTTTGTTGCTTTCCCTTTTGTGTCTCTGATGGGAGCTGTGGGTTAATTGTGTGGCTCGATGGTATCGATTCCTGATCATTGCCTTCACTTAAATTTTGAGTGGGTTAAAGTAACGGACATAAAGATCACCAGCTATCTCTTCATTCAGTGAAAAAGAACAAATATGGGGCCAGTTGTTCAGAACCAACGATGTCGTTAGTTAACATACCGTTTAAACTTTGATCCTGTATTTTGGCAAAAATGCATAAATCTTTGTTGACAAATATAAGTAGCTGTTGCAAACCATACTCACATATTTCTAACAAGAATACCAGAATATTAGATGTGTACCACTAACGAGCTTTTTAGTGGTATGATGGGGTGGTAAGGCTGACAGTGCTTTGAACACAGCTAAAAATAAAGCCAAAATACAGAATCTTAAGGGTAGTGAAACAGATACTCGCAACAACTAAAGAAAGGAACAAATGTTCAGTTTATAAAATAATTGCTCATATCAGACAATGATGCATGGATAAGTTAAATTCTTTTCACTGACCGTTCCAAGGCGTTTCTTCTGTTGCGGTTTATTTTTGTTATGGTTTGTCTTTGACTGTGTATCGCTTATATCTTTTTGTTTTGGATAGCCAATTGGCCATTATGTTGGAAAGTAACTGTACTTTCGGTTTTTCCCTATTGTTGTTTCCATTAGGGTCTAGTTATTTATTTAGTATCTGTGTTTCTTTCCCTTCTGTGTCTCTGATGGGAGCTGTGGGTTATTTGTTTCGATTCCTGATCATTGCCTTCACTACTATTTAATAACCCTTTCATAAAGTCAAGTGTTTGGCAACGAGATAACCAAAGTTAACAACTCCTAGCATGTTGACGTGATGTGGCCATATCTTGCCTGTTGTGGTACGCATCTGGCCTCAACATGCCACAACTCAAAGCTTATCGGCAAGAGCCTGTGAGAATTTTAACTATTTTAAAATTGTCGGGACGACTCGTAGTCGAAGTGGGCGGAGCATACCTCATACTGATCTCGTAACTAATTCGTAGCATGACGTGTTAATCTCTTTGTTATGTCGTGGGATGTCGTGCAGATTTAATCTGGCTGTTAGCCGCTATAACATACTGCGAGCTAGGAACAAGATGCAGCGATATAATGTCGAGATATTGTTGAGATACCTGGGTTGGCTATGGCACTGCTACAAGTAGAAACGATAACTGTACAACTTAGTCCGAGTATGTAGGAGTTACGGCGAGATTACGTTTTACATGTATGAAAGCAATAAATACATGTTTTCCTGATTGTCGCAGAAATGTCTTTACTCGTAGACCAGTTTTGGCAAAAAAAAAAAGAGCAAAGACTCGCGCAAATTCGTACGATATGCGTTGATACCTTTTGACTGTGTGTTGGGGTATAAGCCAAATACAACCTGGATGTGCTGTATCTAAACGTCCATTGTGTGCCATTTCAGACACCACTGGATTGCCCTTAGCTGATGTCAGACAGAAAGAAGAACCATCTTGTAGTTATACTGATGTTGATGGTACAGAAATTCTTACAAGTGGAAGCAATCCGGTTGAAAAGGTATACTGTATTATGCGAAACGAGTATATAAAGGAAGTGCATGCAATGGCTTCACTATCTCTCTGAAAGGGGTGTATTTATTTCAGACGGGAAACCCTTCAAAGGATACCTTGGCAAACTGTGCAGTCCTAATCAGACGCAGCAGGACACGGCATCTGATAAAGATGTGCATTTTGCTGACAAGTTTTTCGTTCAAAATAAAATGATAAAACAAAAAATAGTAATTTGGATGAAGAGGTTATATTTTCGATGCAGGACTATGTAGTGCTCAAGTATTTTTCCAGGCCTGACTAGATAGTTTCGGCCAATTAGGCCTCATCAGTGATCCTCAGATATTTCAAAATTCAATGTAATCAGTAATCTTAAAGGACAAGAAAATATAAACTACACTGATGAAGGGTAGGGAGACTTTTTCAACCACCACATATTCTCTTACTACCACATGTAGTGATAAGCTTTATCCACAGTCTATATATTGTCATGATATTATATGACTACGAAATTCCTTTTTAAATAGACTCAACATTGACTAATGGGCCTGACAACCCGTAAATGACAAATGGACTTGACTAATAGGCCTGAAATCCCTTGATTGACAAATAGACATGACCAACATGTAGCAGTTGCAGAGTCTACCAGCATACAGTAGATTAAGGAAACCTATTCCATTACTTTCCATTTAGGGAACACCTTTCCCCTCCCGCCTTATTTTGCTGACGAAATTCATTTTGATATTGCAACGCCACAATTCAAGCCTCTTCAATATGTGGCTCCAAGAGTTCTTATTGTTGTTGATTGACAAGATTTTGATTTTTGCAAATTTAGTACTTGTTTAATTATTTTCTGAGCAAAAATGCACCATCGGTTCTGGGTTCTAGGTTAACTTTGGTTGTCTGTAGTTGTTCGTTGTTATGTATTTCATACTCTGTAACCAATGGTTGTGCTTGTTAATAATTTTATAACTTTAATTCCTGACCTCAGTAGCTAAGTCAGATGCGCATCTGACTGTTGATCAGGAGGACCTGCCAGGCTCTGCAACATTCTTTCGTGTAGATTTATCTTTTCTCTCCCTTCTGTTGATTTAAAAAGGACAGTGGTCAGTTTATGGCGAAAGAATGGGAATCGAGACAATTCATCGACAAGACAATTCATCGACACGGTTTTTGGAGACAATTCATCGACACAATTGAAGACAACTCATCAACACTTTTTGAAGACAATTCATCGACACATTATTATGTTGAAATTATACAAAAGCTGATAAAATGAAGACAATGTTTTGAAAATAAAATTATCTATTATCACGTTTATGATCAAAATTACGAATTTAGAAAAATTTAATTCAATATTTTGGCTTATTGACCATTTTAACCGCAATAGTTTGCCTCGTCAGAATTGATGTCGCAAAACAGAGACTGTCGGGGAGCTGTCTCAAAGTAATTGAGGATAGCATGTAGCTTTTAGGATGCTGATTGCTATGTAGTGGCAGTATTGATAGTACGACCACTGGAGTTGAAGGATAATTTAGCCTCGAGATTTGTACAATTCGCATTTAGATACCTAATTCTGATCATGAGATATAAACCGTGTTGGTGAATTATCATCTAGATAATAAGCCCATGCGATGGACCTTGATTAATCCCACTTTAGGGGTAAAGTTCAGTTTAACCATTTTTGTACCAAATGGAATCCTCCTCCTTATATATAGCATGAGTCCATTTAAAATATAGGGTTGTCAGGCTGTGTTTTCAACTAATTTGTTTTGGAAAATAGCTGAACTTTTTGCAAACAGTGTAGGCCCTGATCAGACGCCGCAGAATCAGACGCCGCATTCTGCGGCGTCTGAGCTGAGCCTACACTGTTTGCCAGGGTACCCGTTTTGGGGTATATGGTACTAAATGGGTTAAATGGGATTATGTTTACGTTTCATATGTCTGCCTATAATCGTTAGGCGTTATCGTTTGAATCGTTTTGATTTGAGCAGGATCTTATTTAATGCTGAAAATTTAGGGGAAAAAGTGCAAACATACATGTAACTCACAATCAAGCTTCACTTGCCATCTTTTTTATTTTGATTATGAAAGTTTTGAATAATATTCGACCAAGTTCCGTATACATTTTCTTTTATGCGGTTAAAAGGGTCAATAAGCCAAATATTGAATTAAGTGTTTCTAAATTCGTTATTTTGATCATAAACGTGATAAAAGATCATTTTATTTTCAAAACAGTGTCTTCATTTTATCAACTTGTGTATAATTTCAACATAATAATGTGTCGATGAATTGTCTTCAAAAAGTGTCGATGAGTTGTCTTCATTTGTGCCGATGAATTGTCTCCAAAAACCGTGTCGATGAATTGTCTTGTCGATGAATTGTCTTGTTCCCAAAGAATGTGCACTGCACTGGTTAACCGCTTAGGTATAAGCCTGCCCTGGAAAAGTGTGGATATGTAAACTTACCCGCTCAAAAATGACCAAAAATAGTGTTGCCATGGCCGTTAAACTCCAATACAAACAAACAAAAATGAGCACTGTAATTAAAAGGAATTCGTTTTGAGATTTGGTTCTTCCATTTTCATCTTTAAATATTATG
This sequence comes from Lucinisca nassula, assembly GCA_963580285.1. Classification (NCBI taxonomy): domain Eukaryota; kingdom Metazoa; phylum Mollusca; class Bivalvia; order Lucinida; family Lucinidae; genus Lucinisca; species Lucinisca nassula. The sequence continues at coordinate 9,848,612 of OY757011.1, read as the reverse complement.
GTTATGGCGAGGTGGTATTCTCAGGTTTTGTTTGTTTGTTGATTTGAGGTTTAACGTCCCCGTCAAATCTGTAAAGGTCATTTTGGAGACGTTGCTTCCAATTTTGTGGGACTTTTACCCGACAATGAGATGAAATGACATCTCAAGCCCTGTCGCCCAATGAAACCAATAGGGTTTATTAGCATGGACTGTCCGCCTCGCACCGCGGTTCCTGGACAGGCTTAGATCCTCTAAGCGGTTTACAAGTACTAGTGTGCGGGCCGGACTCAGCTCTGCATGGAAGCATCATGCAGCCTATATATTTCTTCAAGCCCCTATGGGCGAGAGCCGGGTATTCTCTATGTATTTCATGTATCCTAACCATAAAATGCAACTCATTCCACCCTCTGTAAACAATATGTCGTCTTGACAGTTAGGTAATTCCAGCATAAAATTATAAATACCATGTCGCCCTGCTCAATCCAAATTGCTCTGAAAGAGACTGCGAAGCTGCCAGAAGAATATGTAGCAGACGGCCTGAAATACCGAAAGTTATCTAGATTTTAAATCAGAAAATATCTTTCTGTCACAAATCAATGGATTCGAGATAACAATTGGGAGAGCTTAGTTTGATTTTTATCTACTGATATGGTAGCATTTTAAAATTTCCTTGTTCATGCCTTGCACTGCATGCTTGATTTCCCAGATACCAGTGCGAACTACACTACTTGTATGCATGACTAGCCTCTACCGAAAGCATTAACACATGGCGTCTGTATGCTCACTTTTGAATGGAATCTGTCAAATGGGTTAAAAACTGATATTTTGGTCAGTAAGCCAGTAAGGCAAATATCAACCCAGTCTACTGATAAAGGTTACCAGTGGTTGATAAAAACAGTTTTAAATACTGTGTCGGTTTTTTGACCTGGATTAAAATAGAAGTGAAGGCAATGATCAGGAATCGATATAGTTAACCCACATCTCCCATCAGAGCCACCACAGGGAAAGAAACGCAAACATTCAATACCTAGACCCTAATAGAAACGCCAATAGCAGGTGGCCAAAAGGACAGTAACTTTCCAACAAAATGGCCAATTGACTATCCAAAGCGATACACACACTCCAAGTCAAACATTTACAAAAATAAACCGTGACTGAAAAACAGCCTTGGTACTGTTCACTCAGGGGCTTAAATCGATTTTATGTGACCGCAGTCCTGCTTTTGATTCTGTCGCGATTGAGACAAATAAAGTGTCCAGTCGGTAAGAAGGCTTGTGTTTCTTTCCCTTTGGTGTCTCTGATGGGAACTGTGGGTTGACTGTATCGATTCTTGATCATTGCCTTCACTTCTATTTTCCTAACTTACCAGAGCAACATCTGTGAGAACATAAAAATAAAACAATCACAGATGAGAAACACACTGAGGTCCTGACAGCAACAAACCACTGAAATGCTGGAGCAAAAGAAAACTAACAGTTAGACTCCGAAAGGGCCCAACCACAGACCTAGCATCAGGTACCAACCAACATTACATAAGTAAGCCTTTGCGCTAGAACTGTCATAGAATCTGAGGCTTGACCAACCGACGAAGCAAAGTTATCAACCTTAATTGTGTTAACTACCATGCATGCAGTAGGTCATATTAATATTTATTTTGTATTCAATCATTTAAATCGAAGATTGATTTTAAGATATGGGTTACTGAAATCAATGCACGTATATATATTTCTGAATTTATATACTAGTCACCGTAAAATTCGTATTCAAATTGATCTTGTTGCAGAAGAGATTTAAGTCCAACATTGAATTTAAATTGGAGTGACGTCTATAAAATTTAGAAAAGGCTTTGTGAGTTTATGCTACCGATAAAAATAGAAGTGGAGGCAGTGATCAGGAATCAATACAATTAACCAACAGCTCCCATCAGAGACTCTGAGACACCAAAGGGTAAGAAACACAAACATGAAATAACATAGCCTAATGGAAACATCAATAGCGGAAAGCCAAACCCACAAAATGGCAAATAGGCTATCCAATACAAAATAATATAACCAGCACAAACACCCAAAGACAAACCATAACAAAAATAAACCGCAACAGGAGAACATCCAAGGAACGGTCAGCGGAAACGAATTCCACTGGCGGGGCTTAAATCAATTTTACGTGGCTACAATCCTCGCCCTCACTTCTGTCGCGATTCAGACAATTTGTTCAGTCTACATGAAGGCCTCCTAACTCATCAGTGCAACATTTCCGCGAACACAAAAATCAAACAACCACAGAGCTGAAACAACGGTGAGGACTCGACAGCAAGAATCGACTGAAATGCTGCAGCAAAAGAAAACCAAAAGTTAGACTCCGATGGACCCGACCAGAGACAAAGAATCAGGTACCAAAAATAAAGTGCGACAGAAGAACCGCATTGGAATGGTCAGCGGAAACGAATTCAACTGGGGAGAAGTTTCAAGACTTGTTATGGTTTGTCTTTGGGTGTTTGTGATGTTTATATTGTTTTATTTTGGATAGCCTATTGGCCAGTTTGTGGGAAAGTAACTTCTTTCCCTTTGGTGCCTCTGATGGGAGCTGTGGGTTGATTGTATCGATTCCTGATCATTGCTTTCACTTCTATTTTGATATTATTTTCATTCTCGTCAGTTAAATTTGGGGTGGGGGAACCCTTAAAAATAAACAGGGTCGCTGTAATACGAACAGACAGTTCTTGCTCTATGGCATGATAGCTTGATTCAAAAACTGCAACCAGACATAATTTCTCAATCACTCGCAAATAATTTTTTATTCAATACTCAGTACCTAGAAGTTGAGAAACATGATTTCAGATTCAGAACCTCATACATTAGTGAGAAACAGAAATGACTTTGAAATGAGCATTAGTCTGCAGATAAGCATGACCCTGATATTACAGAGAATTTTCTCACGACTGGAGAACGATATTTAGAGCAAATGACGGCTGTTTCCCTGCATGTCAGAGAAAACATACTAGGGATAAGTGAGCATCCATTATTTCAAGACTTTGATATCAAGATCAAAATGTTAAATTAAAAAAAGGCAGAAAACTAACAGCCATGGGGTCCGGGTTATGTTCCGGGTCATGCTCCATCACTCCAATTCATAAAACGTCATGTATCTCAGAAACAGTTATGATCCCCGCCTCTAAACCAGATATTTTCTTGTTCCTTATGGCAAGACTAATCCATTCACACCAACCTGGGGATCTCTTTGTACTGGGGCAATGTGCTGGGATAATGCTTACCCCTCCACTTCATAAAATGCCATATATCATGGAAGCCATTCGGAACCCCACCCCATAATCCAATATATTCTTGTTCCTCATGATTGGACACATTCAATCACACCAACTTGTGGTGTTCACAGTGGCTGTGCCTCCCCCTCCATTTCATAAAAGGGCCTCATATCTCAGAAACCGTTCAGATCCCCACCCCTAAACCATATATATTCTTGGTCCTTATGATAAGACACATTCAATGACAACAATCTTGGGCTTTCCTGGTGTCCAATGTGGTCATTCCTCAGCCCTGCCACTGCCAAAAAAGCCTTATATCTCTGGAACTCTACAAATCCCCACTCATGAACCATATATATTGAAGTTTCTTATGATTTGCGCACTCACTGATAACAACCAGGGCTCCGTTTGGTCCATGCCGCATCCCTCCACGTCATAAAATGCCTAATATTTGAGCTACAGAGTCCACATGGGTGATTATTCTGTTATGGGGGTTTGTTTAGGGATTTTATAATCGGTTGATTGAAATCATATCATTTTAAAATACATGGCTGCCACTAGCCTGCCACTGCCCGTCAGTGCTCTGTTGAGTAAAGTGGTTGTTGGGTCTTTTTTTTTTATTACACTTCCATTCCTTTTCCTCTTTATCCTCTGTTCTTCACTTTTGTCTACTCTGCTATCGTTCCCTCATTCCTCTTCCTCTCCATAAAGGGTAGTGTTAATAATTCGCAGGAACTGTAAAAGCTAGACGCCTTAAACAAGGTATACTTGGCAATGATGATGACTTGAATCGTGTGAGAGACAATGGGCTTCCTCAGCTTTATTTTCGTCTGTTCTTTCATTCTTCGTTCTCTCCAAATAGGCCAAGGTTAACCTTTTCGTCAAAGATTTCTGTAGAACTATGAAAGCTAGAAGCCTAATACTTGGTATGCAATCCAATAATGGTGACATGCATTGTGTAAGAGATAGTGGGCTTTCTTGGCTTTTTTTGTTCATTTGTTGTTTCATTCGTCTTTCATTCTGTACATACCTACTAAAAAGAGAAGCGATCTGGAATTATGCCATCAGATCCCAAATTCTTCCCACAATATCACTAGGGAAAGAAGTCAAAACATGGAGTGATGACAGTAAACAAAACGGACACATAAAGCGAGTCACTTTTCCAAATAGGTGGTGAATCAGAAAATCCAAACCTAACTAAAAAGGAGCAATGCACATAAGACGGGAATGAATCAGAATCACCAGCATACATTAATGACATACATTAAACTGGGAGAACAAACGTAACCAAAATGAACAAGCAAAAAAGGGAGAAGAATCAGAATCATCAACTTTAGAACATATATGATTATGGAAAGAATCAGAACCACCAACACAAAACATGAAGGAACCACAGCAAAAGCACTGATTTGGAACGGTCAGTAAAATTACTGGTGGGTTTAAGTTACCTTTACGGGATCCCGTCCCTCACCATCACTTTCACTGTGGTTCAATAAAGTATTTGTTTGTTGCGCATGAATCAACTGGGTAAAGAAAGAAATCATAATTAAAGCCAAGTTGACACAAGGATGAGAACTCAACAGTAAAACGTGATTAGCCATCCGGTGCTGAACACAACATCACAGGAACACTGGGGCAAAGGAAAACCAACAGTTGGACCCCGTTTGACCAAGCAACGGACATAAAAGTTCCGGCTACGACAGACTAATAAATATCTTTAAGCCAAAGCCATCAGGATGTCTGAACACCAATCCAACGGCGTGCAAATAAAGAGGAAAGCATAATGTCTGGCCGTGATCGGGTCACACACATTGCATGCAGGTGCAGACTGTTGAATAGAACTACTATACTTCTTAATCAGGGTTATCGGTATCATAAACTACGCAAAATAGAAGTGAAGGGAATGATCAGGAATCAATGCAATTAATTAAAGCTCCCATCAGAGACACCAAAGGGAAAGAAGCACTACATGAAACAACTAGACCCTAATGGAAACATCAATAGCAGAAAGCCAAAAGGACATTTACTTTTCCACAAAATGGCCAATAGGTTATCCAATACAAAATAAAATAAGCGATGCACGCACTCAGACAAACCATAATAAACACAAACCGCAACAGAAGAACACCCTTGGAACGGTCAGTGAAACATATTCCACTGGGGGGCTTAAATCGATTTTACGTGGCCACAACCATCGCCCTTATTTCCGTCGTGATTTAGACAAATGTGTTCATTTCGCATGAAGGCGTCCTAATTAAGGATGTCCACGGTCAGGGAAAAAGTCAGGGAAAAGTATTTTTTCAAGGTCAGGGAATTGTCAGCGAAATTTGAAATTGGTCAGGGAATTTTGAAATTTTAGCAAAAGTCAGGGAAAAGTCGGGGAATTTTGAAAAAATATGTCCATGAATTATAAAAAACATCAAAAATAAAGGCTAAGGCAGTTTCTTCATGTTTGGCTTTTACGTTGATAATAATTATTATAATAATTATAATAACAATAATGTCTTGTTCTCTTCTAAAATATTGCATTAGGTAAATCATTCTTTGAGAAGAAACTAAAGGGTGGTAAGGGTTGGCTATAGGGGAGGAGGAGCCCAACAGATCTCTTTGTATTTGGACATGCATTTTATTAGCTCACCTGAGCCGAAAGCTCTTGTGCGGTAATGATATGCCAAAGCTCTGGCGTCTGGCGTCCGTTCACATTTTCAAATAAGTATATCTTTCAAGCAAATAGGCCAATCATGATTAAATTTCATATGAAGCATTATCAGGTAGGGGGAAAAGATGCTTAATGTCTTGGGGCAGATCAGATGGAAACTGTTGTTGCCATGGCAATATAAATCTCCCATAGACTAACAATGGGAAAAAACTTAAAAAAAACCTTCTCCTCTGAAACCACAAGGCTCAGAGCTTATATATTCAATATGTAGCAACGTCAAGTGGTCCTCTTCATAAATCATGCCAATCGTGACCCTGGGGTCCAAATTGGCCTCGCCCCGGGGCTCCTTAGCTTCCATAGGCTTATAATGGGAAAAAAAAGCTTCAAAATTCTTCTCCAAAACCATAAAGCCCATAGCTAAGATATTTAGTAAGTAGCAACGTAAAATGGTCACCTACATAAATCCTGCAAAACATGCCCCTGCGGTCAGGATTGGCCACGACCCGGGGCTCATAAGCTCCCATAGACTAACACTATAACAAACTTTAAAATGGTTTTTTCTGAATCCACAAGGCCCAGAGCTAAGATATTTAGTAAGTAACAATGTCGAGTGGTCCCCTACATAAATCCTGCCAATCATGCCCCTGAGATCCAAATTGGCCACGCCCCAGGGCTCCTTAGCTTCCACAGACTTATAATGGATAAAAAGCTTCAAAAAGCTTCTTCTCAAAAAAAACATAGATCTTTACTTTGTAGCAACGTAAAATGGTCACCTACCTGAATCCAACCATTTGTACCAATCATGCCCCTGAGATCAGAATTGACCACACCCTGGTGCTCATAAGCTCCCACAGACTTACAATGAAAAAACTTTAAGGCCCAAAGCTTAGATATTTAGTATGTAGCAAAGTCAAGTGGTCCCTTATATAAATCCTGCCAATCATGCCCCTGGGTTCCAAATTGGCCAGGCCCCGGGGCTCCTAAGCTCCCAATTTTCAAATAAGTATATCTTTAAAGCCAGTTGTCCAATCATGATTAAATTTCATGTGAAGCTTTATCAGGTAGGGTGAAAAGAAGCAAACAAAATGTTTTGGGGCAGATTAGATGGAAACTCTTGTTGCCATGGACATATCTCCCATAGACTTACAATGGGAAAAAACATAAAAAAATCTTCTACTCTGAAACCACAAGGCACAGAGCTTAGATATTTAGTGTGTAGCAATGTCAAGTTGTTCCCCTACATAAATCCTGTCAATCATACCCCTGTGGTCCAAATTGGCCACAACCTGGGGCTCCTTAGCTTCCATAGACTTATTATGGAAAAAAAAAACTTCAAAAATCTTCTTCTCCGAAACCATTAAGCCCATAGCTAAGATATTTGGTATGGAGCAGTGTAAAATGATCACCTAAATCCTGCCAATCATGCCCCTGGGGTCAGAAGCTCCAATAGACTTGCAATGAAAAATAAAAAAAAAAAAATCTTCTTCTCTGAATCCACAAGGCCCAGAGCTAAAATATTTAGAACGTAGCAAGGCAAGGCGGCCCCTTACATTGATCCTGCCAATCATGCCCCGGGGGATCCAAATTGGTCTCTCATAGATTAATAAAGGAAAAAGCTTAAAAAATTTCTTCTCTGATACCATAAAGCCCATAGCTTAGATATTTACATTGTAGCCATGTGAATTGGTCAGCTATGAGAACATATATCCTGCAAATCATGCCTGTGAGGTCAAAAGTGGCCTAGCCCCGGGGCTCATTAGCTCCATAAATTAAAAATGGAAAACACTTTGAGATCATAAGACCCAGATGTTAGATATTTAGTATTTAGCAATGTCAAGTGCTCACCAACATAAATCCTGCCAATCATGCCCCTGGGGTCCAAAATAACCATGCTCCAGGACTCATTAGCTCCCATGGACATGAAAAAAACTTCAAATTCTTCTCTGAAACCATAAGGCTCTGAGCTTAGATATTTCATATATAAGAATGCTAAGTGTTCATCTATATAAATCCTACCAATCATGCCCCTGGGCGCCAAGTTCGCTACTCTTCAGGGCTCATTAGCTCCCACTTGACTTATCATAATAATAAAAAAAATAAAAACTTTAAAAATCTTCTTCTCTCAAACAATAAGGCACAGAGCTTAAATATTCAGTATGTTATCCTACCAACCATGTCCCTACGGTCCAAATTGACTATACCATGGGCCCCATTAGCTCCTATAGAGGCCTCTGTGGTGTAATGGTTATGCAATCCGCCTGATAAACAAACGATCGCAGGATAGATCCAGGGCTTCTCCAGACTTCCAGTCTTTAAACTGAGGTCCTGTCTCGGTATCAACTTAGCTGTTGGTGGAAAGTAAGACTAAAACCCACTCACTCATTAGCTCCTGTAGACTAATAATATGAAAAATTGAGAAATCTTCTTCTGAATCTATAAGGCCCTGAGATTAGATATTTAGTATTGTTGCAACATCAATTGGCCATCAGCATAAATCCTGCCAACCCTATGGCGTCCCTTGGCTCATTATCTCCCACTGATTTATAATTGGAAGAACTTCAAAAAATCTTCTGCTGAGACAAATAGCTTTCAAAAATGTTCCTCGTGTGAGCGGTTAGGCTCATTGAGCCTCTTGTTTCATCCAACAATACAAATGACTTGTGTAAATACATGTACATGTATGTGTTTGAAAAAAGAAAAATACAAAATAAATTCAAGGGAAAAAACAAACTTAAAAAACAACAAAGCAAACAAAAACATATTTAAAGAGTAAGACAATAACAGCTGGTATTGTAAAAGGAGGAAAGGGTTGGCTGTAGGGGAGGAGGAGGCCAACAGATGTTAGAACTTAATGTGCAAAGTGTCAAAAACGTTGGTCAGGGAAATTCGATTTTAGTCAGGGAAAAGTCAGGGAATTTGCTTTACTCAAATTGTGGACACCCTGTAATTCATCAGTGCAGCATCTCCGTAAACACAAATATCAAACAACAACAGAGATGAAACAACGGTAAGGACTCGACAGCAAGAAACCACTGAAATGCTGGAGCAAAACAAGACCAACAGTTAGACTCTGATGTGCCCGGCCAGAGACAGAGCATCAGGCATCAACCAGCATTACATAAAGTTAGATACTCGCAAAATTTTCAGTAAGCCTTTAAGCTGGAACCATCATAGAATCTGAGGCCTGACCAACCGACTTGTAATTAACGAGGGAACCAAAGTTGCCAACCGTGATTGGGTTATCTACCCTGTATGCAGTCTGTCGTATAACATTTCTGTTGTACCCTTTTTTTATATTGAAGATTGATATTACGAAATTTCCAGTAAATATGGCGAACGAGGAAAATCACCATTCTAAAATGGGAAGTTAACTATATTTAAATTGAAGGCTTATCATAAATTTTAGCAGAAACAAAACCATTTGAAATGTTCAATTGCAAATACAAAAACTGGGTTTCGATATCAGAAGTATTGGCTTTGTTTAACTCCAGCTCAGATGAATAAATTTGATTGACCGGTCCTTCAAAGTAGGGGTTGTCAATATTTTAAAGATCTTCTAAATATCTTTTTCATAACAAAACAACGCCCATAGGGGCTTGAAGAAATATATGGGCTGCATGATGCTTCCACGCAGAGCTGAATCCGGCCTGCACACTAGTACTGGTAAACCGCTTAGAGGATCTAAGCCTATCCAGGAACCGCGGTGCGAGGCGGACCGTCAATGCTAATTAACCCTATTGGTTTCATTGGGCGACAGGGCTTGAGATGTCATTTCATCTCAATGTCGGGTAAAAGTCCCACAAAATTGGAAGCAACGTCTCCAAAATGACCTTTACAGTGTTGACGGGGACGTAAAACCTCAAATCAAACAAATCATAACAAAACAAAAATAAATCAGCTACAGACAGTTTGTATCGATTGGTATTCTACGATATGTCTATAACTATATGCATATTTATGTCAACTATTTCGTCAAAAGATTGCTCCGGAACTACAAGAGTTAGAAGCCTCAAACTTGATATGCAATTCAAAAATGACGGCTTACAATGTGGAAGACACAATGGGCTTTCTCGGCTGTATGTTCTTCTGTTCTCGCGTTCGTTTTTTTACATATATGCCGATGTTAAATTTTTCGCCAAAGATCTCTCAGGAACTATGAAAACTAAACTAGAAGCATGCTATGCCAAGATGATGACTGACATTGTGTAAGAGGCAATGAGCTTTCTTTTGCTTTTTTGTTAATTTGTTCTTTCATTCTTTATTCTCGCCATTTTCGCCAATGTTGAATTTATCGTCAAAGATTTCTTAGGAACTACAAGATCTAGACCCTCAAACCTGGTTTGCAATGCAATAATTATTACTTACATTGTGTTCAAGACAATGGGCTTTTTTGGCTTAGGTGTTCATTTGTTCTTTCACTCTTCTTCTATTCCATATTGGCCAATTATAAACTTTTTCAAAGATTTCTCAGGAACTACAGAAGCTAGAATCCTCAATCTTATTTTGGTGAATCCGTTCCACTGATACCGGCCCCGATAGCTCAGTTGGTAGAGTGTCTGCTCCGGGGAAGGGAGGTCACGGGTTCGATCCTGGGCAGCGACATACCAATGTCTTTAAAATGGTACTAGCTGCTCCTCGCTTGGCACTCAGATATACGGGGTAGAGCTAGGACTGGTCGACCCAGGGTCAGGATAATGTCACTGGGTGTGGTATCATGTAATGTGTCTGGGACATGATACTTCAGTGAGGCAGCACTATAAAAATGAGCATTGAGCTCCCTGTCGCAACCAGACACCGTCGTGATATGACTGAAAAAATTTTGAAAGCGACGTTAAAACCCGAATTCACACACACACACACTCGTTCCACAAACAATTTCAAGGCGGATCTTCTGTCATGGTTTATTTTTGTATCGGTTTGTCTCTGAGTGTGTGTATGGCTTATATTATTTTGTTTTGGATAGCCAATTTTGTTGGAAATTGACTGTCCTTTTGGCTTTCCACTATTGGTGTTTTATTAGGGTCTAGTTATTTGATGTCTCTGGTGGAAGGTGTTGGTTTATTGTATCGAATCCTGATCATTGCATTCACATCTATTTAGCATGTGATGCAGTAAATGATGATTTATATGGTGTAAGAGGCAACGGGTATTCTCGACTTATTTATTCATTTGTTATTTCATTCTTCTTTCTCTCCATATAGGCCAATGTTAAGAATTTTTGTCAAAGATTTCTCGGGAACCACAAACAGCAAGCCTTAAACATGGTATGAAATGCCATGATGATCACTTATATAGTATGTGTGACAATGTGCTATCTAGGCTTAATTGTTCTTTCATTCTTCATTCTCTCCATAAAGGCCAGTGTTAAAAATTCTCGGCAAAGACTCCCCAGGAACTGTAAGTAAAAGCTAGAAGCCTTAAACTAATATGCAGTGATGATGACTTGTATCGTTTAAGAGACAATGGGCTTTCTCGGCTTTTATCGGTTTGCCTGTTGTCTGATTGTTCATTCTCTCCATGTAGCCAACGTTAAATATTTTGTCAAAGATTTCTCAGGAAGTATGAAAACTAGAAGCCTCAAACTTAGTATGCTGTGAAATAATGGTGTCAGCCTCGATAGCGCAGTGGTTAACGCGTTCGACTCAAGATCAAGAGGTTGTGCGTTCCAATCCGGCTCCCAGTATTGAGGTGTGTCCTTGGGCAAGACACATAATGACACTGCCTCGCTCCACCCAGGTGTAAATTGGTAGCAGTGGTGTTATAGTCACTGCCGCTTTCTCACGCGCGTGAAAACATCCGGAATTAGTGTTTTGTCCTTAGGGCCTTCCTTTGTTTAGGTTTCCATTATGGTTGGTCGCTTCATGTTTGTGCTTCTTTCCCTTTGGTGTCTTTGATGGGTGGAGTCAGTTAATTGTATCGATTCCTGATCTTTGTTTTACTTCTACTTCGAGAGAAATTAAATAAGCTTGAAGCTTCCATCACAATCGAACTAAAATAAATTAGTATAAACTAAATAATGGTGACTTATAATGTGCAAGAGGCAGTGGGCTTCCTTTGCTTACATGTTTATTTGTTCTTTCATTCTTTTATTTCATGTATGCCAATGTTATATATTTCGTCAAAGATTTCTATGGAAATATAAAAGCTAGAATCCTCAAAGTTAGCCCTTTACACAAACCGAACAAATACTTGTTTGAACCACAGTGAAAGTGAGGGTTGGGATCCCGTTAACTTAAACCCACTAGGACCTTTTTACTGACCGTTCCCAGTCGGTCCTTTTGCTGTGGTCCCTCCATGTGTTGTGTTGATGGTTTTGATTCTTTCCCCAATATATATATTGTTACGTTGATGATTCTGACCCCACCGCCTTTTAGTTACATTTGTTTGTTTTGGAGTTTAATGGCCCAGTCAATCCTATTTTAGGTCATTACTTGAGCTGGTCAGTTTACCTATTAACACTTTTCCTGGCAGGCTTATACATAAGCGGTTTACCGGTACAGTGCACATTCTTTCGCCAGAAACTGACAGCTGCCCTTCTTGAATCAGCGGAAGGGAGAGAATGACAATAGAAAAGATTTCGTGATCAGTCTACACGAAAGAATGTTACCTACCCAGCAGGTATTGAACCCGCTTCCACATCATCACCAGTCAGACGTGCATCCCATTGAGCTAAGGAGGCCAGCTTTAGATACATTTGTCCTTCCAGTTTAATGTTTGTCATGTTGGTGATTTAGATTCTTTCCCCATTTATGCATATTGCTCCTTTTGAGTTAGCTTTGGACCAAACACGTGTTAAAGAACAATTACTTACTGTTATGAAAGTGACGATACCCACTTTATATTTTTAGCTCACCTGAGCACGAACTGCTCATGGTGAGCTATTGTGATCGGTCAATGTCCGTCGTGCGTCGTGCATCGTGCGTCGTGTGTCGTGCGGCGCCAACAATTTGCTTTAAATGCTAACTCCTCCTAAACCCTTGAGCCAATTTCAATAAAACTTCATAGGAATATTGCTGAGGTGACCCTCTACAAAAATAGCTAAAATTGTTCTGCTCCGCTGAACAAGATGGCCGCCAGAGCTAAAAATAGAAAAATCTTTAAAGGACAACTTCTCCTGTACCTTAAGGCTAATTTCATTCAAACTTTATAGGAACGTTCCTTAGGTGACCCTCAACCAAAATAGCTAAAACGTTTCCGCTCCGGTGAACAAAATGGCCGCCAGAGCTAAAAATAGAAAATTCTTTAAACGACAACTCCTCCTGTACCCTTTGGCCAAATTTATTCAAACTTCATAGGAATTTTGCTTAGGTGACCCTCTACTAAAATAGCTAAAACGGTATTGCTCTGATGAGCAAAATGGCCGCCATAGCTACAAATAGAAAAACATCGTAAATTTGCTTCAAAGACAAACTCCTCCTCCACCCTTGGGCCAATTTGATTCAAACTTCACAGGAATGTTGCCCAAATGACTCCGTACAAAAATAGCTAAGATTGTTGTGCCCTGACAAACAAGATGGCCGCCAGAGCTAAAAATAGAAAAAAATCTTTAAACGACAATTCCTCCTGTACCCTTGGGACAATTTTATTCAAACTTCATAGGAATGTTTTTTAGGTGACCATCTACCAAAATAGCTGAAAAGATTCTGCTCTGATGAGCAAAATGGCCACCATAGCTAAAAAATAGAAAAACATCGTAAATTTGCTTCAAACACAAACTCCTCCTTAACCCTTGGGCCAATTTGATTCAAACTTCACAGGAATGTTATGTAGGTGATTCCGTAAAGAAATAGATAAAATCATTCCGCTCTGACTAACAAGATGGCCGCCAGAGGTAAAAATAGAAAAAATCTTCAAACGACTACTCCTCCTTTACCCTTCGGCCAATTTCATTCAAACTTCATAGGAATGTTGCTTAGATGACCCACTACCAAAATGGCGAAAACGTTTTTGCTCTGATGAGCAAAATGGCCGCCATAGCTAAAAACAGAAAAACTTTGTAAATTTACGTCAAAACGTGAACTCCTCCTCAACCCTTGGGCCAATTTGATTCAAACTTCACAGGAATGTTAGTTAGGTGACTCCCTACCAAAATAGCTAAAATCGTTCAATGCGGCAAACACGATGGCCGCCAGAGCTAAAAATAGAAAAACTCTTCAAACGACAACTCCTCCTTACCCTTGGGTCAATATGATTCAAACTTCACAGGACTATTATGTGGTTGACTCCCTACCAAAATAGCTAAAATTGTTCCGCTCTGACTAACAAGATGGCCGCCAGTGCTAAAAATAGAAAAATTCTTCAAACGACAATTCTCCTTACCCCTTGGGCCAGTTTGATTCAAACTTCACAGGAATATTATGTCGTTGACCCTATACCATATTAGCTAAAATGATCCCGCTCCAATGAACAAAATGGCCACCAGAGCTAAAAATAGAAAAACATTGTAAATTTGCTTCAAACTTCACAGGAATGTTGCCCAGGTGACTCCCTACCAAAATAGTTAAAATCATTCAACTCTGATAAACTAGATGGCCACCAGGGCTAAAAATAGAAAAAATATTCAAACGACAACTCCTCCTGTACTATTGGGCCAATTACATTCAAACTTCATAGGAATGTTGCTTAGATGACTCTCTACCAAAATAGCTAAAATGGTCTTGTTCCGATGAACAATATGGCCACCAGAGCTAAAAATAGAAAAACATTATAAATTTGCTCGCCCCCGCCCATAGGGGCTTGAAGAAATATATGGGCTGCATGATGCTTCCACGCAGAGCTGAATCCGGCCCGCACGTTAGTACTGGTAAACCGCTTAGAGGACCTAAGCCTGTCCAGGAACCACGGTGCGAGGCTAATAAACCCAATTGGTTTCATTGGGCGACAGGGCTTGAGATGTCATTTTCTTATTTATCATTGAAAATGAGGCTTGACATTAAATTTGATGATGTAATTTTTCTGCTGAGTAGACAATTCACATGAAATGTGAACTTTTTGAAGCCTTATTTTTGCTGAGAAATAGTGAAAACAAAATTAGGGGATTATTTTTGTCACGTCTGCTTTTAACATAGTCAATCAGGAGTGCACTTTTTAGCTCACCTGAGCATGAAGTGCTCATGGTGAGCTATTGTGATCAGTCAATGTCCGTCGTGTGTCGTGCGGCGTCAACAATTAGCTTTAAATGCTAACTCCTCCTTAACCCTTGAGCCAATTTCAATAAAACTTCATAGGAATATTGCTGAGGTGACCCACTACAAAAATAGCTAAAATTGTTCCGCTCCGCTAAACAAGATGGCCGCCAGAGCTAAAAATAGAAAAATCTTTGAACAACAACTCCTCCTGTACCTTAAGGCCAATTTCATTCAAACTTTATAGGAATGTTACTTAGGTGACCCTCTACCAAAATAGCTAAAACGTTCCCGCTCCGGTGAACAAAATGGCCGCCAGAGCTAAAAATAGAAAATTCTGTAAACGACAACTCCTCCTGTACCCTTGGGCCAATTTAATTCAAACTTCATAGGAATGTTGCTTAGGTGACCATCTACCAAAATAGCTGAAAAGGTTCTGCTCTGATGAGCAAAATGGCCGCCATACCTAAAAATAGAAAAACATCGTAAATTTGCTTCAAACACGAACTCCTCCTTAACCCTTGGGCCAATTTGATTCAAACTTCACAGGAATGTTATGTAGGTGACTCCCTAAAGAAATAGCTAAAATCATTCTGCTGTGACTAACAAGATGGCCCCCAGAGCTAAATATAGAAAAATTCTTCCAACGACTACTCCTCCTTTACCCTTGGACCAATTTCATTCAAACTTCATAGGAATGATGCTTAGATGACCCACTACCAAAATAGCTAAAATGTTTTTCGCTCTGATGAGCAAAATGGCCGCCATAGCTAAAAACAGAAAAAAACTTTGTAAATATACGTCAAAACGCGAACTCCTCCTCAACCTTTTGGTCAATTTGATTCAAACTTCACAGGAATGTTAGTTAGGTGACTCCCTACCAAAATAGCTAAAATCATTCAACGCGGCGAACAAGAGCGCCAGAGCTAAAACTAGAAAACTCTTCAAACGACATCTCCTCCTTACCGCATGTTAAAATTTTCTTCTCTGAAACCACTGAGCCCAGATCTTTGATATTTGGTATGAAGCTTCATCTAGGGGACCTCTACTAAGATTGTTCAAATTATAGCCCTGGGGCCAATAATGCCCTTGCACTGGGGCCCACCACTTTTACACATAAGTGCTTGCCTAGGGAAATCCTTTATAAAATCTTCTTCTCTGAAACCGTAGGACCCAGGTCTTTGATATTTGGTATGAAGCTTCATCTAGGGGACCTCTATGACGATTGTTCAAATTATAGCCCTGCGACCAAAATGGGGGTGCTTAGAGACCAAGCGGTTTTACATAGACTTACATAGGGAAAATCCTTTAAACATCATCTTCTCTGAAACTGATGGGTCCAGGTCTTTATTATTTGGTATGAAGCTTCATCTAGTGAACCTCTACCAAGATTGTTCAAATTATAGCCCTGGGTCCAGAAATGGCCCCACACTGGGGCCCACCAGTTTTACATGGGCTTGTATAGGGAAATCCTTTAAAAATCTTCTCTGAAACCGTAGGGCCCAGATCTTTGATATTTGGTATGAAGCTTCATCTAGTGGACCTCTACCAAGATCATTCAAATTGTAACCGTGGGGCCAAAAATGCCCCTGCCACAGGGCCCACTGGTTTTACATAGGCTTATATAGGGAAAACCTTAAAAAATTGTCTTGTTTGGTATCAGAAGGCCCAGGTGTTTGATATGTGGTATGAAGCTTCACCTAGTGAACCTCTACTAAGATTGTTCAAATTTAAGCCCTGGGGCTAAATATACCCCAGTGCCGGGGTCTACCAAGATTTTTCAAATCATAGAGTTGGGGCCAAAAATTGCCCCACCCTGGGACACACATGTACATATCCTAACTCAGGTGAGCGAATTAGGACCATCATGGTCCTCTTGTCTTTTGATAAACCTGAGTTACTTAAAATTGTATTGTGACGTCATTGGCGTCTTGAATCCATAGCGACGGTGACAGCATCTTACTATGTGTTCATTTAGTGTTGCGTGTTGTCATTAAATTAATATACTGGCAGCTGGTGATATTTAGTGACCTTATCAACGACAGCAAAGCGAACAAAATGATACTTTTAAGTGGGGGTAGGCAGTTAAGGAGTTATATATCTTTTGGACTGTGAAGAAATGATGAAGTAACTGGAAAATGATTGATATTGCGATTGGTATAGGTAACAATAGAAAATGGCCGGAGCAATAAGTCTTCCAACCTTAACAGAGTCTAAAAGTTATGAATTGTGGAAGCGGGACAGTGATAACAGATTGTGTAAGGAGAAACAAGCTATAGTTGTGGCACTGAATCTTCCAAGTGATGGCAAGAACAAAATAAAAGCCAAAGTGTTTTGTGAACTGAAACTGGATGATCTGAACAGTGAGAATAATAAGTGTGTATTGTTTGAATTTTAAGACAAAATTTGCTTGATGATGAGCTGATTAACAGCTTAAATAAGTTCGAAGATTTTGAGAACTTTGAGAGTTAACCTGGTCAGAACATTAGGGAGAATGTTGCTAATTTTGAACTGAAAATCAGCAAACTTGAAAAACTAAACATAAATCTTTCATCTGTGATTTTGAGCTTAAAACAGCTAAGAAAGCAAACTTGCGTAAACAAGACAGAATGATTGTTTTGAGTAAATTTGGCTGATAAAGGGAACAGGTATAAGGAAATAACAAAAATCGTTAATAAATATTGTGGGAGAGTTAACAGAGGGAAAAGCTTGGAAAGTGCCAGATGGTAGACTTGAACCGGCATAGAAGAAGTCAACCAGCAACAGCAATCGGAAGTGTTTTTTACAACATGGTAGCAGTGGAGTTATGAAAAAGAGACTGAATCCTTTAGGGTCCTATGGACAGACTTTGTTGTGCAACTCATGCGGGGCATATAGGCATCTTGTAGCAGAATGCCGTGATAATGAGATGGACAGCAAGTGAGGTTACTTTGGAATTGAGAGATCAGAGTGATGAAGAGAAACTGAAGGGAAAAGTAAAGAGTAGTGGGGAAGAATCACACATTGTAGGTGCACAAATGGCACAACTGAAGGAAGAGATTGGAAAGTTGAGGGCAGAAATTAAGGAAATACGGGCTGTAAATGATAAAGAACTGAAGGAACAGAAAGAAGGGCCTCTAAAAGGTAAAGAAGAGATAGAAAACTTGAAGGCTGAAATTTAGGAAATAAAAGCTGCGAAAGATAAAGAACTGAACGGACAGAAAGAAGAGCATCTTAAAGGTAAAACATATTTAAAGAGGATAGAGAACAACGGGAAGAGAACAGAATAACCAAGTAAAAGCTAATTGATAGCATATTGAAGTTGGAAAATGAGACTTGGTTTTCTGGTGAAGACATGATAGAATTTTATTAACTACAGGGGTAGGTGCTCAGAAAAGAGTTACAATCAGATAACACCTTGGTGAGGTTGCATGAAGATGACTTGTCGATGATGATGAAGGTAAAATACTCAGCAGATGATACATTGTCACAGGACATCCAGTATGGTATGACTGAAGACCAAATCCTTAAAGACTTGGGATCCAAAAGGAATAGCATGGGGACAGAAACAGGTCGGTGACAAGAGAGAAAGAAGGAAACAAAGATGGAAGGAACACATCTGAAGGTGAAGTAAAATAATGGGACAAAACAGACTCTTGGAAAAAGCAAAGAGGGTCAAACAAAAGCTACAGGGGACACATGTTGGAGACAAGACAGTATCGATGAAACAAACACTTAATAGATCGATAGTTACAGTTAACACTTACCATGTATTAGAGTGGTTTTGGTGGCTTGTGGATAGGCAACAGCCAAATGACCTGGTGATAAATGAAATGCCATTGCAAGCGTTCATTGAAAAGTGTTTTTTGGAACTTTTAAGGAATTGTAATGTATTGAATTATATGCAGAATATAATTTAACTGTAACAATTTAGTTTTAACTTGTTGGATATTCCCGATGCCTTATCTTTGACGGTTCATCCATATTCAATCTTGATCATAAAATATTTATTGATTTCAGTGACAATCATTGCAATAATTCTGTTATTTTTAGCTCACCTGTCACGTAGTGACGAGGTGAGCTTTTGGGATCACTTTTTGTCCGTCGTCCGTCGTGCGTGCGTGCGTCCGTCCGTGCGTCCGTAAACAATTTCAAATAAGTATATCTCCAATACCCCATGGCCAATCGTGATCAAATTTCATGTGAATCATCATCAGGTAGGGGGAAAGGCTGCATAAGGTTTTTGGGCTGATCAGATTGGAATTCTGGTTGCCATGGCAACATATAGCTCCCATAGACTTATAATGGGAAAACATTTTAAAATCTTCTTCTCTGAAACCACAGGGCCCAGAGCTTAGATATTAAGCATGTAGCAAGGGCAAGTGGTCAACTACATAATTCCTGTCAATCATGCCGCTCGGTGCCAAATGGGCAACGCCCTAGGGCCCCTTCACTCCCATAGACTAATAATGGAAAAAAAGCTTCAAAAATCTTCTTCTCTGAAACCACAGGGCCCAGAGCTTAGATATTTAGCATGTAGCAATGGCAAGTGGTCACCTACATAATTCCTGCCAATCATGCCCCTGGGTTCAAAAAGGGCCACGCCCCGGGGCCCCTTCGCTCCCATAGACTCATAATGGAAAAAAAGCTTCAAAAACCTTCTTCTCTGAAACCACAGGGCCCAGAGCTTATATATTTAGCATGTAGCAATGGCAGTTGGTCACCTACATAATTCCTGCCAATCATGCCCCTGGGTTCAAAAAGGGCCACGCCCCGGGGCCCCTTCGCTCCCATAGACTCATAATGGAAAAAAAGCTTAAAAAATCTTCTTCTCTGAAACCACAGGGCCCAGAGCTTATATATTTAGCATGTAGCAATGGCAGGTGGTCACCTACATAATTCCTGCCAATCATCCCCATGGCGTCCAAATGGGGCCACGCCCCGGGGCCCCTTCGCTCCCATAGACTCATAATGGAAAAAAAAGCTTAAAAAATCTTCTTCTCTGAAACCACAGGGCCCAGAGCTTATATATTTAGCATGTAGTAACAGCAACTGGTCACCTACATAATTCCTGCCAATCATGCCCCTGGTGTCCAAACGGACCACGCCACGGGGCCCATTAGCTCCTATAGACTCATAATGGAAAAAAGCTTCAAAAATCTTCTTCTCTGAAACCATTGGGCCCAGAGCTTAGATATTTAGCATGTAGGAAGGGCAAGTGGTCACATACATAATTCCTGCCAATCATGCCCCTGGGTTCCAAATGGTCCACGCCCCGGGGCCCCTTCGCTCCCATAGACTCATAATGGAAAAAAGCTTCAAAAATCTTCTTCTCTGAAACCACAGGGCCCAGAGCTTAGATATTTAGCATGTAGCAATGGCAAGTGGTAACCTATATAATTCCATTCCTACCAATCATGCCCCTGGGGTCCATATTGGCCACATCCCGGGGCCCCTTAGCTCCTATATACTCATAATGGAAAAAAGGTTAAAAAATCTTCTTCTCTGAAACCACAGGGCCCAGAGCTTAGATATTTAGCATGTAGCAACGGCAAGTGGTCACCAACATAATTCCTGCCAATCATGCCCCTGGGTTCCAAATGGGCCACGCCCCGGGGCCCCTTAGCTCCTATAGACTCATAATGAAAAAAAAAGCTTCAAAAATCTTCTTCTCTGAAACCACAGAGCCCAGAGCTTAGAAATTTAGCATGTAGCAACGGCAAGTGGTCACCTACATAATTCCTGCCAATCATGCTCCTGGGGTCCAAACAGGCCACGCCCTGGGGTCCCTTAGCTCCTATAGACTCATAATGGAAAAAAGCTTCAAAAATCTTCTACTCTGAAATCACAGGGCCCAGAGCTTAGATATTTACCATGTAGCAATGGCAAGTGGTCAAGTACATAATTCCTGCCAATCATGCCCCTGGGTTCCAAATGGGCCACGCCCCCGAGCCCCTTCGCTCCCATAGACTCAAAATGGAAAAAAAGCTTCAAAAACCTTCTCCTCTGAAACCGCAGGGCCCAGAGCTTAGGTAATTAGCATGTAGCAACGGCAAGTGTTCACCTACATAATTCCTGCCAATCATGCTCCTGGGGTCCAAATTGGCCACTCCCGCGGGCCCCTTTGCTCCCATTGACTCATAATAGAAAAAAGCTTCAAAAAAATTCTTCCCTGAAACCACAGGGCCCAGAGCTTAGATAATTAGCATGTAGCAACAGCAAGTGGTCACCTACATAATTCCTGCCAATCATGCCCCTGTGGTCAAAACGAGCCACGCTCCGGGGCCCCTAAACTCCTATAGACTCATAATGGAAAAAAAATGCTTCAAAAATTTTTTTCTCTGAAACCACAGGGCCCAGAGCTTAGATAATTAGCATGTGGCAATGGCAAGTGGTCACCTACATAAATCCTGAAAATCATGCCCCTGGGGTCCAAATGGGCCACGCCCCAGGGCCCCTTAGCTCCCCTAGACTCATAATGGAAAAAAGCTTCAAAAATCTTCTTCTCTGAAACCACAGGGCCCAGACCTTTGATATTTAGCATGTGGCAATGACAAGTGGTCACCTGCATAAATCCTGCCAATCATGCCCCTCTGGTCCAAATGGGCCACACCCTGGGACCCCCTTAGCTCCCATAGACTCGAAAAGGAGAAAAGCCTCAAAAATCTTCTTCTCTGAAACCATAGGGCCAAGAGCTTAGATATTTAGCATGTAGCAACGGCAAGTGATTACCAAAATATTTCCTGCTAATCATGCCCCTGGGGTCCAAATGGGCCACGCCCTGGTGCCCCTTAGCTCCCATAGACTATAAAAGGAAGAAAGCTTAAAAAATCTTCTTCTCAGAAACTGTGAAGCACAGAACTATTTAGTCCAAATTGGCCAAATCCTGTGGACCCTTAACTCCAACAAACTTATAATGGAAAAAAGCTTCAAACATCTTCTTTGAAACCATGAAATACAGACCTTAGATATTTAGTATATTGCAACACAAAATGGTCACCTACATAAATCCTGCCAACCATGCCCTTTGGGTCAAAATTGGCCAAGCCCCAGGGCTCATTAGCTTCTATAGACTTATACTGGAAAAAAAAACTTAAAAAAAAATCTTCTTTTCCAAAACCATGAGGCACAGATTTTGTTTGATTTGAGGTTTTACATCCCTGTCCACACTGTATAGGTCATTTTGGAGATGTCTCTTCCAATTTTGTGGGACTTTTTACCCGACATTGAGATGAAATTACATCTCAAGCCCTGTCGCCCAATGAAACCAATAGAGTTTATACGCATGGACACCGCTTTGCCTGAGCTTAGATATTTAGTATGTAGCAATGTCAAGTGGTCTCCTACACTAATGATTTTCTGGTACACAGGTGAGCGATATAGGGCCATTGGACCCTCTTGTTTATGATAGTCATTACTTGTAATTCTTTTCTAATATCAGCGAAACAAAGGAAAGTATAATTAATGTTAAAGTACAATTACCAACAGTTATGAAAGGAGCATTACCCACTTTATATTTACTTCTGATATCCTGATATACTTTAAATTGTATTGTTACGTCATTGACGTCATGAATCCATAGCAAATGTGTTATGATGAAATGACATTTCAAGCCATGCCGCCCAATGAAACCAAGAGGGTTTATAAGCATGGACGGTTCAACACTTACACCGCTTTGCCTCGGCAGGGTTAGATCCTTTAAGCTGTTTACCAGTTCTCGTGTGCGGGTCAGTTTCAGCTCTGCGAGGAAGCATCATGCAGCCCATCTATTTCTTCAAGCCCCGATATGCGGGACCGTTTCGACTTAGAATGCAATGCCATAATAATGACTAGTATCGTGTAAGGGACAATGGACTTTCTCAACTTCTTCCATTTCTCTTTCTCTCCAAATAGGTTAACGTTTGTCAAAAATTTCTCAGGAACTACCAAAGCTAGAAGCTTAAAGCTTGTTATACTATGCAGTAATGGTGGCTTATTTGGTGTAAGAGACAATGGCATTTCTCGGCAAATTTATTAATGTATTCTTTCATTCTTCTTTCTCTCAATATAGGCCAATGTTTTTTTGGTTTTTTTTAGCTCACCTGTCACGTAGTGACAAGGTGAGCTTTTGTGATCACATTTTGTCCGTCGTGCGTCCGTGCGTGCGTCCGTGCGTCCGTAAACATTTTCAAATAAGTATATCACTATTACCCCACGGTCAATCTTAATCAGATTTCATGAGAAGCATCATCAGGTAGGGGGAAAGGCTGCATAAGGTTTTTGGGCTGATCAGATTGGAATTCTGGTTGCTATGGCAACATATAGCTCCCATAGACTTACAATGGGAAAACATTAAAATATCTTCTTCTCTGAAACCACAGGGCCCAGAGCTTAGATATTTAGCATGTAGCAACGGCCAGTGGTCACCTACATAATTCCTGCCAATCATGCCCCTGGGGTCCAAATTGGCCACGCCCCGGGACCCCTTCGCTCCCATAGACTCATAATGGAACAAAAAGCTTCAAAAATCTTCTTCTCTGAAACCACAGGGCCCAGAGCTTAGATATTTAGCATGTAGCAATGTCAAGTGGTCACCTACATAATTCCTGCCAATCATGCCCCTAGGGTCCAAATGGGCCACGCCCCGGGGCCCTTTAGCTCCTATAGACTCATAATGGAAAAAAAGCTTCAAAAATCTTCTTCTCTGATATCACAGGGCCCAGAGCTGAGATACTTGGCA
The DNA here is from genome assembly GCA_963580285.1 of Lucinisca nassula. Classification (NCBI taxonomy): domain Eukaryota; kingdom Metazoa; phylum Mollusca; class Bivalvia; order Lucinida; family Lucinidae; genus Lucinisca; species Lucinisca nassula. The sequence continues at coordinate 9,824,889 of OY757011.1, read as the reverse complement.
TGTAGCAACGGCAAGTGGTCACTTACATAATTCCTGCCAATCATGCCCCTTAGGTCAAAATTGGCCACACCCCGGGGCCCCTTAGTTCCTGTAAACTCATAATGGACAAAAAGCTTGAAAAATCTTCTTCTCTGAAACCACAGGGCCCAGAGCTTGGATATTGAGCATGTAGCAACGGCAAGTGGTCACCTACATAATTCCTGCCAATCATGCCCCTGGGTTCCAAATGGGCGACGCCCCGGGGCCCCTTCGCTCCCATAGACTCATAATGGAACAAAAAGCTTAAAAATTGTCTTCTCTGAAACCACAGGGCCCAGAGCTTAGATATTTAGCATGTAGCAATGGCAAGTGGTCACCTACATAATTTCTGCCAATCATGCCCCTAGGGTCCAAATGGGCCACGCCCCGGGGCCCTTTAGCTCCTATAGGCTCATAATGGAAAAAAAGCTTCAAAAATCTTCTTCTCTGAAACCACAGGGCCCAGAGCTGAGATATTTGGCATGTAGCAACGGCAAGTGGTCACCTACATAATTCCTGCCAATCATGCCCCTGGGGTCCAAATTGGCCACGCCCCGGGGCCCCTTAGCTCCCATAGACGCATAACGGAAAAAAAGCTTCAAAAATCTTCTTCTCTGAAACCACAGGGCCCAGAGCTTAGATATTTAGCATGTAGCAACGGCCAGTGGTCACCTACATAATTCCTGCCAATCATGCCCCTGTGTTCCAAATGGGCCACGCCCCGGGGCCCTTTAGCTCCTATAGACTCATAATGGAAAAAAAAGCTTCAAAAATCTTCTTCTCTGAAACCACAGGGCCCAGAGTTTAGATATTTAGCATGTAGCAATGGCAATTGGTCACCTACATAATTCCTACCAATCATGCCCCTGGGTTCCAAATGGGCCACACGCCGGTACCCCTTTGCTCCCATAGACTCATAATGGAAAAAAGCTTAAAAAATCTTCTTCTCTGAATCCACAGCACCAAGAGCTTAGATATTTAGCACATAGCAACGGCAAGTAGTCACCTACATAATTCCTGCCAATCATGTCCCTGGGGTCCAAAAGGGCCACGCAGGCTTTCAAGTAGTCCTACTTTTTCCTACTTTTTCCTACTTTTCCTACTTTTTTGGTCTCTTCCTACTTTGTTCCTACTTTTTCCAGAAAAACTCCTACTTCTCCTACTTTTTTTATTTGTTCAAAAACTAAGATCCCAAATAAATTAATAAACAAATAAAGTATTTAAAATATAACATGTATCTCAAAATATTTGTAGAATGCATCTTGTTATATGACATGTACTGATGATCCTCGACATTAATCTGCTGTTTTTAGCTGTACCACTAATTGGAATATGTTGATGTAAAGCAAAACTGCAATGACCATCTACAGTTTTGTCTTATTGAACATGACAAGATTTTTTTGCAGTCAGTAGTGTAGTGATGCTTTAACTAAATGACCAACTGGAGCTCTTGTCTTGTTGAGAATGGTAGAAAATTCACTACAGCAATGCTTTGATGCCCTAACTGCTGTGACAAACTGTTCTGTCTTGTTTAGCATTACAGAAATTCATTGCAGCAGTCCAGTGATGCCTTAACTGCTGTGACCAGCTATAACCGTGTCTTGTTACCATGACAAACATTCACTTCAGCAGTGCAGTGATGCCTTAACTACAGTAACCAGCTTGAGCTTAGTCTTGTTTAGCATGACAAAAATTCATTGCAGCAATGATTTGATGCCTCAGCTGCATTGCCCAGCTAGAGCTTTGTCTTGTTGAGCAAGGCAGGAGTTCATAGCAGCAATGCTTTGATACCATGGCTTTGATGCCTTACTAGAGCTCTGTCTTGTTTAGCTGCTTTGACACTTTAACTGCAGTGATCAACTAGATCTCTGTCTTTAGCACAAGGGGAATTCATTTCAGTAGTGCTGTGATGCCCTAACTGCAGTGAAAAATTAGAGTTCTGTCTTGTTTAGCTTGATAGAAATTCATTACAATAGTGCTCTGATGACTAAACTGCAGAGACCCACTGGAGCTCAGTCTTGTTGAGCAAGACAGAAATTCATTGCAATGCTGTGATGCCTTGACTGCAGTGATCAACTCTGTCTTGAGCATGAAAGGGATACACTGCAGCAGTACTGTAATGCCTTAACTGCAGTGACCCACTAGGGTTCTGTCTTGTTGAGCATGGCAGCAATTTATTGCAGCACTTCTGTGGTGCCTTAACTGAGTTACCAACTAGAGCTCTGACTTTTTGAGCATGACAGAAATTCATTGCAGCAATGCTGCTTAAATATGTCTTAAAAGCAGTGACCAACTAGAATTATTGTCTTGATAAGTATGAAAGTAATTAATTGTTGCCATGCTTTGATGCCTTTAACTGCAATGACCATTTAGAGTTCTGTCTTATTGAGCATGACAGGAATTCATTGCAGCCCTGCTGTGTTGCCTTTATTGAAGTTACCAACTAGAGTTCCATCTTGTTGGGCATGGAAGGAATTCATTGCAGCAGTGCTGCATTGCCTTTATTGAAGTGACCAACTAGAGCAGTGTCTTGTTTAGCATGACAGAAAAACCATTGATGCAGTGCTAGGATGCCTTAACTGCGGAGAAAAATCTGAGATCTGTCTTATGTGTGGATGACAGGAATTCAAAGCAGCAGTAATGCAATGTCTTAACTGCAGTGATATGCCAGCAGGAGATCTTCCTTGTCTAGCATGACAGAAATTCATTGCAGCAGTGCTGTGATGACTGGAGTAACCAACTAGTGCTCTGTCTTGTTTAGCATGACAGAAATTCAGTGCAGCAATGCTGTGATGGCTGAAGTGACCAACTAGAGCTCTGTCTTGTTTAGCATGACAGAAATTCATTGCAGCAGTGCTGTGATGTCTGGAGTGACCAACTAGAGCCCTGTCTTGTTTAGCATGACAGAAATTCATTGCAGCAATGCTGTGGTGACTGAAGTGACCAACTAGAGCTCTGTCTTGTTTAGCATGACAGAAATTCATTGCAGCAATGCTGTGATGACTGAAGTGACCAACTAGAGCTCTGTTTTGTTTAGCATGACAGAGATTCATTGCAGCAATGATGTGATGACTGAATTGACCAACTAGAGCTCTGTCATGTTTAGCATTACAGAAATACATTAAGCCTTGACTTCAGTGAGCCACTAAAATGCTGTCTTATTTTGCATGACAGGAATTCATTGTAGCAGTGCTATGATGCCTTCACCTGCGCATCTTGTAGCTGATGCTTCTCACAAACTTAAATTTTCAAAATTCATCAATTCTTTTGAATTAATGTTTTGACATATGTCAATATCTAGGTATAGATATCTGCCAGAGGCAAACTCTTGACAAAAAACATTGGAAGTTCAGGCTGCCGGCATGAATATCTACTAGATTGGTTAGCCACTAACATTTTACAGGTGCCTGCTAACTTTGATGTAAAAACATTAGACTCTAATGCACAAAATAAAACTGCCCAAAACGAAAAACTGATAAAATGTGAGACATATGGAGGTATGTTCGTGTCCATTAACTCCTACTTTTTATATCAGGATCCTAATTTTTTCCTACTTTTATCCTACTTTTTGATATCTCAGGCTCCTACTTTTCTCCTACTTTTTCACCAGGAGTCACTTGAAAGCCTGGCCACGCCCCGGGGCCCCTTTAAGTCCTATAGACTCATAATGGAAAAAAAGGTTCAAAAATCTAACCACAGGGCCCATAGCTTAGATATTTAGCATGTAGCAATGGCAAGTGGTCACCTACATAATTCCGGCCAATCATGCCCCTGGGTTCCAAATGGGCCACGTCCCGGGGCCCTTTAGCTCCTATAGACTCATAATGGAAAAAAAAGCTTCAAAAATCTTCTTCTCTGAAACCACAGGGCCCAGAGCTGAGATATTTGGCATGTAGCAACGGCAAGTGGTCACCTACATAATTCCTGCCAATCATGCCCCTGGGGTCCAAATTGGCCACGCCTCTGGGCCCCTTAGCTCCCATAGACTCATAATGGAAAAAAAAACTTCAAAAATCTTCTTCTCTGAAACCACAGGGCCCCGAGCTTAGATATTTAGCATGTAGCAACGGCCAGTGGTCACCTACATAATTCCTGCCAATCATGCCCCTGGGTTTCAAATGGGCGACACCCCGGGGCCCCTTCGCTCCCATAGACTCATAATGGAACAAAAAGCTTCAAAAATCTTCGTCTCACAAACCACAGGGCCCAGAGCTTAGATATTTAGCATGTAGTAATGGCAAGTGGTCACCTACATAATTCCTGCCAATCATGCCCCTGGGGTCCAAACGGGCCATGCACCGGGGCCCTTTAGCTTCTATAGACTCATAATGGAAAAAAGCTTCAAAAATCTTCTTTTCTGAAACCACAGGGCCTAGAGCTGAGATATTTGGCATGTAGCAACGGCAAGTGGTCACCTACATAAATCCTGCCAATCATGCCCCTATGGTCCAAATGGGCCACGCCCTGGGGCCCCTTTGCTCCCATAGACTCATAATGGAAAAAAAGCTTCAAAAATCTTCTTCTCTGAAATCACAGGGCCCAGAGTTTAGATATTTAGCATGTAGCAATGGCAATTGGTCACCTACAAAATTCCTACCAATCATGCCCCTGGGTTCCAAATGGGCCACACGCCGGGGCCCCTTTGCTCCCATAGACTCATAATGGAAAAAAGCTTAAAAAATCTTCTTCTCTGAATCCACAGCGCCCAGAGCTTAGATATTTAGCACATAGCAACGGCAAGTGGTCACCTACATAATTCCTGCCAATCATGTCCCTGGGGTCCAAAAGGGCCACGCTCCGGGGCCCCTTAGCTCCTATAGACTCATAATGGAAAAAAAAGCTTCAAAAATCTTCCTTTTGTGAAACCACAGGGCCCAGAGCTTAGATATTGAGCATGTAGCAATGGCAAAAGGTCACCCACATAAATCCTGCCAATCATGCCCGTGGAGTCCAAATGGGCCACACCCCGGGGCCCCTTAGTTCCCATAGACTCATAATGGAAACTAGCTTCAAAAATCTTCTTCTCTGAAACCACAGGGCCCAGAGCTTAGATATTTAGCATGTAGCAATGACAAGTTGTCACCTACATAAATCCTGCCAATCATGCCCCTGGGGTCCAAATGGGCCACACCCTGGGACCCCCTTAGCTCCCATAGACTCATAATGGAAAAAAAAAACTTCAAAAATCTTCTTCTCTGAAACCACAGGGCCCAGAGCTTAGATATTTAGCATGTAGTAACGGCAAGTGGTCACCTACATATTTCCTGCTAATCATGCCCCTGGGGTTCCAAATGGCCCACACTCTGGGGCCCCTTGGCGCCCATAGACTCATAATGGAAAAAAGCTTAAAAATCTTCTTCTCAGAAACTGTGAAGCACAGAACATAGATATTTAGTGTCTAGCAACATAAAATAGCCAGCTACATAAATCCTGCTAACCCTGCCCCTGTGGTCAAAATTGGCCACACCAGAGCTCATCACCTCCAATAGACTTATAATGGAAAAAACCTAAAAAATCTTCCTCTATGAAACCATAAGGCCCAGAGCTTAGATTTTTTGTATGTAGCAACGTCAAGTGGCCACCTATATAAATCCTGCCAGTTATGCCCCTGGGATCCAAATTGGCCACACCCCAGGGCTCTTTAGCTTCCATAGACTTACAATTGGAGAAACTTCAAAAATCTTCTTCTCTGAAACTACAGGGCCCTTATAATGAAAAAAAGAAACAACAAAAAAACAAACAAACTTAAAATGGGGAAAAAATCTTCAAAAATCGTCTTCTCTGAAACCATAAGTCCCAGAGCTTAGGTATTTAGCATGTAGCAATGTCGAGTGGTCGCCTACACGAATCCTTCCAATCATGCCCCTGGGGTCCAAATCCTGTGGCCCCTTAACTCCAACAAACTTATAATGGAAAAAAGCTTCAAACATCTTCTTTGAAACCATGAAGTACAGACCTTAGTTATTTAGTATATAGCAACACAAAATAGTCGCCTACATAAACCCTGCCAACCTTGCCCTTTGGGTCAAAATTGGCCAAGCCCCAGGGCTCATTAGCTCCTATAGACTTATACTGGAAAAACCTTAAAAAAATCTTTTTCTATAAAACCATAAGGCACAGATTTTGTTTGATTTGAGGTTTTACATCCCCGTAAACACTGTATAGGTCATTTTAGAGATGTCTCTTCCAATTTTGTGGGACTTTTACCCGACATTGGGATGAAATTACATCTCAAGCCCTGTCGCCCAATGAAACCAATAGGGTTTATAAGCATGGACGCCACTTTGCCTGAGCTTAGATTTTTAGTATGTAGCAATGTCAATTGGTCTCCTACACTAATGATTTTCTGGTACACAGGTGAGCGATATAGGGCCATTGGGCCCTCTTGTTTTTTTTTTTTTTTTTTTTTTGCAACGTTTTCTCAGCAACTACAGGAAGCCTTAAACATGGTATGCAGTGCCATAATGATGACTTACGTGGACAAGTCAATTTGTAACAAGCCTATCCCATTTCCAATTGACCGACACAACCAAGAGTTTTTTGCCTTGTTTCAATACATGGTTTAGGCATGAGGGCAAAATTGCACCCTTATCATGTCATTCACTCCTAAGATATTTAACGTCAAACATGGCTAACGATTCAAAAGCAAGCTTTTGATTAACAGTTGATTAGCATGCTGTAATTATCCCCACGTTTTTCAACGAAAAGTGGGGATATTGTTATCGCCTCCGTCCCTCCGTCTGTCTGTCTGTCCGTCTGTCTGTCCGGCTATCTCCTCCTAAACCGTTAGCCGGAATTCAACCAAATTTGGTATGCGAGTTGCTTACATGAATGGCTTGCGCAAGAGCACATTTTTTTTTTGTCCCCGCCCCCAGGGGCCCTGGGGAGGGGTCAAAAGGTCATTTTTTTTTATTTTTTGTTTGTGTTTTATGGCAGGAAATATATATACATGAGAAATATGTTATCTGGTACTTGGCTACTGTGGAGAAAACGTGGGGATTTGCGATGGCTTGCCATCGACTGTGCGCTCTAGCTCGGTACTTGTATTTGAAAGGGAAAAAAGGTCGGAAAATACTTTGCAAGTTGACCAATGTTTATGGGTCTTATGCACAAGTTAAATTCTGGGTTGGGGAATTCAAACGCGGAAGATCGTCTTGCGAAGACGAAAACAGGTCTGGACGCCAACCAGATGCCACTGATGAAGAAATGTGTAACACAGTTCGGGATCTGGTGTACTCATATTGGCAAATGAAGGTGGAAGAAAATGCGAAGTCATTGCACATTTTACATGGTAGCGTTTTATCAAGTTTACTTGATCGGATGACCGTGTGCAAGCTAACAGCCCATTGGGTCCCAATATCCCCTAGCGACGAGCAAATAGCAACCAGAGCATCAATATGCAGCGGATTGCTGAAGCGGTTTAGGTCAATTGGATGGTTTTCTTTCCCGACTGGTGACTGTAGATGAGACCTCGGTCCATCATGAGCCAGAGAAAAAAACCCAAATTCGCCAGTTGGTAGGACCGGGGTCTCAGAGGCCAAAGAAGTCCAAAACGCAACCCCCTGCTGACAATGTGATGGCAGCTGTATTTTGGGATGCACAAGGCGTAATTATGTTGGAGCTATTATGTTATTACTAAGGCCTATGAACTGCAGCCTTTGCTGTAGAGAGGGCTGTAATTGATCACCACATTTGTCATTCAGGCACCAAGTTTGCTGGTCTGTTACAGAAGACCAAGACAAGCATCCTACGTTATATTGGTTACCTAAACTTCATAAAAGACCATACAAAGCACGGTTTATTGCAAATTCAAGCTCTTGTACCATCACTGAACTTTCCAAATTATTAACTACTCGTTTTACTGCCATCACAAATATGTGATTAAATACTGCTACAAAGTCTTTGAAAGATCAGGGAGAAAACTGCTTTGTTCTATGAAAATTCTAATGACGTTTTAAACAAATTGAAATCCAGGCGTTTTCGTGCTTCAAGTCTGTCTACGTATGATTTTTCCATCTTTTACACTACTCTTCCTCATGATTTTATAAAAGAAAAAATGATTTAATTTAATGGATATTTCATAGCGAAGAATCCCTCTATCTAGCACGTAATGTAAGAAATGCTTTTCCACTACTGAAGAGCATAACAATTACATTGTCATGTCAGAAAGTGTGTGATGCTCTTACCTTTCTACCTGACAACATTTACATAAGTTTTTGGCATCAAGTTATTTAGACAAGTTGTGGTATTCGAATTTATACGAATTGCACAACCCTTGAGGCTGATCTGATTTTGTTTTCAGTTGAAAAACATTCTGAAATCATTGAAGCCTTTAGCTCGTCTCCTAGATATTTGGATGATTTTATAAATTTTGATAATATCTATTTTGATGGTTTAATCAGTCAAATTTAAATTTACCCACCCCCGCCCAGAACTTCAGTTAAATAAAGCAAATTCCTCTGATACCGAGGCCCCGTTTTTGGATTTACATCTATCTATTATAGATGGGTTGGTTTCCTGCAAACTGTATGATAAACACGATGATTTTGATTTTGCGATTGTAAATTTTCAATTCTTGGGTGGTGATGTTCTTAGTGTGGCATCCTATAGCGTTTGTATTTCACAATTAATCCTATTTGCCAGAGCGTCAAGTCATGTTAGTGACTTCAACACTCGTAATAAATTGAAAACTTCTTAATCAGGAGGCCTTCATGCGGACTGAACAAATTATTTGTCTTAATCACGACGGAAGTAAGGGCGAGGATTGGAGCCACATAAAATCGATTTAAGCCCGGCAGTGGATTTCGTTTCCGCTGCCCGTTCCAAGGCAGTTCTTCTGTCACGTCTTATCGTTTGTCTTTGGGTATTTGTGTCACTTATATTTGTTTTATTTGGGTAGCCTATTGGCCATTTTGTGGGAAAGTTACTGTCCTTTTGGCTTTCCGCTATTGATGTTTCAATTAGGGTTTGTTGTTTCTTGTTTTGTTTCTTTCCCTTTGGTGTCTCTGATGGCAGCCGTGGGTTAATTGTATCGATTCCTGATCATTGCCTCCACTTCTATTTTAAATCTTTTCTGCAACAAGTTCTATTGGGACCCGAACTTTATGTTGACTTCGTATATAAATTCAGAAAAATATATAACTGCAGTGAATTCAGCACCCAATTTCGTAAACTCATTCTTTGATATAAAAGGATTGGGTACAACATAAATGTTATACGACAGACTGCATGCATGGTAGTTACCGATTGACGGTCGACAACTTTGCTTTCCTCTTGAATTGCACGCTGGTGGGTCAGGCCTCAGATTCTATAACAGTACCAGCTTGAAGGCGTACTGAGAATTAGAACTTAATTTTATGTAATGTTGGTTGGTGCCTGATGCTCTGTCTGCCCATTGGAGACTAACTGTTGTTTTCTTTTGCTCCAGCATTTCAGTGGTTTCTTGCTGTCGAATCCCCACCGTTATTTCTTCTCCGTGGTTGTTTGATTTTTGTGTTCTCGGAGATGTTGCACTGATGTGTTAGAATGCCTTTATGCGAACTGAACAACTTGGTGTTGTGCCGTGTGGCGGCCGTAAAACGTCTCCCCGTACATCAACCATAGTGCAGTTTATATTTTACTTTTGGTCCTTTGAGATCAGCGTGAATATTTTGAGAAACCAGAAATAAATTATTGGTTTAGACTCCTATTCTAGACAGGTTTTTAATAATTTGGACCCCATTTTTATTTATATCAGTCTTTGAATCGGCTGCCTATTCGAAATTCGCAAAATTGCAGTATATTTCCTCTGGCTTTCGTTGTATCATTACAGGGTCACTGATGAGGCTTTATTAGCCGAAACTACGTAGTATGACCCATCTTCTTTCTTATGAATGTTTTCATTGCTTTTAAAGGAACTCATTTTTGATTTTTGGACGGGTTTTAAAAAAAAATCCGTCCTTTAAAATAGCGATGTCCGGGGGGGGGGCGTCCTGCTGGCGGGCGGGTGGGCGGGCGGGCGTCGTCCCAGGTTTACCTTTTGGTTAACCTTTTTTTGAAAGTGATATTTTTCATTTATTCTGTAGCAGATTGTTTTAATATCAGGACTGATGCATAAGTGGAGATACCGCTTTCATGTATTATCCATAAATGGCGCAAAAGACTAACATTTTGGCGGAAATTGTCATTTTTCAAACTTGTGTTTTTCAGGTTTATCTTTTGGTTAACCTTTTTTCAAATGCCAGTGTAGTGGATAGAGTGCTGGACTACGAATCCTATTGTTGACTATGAATCTGAGGGGCGTGAGTTCAAACCCTGGTGGAGACATTTTTTTTTTATTTTTTTCTTTCTTTCTTTTTTCATTCTTTTTGGACGGGGTTTTCAAGGACAAAATTCCGTCCTTTAGAAAAGCGATGTCCGTGCGGGCGGCCGGGCGGCCCGGTTTACCTTTTGGTTAACCTTTTTTCAAATGTTATTAATGGAAATAGGGGCGAGGATTGCGGACGCGTAAGCATAAAATCGATTTAAGCCCCCATCCCCAGTGAAATTCGTTCCACTGATCATTCCAAGGCAGTGCTTCTGTCGCGGTTCAATATTGTGATAAAGCCTTTGAAAGGTCAGGAAGAAATCTGTTTTGGTCTATAAAAAAAATCGAATGAGGTTTAAAATAAATTGAAATCCAGACGTTTTCGCGCTTCAAGTCTGTCTACTTACGATTTTTCCACTCTTTACACTACACTTCCTTATAATCTTATAAAAGAAAAGCTTAATGGTTAAATTGAATAGGTTTTTCACAGAGAAGATTTTCTCTATCTTGCATGTAATGTCAGAAATGCATTCACTTCTAAAGAGCATAAGAGTGATACACTTTGGTCATGTCAGAAGGTGTGTGATGCCCTCACCTGTCTACTTTACAATATTTATATTAGATTCGGTACTAAGCTATTTAGACAAATTGTGGGTATTCCGATGGGTACGAATTCCGCACCTCATGTGGCTGATCTGTTCATGTATTGTTATGAAAGAGACTTCATGTTGTCGCTTTCCATTGATAACCAATCTGAAATTATTGAAGCTTTTAGCTCCACTTCTAGATATTTAGATGATTTATTACATTTTGATAATTCCTATTTCGATGATTTGATCAGTCAGATTTACCCCCCAGAATTTCAGTTAAATAAAGCAAATTCTTCTGATACCGAGGCCCCGTTTTGGATTTACATCTATCTATTTGTAGATGGGTTTGTGTCTTGCAAAGTTTATGATAAACGCAATGACTTTGATTTTGAGATTGTAAATTTTCCTTTTTTGGATGGTGATGTTCCTCGTGCGCCATCCTATGGCGTCTATATTTCGCAATTAATTCGATTTGCTAGAGTGTGTAGTCATGTAACTGACTTCAACACTCGTAATAAATTATTAACGGCTAAACTTCTTAATCAGGGTTATCGGTACCATAAACTACGAAAAGCCTTTTCAAAATTTTATAGATGCTATTTTGATTTAATTTCAAAATTCAATATTGGACTTAAATCTCTTCTGCAACAAGGTCTATCGGGACCCGAATTTTATGGTGACTTAGCATATAAATTCAGAATAATATATAACCGCTATGACTTCAGCACCAAATTTCCTAAAATCATTCTTCGATATAAAAAGATTGGGTACAACATGGATGTTATACGACAGACTGCGTGCATGGTAGTTAACCCAATCACAGATGGCAACTTTGCTTTCCTCTTTAATTGCACGCCGGTGGGTCAGGCCTTAAATTCTATGACGGTTTCAACGTAAAGGCTTATTGAGAATTTGAGAGATCTAATTCAAGGTAATGTTGGTTGGTGCCTGATGCTCTGTCTCTGGTCGGGCCCATCGGAGTCTGACTGTTGGTTTTCTTTTGCTCCAGCATTTCAGTGGTTTCTTGCTGTCGAGTCCTCACCGTTGTCTAACCTCTATTGTTCTTTGGTTATTTGTGCTCAGGGAGATGTTGCACTGATGAGTTAGGAGGCCTTCATGCGGACTGAACAAATTATTTGTCTAAATCGCGACAGAAGTAAGGGCGAGGATTGTGACCACATAAAATCGATTTAACCCCCCCAGTGGAACTCTTTTCACTGAGCGTTCCAAGGCGATTCTTCTGTGGCGGTTTATTTATGTTGTTGTTTGTTACTTACTGTGTGTATCACTTGTGTCTTTTTATTTTGGATGGTCATATGGCCATTTTGTGGGAAAGTAACTGTCCTTATGGCCTTCCTTTGTTTATGTTTCCATTATGGTCTGGTCGCTTCATGTTTGTGTTTCTTTCCCTTTGGTGTCTTTGATGGGTGGAGTAAGTTAATTGTATCTAATCCTGATCTTTGTTATACCCCCGCAAACGAAGTTTGAAGGGGGTATATCGGAGTCAGCTTGTCGTCTGTCGTCGTTGGTCCGTTACAAAAAACTTTAACATTGCTCATAACTTCCTTATTCTTTGACCGGTTTCTTTAATATTCACACACCACACACCTTTCCACTAGTACTTAAGATTGATATACACAAACCTGACCTTGACCTTTACGTTGACCTTCCTCAAGGTCAAATACTTGTAAAAAATTGTCTGACAACGCATGCGGGGGTATAATTGGTGCCCGTTAGGCGGCAGCTCTAGTTTTACTTCTCCTTTGTTATTGTTTGTCTTTGAGTGTGGGTATCGCTCATATACTGAACCGAAAAAGAAACGCAACTTTTAAACCAAAAGATTTGCATGCAACAATCAGGCTGACAGAAAAATCATGTTGCGATTTTACTTTCATACTTTTTTAACTTTCTAATGCAGAAAACCATTGGGCGATATCTGTTCAGTTTAACGGTTCACTTGGCAATTCATTGTTTTCAACATTTCCTCGTGCAGTACATTAAATGTATACAGTAACCTCTTCATGTTGGCATATTGTGTTACCTAGAGTTTAGGTTTCAAAAGTCCGGTTAAATTTCTGTACGGAATATGGTACGTTTGATGCAAGATCAAAGTAACGTAGCGGCCCAAATGCGTCTACACGGGATGTCTCGGGCTGTCATCGCGAAGGAACTTCCAAGTGAGTAAATCGACGATAACGCGCTTCTACCAGCAACTACGTCAAACTGGAACGACAAATGATGGGCCAAGAAGTGGACGTCCACACGTCACGACACGTCGACAGGACCGATATATCTGTCTAACCCACCTTCGTAATCGTTTCCGTACAGCCGTCCAGACGTCTCGGGTGACATAAAGACTGCACAACAATCGAATAAGTGCAGATACTGTCAGGAATCGCCTTCGAGAGTTTGGCTTACGTCCTCGTCGTCCATAAGTTGGTATGCCATTAACAGGTTAGAATGGCGTGGCTCACATAACAGACCAAACCTGTTTCCCATTCGTCAGTGGCGTAACGTAATGTTTTCTGACGAGTCCAGGTACTTGTTGTACAGAGCTGACGGCCGTCAACGTGTGTATAGGTGTGACGTAGAGCGTTATCGTGACAATTCTTTGGTTGAATGAGATCGATTTAAAGGCAGTGGGTTAACGGTGTGGGCTGGCATATCTTATGGTCATGGAACTCCCCTGGTATTCATTGATGGATCTTTGACTGTTCGGCGTTACGTTGACGTCGTTTTACGATTGGTAGTTGTTCCATATGTACGACAGCACCACGTTACGTTTCAACAGGATAACGCTCGGGCGCATGTAGCAAGGCTCAGCATGGCGTTTCCTCAGCAAAATAACTTCGACACCATGCACTGGCCTCCGTATAGTCCAGATCTCTCTCCTATAGAACATTTGTGGGACGTCTTCGATAGGCGCGTACGTAACCGCCCACAGCCGCCAACAACGCTGCAAGCCTTGCATCTCGTGCTCATACAGGAGTGGAATGCTATTCCCCAAGCATAGATCAATCGTTTAATCCTGTCCATAACCAGGCGTGTGCGTGCATGACTGAATGCAAACGGAGGACAAACTCGCTAATAACTGCTTATGTTTTGAACTTGTGAAATGACTACCTCTATGACAAAACGGACTCACTGCAAGTTGAACTCTCTATGGTAGTTAGGGCCCCGCACTGAAAGTGTGGGTGCCCTATAGTAATCACTCTGTCCGTCCGTCTGTCTGTCTGTCCGTCCGTCTGTCCGTCCACAAATTTTTTTATCCTCCATAACTTTCTTATTTCCTGGATGGATTTAAATATTACTTGGCATCACTCTGTCCGTCCGTCTGTCTGTCTGTCCGTCTGTCCGTCCACAAATTTTTTTATCCTCCATAACTTTCTTATTCCTGGATGGATTTAAATATTACTTGGCAGAAATGTTAACCATAATGTGATGGAGTGTTGCGCGCAAGACTCAGGTCCGTACCTCAAAGGTCAAGGTCATACTTAGAGGTTAAAGGTCAAAAAAGGGTCTTTCCTGTGTCCAATTAATAACTTTGTTATTATTCCTGGATGGATTTAAATATTACTTGGCAGAAATGTTAACCATAATGTGACTAAGTGTCACACGCAAGACCCACAGCCGTACCTCAAAGGTCAAGGTCATACTTAGAGATAAAAGGTCAAAAAAGCGTCTTTTTTATTGTGTCCAATCTATAACTTTCTTATACCTGGATGGATTTAAATATTACTTAGCAGAAATATTAACCATAATGTGACAGTGTGTCACGCGCAAGACCCAGGTTCGTACCTCAAAGGTCAAGGTCATACTTAGAGGTGAAAGGAAAAAAAAACGTCTTTTTTAACATCAACATTTTCCTACTCCTCTGATAGCGCTGCCGGGGCCCTAGTCAGTTTCACTGACAGCTCTAGTTACATTTAGGAATGATTATATTATTGCGTCATTAAATCGATTTTCTGCATACATGATTATTTTCGCAAATACTCGCATTTATATTTGGAGTTGCGTTTCTTTTTCGGTTCAGTATATTTTTTGTTTTTGATAGCCATTTGGTCATTTTATGGGAAAGTAACTGTCCTTTTGGCTTTCCGCTATTGGTATTCTTATTAGGGTCTAGTTATTTCATGCTGCTCCGCCTATCGGGACTTAAAGAAATAAATGGGCTGCATGATGCTTCCACACAGTGCTGAATCTGACAGCAAGAGAGTACTGGTACACCGCTTAGTGGATCTAAGCCTGCCCAGGCAAAGCGATGCCAGTCGGACCTTCCATGCTAAGAAACCCTATCGGTTTCATTGGGCTACAGGTCTTGAGGTGTCATTTTATCACATTGTCGTGTAAAAGTCCCACAAAATTGGAAGCAACATCTCCAAAATGACCTATTTAATGTTGACTGGGATGTTAAATATCAAATTAGATTGTCTCCAATTCTCAGTAACCCTTTTTTCCTGGAACCATCATAGAATCAGAGGCCTGACCCACCGGCGTGCAATTAAAGTGGGAAGGAAAGTTGTCAACCGTGATCTGGTTCACAACCATGAATGCAGTCTCTCGTATAGCATTTATGTTGTATCAAATTTTTTGTAGCGAAGAATGATTTTATATTGAAGAATGATTTTACGAAAGTGTTCAAGCAACCACTTCTGTATATTCTAGCCAGACGTGTCATATTGACCGACAACAGAATACCCATACAAACCATTTATCTTGACATAATATATGCTATAATACCACTGTGACAAAAGGTGTCATGCTGGTTGTATTCATTATTTTCTGGTAGCAGCAGAAGTTAAACAGCATTCCTGACCAATATTTGAGCCTTTCTTGCCTTCTGTTTGCAGGATTCAAGATACCTCATCGAAGAGGACGAATACTATAAAACAAAGAAAGAAAGTGAGGAAGAGTCAAACAAAACTAAATATATAGACGATGAATCAGATAAGATAAAGAAAGTACGTGAAAAGAAAACAGAATACTGTAAGGGACACAGCGAGAAGAAGTTAGACAAAATAATTAAACCTTTTGAAGAAAAATCAAAGAAAGAATGTAAAAATAAATCAGATGAAACTAAGAAAAACATTGAGGAGAATTCTAAGAGACCAGAGAAACAGATCAAAGAGAAACCAGTCAAAGCAAATAAAGATGTTGCAGGAAAATTAGCGAAACCCGAGCAAGAGAATGAGAAGGCTGGGGAATCGAATAAAGAAACCAAGGCGAATGCTGACAAGAGAAAGATACAAAACAATGATAGCAAGAACAACACAGAATTTGTAAGTGCAGAGTTGAAATACAGGGTAAAGGAAAACTTAAATGAAAACGAAACAGATGGCGAATCGACTGTTAACAATAAAGATGAACAAACAGTATTTGAAAATAACACTGCGGTGGTAAAAGACAAAGTCGATAAACTGAATTCAGAGAATGACCAAATGAGAAAAGGAAACGTAAATAAAGAAAAGTCAGAAAGTTTAGATACAAATAAAGAATGTCAAGAGAATGAAGAAACAGACAGAAGGATAGTAATAAACAAAATAGACAGGACACTGGAACATGAATTGGATAAAGCTGCCGTCGAAGTGTATTGGGACTATTTAGACGATACAGCAAACAGCGACATGGAAATAGACAACCATCAGGGCGCCACACAGATTCAAAGGAGTCAGGAAGATTGTGTGATACTTAATATTGGAGGTCAGCACTTCATAACTTCTGCAGCGACCCTTAAGGCAGATCCAAATTCTTTGTTTGCTCTGTTGTTTCATGAGCAATGCCCTATGCGCCCCTACGACAATAATACCTATTTCTTTGACAGGGACCCAACACATTTTAGGTTTATTTTGAGATATTTACGAAATGGAGCACATATAGGATTAATGATGCTGCCCCGTGAGGAGAGATATCTTCTCGAGCTGTTGATAGAGACGAGGTTCTTCAATCTGCATGGGCTAGAGAACATTGTTTTAGAGCGTTTGGGACAGGTTACTGGAAGTGTGGAGTACTAAAAAGAAAAAAAAATCGGCAAATGTATTTGTGAAGTGGAAGTATCGACCTCAATTTCCAATGGCTAAGATTTTTATAGTACAACAAACTGTTGCAGCTTTGGTTCTGGAATGTTGATTTTGGTATCTGATAAGGTCGTCCGGCTTTCAGTGGAAACAGAAATGCACTTTGTTTAAAATGTATCATAAGATGAGTAAATAACAGAGGTATCCATTCAGTAAAATTTGAGGGGCAGTTTGCTGAACATTCTTGTTAGCCTGTCATCACTCTTACTCACTCACTCACTCACTCTCATTCCCTCGTTTCATTAGCATATTTTTTTTTTGTGTATATGCATTTGTGTGAGTGATATTTATCCTTTATACTTTGAAAATCTGTAAATATCTAAGGGCAAAAGGGGAGATTAGTTGTTGACTCATTATATTACCCTCTTAAAATAAAGACTTTATTGTTGTTATTATTTATTATTATTCGGCCACCGCCCATCGGGGCTTGAAGAAATAGATAGGCTGCTTAATGCTTCCACGCAGAGCTGAAACCGACCGCACAGGAGCACTGGTAAACCTCATAGATGATATAAGCCTGTCCAAGCAAAGTGGTGCGAGTCGGACCGTCCATGCTTATAAACCCTATTGGTTTCTTTGGACAACAGGGCTGTAGATGTCATTTCATCTCATCGTCAGCAAAAAGTCCCACAAAATTGGAAAGAAAGGTCTCCAATTCACCTATACAGTGTTGAATGGGACATTGAACCTCAAATCAAGCAAACAAACGAAAACAAAATTATTTTTATTATTTAGGTGAAACGATGCATGGAAGTAGAACCTACTCGTAAGTGACTTTTGGAAGCTTCCTCGAAAAATAACAATTCGGCTTAAGTAAATAAGTACGAACTTGATCTGTCACTGTGATAAAGGAACCATTCTAATGCACTTGCGTATGTAACACGACATTTGATTGGATAATATCAAAAATTTGCAACAGTATATTCTGCGATATACTGTGGGAAACCCGACGTCATCATTTAACGTCGCTTTTCATTGGCTGGCATTTGGATTTACGCAGCTCACAGGACTAACCGTTTTGTGCAAAATAGTACAAATTTTAACAGAACAACTGAATAAGTGCATTAGAATGGGGACAACCGTATTGCAAAATTGTCATTTGCGGAGGTAAATCGTCGGTTTTACGGTCGCAAATTCCGTTTTACGGCGGCCCCCGCACATAGGGGCTTGAAGAAATATATATGGGCTGCACGATCCTTCCAAGCAAAGCTGAATCTAGCCCACACACTAGTACTGGTAAACTGCTAAGAGGATCTAAGCCTGTCCAGGAACCGCAGTGCGAGGCGGACCGTCCATGTTAATAAAAAGTAGAAGTAAAACAAAGATCAGGAATTGATACAATTAACTTACTCCATCCATAAAAGACACCAAAGGGAAAGAAATACAAACATTAAGCGACCAGACCATAATGGAAACCTAAACAAAGGAAGGCCATATGGACAGTTACTTTCCCACAAAATGGCCATATGGCCATCCAAAATTAAAAGACACAAGTGATACACACAGTAAGTAACAAACAACAACATAAATAAATCACCACAGAAGAGCCGCCTTGGAACGGTCAGTGGAAGATTTCCACTGGGGGGCTTAAATCGATTTTACGTGGCCACAATCCTCGCCCTTACTTCCGTCGCGATTTAGACAAATAATTAGTTCAGTCCGCATGAAGGCCTCCTAACTCATCAGTGCAACATCTCCGTGAACACAGAAATCAAAGAACCACAGAGGTGAGACAACGGTGAGGACTCGACAGCAAGAAACCACTGAAATGCTGGAGCAAAAGAAACCCAACAGTTAGACTCCGATGAGCCCGACCAGAGACAGAGCATCAGGCACCAACCAACATTATCTCTTTAATTTTCAATACGCCTTTACGTTGGAGCCGTCATAGAATCTGAGGCCTGACCCAACGGCGTGCAATTAAAGAGGGAAGCAAAGTTGCCAACCGTGATTGGGTTAACTACCATGCATGCAGTCTGTCGTATAATATCCATGTTGTACCCAATCTTTTTATATCGAAGGATGATTTTACGAAATTGGGTGCTGAAGTCATTGCGGTTATATATTTTTCTGAATTTATATACTAAGTCACCATAAAATTCGGGTTCCGATAGACCTTGTTGCAGAAGAGATTTAAGTCCAATATTGAATTTTGAAATTAAATCAGAATGGCGTCTATAAAATTTTGAAAAGGCTTTGCGTAGTTTATGGTATAAACATATTTTATTGCATCATAAATCAAGCAACAGGGTCGGGCCACAAGTTCTGCCAACATTAGTTACGGCCCTCCCCTAGTTTATGGTACTGATAACCCTGATTAAGGAGTTTAGCCGTTTAATAATTTATTACGAGTGTTGAAGTCAGTTACATGACTACACACTCTAGCAAATCGAATTAATTGCGAAATATAAACGCCATAGGATGGCGCACGAGGAACATCACCATCCAAAAAAGGAAAATTTACAATCTCAAAATCAAAGTCATCGCGTTTATCATAAATTTTGCACGAAACATAGATGTAAATCCAAAAACGGGGCCTCGGTATCAGAAGAATTTGCTTTATTTAACTGAAGTTCTAGGGGGTAAATCTGACTGATCAAACCATCAAAATAGGTATTATCAATATTTAATAAATCATCTAAATATCTAGAAGTAGAGCTAAAAGCTTCAATAATTTCAGATTGGTTATCAATGGAAAGCGACAAAATGAAGTCTCTTTCATAACAATACAAGAACAGATCAGCCACAAGAGGTGCGCAATTAGTACCCATCGGAATACCCACAATTTGTCTAAATAACCTAATATAAATATTGTCAAGTAGAAAGGTGAGGGCATCACACACTTTCTGACATGACCAAAGTGTATAATTCTTATGCTCTTTAGAAGTGAAAAATGCATTTCTTCATTGGGCGACATTTCAATGTCTGGTAAAAGTCCCACAAAATTGGAAGCAACGTCTCCAAAATGACCTATACATTGTTGACGGAGACGTTAAACTCCAAATTAATCAATCAATCCGTTCTACGGCTCCGCTGTTGCGTCGCCGTAAAAAGAAATTTCCGATTGTAAAACCACGGATTTACCTCCCATAATGACAATTTTGAATACAGTAATCCCCTAATTTTGACATTTCTTAATATTCATTTATACGTTTAAATACAAATTATTTGCTTCTAAATAAGGTATTTTGAACCAGACAAAAGAAAACTAATTTATGCGTACAACAGCGATATTTGCAACTGAATCCGAATGCCTTACTGCATCTTTATTAATACTTTTTTCCCGATCAGGTATATATATGACTGGTTTCAGTCTGCACTCATGTATGGAGGGTATGTATATTGCTGGCCAACCATGTGTTCACCAAGGCTCGTGGAGATTGACAAATATTGATCTTGTTACATGTTAATGTTTTTTGTTGTTGTTGTTTTTGTTGTTGTTTTTTTCAAATTTTATCAGATTGTTCATCTCGGTAACTGCCTATCTGGCGGAACGAACCTATGAGAATGTTTATTTGTTAACACAGAAACTCAAACCTGTTCACGTGTTGTTGCTTTATTTCACCATCTCTCATTCCATATAGTGCATCCCTGTTGATATTATTGATCACATCTGCATCTCTTTGAAAGAATGTAATAATCAGTCATTTATGGTCAAAGGGAGATAACTCAAATTTCATTTGGTGCAAAGTGTTCGACCTTATTTTCAGAGTCTTGCATCTCTGTAGTTTTTTTTATTTGTATGTTCTCGGAGATGTTACACTGATGAGTTAGGAAGCCTTCATGCGGACTAAACCAAATAAGTGTATACCGCGACAGAGGTAAGGGCGAGGATTATGGTCATGTAAAATCGATTTAAGCCCCCCCCCCCCCCCCCCCCCAGCGAAATTCTTTCCACTGACCGTTCCAAGGCGTTTCTTCTGTGTGGTTTATTTATGTTGTTGTTTGTTACTTACTGTGTGTATCACTTGTGTCTTTTTATTTTGGATGGCCATTTGGCCATTAAATGGCAATTTTGTGGGAAAGTAACTGTCCTTATGGCCTTCCTTTGTTTAGGTTTCCATTATGGTCTGGTAGCTTCATGTTTGTGTGTTTTTCCCTTTGGTGTCTTTGATGGGTGGAGTAAGTTAACTGTATCGATTCTTGATCTTTGTATTACTTCTACTTTGCGTAGAAATTTATACTAGCCTAATGTGCCTTCTTAACAACACAGTTATTCAACGCAACCACACAGTTATTTGCGATTATTGTTGTACTTGTGGATGCTGCAAGAAAATGTTGTTCATTGTCTAAATGTTTTAGCAATAAGGCATCGTTTGACTCTTTAGCTTGTCACAAACGCAGGAAACGATCCGTTTTAACAGGGTGGCCACACACTCTGGAAAACAGGGAAAATGGAGAAAAAAAGTCCCTGCAGGGAAAAATCAGGGAATTTGAAATTTTGCTGAAAATCAGGGAAAAATCAGGGAATTTCAAAAAATCTTATCTTTGTAAGGTCAAAATATTCAAATTTTATAGCTGTTCAGATATGGCTACTGGTGGTTACTTTCTGCCATATGCTTAAAATACCTGCAGATCTAATCTTACTTAAAGGTGGAGTACTTGTTAGGTGGGGTACTAAATGTTTGCTATATATTCTGTTTTTTCTTTTTTCTCATTCCGAAGTGGACATTTTATTGCAAACCCAATGTCTGTCATTAAATTTTGATGCAAAAATATACATCAGTGCAGTTAGAATCCAAAACGGAATTGAGCAACCATTGCCCCAGAGCTCAAGTAGAAGTGAGTATGCATGCACCAATATCATATTCTTAAGAATGTATCACGAATAACACAGTGACTATAACAAGGGATATAATTAGGGTGTTTTACCATACCATTATGGCTGTATGTAGTACTGTGTACATACATCTATACTGGGGTTCACAAAAAACGGAGTCCATACTATTAGGTTCATGTTTCTGTTGGGATCATTTGCAGCTGGGAAATTCACATATAGTTAGTATGATACCTGGATCAGGGCATTCGCTTTATCCTGTTCTTGCCCCAGGGTCCAGCTTCTGGAAGGGACTAAGGGTCTTAGACAGTCTACCATGTAACCAAAAAAAAAGGAGAAAAAAAACCCTACTGTTTTTAGCTCGAGCTTTTGGGATCACTTTTTGTCCGCCGTCTGTGCGTGTGTGCGTGCGTCCGTCCGTAAACAATTTCTTCAAACGACATCTCCTCCTAAAGCACTGATCAAATTTTGACCACACTTCACAGGAATGATCCTTAGGTGGTTCCCTTTCAAAATTTTTCAGATGGTTCCGGTCCATTGCACATCAAGGTCAGGGGAGCCAAAAATAGATTTTTTTAAAGAAAATCTTCTCCTCTGAAACCACAAGGCCCAGGCCTTCAATATTTGGTGTGTAGCTTTATCTATTGGACCTCTACCCAGATTGTTCAAATTATAGTCCTGGGCCAAAAATGCCCCCGTCCTGGGGCCCTTTGGTTTTACATAGACTTACATAGGGAAAAGCTTTAAAAATCTTCTGGTCTGAAACCAGAAGGCTCAGGTGCTTGATATTTGGTATGAAGCTTCGTCTTGTGAACCTCTATCAAGATTGTTCAAATTATAGCCCTCAGGCCAAAAATGCCCCCACCCTAAGGCCCTGTGGTTTTACATTGACTTATATAGGAAAAATCTTAAAAAATCTTCTCCTCTAAAACCGCAAGGCCCAGGTCTTTGATATTTGGTGTGTAGCTTCATCTGGTGGAGCTCTACCAAGATTGTTCAAATTATAACCCTGGGACCATAAATGCCCCCGCCCTGGGGCCCTTAGGTTTTACATTGACTTTTATAGGGAAAACCTTTAAAAATCTTCTTGTCTGAAACCAGAAGGCTCAAGTGTTTGATATTTGATATGGAGCTTCGTCTTGTTTACTTCTTTCAAGATTGTTCAAATTATAGCCCTGGGTCCAAAAATGCCCCAGCCCCAGGGCCCTTTGGTTTTACATTGACTTATATAGGGAAAACCTTTAAAAAATCTTCTTGTCTGAAACCAGAAGGCTCAATTCCTTGATATTTGTTATGAAGCTTTGTCTAGTGGACCTAGACCAAGATTGTTCGGGCCAAAAATGGCCCTGCCCTGGGACCCACGGGTTTTCTTTAGACTTATAAAAGGAAAACTTTTTAAAATCTTCTTGTTGGAAAACAGAAGGCTCCGGTCATTGATACTTGGTATGAAGCTTCATCTTTTAGACTCCCACAAGATAATGCAAATTATAGTCCTGGCGTCAATTATGGCCCTCAAGGCCCACTTGTTACACAATGGATAAGGTGAGCGATCCAGGGTCATCATGGCCCTCTTGTAATAAATTGGAGGTGAAGGTGTGGCTACAAGGAGAGGCTGGAGGCCATATATTTTACCAGTTTTGATTTTGACTACCATGAAAGTAAATTAGCACATGTACATCATATTTTAGATAAATTTTCATTTAATTATGAATATTGTGACAGCATCGTGTTTAAACATGTCACTTTACAGCATTTGAATCAGTATATGACTTCTAAAAGTAGGGGCCATTGCGATAATATCAAGGTTTTTAATCATGGAAAATCAGATCGATTAAGGGAAAAATCAGGGAATTTGATTGCTAAAAATGTGTGGCCACCCTGTTTTAATGACTTGGCGTGCCTGATTGAAAGTGAAAGGCCTGACACATTTCCAATACACAGGCTGTGACATGTCTTAAAATGATGATTTCGTACGCTTTGTAAGAAACTCCGGTTTATGAGAACTTTTCGGGTTTAATGAAACCAAAACAACACGTTTGATATGTCAGTACATCATTCTGAATTTGTCAGAATTTGATAAAGCCTTTATTTAGTCGCACAAAAGTAGAAAATGCCACACCTTGTCTAGTAAGGATATTTTGGGTAATAAGCAAAATCGCTTGCATCACGAAAACACGCCTATATTATTTTGACCCCCTTGAACCCCACTTTTATATAGTAAAACTTGGGCCTTATTTTCCCAATTTCTGCTCTAAAATATAGATTGTGGGTTCTAACGAGTACCCAAAATCTATATTTTGAGCAGAAATAAGGAAAATATCAAAAATTTTCATCTTAAATTTTTCATTTTTTCGGCGATAAAGGTTACAATGTATTAGTTTAGGCATGTTTTCGTAATGGTAACAATAGGATGCAGTGCAATAGGATCCATAGGAAAACATATGAGTACATTCCCCATTATCAAAATGTGGTGCACATAAAGGTTGCATGCAAGCAATGTCTTACATTCTAGAATTACAGTGATGTTCATTTAGCATTACAGTCTATTGACCACCTTGTAAGAGACGAAAGATTTGGATGTTACAGACTTTGAATGTCCAGCATTTCAGTGGTTTCTTGCTTTCGAGTCCTCATCGTTGTTTCATCTCTGTGTTCCCTGGGATGTTGCACTGATGGGTTAGGAGGCCTTCATGCGGACTGAACAAATTATTTGTCGAAATCGCGACAGAAGTAAGGGCGTTGTGGCCACGTAAAATCGATTTAAGCCCCCAGTGGAATTTGTTTCACTGACCGTTCCAAGGCGGTTCTTCTGTCGCGGGTTATATTTTGTTATGGTTTGTCTTTGAGTGTTTCTATCGCCTTTATTATTTTGATTTGGATAGCCAGTTGACCAGTTTGTGGGAAAGTAACTGTCCTTTTGGCTTTCCGCTGTTGACGTTTCCATTAGTGTCTGTTGTTTCATGTCTGTGTTTCTTTTCCTTTGGTGTCTCCGATGGGAGCTGTCGGTTAATTGTATCGATTCCTGATTATTGTCTTCACTTCTATTTAGTGTAAAGCCAAAGACTACAGAGGCAATGTTTTTGCAAGTGGCACTGCTCATCTGACTGGGTTGATGTCTGAGTAAGGTTAACTAAAAGTTCGACTTTAGAAAACTGTCAGAAAGCACGTGGTTCCAGGAAACGTTCTTTTGACCAATCAGAATGCAGTTAAATATACAATTTCAGTAATTGTGAATAAATGGGCATACCACTTTTGCCATAGGCAGTTGATCACCATTGAACAACCACGTTTCCCTACCAAACTACCTTCCCATTTTTTTCTGTTACGGTAAGGAGTTTGGGTTAGTTTACATTATTGTGTACATGTGTTTAAGCTGTGCACCAGGAGAAGGCCTGAGGTAAGAAACGAACCTTGGCCAGTAAGACAAAAGAAATTTATTGACAGTAAGTTTGTTTGTTTGATTTGAGGTTTAACGTCGCCGTCAACACTGTAAGGTCAT
This sequence comes from Lucinisca nassula, assembly GCA_963580285.1. Lineage (NCBI taxonomy): Eukaryota > Metazoa > Mollusca > Bivalvia > Lucinida > Lucinidae > Lucinisca > Lucinisca nassula. The sequence goes on along the minus strand of OY757011.1, from coordinate 9,799,646 downwards.
TTTGGAGACGTTGCTTCCAATTTTGTGGGACTTTTACCCGACATTGAGATGAAACGACATCTCAAGCCCTGACGCCCAATGAAACCAATAGGGTTTATTAGCATGAACGGTCAGCCTCGCACCGCAGTTCCTGGACAGGCTTATTTGTTTTGTTTGATTTGAGGTTTAACGTTCCCGTCAACACTGTAAAGGTCATTTTGGAGACGTTGCTTCCAATTTTGTGGGACTTTTACCCGACATTGAGATGAAATGACATCGCAAGCCCTGTCGCCCAATGAAACCAATAGGGTTTATTAGCATGGACGGTCCGCCTCGCACCGCGGTTCCTGGACAGGCTTAGATCCTTTAAGCGGTTTACCAGTACTAGTGTGCGGGCCGGATTCAGCTCTGCGTGGAAGCATCATGCAGCACATATATTTCTTCAAGCCCCTATGGGCGGGGGCAATATGGACAGGCTTAGATCCTCTTAACAGTTTACCAGTACTACCGGTAGTGTGCGGGCCGGATTCAGCTCTGCGTGGAAGCATCATGCAGCCCATATATTTCTTTAAGCCCCTATGGGCGGGGGCCCTATTGACAGTAAGAGAATGTGTCTTAAAAGGAATGGGGACACCTTCAGGGGAGGCAACTCGGGCTTACAGAAAAGCGGACAGGAAGTCCCGAAAGTTGCCCCCCTTTGAAAAACGGTAGGTGTTCACATTCCCCTTCATGTTCACTTAAACCTATTTTTCCACAATCAATCTGTACACTATTGCAGTCATATGCACATAGGCTTATACGACAGACTGCATGCATGGTAGTTAACCCAATCACGGTTGGCAACTTTGCTTCCCTCTTTAATTGCACGCCGGTGGGTCAGGCCTCAGATTCTATGACGGCTCCAACGTAAAGGCTTATTGAGAATTAGAGAGATCTAATTCAAGGTAATGTTGGTTGGTGCCTGATGCTCTGTCTCTGGTCGGGCTCATCGGAGTCTAACTGTTGGTTTTCTTTTGCTCCAGCATTTCAGTGGTTTCTTGCTGTCGAGTCCTCACCGTTGTCTCACCTCTGTGGTTCTTTGATTTTTGTGTTCACGGAGATGTTGCACTGATGAGTTAGGAGGCCTTCATGCGGACTGAACAAATTATTTGTCTAAATCGCGACGGAAGTAAGGGCGAGGATTGTGGCCACGTAAAATCGATTTAAGCCCCCCAGTGGAAATCTTCCACTGACCGTTCCAAGGCGGCTCTTCTGTGGCGATTTATTTATGTTGTTGTTTGTTACTTACTGTGTGTATCACTTGTGTCTTTTGGTTTTGGATGACCATATGGCCATTTTGTGGGAAAGTAACTGTCCTTATGGCCTTCCTTTGTTTGGGTTTCCATTATGGTCTGGTCGCTTAATGTTTGTATTTCTTTCCCTTTGGTGTCTTTTATGGGTGGAGTAAGTTAATTGTATCAATTCCTGATCTTTGTTTTACTTCTACTTTTTATAGAATGGATGATGATGTGGTATATTTTGGGGATGATCACCATGGTTTATAATTTCGTAAAGGAGAGACTATAAATAATCACCTTTTCCAAATTACATGTAATTCAATGTAATGTTGGTTGATACCTGATGCTCTATCTCTGGTTGGGCCTATCGGAGTCTAACTGTTGGTTTTCTTTTGGTCCTGCATTTCAGTGGTTTCTTGCTGTCGAGTCTTCACCGTTGTTTCATCCTTGTGGTTGATTGATTTTGTGTTCTGCGTCTGTGCCATCAACATTTTCAAACAACACCTACACGACTTTTCCCACCAAGCGTCTTCTATTTTGGCGCCAAAACATAACCATGCACGAGACAGTAGAATAGTCCGTTTCATATTTACATGCATCTACCGTTAGATGTAGCTAATCCTCTTAGGCCCGGAGCAATTTGATTGTGGATTAAATTTTATGATAGAAACATAACCTGATCTTATTTTCACACCTTGTCATGCGAAACATTGTTGGGTTAACGATAGCAACGGAGGCTTGTGTTTACAGTGTAATAGTAGAACAGACTGATCCGTGACAAATTCGGTTGGCGTTTATAACACGATTCGGTTAACTTACACGGTTGGTTTGACCCGAAGTTCTGTGTTATAACGAGGTTGAGGAGTATTTAGTCACTTTATCATGTCTGAAGTTGTTTTTGAAGACAAGCAAAGATTTCATTGCCTTCGTGAAGAGCTTACATTTATTTTGATTAAGAAACTGATGTTACATGTACATTCTCATTGTGAAATGATAAATGTTCTTGGCCGGAATCTTCTTCCAATTAAATGAGTTTCCCGGCTCTTCCAGGAGAATTTACACTTAAAGAAAAAGAAACTACTTGGCCAATGGAAACCAAATTACGTATGCAGCCGCCACGGGGTCGCATGACCAAGATGGCCGCCATGCCCATATATTGTAAAATCCTTTAAAATCTTATCAGGAACCAAACGGCCGATGACCTTGAAACTTGGTATGCAGCATTGGGGACTCAGGCCCTACCAAGTTTGTTCAAATGATGACCTTTGGTTGGCTTCGACCTATTTTACGTCAAGGTCAAATTTGGTTACTTAGGCATTTGGATGGGAAAACGCGAACAGTGCATTTTTTACGCCCGTTTAAGAAACGGTCGTATTATGTTATGCCCCCGGACCTCAGTCCGTCTGTCCATCCGTCTGTAAACTTTTCGTTTCGGATAACTCCTCCTACAGTTTACATCCGATCAAGCTGAAACTTCATACATAGACCATGCTGTGGGACAGCGCATATTGTTTCGAGGTTACGGTCCACCAAATATTAATAGAGTTATGCCCCTTTGACATTTTTTGATAATCGATCAAACTGAAACTTCATACATAGTTGGTTTAAACAATATTTATTGAAGCTTAGTGAGACATATATACATACAACATTGCTAAGGCAGGATTTGACAGTAAGCATGTAGCTTAAATGAAAGTCATCTCCATAGTACATAGTTAGACCATGATGTGGGGCAGAGCATATCGTTTCGAGGTTACGGTTCACCAAATAGAAATAGAGTTATGCCCCTTTGAATGTTTTGTAAACTTTTCGTTCCGGATAACTCCTACATTTTATATCCGATCAAGCTGAAACTTCATACATAGTTAGACCAGGATTTGGGGTAGCGTATATTGTTTCGAGGTTACGGTCCACCAAATTATACAGTTATGCCCCTTTGAATTTTTTTTGTAAACTTTTCGTTTCCGGCCTCCTCCTACAGTTTACATCCGAACAAGCAGAAACTTCATCCACACTATGATGTGGAGTAGTGCATATTATTTCAAGGTTACAGTCCACCTCTTATTCCCAGAGATAAGAGATATGCCTATATTATTTTGAGATTATGGTCCACCAACCACTACCGAGCATGAAAATTTGTTAGAGACAGGTAGCTTGAGCCACTGAGGGTTATTTATAGTGCCAGGTAAGAGTATATGGAGCACATCTTGTTCCTTGGTTACATGCCCCGCCTGCGGGGATCTCGATTGATTCAGTTCTAGCCTTTGACCTCAAAATTGATATTTGTAGTCAGTTGAATGGTGGTTTATTCAAATAAAAAAACAATGTCATTTCATTTACCTATGCCTCAGACTCAGTATTTCTATCGTACTTTCCACTATAACTTCTGGTCTGGTTGAAACAAAATTATATGTGGAGCCTCGCTTGGATCGAGCAATGAGTCTCATGACCAAAATGGTGGCCATGCCCATATGTAAAAACCCTTTGAAACTCTTCGAATGAACAACTTGAAACTTTGTGTGCAGCATTTGGGACTCTGGCCCTACCAAATTTGTTTAAATGGTGTTAAATGGTTGAACTTGGCCTAGTTTGCATCAATGGTAATTATGGTCACATTGTTTTTTCCATGAAAAAAATGCAAAATACTATATTTTTTCTCAATCTTTGGTAGATATGGCATCAGAATCACAGTTTCAGTTGAGCTAAATGAGAGTGTATCGATTTCAAAGGACATGGTCATTTACCGACCATTGTCCTGGATGCCTCGGATTTAGATTTTTTTTTCTCTCCTTCTCCAGTAAACTGCTCGGCTGATTAAAACCAAATTACATGCAGAGCCTCTATGATATGGGTCAAATGGGATTTGAGTCACTTGGCCAAGATGACTACCATGCCTAACTGTCACCTTAATGTAATAGTCCATTTCTCAAGAATTATAAGAGCTTTTTGATGATACTTGGTACAACCTTGCATCTAGAATTGCACTTTCAATGCCTGCATCCATATCGTTACTTGAATTACATTTCTTGGTTCACTGACGTTGCGAATTATTGCGACCCCTTATGTAATAGACGATTTCTCGAGAATTATAAGAGCTTAATTAATATCACTGGGTACAAACTTGCAAGTGGAGTGACAACTAATATACAGGCTCCCATGTTTGACCTTGACCTATATTTCATGGTTAGGTGACGTTGCACCCAACAGGCGTGACTTAGCCGTCGGCGGAAGTTTTGTTGTGAATAAGAGCAAGGTCATTTACTGAATTGGGTTCCGCATCCCTAAGATTCAGTATTTTTAGCTCACCTGTCACGTAGTGACGAGGTGAGCTTTTTTGGTCATTTTTTGTCTGTCGTGCGTCCGTAAACTTTTTCTTCAAACGACATCTCCTCCTAAACCACTGATCGGATTTTTACTAATCTTCACAGTAATGATCCTTAGGTGGTCCCCTTTCAAAGTTGTTCAAATGTTTCCGGTCCGTTGCACATCAAGGTCACAGGAGCCAACAACAGATTTTAGCTCAACAGAGCCGAAGGCTCCGGGGGAGCTTATAGTATAGGCATTGGTCCGTCGTCCGTCGTCGTCTGCGTCGTCAACATTTTCAAACAACATCTCCTTTGAAACTACTTCGCCATTTTAAACCAAATTACATATGGAGCCTCTATGGGAAGGGGGAACGAAATGTTTGTTCGGGAAGACTGGGTCACATGACCAATATGGCCGCCATGCCCATATATGGTAAAAACCTTTAAAAATCTTCTTCCCAAGAACCGAATAGCCGATGATCTTGAAACTTGGCATGCAGCATCGGGGACTCGGGCACTACCAAGTTTGTTCAAATGATAACCTTTGGTTGACCTTGACCTGTTTTACGTTAAGGTCAAATGGCCACTTAGACATTTGTATGGAAAAACGGCAAAACAGTGGATTTTTCTGATTGTATGTTTGCTAGTGGCATCATAAATGGTATTTGCAATCAGCTGAATGGAAGTTTATCAGTTCCAAAGGTCAAAGTCATTTACCGACCTTTGTCCAGGACGGCTCAGAATCAGTATTTTTTCATCACTTAAACTACTTGGCCAATTGAAACCAAATTACATGTGGAGCCTCTATGAAATGAGGGAACGAAAGTTTGTTCGTGAGGACTGAGTCACATGACAAATATGGCCGCCATGCCCATATATGGTAAGAACCTTTAAAAATCTTCTTCTCAAGAACCGAATGGCCGATGATCTTGCAACTTGGTATGCAGCATCAGGGACTCTGGCCCTACCAATTTTGTTTAAATGATGACCTTTGCTTGACCTTGGCCTGTTTTATGTCAAGGTCAAATTTGGTCACTTAGATATTTGTATGGAAAAAAGGCAAAACAGTGAAATTTTATGATTGTATATTAGCTAGTGGCATCAGAAATGGTATTTACTTACAGCTGAATTGAAGTTTATCAGTTTCAGAGGTTAAGGTCATTTTCCGTCCTTTGTCCAGGATGGCTCAGATTCAGAATTTTTATCTTCTTTTTCACTTAAACTACTTGGCCAATTGAAACCAAATTACATGTGGAGCCTCTATGAAATGAGGGAACGAAACTTTGTTCGTGAGGACATGGTCACATGACCAATATGGCCGCCATGCCCATATATGGTAAAAACCTTTAAAAAATCTTCTTTTAAAGAACCGAATGGCCGATGATCTTGAAACTTGGTATGCAGCATAAGGGACTCTGGCCCTACCAAGTTTGTTCAAATGATGACCTTTAGTTGACGTTGACCTGCTTTACGTCAAGGTCAAATTGGTCACTTAGATATTTGTATGAAAAAATGGCAAAACAGTGGATTTTTTTTTGATTGTATATTAGCTAGTGGCATCAGAAATGGTATTTACAATCAGCTGATTCGAAGTTTATCAGTTCCAAATGTCAAGGTTAGATATTTGTATGGAAAAATGGCAAAACAGTGGATTTTTCTGATTGTATATTAGCTAGTGGCATCAGAAATGGTATTTACTATCAGCTGAATGGAAGTTTATCAGTTTCAAAGATTAAGGTCATTTTCCGTCCTTTGTCCAGGACGGCTCAGATTCAGTATTTTTATCTTCTTCTTCACTTAAACTTCTTGGCCAACTGAAACCAAATTACATGTGGAGCCGCTATGGAATGAGGTAACGAAAGTTTGTTCGTGAGGACTGGGTCACATGACCAATATGGGCCGCCATGCCCATATATGGGAAAAACCTTTAAAATCTTCTTCTCAAGAACCGAATGGCCGATGATCTTGAAACTTGGTATGCAGCATCAGGGACTCTGGCCCTACTCAGTTTGTTCAAATGATGACCTTTGGTTGACCTTGACCTGTTTATGTCAAGATTAAATTTGGTCACTTGGACATATGTATGGCAAAGTAGGGGATATTTCTGATTGCCTGGTAGGCTGTGACATCAAACAATGGTATTTGCATTTTGCTGAATTGAAGTTTGTCAATTCCAAAGGTCAAGGTCATTACTGACCTTTGTCTTGGATGGCTCAGATTCAGTATTTTTATTTTCTTTGCCAGTAAAAGAGCTGTGCTGATTGAAACCAAATTACATGAAAAGCCTCTATGGGGGTGAGGCAATTAAACATTATTCGTGGTATTGTTGTCACGTGACCAAGATGGGCACCTTGCCTGTATATGGTATAAATCACATGACCTCTGGTGAGCGTAGTGGCCCATGGGCCTCATGTTTAATGATAACAAAAAATCTTAATCTCTGAAACTGCAAGACCCAGGTCTTCGACATTTGGTGTGTTTCTTCATTCAGTGGACCTCTACCAAGCCCTGAAGCCAAAAATGCCCACACGCCGGGGCTCACCAGTTTTACATAGACTTACAAGGGGAAAACCTTTAAAAATATTTTTGTCTGAAACCAGAAGGCCCAGGTCTTTGATATTTGGTATGAAGCTTCATCTAGTGGACCTCTATCAAGATTGTTCAAAATATAGTTCTGGGGCCAAAAATGCCCCCGCACCTGGGCCCACCGGTTTCACATAGGCGTGTATAGCGAAAACTTTAAAAATCTTCTTGTCTGAAACCAGAAGGCCCAGGTCTTTGATATTTGGCATGAGGCATCATCTAGTGGACCTCTACCAAGATTGTCCAAGTTATATTGCTGTGGCCAAAAATGCCCCCGCATCGGGGCCTTTTGGTTTCACATAGGTGTATATAGGGAAAACCTTTAGAAATCTCCTTGTCTGAAACCAGAAGGCCCAGGTCTTTGATATTTGGCATGAAGCTTCATCTAGTAGACCTCTACCAAGATTGTTCAAAATATAGTCCTGGGGCCAAAATGCCCCCGCGCCGGGCCCACTGGTTTCACATAGGCGTTTATAGGGAAAACCTTTAAAAATCTTCTTGTCTGAAAGCAGAAGTCCCATTCTATGATATTTGGCGTGAAGCTTAATCTAGTGGGACCTCTACCAAAATTGTTCAAAACATAGACCTGAGGCCAAAACTGCTTCGCGCCGGGGCCAACTTGTTTCACATAGGCATATACAGGGATAACCTTTAAAAATCTCCTTGTCAGAAACCAGAAGGCCCCGGTCTTTGATATTTGGCATGAAGCTTTTTCTAGTGGACCTCTACCAAGATTGTTCACAATATAGTCCTGAGGCCAAAAATACTTCGCACCGGGTCCAACTGGTTTCACATAGGCGTATACAGGGTTAACCTTTAATAATTTTCTTGTCAGAAACCAGAGGGCCTAGGTCTTTGATATATGGTCTGAAGCTTCATCCAACGGACCTCTACCACGATTGTTCAAATTATAGTCTTGGGGACAAAAATGTCCCTGCGCCAGGACCCACTAGTTTTACATAGGCTTATATAGGGAAAAAACCTTTAAAATCTTGTCGGACACCAAAAGGCCCAGGTCTCTGTTGTTTGGCGTAAAGCTTCATCTAGTGGACCTCTACTGAGATTGTTCAAATTATAGCCCTGGCATCAAAACATGCCCCCACGCCAGAGCCCAGTAGTTTAACATGGGCTTATATATGAAAAACCTTTAGAATTATTTTGTCTGAAACCAGAATGTCCAGGTCTTTGATATTTGGTATGAAGCTCCATCTAATAGACCTCTACCAAGATTGTTCAAATTATAGCCTTGGGGCCAAAAATGCCCCGTGCCGGGACCCACTAGTTTTACATAGGCTTATATAGGAAGAACCTTTAAAACCTTCTTGTCTGAAACCAGAAGCCCCAGGTCTTTGATAGTTGGTGTGAAGCTTCATCTAGTGGACCTCTACTGTGATTATTCAAATTATAGCCCTGAGGCAAAAAATGTCCCCGCGCCTGGGCCCCACTTCTTTTACATAGGCTTATATAGGGAAGACCTTTAAAAATCTTCTTTTCTGACACTAGAATGCCCAGGTCTTAGATATTTGGTATGAAGCTTCATCTAGTGGACTGCTACCAAGTTTGTTCAAAGTGTAGACCTTGGGCCAAGTATGTACTAGAGACACTAGTTCTCAGGTGAGCGATTCAGGGCCCAGAGGCCATATTGGCCCTCTTGTTAAATTCTTCATCATTGAATATTTTTGGCTGATTGAAACCAAGTTTAATTTGGAGCTTCAATGGGATTGGAAAAAATGTTTGTTGGTTACAGTTGACTGTCATGCACATATTTGGTACAAAGGGTTTGACGTTATTCATTTTAGGAACTGAAAGGCTCATGACTTTGAATTTTGTTTCGCATCATTGGGAACTCTGGCCTTACCAAGGTTGTTCCAGTGATGAACCCTGGTCAACCATGTGTCTTGCTATAAATCTGTTACTTTGGTAATTGTAAGAGAAAGGCAAAACATTGACTTTTCTGATTCTCTTGCAGGCTATGGCATCAGACTTCAAAACAATTTGGTGATCCTTGGGTCGATATCTACTTTCCGGGTAGATTTCCCTTGCCAAAAGGCTTTGATCAAAAAGATAGCATCCAGGGACCTGGGCCAGTTTTTCCCATTTGTCCTCTGGTAAGCGCAGTGGCCCATGGGCCTTTTGCTTTCCTAGAAGTCTGTGCTGCTATGAAGACACTTCCTGGAAATATCAGTCGCCAGGAAGAATCTGCCTAGAACCCACTGATGCTAGGAAGGATTTAAGTTGGAAATTATTGTCTGTATTATGAAATGATTTATAAAATTGCATCTTTGTAGATTTCTTTGAAATAGCTTTTAAATTGACACAAGACTGAAAAGAACCCTCTGGGTGAATTTTAAAATCAATTCTACTTCCTTGTTCAATATCCCCCTTCTGTTGTCTACACTTGACAGTTGATTTTTATCTCACCTGAGCACGAAGTGCTCAAGGTGACCTTTTGTGGTCTTTTTTTTTAGGCGTCCGTCGTCCATCCGTCTGTCCGTCAATTTTTAGCTCACCAGAGCCGAAGGCTCCGGGGGAGCTTATAGGATAGGCAGTTGTCCGGCGTCGTCGTCGTCGTTGTCGTCGTCGTCGTCTGGCGTCAACACTTTCAAACATCTTCTCCGAAGCCACTGGACCGATTCAGCCCAAATTTTATCTGTAGCATCCTTGGGCTGGGGGATTGAATGTTTGTGTTTTTTATGAAAATCGGCCCATTAGTTTGGTTGCTATGGCAACTTAGAGTTTCCATAGACTTATAATGGGGAAAATTGAAAAATGGCATTTACTGCCAAGTCATTGCAGATATTTGGACAAAACTTTTATAGAAATGTTTCTTGAGTAAAATTCTTTCAGCCATATGCTTTTATGCCAACCTGAGGGTCCCCCAGGTTGTGCCGGGGCCATGCCCCACCCCCTCCACTTCATAAAAGGCCATATATCTCAGAAACCATTCAGATCCCGACCCCTAAACCATATATATTCTTGTTCCTATTGATAAGACGCATTTAGTAACACCAACCTTGGGGTCCTCAGGGATGCGCCGAGGTCATGCCCCACCCCCTCCACTTAATAAAAGGCCCAATATCTCGGAAACCATTCAGATCCCCACCCCTAAACCATATATATTCTTGTTCCTTATGATAAGATCCATTCAGTGACATCAACCTGGGAGTCCCCTGGATGCGCCGGGGCCATGCCCCACCCCCTCCATTTCATAAAAGGCCCAATATCTCGTAAACCTTACAGATCCCCGCCCCTAAACCAAATATATGCGTACTTCTTATGATAAGACACATTCATTGACACCAACCTGGGGGTCCTCAGAGATGCGCTGGGGCCTTGCCCCACCCCTCCACTTCACAAAAGGCCATATATCTCAGAAACTGTTCAGATCCCCACCCCTAAACCATATATATTCTTGTTCCTATTGATCAGACGCATTCAGTAACACCAACCTGGGGGTCGTCAGGGTTGCACACAGGTCAGGCCCCACCCCCTCAACTTTATAAAAGGCCCAATATCTCGGAAACCATTCAGATTCCCACCCCTAAACCATATATATTCTTGTTCCTTTTGATAAGACCCATTCAGTGACATCAACCTGGGAGTCCCCTGGATGCACCGGGGCCATGCCCCACCCCCTCCATTTGATAAAAGGCCCAATATCTCGGAAACCTTACAGATCCCCGCCCATAAACCATATATATGCTTGCTTCTTATGATAAGACACATTCATTGACACCAACCTGGGGGTTCTCAGAGACGCGCTGGGGCCTTGCCCCACCCCTCCACTTCAAAAAAGGCTATATATTTCAGAAACTGTTCAGATCCCCACCCCTAAACCATATATATTCTTGTTCATTATGATAAGACGCATTCAGTAACACCAACCTGGGGGTTCCCAGGGATATGCTGGGGCCATGCCCCACCCCCTCCATTTCATAATGTTACCTCCCTTCCATTATCTACCTTGGTAGATCATATGCATAGCTTCTAGGTTCATAAACACTCTCTGACAACTGCGTCAGGGAGTCGACTCTTTGGCTCAGGGGTAAGAGCAGTGGACTATCACCCGGGCGGCCCGGGTTCGAATCCCACCATAGGCGGGGATTTTTTTCAGGCTATGCATCTTTCCTTTGTTACGGCTTTCAGATCGTAAGATGGGGGCTCGTCCGAAATGCCAGAATTGGCTTGTGCCGAAGTTGGTATCCTTCACGTCATCATAAATGATGACTTCCTTGAAGAGGGGGTGTGTTACCTCCCTTCCATTATCTACCTTGGTAGATCATATGCATAGCTTCTAGGTTCATAAACACTCTCTGACAACTGCGTCAGGGAGTCGACTCTTTGGCTCAGGGGTAAGAGCAGTGGACTATCACCCGAGCGGCCCGGGTTCGAATCCCACCATAGGCGGGGATTTTTTCAGGCTATGCATCTTTCCTTTGTTACGGCTTTCAGGTCGTAAGACATAATATCACAATATCTCGGAAACCCTACAGATGGCCACCCCTTAACCATATATAGTCTTGTTCCTTATGATAAGACACATTCATTGACACCAACCTGGGGGTCTCCCTGGGCCTTGCCCCACCCCTCCACTTCACATAAGGCCTTATATCTCAGAAAATGTTCTTAGCCCCACCCTAAACCATATATATTCATCTTTCTTATGATAAGACGCATTCAGTGACACCAGCTTGGGAGTCCCCGGGGCACGCCCAGGCCATGCCACACCACTTTACTTCATTAAAAGCCATATATATCAGAAATAGTTCAGATCCCCACCCCTAAACCATATACTTGTTCCTTATGATAAGACTCGTTCAATCACACCAACCTGGAGGTCTCTTTGTGCTGAGGCAATGTGCCCCGCCCTTCCATTTCATAAAAGGCTTTATATTTTAGAAACCATTCAAATCCCCACCCCATAATCATATATGTTCTTGTTCCTTATTATTAGCACACCTACTGTAGCGGGGTCCGCAGGGGCCATTCCTATTTCATAAAAGGGCCTCAAATCTCTGAAACCGGTCAGATTCCCAGCACTGAACCATATATATACTTGGTCCTTATGATAAGACACATTTAGGGACAACAGTTTGGGCTTTCCTGGGATCAACAGGGCATGCCCCAACCCCTCAACTGTTAAAGAGGCCTTACAGATCCCCACTGCTAAACCATATATATTTTTGTTTCTTATGATAAGACGCATTTAGTGATACCAACCAGGGCTCCATTGGGTCCATGCCCCACCCCCTCTACTTCATAAAAGGCCTAACTTTTCAGATGCTGAGTCCACATGGGTGCTCATTTGGACATGGGGGTTCATTTGGTGGATTAAAATGATATCATGTTAAAATACATGGCTGCCATTGGGCAGGATGGGCAGTGCCCACCTGAGCTCTGGTGAGCATAGTGGCCCATGGGCCTCTTGTTTTAAGATGGCATCTCCTCAGAAACCACCGTGCCAAGTTCAAAATAATTTCACTGGAATATTCATTGGATGACCCTCTACTAGAATTGCTAAAATAGTTCCGCTCAGCTGAACATAATGGCCACCAGAGCTAAAAATAGAAAAAAAAACTTAGAAAAACATTTAATCGACATCTCCTCCTAGGCTAATGGTCCGATTTCAAAATAATTCCATGGGAATATTTCTTATGAGACCCTCTATAAAAGTTGCTAAAATGGTTCTGCATCGCTGAACAAAATGGCCACCAAAGCTAAAATTAGAAAAAAAACCTTTAAACGACATCTCCCAGGCTAATGGTCCGATTTCAAAATAATTTTAAAGGAATGTTCTTTGGATGACTCTCTAATGGAATTGCTAAAATGGTTTCACTCCGCTGAAGAAAATTGCCACCAGAGCCAATAATAGAAAACCTTAGAAAAACGTTTAAACAACGAGCGAATTAGGTCCATCATGGGCCTCTTGTTTCTGCTACTAGTACAATTTACACTGACTGTATGAAAGACAAGCCCACCCAGAGTACTAACACATGGCATCTTTACACTCATTATTTACTTTAATCTTACTATTTATTAAAAATTAATATCTTGATATGCAGCTAAAACTCATTAGTTATGATAACGCAGTCCTTGTGTATGTCTTAGTCTTACGACATGAAAGCCGTAACAAAGGAAAGAGGAATAGCTGAAGAAAAACCTGCCTATTTAGGGATTCGAACCCGGGCCGCTCTGGGGAAAGTCCTGTGTTTTAACCACTAAGTCAAAGAGTCGAATCCCGGGCGCAGTTGTCAGAGAGTGGTGATAAGTCTCTAAGCCGTGCATATAATCTATCAAGGTAGATAACTGAAGTGAGGAATTACGGTCCGTAACATCAGTGATTAGTGATTTTTTGGCTCATTACTAAGGCTGACACGATTAATCGTATAATCGATTAATAGATCGATAAATTCCACAGAAATGATTATCATTTCTGATCTGATGATAATCGATTACTTGTTAGGTACAATTTACTACCCAAAGTTATGCCTAAAATAGCTGGATGAGTGGCAAACAGTGTAGACCCTGATGAGACGCCGCATTCTGCGGCGTCTCATCTGTGTCTACACTGTTTGCTCAGTCATGTCTGTTCAAATATACATATGATAAAGTGCAACATATGGTAAGAGTCATGCTCGGATAGAAAGCCAGACTGGTAAAATTATGACAAAAACCTTAGCGATTACTAATCGATTATCGATCGCACTGACAGGACTGATAATCGATTATCTTTTCACTACGAATAGCCAGCCCTACTCATTACTATCGCTTTGTTGTCTGTTTACAAAGATACGCATCATATTAACAAGTCCGTGTGATGAATACTACAATATTAATCAAGTAATTTCGTATTGGCCCAGGTACAGGTGCGAGGTCTGCTGTATTGGCACGAGGCCGAAGGCCGAGGCCAATACAGCTGACCGAGGACCTGTAACTGGGCAAATACGAAATTACTCGATTATCGACAATTTTATTAATTGACGCAATTAAAAACATGATTTATGATTTTTAATATTGGTTGATCTTGTGTACTGTAGGATAATCAATTAATAAAATCTTCCATTAGTAGGGTTATAGAGAATACCCGGTTCGTGTCCTTTGACATCAAGTTTATCAGGTAAGGGTTCGAGAACGCTTGTAGAATCGCGAGGCTTGCCGAGCGATTCCACATGCGTTCTCGAAGCCGAGCCTGATAAACCATGAATCTGGTATTCATTTGATCAGTTAATCCCATTGTACACTCTTACATTTTTGCCATTTTTCCAGCAGTCAAGTTCATAGTAGTGCATTGTCTCGTTGATTTGTTTGTTTGATTTGAGGTCTAACGTCCCCGCCAACACTATATAGGTCATTTTAGAGATGTTGCTTCCAATTTTGCCGGACTTTTGCCCAACATTGAGATAAATGACATCTCAAGCCATGTCGCCCGATGAAATAAATAGGGTTTATAAGCATGGACGGTCTGACTCGCACCGCTTTGCCTGGGCAGGGTTAGATCCTCTAAGCGATTTACCAGTACTTGTGTGCGGTCGGATTCAGCTCTGCATGGAAGCATCGTGCAGCCCATTTCTTCAAGCCCCAATGAGCGGGGGCCTAAGAATCTTCCATTAGTAAGGTTATCATTACGAAACACCCCTATACTAATACATTGTCAATTTAACCGCCTAAATACGAAAATTTTCAGATAAAAAATTGTGATATTTTTCTTATTTCTGTTCAAAATATAGATTGTGGGTACCCGTTAGAACCGCCCGTTCTAACGAGTAACTACAATCTATATTTTAGAGCAGAAATAAGAAAAATAAAGTTTACCCCTGTAAATATGTTCTATAAAAGGGTTATTCTTTGGAAGCAAGGAATACACCACAGAACCGAAAAATATGGAGTGTACATGTTTTCTGGACCATCCTAGCTAGTTTTGCTACATAAAAGTGGGTTTCAAGGGGGTCAGAATTAATTATATAGGCGTGTTTTTGTAATGTCTAATACAGCGCGCCTATGTAGGCAATGAGTAGGAGCTGTGATTTATTATGCTACAAATCAAGGGACAGAAGAGCGTGAAGAGTGACATCATTAAAAGCTGCCGATTTATGGCGTCACTTGTAGATCCCTTGACGTTAGACGGTGAACCGTCACTTTCTCGCATCGCAAACGTAACAAAAGGATTCAAAGTCAATAATTTCTGTACGATTTCTTCTAGCAGTGGCGAAGGGTTGTGAGAATTTGAAGGAAACAACAACTTCTCTTACTCTCATTCTAACATGGGCCCCGCCAAGCAATTTTGGTACTTATCGCCTATGCGAGCAGCGAAGGTTCAGGCGAGCCTGCGCATCCGCGCAGACTCGCCAGAACCTTCGCTGCTCGCTCATACACGCAGTGAATCAAATGGAACCTTCAGACAGAAAGCCATATCCCTAGCCCCTCTGAATGGCTGGGCATGCGCAGTTAAAGTTTGTCATGACGGAATGCTCGAAGACCCAAATTCGCTTGGCGGGGCTCACATGAGCTTAACATTTTCTCACTAAGCACCGTAATTAACGTAGTGCATGCAGAAGGGCGTGTTTGGTGACGTAACATGTAAACATGAACTTCACACGACTTCTGCTACAAAAGAAGTCTTTGGAAAACATATCCACCATTACGATAACACACCCGTGCGACATAGTGCGTTTTTCAAATCTCCAAAATGGCCATTTTTCTGATGAAAATCCGTGATATTTTTCTTATAACTACTGTTGACATAGGTTGTGGGTGCTCGTTAGAACCGCCTCATTGAGGCGGTTCTAACGAGTACCCACAACCTATGTCTTGGGGCAAAAATAAGAAAAATAATGTACACCCCCGTAAACCCGAGTTTTCTCTATATAAAGTGGGGTATAGGGGGTCTTCATTTCACGGACTTGTTCACGTGATGAATGCTCATAATCAATGCAAATCTTAACACTATAACAATCATATTTCCCGCCTGAAATCAATATTTTAACCTCCCGGCTAACGGCTCGGGTTAATAGCCCTCACATGCGGGCAATAGGAGCCCATGTTCGCCGTCAACAAACAAAATAACATGTTTCACCTAAGCAAATAGCCTTGTATGGTTTGCAAGAATATAGTTTCTTGCAAAATCCATAGTTTCAGCTAGGGATAAAAAGTCTGCTCGAACCCTGGTGTTCTTACCCAGAGACAGGGTAAAAATCGAATTTTCTCGCGTGTTTTCATAAATGCTCTGGTTGAATACGAATACACCGTCTATAAGGTTTACGTCACGGCACGTTACGTGACGTCACTAAATATCACTGTTTTGTCATAGCAATATGGCGGACGTCGGCAACCGAAGTGACTGCACGCTCATAGATGGAAGGTATGCAAGAAAAAAAATCCTACAGATTCTAATAATCTTTTACCCCCATGTATTATGAAGCCCCAACACGGGACATAGGAAACATTGGACTGTAGAACGCACTTTCTGACCACGCTCTTTACTGTTTCAAAAATGTTTGGCCTTTTACTAAACATTTTGTAAGATAAAAACTTTAAAATGGTCTACGCTGAATCTAGCCAGAAAGATTACTTACCTTTCAAAATTGGTTGGCATGCTTGTTTATTAAAACAGGTTCTTTTCTGGGCCCTCACATAAAGAGAATGAGGTGTATACAGAGTTTTGCACAATCCAACAATGTCTGAATCTTTCTTTAGACAGTGTCTGTTAATTTTTGCTTAGTATACAACGTTACTACTCAATCGGTCAGCACTGAAAAAAAAGAAATAACTTCCCTTTTTACAGTCATATTTCTACAGTTGTAAAGCATTGTAATGCTCAACTCAATTGAGTATAAAATATATTCTAAAAAGGGTTATCCACCGTAGAATTGAAAGGTGTGGAATGGTCAAGTTTTTTCTGGGCCGTACTAGCTAGTTTCGACCTATTGGCCCTCAAATATTTAAAAAAAAAAACATCACAATGCAAGCATTGATCCCAAAGGACAAGACGTATATAAATTGCGCTATTATGAGGGGCTGGAAGACTTTTTACGGGCGCCATACATTCCCTTAATACCAACTGTAGAGGCCCCCGCCCATCACTCAGGGCTTGAAGAAATAGATGGACTGCATGATGCCTCCACGCAGAGCTGAAACCGACCGCACACGAGTACTGGTAAACCGCTTAGAGGATCTAAACCTCCAGGCAGAGCGGTGCGAGTCCATGCTTATAAACTCTATTGGTTTCATTGGGCGGTAGAGCTTGAGGTGTCATTTAACCTCAATGTCGGGTAAAAGCCCCACAAAGTTGGAAGCAACGTCTCCAAAATGACCCATACAGTGTAGACGGGGACGTTAAACCTTAAATCGAACAAACAGGACAAACAATAATACAAGCTGTAGGACGTAAAATATCTTCTTTAAAATGTCCTTCTTTGGAAGCAAGGAACTTTGTCCTGTTCATGAAATGAATATGTAGGGCTCTCACACAGGGATATATCTCGCCCTGAACAATGATGGAACTTTGAAATGGGCCAAGGGCCAATGTCCCATTCAAATTCGTGTACAATCTAAAATTTTGATGGGCCTTTTCGAATGTTCATGGGCCTTCTGAAAACTTTGATGGGCGTAAAAGTCCTTAATAACCATCTTAGAGCAAAATAAGCATGATGTTTAAGTAGCCTATATAGGGGGCCCAGCTAAATCTTAATTCTGTTGCAGCCTGTCATTAATAGTTTTATCGTAAAGTGGGTTGGGGCCATCCTTGAAATATCCCTGCTCACATAATGTGCCACACTAGTTTGTTCTGCCGTTCATCTTGTTGGCAGATCCATGGATGCTCCTTAGCACTGCAGTAAAGAATTTTTTATGGTAAGCTCCGAAATCTGCGTTGCTATCAGAAAACATCCAGTTCAAATGTCCATGCAATGAGCTACCATGTAGACCATGGCCTTCATCTTAGTGTAGTTTATATTTTCTTGTCCTTTGGGATCATAGATTATTTAAAAATATTTGAGTCACTGATGAGACCTAATTGGCCGAAACCAGCTAGTCAGGCCTTGAAAAACTTGAACACTCCATTCTTTTCAGTTCTGTGGTGTATTCCTTGCTTCAAAAGGATAATCTTTTCACAGAACACATTTATATACAAAAGAGGGTGAGGTAGTTATATCGATCCCTGATCATTGCCTTCACTTCTATTTTATACATGTCCAAAAGGGAGGGTTTACAAGGACAAACATTCTTTGTTTGTATTTGAGTTTGACGGCTCAGTCAACACTATTTTGGGCAATTTTGAGCCGGTAAGTTTACCTTTCCACACTTTTCCTGGACAGGCTTATACGTAAACGGTTAGCCAGTACAGTGCACATCCCATTACAATAACACACCCGTGCATCACATCACGAAAACACGCCTATATAATTTTGACCCCCTTGAACCCCACTTTTATATAGTAAAACTGGGGTTTACGGGGGTATACCTTATTTTTCTTATTTCTGCACTAAAATATAGATTGTGGGAACTCGTTAGAACCGCCTCGATGAGGCGGTTCTAACGTGTGCCCACAATCTATATTTTGAGCAGAAATAAGAAAAATATCACAATTTTTCATCATAAAATTTTCATTTTTTCGGCGATAAAGGTGGGTATGTATTTGTATAGGCGTGTTTGCGTAATGAAAAGTGCATTTCCCACATCTCCAAAACGGTCAATTTTCTGAAGAAAATTTGTGATATTATTCTGATTTATAATCAAAACATAGGTTCTGGTACTCGTTAGAACCGTCTCAAAGAGGCAGTTCTAACGAGTATCCACAACCTATGGCTGGGAGAAGAAAAAAGGAAAATAATGTATACCCCTGTAAACCCCAGGTTCCTCTATATAAAATGGGGTGTAAGGGAGTGTTTATCTTACGGACTTGTTAGCGTGATGCTATCAGCGGAAGGGAGAGAATGACCGTAGAAACGATTTCACGATCAATCTCCACGAAATAATGTTGCCGACCCCGATAGGTATCGAACCCGCGTCCGCCTGATCACCAGTCAGATGCGCGTCCGACTGAGCTACCGAGGCCGGCAACAAAATTCTTTACTGTATTCAGTCTAAAAACCTACAGTCTATGTATCAATAGAGAAAATAAATACCGCCATCAGAAAATCGCCAGTTATTGAAATAAGTAATACTTAGTCTTTATGCCATACAAAAATTGTGAGAAAAAAGTTACTCAGTACAACCTAAGACAGCACTATTCCACTTTTTTTTTGTCTTCCTGGTGGTTGCTGCTGACAGGCTATGAGTCACAGTGATTCTTTATTACGGCGTAGCCGTTATGTTTTTACTTTTGTCCTACATTTTTCGTTATTCCATTGGTCAATAAAACCACATGTCCAAGAAGATGACCATTTCATTGGTCAATGATTTGCATAAATAAATCTACTCAAAAATACGACAGTTTACCGAAGTTTTAACCTAGGAAATGTTTCATTTTTTATGTGAGACATGAATGAAAAATATATACAGTTTCGGCTTGCTCACCGTCTTGTCCTTTGATGACCATACATCATATGTATAATTGTGTTTCTAGTGAATTCTGAAACTGCTGCGGTGAATAGCTATTTTGACCTAATTTCACGTGGTTGGTCTATATAGCGAAAGGAACCATTTCGCGAAAGGAAGGTTCCTTTCGCGAAAGGAAGAATTTTCTGCGAAAGGAACTGTTTGTTTGATTTGAGGTTTAACGTTCCCATCAACACTGTGTAGGTCATTTTGGAGACGTTGCTTCCAAGTTTGTGGAACTTTTACCCGACATTGAGATAAAATGACACCTCAAGCCCTGTTGCCCAATGAAACCAATAAAGAGATATAGCATGACAAAAACATGTAATAATCGCATTACAAATTGACAGATGTTTAATTTACAGTATATGCCCAATAAAGTTGCAGTGTATCATTTGTCTTCAGCATACTTTATGTCCTCCATTTTAACACAAAATGGACATTTTCGAATATCATTAATGTTATATAAATTCTGAAAAGGAATAAGTGTAATTTGAGTTTTAGTTAGGTGCACATAAGATCAAGTTTCCGTCTGTTTGTCTGCTCGTCCGTCTATGCGTTGACGTTCACCATAGCGACAACCCTAAATGTTAACCCTATAATTTGTGTTCAAAAACAGTAAATGATAAAGTTTTCTAATTTGTTGTGCATATACTTGAGATCATATGCTCTTGAAATGAGGTCATGTTTTTAACCTTGACCTTTCACATTGACCTTAGCTCAAACAGGCGGGACACCGCCCTCTGCAAAGCTATTTTACCTCGCGTGACATCTGAATTGTTTGAATACAGTAAACCAGTTCATAGCTAGACAACTGTTGCTGTCACTATTGTAGCTCATATTTCTAAACAACCTTCCAATTAAATCTACGCCGCATATCTTTTTTAAAGATATTTCTTGTTTTATACCTAGTAGTGAAATCAATGCATATCTGAAACAAATAAAAATGGTATTTTCACGTAGTGAAGAAAAATAGCATGACATTGTTATTTTCACAGTAGCAGCCTTGACTACCCTTTTTCGCCAAAGTCTTGCATAAATGGAAGAAAAAAATTACTTTCTCGATTAATACCAAAACTATTTCACCGAGTGTGTTGAAAGCATCAGAATATTTGCTCGTGCTTGGCACTCGTGTAAACTTTGGTGTTTTCATCAAACTCGATGAAATACTTTTGGTATGTACTGAAATTACATTGTTTTAATTATAGACAGCTGTTGGCACTAGAAAAGGTTCAGTTTCCGTTGGGACAAAAAGACAAACTGTTCCCTTAGGTACAGGAAAGGACAGCGGAAGAGGTATGTTTTTTTCTTAAGATACTTTTGATGTATAAAATCAGCTTCAGTTGTTCATACCCCAATTTTCAATACAGTGTTCATTGTTACATGATTTGTTATAACACTGTTCAAAGACGACTCCCAAAATATATGGATTCTTAGCAATGATTATTTGTCTATATAATCTATACATTCCATGTTTAATTGGCCCAGCCATGTCAATCTCGAACCGTGTAGACTTCAATATAAAAACATTTTGGATATATCACGGTTAAAAATGGGTCTCTGTGTGTTGAAAGCTGGATCGTACTGTCGAAACGGCGGCTTGGTGAAGTGGGCACTGTGATGGTAGGTCAGCCGGGCTCGGATTTCCTCTCTCTGTAGTTATCGTGACATTAAGGAGAATGTGAACACCTGGCAAATTCTTCCGTCATTTCTTTTCAAAGGGAGAAAACTTTAGGGACTTCCTGATCGCTTTTCGTTAAGCCCTGTCCCACTCAAAAAGGGGTCTAGTCTTAAAGGAAAGAATTTCTTTAAGGGTTGACCCCGATTGACATGGGAGACAAAACAGTATTGCAGGATTTGCCTCCTCTGAAGGGGTTCCCATTCCCCTTAAATAACTCACCCGTGTGACGGTGCGTGCATTCTTTCATATCTCCAAAATGGTTACTTTTCTGATGAAAATTCTTTATATTTTTTTTTTCTAATTTATACCCCTAACATAAGTTGTTGGTTCTCGTTGAAACGGTTCTGACAACTATCCGCAACCTATGTCTTTGAACAGAAATAAGCGCCTCGCTCGCGTCACACGTAAGACGCCAAGCTCTGCGACAGGCTTTCCGGTTTTCTCCCACCTCTGATTATTGATCGGTTCGATATAAGTGCAATAAACTTGAAAGGGTCAGAACACCGCAAACAAAATATATACTACTCAAAGTTTGATAGGGATCATTTTTCATATACAAAATTTTGCACTGAAAATTTAAAATTTCTTGACAGAACTTGTACTAGGTATATTGATAAATATTTTAAGCAGAAACTCGTATGCAGTTCAGTACTCATAAAAGTGCACACTTCTCACACTTCGCAAATGAATTCATGCACCCCCAAAATCTTGCGTAGCACTGCTTTACAACAGACAAATCAAACTTGTCAGTGTTCCTTTACCAAGCGTAAAAAGGACTTCATTTGATTTGTGAAACACTAAAAAGCCTAGGGGACAATTAAGAAACCGTCTGAGCCCCGAAGAAATGAATCGTGGCGTCGGAATGTTGGAATCTGGCGTCTCTCAACGTCATGTTGCTGGGATTCTGAATGTGTCTCAGAGCATGGTTTCCCGAATGTGGAGTCGGCATCTTACCCACGGAAATCCTTCACACAAACACGGCGGGGTCGAGAAAGGGCTACAACTCAACGTCATGGCCGTTTCTTGTTGATTCAATCTCGACGTCAACGGTTCCTGAACGCTACGCGTTTGCATAACGAGCTTATGAACGGAACTAGAGTACGAATTTCTTCACAAACTGTCAGAAACGGGCTCCACGAGTTCGGACTTAATGCCATGAGGCCTGCTGTACATGTTCCATTGACGAGACAGCACGTGCTAGACCGGTTGGACTTTGCCAGAACTCACGTCAGGTGGACGGTTCGTGACTTGACGCCAGTACTGTTTACTGAGGAGTCCAGATTCTGTCTAGACTTCACTTATAAACGTCAATTAGTGCGGCGAATGTCTAAAGAGCGAGTCGATGACTTGAATGTGGCAGAGCATGATCGCTATGGAAAGGGGTCAGTCGTGGTTTGGGCTGGGATAAGCGTGAACGGTAAACTGACTTGTGTGTCGTTGTAAACGGAACGTTAATGGCAGTGAGGTACTGTAATGATATTCTTGATGTGTTTGTGAGACCATATGCAGATGCTATCGGCCCGGACTTTATTCTGATGGGCGATAATGCCCGTCCCAACCGTGCCAACGTCACTGATTCCTATCTGGAACGTGAGTCAATCGTTCATATGGACTGGCCTGCTCGGTCGCCGGACTTAAATCCGATTGAGCATGCGCGGGACATGCTACAGGGTGCTGTTTCAGCCCGACCTGTGCATCCTAGGACTTTACAGGAGCTCAAAGATGCATTGGTTGCTGAATGAAAGCTGATTCCACAAAACCGGATACAGACTCGGATTACGAGCATGCGCAGGCGATGTCGTACTGTAATTGACGCCCGTGTACGCCATACACTTTATCAGGCACGTTTGTCTAAACAAATTCGGAAATTTGTGAAAAATCAGTTGTCCAAACCCCTTCGTGTTACGGCAAATTTTGGGGGTGCCAAGACGGTTGCTGTTGTCACGCTTGAATGCAGTACCAGTTGACAAAATTAATCACTAGGTTTTGTGAAGGATAGGTTTTTTATCATTATGTATCGAATTTGGATTCAAGTGATTAATTCATCCAAAACTTATTTAGCATTAAAAAAGTGATCCCTATCAAACTTTGAGTAGTATATATCCCTGTATACCTCTGTTTTCTTTAAATTGGAGTGTACGGATGTGTTCATTATACGGACTTGTTAACGTGATTGATGTTCCCCGTCTGTAGTTGTCTTAGGCTTGCTGGCATATAACTTCCCATTACGAAAACACACCTATTCCAACACATTGTAATTTTTATCGCCGAAAAATCGAAAATTTTAAAATGAAAAATTGTGGTCATTTTCTTATTTCTGCTTAAAATATAGATTCTTGGTACACGTTAACACTGCCTCATCGAGGCTGTTCTAACGAGTACCAATAATCTATATTATTGAGCAGAAATAAGAAAAATAAGATTTGCCCTGTAAACCCCAGTTTTACTTTATAAAAGTGGGGTTCAAAGGGGTCAAAATTATATAAGTGTGCATTCGTGATGCGACACAACGCTAACCTCCTTTTATGAAAAATCCTATGGGTGGCTTAAGAAGGCTTTATTCATATAAGACCAAATTTAAATGAATTTTAGGTGTTTCATACCTCCAACAGATGAATATGTGGCATAGTATTGCTTGCCCGACACTTTGTTCAATAAACTAATTACACAAAAAAAAATAAGATTTTATAGTACGAAATACACATATGAGCAACGAATAGAGTTAAAATGTTATTATGTAGCAGTCACCAAATTAACGTTCAAGTCTCTAGGGGTAAGGGTTCAGTTTGTTAACTTGTTTGCTTTGAGCTTGTCTTCTGCTTTTCTGTCTGATATGTTGCAACCTGTGAGGACCCAGAACATTTGAAAGGTTTGCAAGTCGATAAGCAGATAGCACTTTTAGATCCAGTTTTTTTGCGTCTTAAACGTTTATAGTTTTCTTTGTTGACAGTTGCAGTGCTAGTTCCATCAAAGTTGCACATACGGTATAAGGAGCTAAAGGATGTACAGAGCGAGATTGGTGTTAGTGAGGACCAGTGTATCTTATGGCCTTCTTTGAAACTAAAATATTCGTTTACAGATGAACACTTACCACACATAATGTTTGATATTGTTGACTGCATCAGGTAACTTACACAAGTTTTAACCTTATCCTGCTGAATAATTTAATGAGCCACTCTATTATCCAATCACAAATGAAGTAATATGTCGTTCAAATTCATGAACTGAATGAGAAACAGTGAAGATCCAGATCAGATGGCTTCTGAAGAAGCCATCTGATCTGGATCTACACTGTTTCCAAAGGGTGGGGTTTTGTGAACAGCAGGATACGAGTTAACAATCTTTGTGAAAAATGTGAAACAAGAATGAAAGGTGTTTTAAAATTGATTTAGAAATTAAAACAAGAATTTTAGCACCAGTTTCTATAACATCCTCTGATGTGAAATGGTAAAAACATTTTATTTTATAAACTTAAAAATACATTCTTTCATAAGGATATCAAAGAACAATTATTGAAACTGTTAGATATACTGGGTTTTCACTTACTGAACTAAGGACATAAAGAGTGTCATTTTACTGAACACTGCATGCAAAATTTTCCATCCATTCTGAAGTTGCGCCCTTTTAAATCTGATGCATACCAGTACTATTTACTTACCTCCAAGATCAATCTGTAACGCATTTTGGTAAACCCGCAATGTATTATTTTGTGACTTTTGGATTAAGAATTCATAAAGTTGTAAATGAAATACTAGTGTGTTTAAGACTACTATTTTGGACATAATTTGCTTTAATTCTGTGAGTGTCTTTTGGATAAATAACTTAACACTGTATAATGTTTCATCCATATAAAATACATTCTAATGCTCTTGCGTATGTAACGCCACGTTTGATTGGGTAACGTCAAATATTTGCGACAGTATATTCTGCGATATACTGTCGGAAACCCGACGTCATCACGTAACGTCGCTTCTCATTGGCTGACATTTAGTTTTACGCAGCTCACAGAAGCTGCCGCTTTGAGCAAAATAGTACAAGTTTTAACAAAACAACCGTTTAAGTGCATTAGAATGGGGATAACTGTATTGCAAAATTGTCATTTGGGGAAGTAAATCGTCGGTTTTACGGTCGCAAATTACGTTTTACGGCTCCGCTGACGCGTCGCCGTAAAACGAAAATTTCCGACCGTAAAACCTCCGATTTACCTCCCCAAATCACAATTTTGAATACAGTTATCCCCTAATTTTATCCAAACGAAGACCACAAGTTTGTGACTTTGATTTAATCATCATATCAACATATCTGATGGAATGATAGTCAGAAATGGGTGCAACAAAATTAATTCATTCAGCAGGTATAATGTTGATTAAGTCGTAGTACCAAAGCGTTAATCCAAAACCATTAATCCATAGACAAATGGCAGACCAACAGACATGGACTCCAGAAGAGTATAATTCCTTTCATCTCTGGGATTCTGAAATGACACTTCACTTTTTGTATTTTAACATGTATAACATGTATATTTTTTTAGTAAAATGTGACTATTAGCTCATCACAATTCATGTTGTGGCCTGTTGTCTATCACCCGTTCGTCGTCTGCCTGTCGTAAACTTTTCACATTTTTGACATCTATGCTCCAGAATCACTTATACATGTAAGGAGACATCGGTCTTACATTGAGAGTCAGATGGCCGCAATCTTGAAATTCTTGGAACGACATCTCCTCCCGAACCAACGATTGGATCAAGCGAGGCATTGGAGCGATATGGAGATTCAGATTTGCTAAACTTATTCCATTCCATTCCTATATCCAAGATGTCTGCCATGGCGCCATTTGAAATTCTTCAAAGGAAATCGTCCGCGGCCATCTTCAAATTCTTCAAATAACATCTCTTCCCGAACCAAAGGTCAAAATGTGCTTTATCATATAACATCGCGTCTGAGCGTGTAATATCGTCATGTAATATTTTCGATAATCCACTAGTGGATTAAATATGCAAATTGGATAGATACGTCCTGTAACGTTACATATACGACATCCTTAACGGCGTCGCGTTTACTAACGGCGTAATTTTGACATTTTTGTAAACAATTGTGAATAAAATGCGTTTTAAATGTCATATGATAAACAGAATCTTGCATTCGTGCTCATGTATTATTGAATTTATTAAACTCGTTGAGGAAAATGGATAAAATGCTCGGCAAAGCCTCGCATTTTATCCCTTTTCCTCAACTCGTTTAATAAATTCACTAATACATGAACACTCATGTAAGATCCTCTATGAAACTGACAGGAGGCATTTGGGTGACATGAGATTCAACCATAGTGCAGTTTATATTTTACTTTTGGTCCTTTGAGATCAGCGTGATTATTCTGAGAAATCGGAAATAATTGTTGGTTTGGACTCGTATTCTAGACATGTTTTTAATTATTTGGACCCCATTTTGATTTATATCAGTCTTTGTATCGACTGCCTATTCGAAATTCGCAAAATTGCAGTATGTTTCCTCTGGCTTTCTTTGCCGGATCATTACAGGGTCACTGATGAGGCTTTATTAGCCGAAACTACGTAGTATGACCCATCTTCTTTCTTATGAATGTTTCCATTGCTCTTAAAGGAACTCTTTTTTTATTTTTATTTGCCTTCACTGTAGCTGGTGTTGTGCCGTGTGGCGGCCGTAAAACGTCTCCCCGTACATCAACCATAGTGCAGTTTATATTTTACTTTTGGTCCTTTGAGATCAGCGTGATTATTCTGAGAAATCGGAAATAATTATTGGTTTGGACTCATATTCTAGACATGTTTTTAATAATTTGGACCCCATTGTTACGAGATGGAATAGGAAACCTCTCCGGTGCTTATGCACATCTAAATTATTTTAGTAGAAATATGGTAGGGCGGTGCGAGTGAAATATTTTAGGTGAAATATGGTACGCAAACTGTGCTGCTCCACGAACAAGTCATGCACATATCATACGATGTATGCATGAGTGGTTTATAGAGAGCTGTTTTTACAATACAGGGGGCCACTATAAGGCTGAGTCCTATAGAATTTGCCTAAAAATCGCCAACCGCCAAATGGTGCCATATATGATTTTTATTCCCGTCACGTGTTGTGTGGGTGTTCGTTTTGACAGGAGTCATGTCATTGATTTATAGGGTCGTTTCATCAATTTTTCCTATGGGAAATATACTATTTGAACGCAAATCCATTATCTACTCTTTTTTTGCTATCTAGCTTTATTTGTGGCCGGTATCTCCACCTCGCCACGAATTGAGCAAGGTAATATGAGTAGGCATGATTTTCTGGTAGTATTCATAGATATATAAACCCTGAGAAAAGCGAACACTTTAGCAGCAGGTCAAGTTGTAACGTATACCTACAACATCGTGTCGGGAAATAGAAAGTATATTGAAAGGTATGTTAAATCTATGTTTAGTATTATTTTTGTATGAAAATGCTTGTAGGTTTTGGAGGGGTTTACTTCTAGTATACCCCAACTTTCTGAAGCCTATTCTGAATTCACTGTTGTGGCCTGTAGTGATTAGGCTACTAGCTTTGCCAGCTAGACGTCGCAGGAATGATCCCAGGCTTCTCCAGTAGTAGATTTGTTTGATTTGAGGTTTAACGTCCCCGTCAACACTGTAAAGGTCATTTTGGAGACGTTGCTTCCAATTTTGTGGGACTTTTACCCGACATTGAGATGAAATGGCATCTCAAGCCCTGTCGCCCAATAAAAACCAATAGGTTTTATTAGCATGGACGGTCCGCCTCGCACCCAATTCCTGGACAGGCTTAGATCCTCTAAGCGGTTTACCAGTACTAGTGAGCGGGCCGGATTCAGCTCTGCGTGGAAGCATCATGCAGCCCATATATTTCTTCAAGCCCCTATGGGCGGGGGCCTAATCTCCAGTAGTAGAATGAGTCTTTCTAAGTGAGATCCTGTCTCATGCTGACCCTAGATGTTGGTGAGACGTAAAGTTTGGACACCCGCTCATTCTAGATTCATTTAGGCTTTTAGACCCCTTTTGTAGAATGTAATTAATAAACGCCGGGTCACTTGTTGATCCATGACTTTTGACTAGCTGTGGTTAGAAAACCGTGGTTCCGTCCCAATATGATATTAGGTGTAGAGGGGACGTAAACTTAAGACGGGTTTAACCATATCTTCATCATCAGGGCAAACTCTTACAAGAGCCTGTTGGGTTATCCGTGATGATGAACCGTAATGAATTTTATTTTACAAGCATGTTCACGTTGATTAGAAATAATTTTGTTCAAGAAGAATTACGAGTTCATTTTGTAATGATGCCGTTTTTGTCTGATAACTCAGTTTGTGCATGTATGTACATATAAAGAACGTGATGATGATAAGTGGGAGTATTTGGTCGCCACACGTCATAACGGCCTGAGCGGCGGGGATGACGTCAGCTGCGTCATCGGCGTCGCGAGGACGGTTGTGACGGGGTGCCTACCAAATACAGAGAGAATTTACGGCAAACAGTGTTGGCCCTTATGAGACACTAACAAATGTTGTGGATTATAGATGAAAATCTTCTGTTGTAGTTTCTATCTGTTATTAATGTATTGAATTTGTGAATAGCTATATTTGTGAGCCGTGTCGCGGAGAAGGATATGAAATAGAGATTGTATGTTTCCTGTAATTGGCAGCTGACCAGTGACGCAAAGGCGTGGTCTGTTCAATTGCCTCTTACTTGTGATAATGTAGTGAGCACAAATTTAATGAGTATTATGCTCAGTAGTAGTGAGCATTAATTGATTTCTGTAGTGCTCAGTAAGGAAACATGAACTTTGAGTATTATTGTGTCAAGCGCTGGGTGCTGATAATTTGATGCACAGTCAAGTTGAGTTCTGCTGTACGGTTATTTGTCGCATGCACTAATCAGCCTGTATGTCTGGTCGGCGCATGCGCAATAACGGTATATGCATGAACATATTCTTACTTCTCCGGGAGGGGGATCATGATATAGCATGTATGTTTTGTGACTCGTGTCTTAGTCCAGTTATCGTAATTTGCAGGCACGACAATGTGTGACCTGCTGCTCCCTGCTTCATAGCAGCAGGTACTGGTACGACGCTAGGCGTTAGGGTCCAGCAAGGGCGGACAGACCGCCGTAATCAGCGTAGACCAGAATCAGAATCATTGTTCATTGTCAACAAATGTGAGACCATAAAAGAGGTCAACTAACCTGCAGGATATTCGGACGATCGCTAAACCTGTGATCGGCAACCTGTGATCGGCAACTATGTCGATAGACTAGTGTGCAGTTTGCACTAGTTCGCGAGAGGAAGTTTCACGCGAGAGGGGGATTCACCCTAAGTTATAAACTGGCCAGTCGCGTCTTGTGTTGTTTCTTTTTTTGTTTTTGTTGTTGTTTTTGTTGTTTGCTTCTGTAGGTATTCACGTCACCCGTTCCGAGCACAGAACATTGTTTTGCCTTCGGAGCGGACGTCGTGAGTTGGCTACAGAAGCAACAAATTGTGATGTTTTGTGTTAGTAAGTGGTGTATGTAGATACTGTAAATAATTCATGTCATTCATCTAACATCTTTCTTGTGCCTTACCCCACAGCTGCCCGTACACCTGTCAGAGATCACGCTCGGTTGTCTTGTCAGCATGGGGGTTTGCGGGACGCCGTAAACCCACATGTAACATTTGGTGTCAGAAAAGTGAGGATTTGATCTCTGGCTGGTGTTCCCGGCTGTGGAACGGCACATTGATACTCTGAATCATCAACTTTAAAAAAAAAAAAAAATGCATTTACAGCCACATTTAGAAATTAACTTTAATCTTCCTTCCTGCGTTGATGAAGTGCGAAACCCATGTATTCAACTGAATGGATACTGACAAGTCGATAATTTCTGAGCAGGAAGGCAAGGCAAACCCCACTTTTTCTTGGTAACGAAAAATTTAAGTAGACCCCACTTAATTGTGTTACCTGACATTCTAAGTTAAACTGGAGTTACTAATTGATCTTACCCACACATGGTTCTGACGTAGTGACGTTAACAATTTACTGACGTTGACATAACGGTAGCGTTAATATTTACGCAGTGGCTTGAGGTTAGGTATGACGTAATAGAAACATTAATGGTGACTTGTTATGATCGGAGTTTTGTAATGTGATGAAACTTCGGATTGTAGCATTTTACTGTAAACGTCGTCAGTTTATGACGTCATATTAGACTACCAGTACGCAACGTCATACTTTGCTGAAAGCATTTGACATTTCAAATCGCGTGTGCTTTAATAACTAACGTTTTAGTTAGATTAACGCGTATAACACATATCTTAACGTTTTAGTTAAGCCCATTCAATCATCACTGATCATAACTGATCAGTTTATAGTGGTTTTGATAGTAACGTGAGATTTTCGTTATCAGTAATGGAGCGTTTAATGCAAATGGGAAAGGACTTAGGTTATGAGGGGAAGGAGTTACAAGGTTTTGTTAAAGAACAGCAAGATATTGAGCGGGCAGAAAGGCAAGAGCAAAGGGATTTAGAAAGGTTAAGGTCTGAAGAAAGGGAAAAGGAAAGGGCAGAAAAAGAAAAGGAAAGGGCAGAAAAAGAAAAGGAAAGGGAGAAAAAGGAAAAGGAAAGGGCACATGAACTAGCTAAGTTAGAAGAAAAGGAAAGGGAAAAGGAAAAGGAAAGGGGACATGAACAAGCTATGTTGAATGTTAATAAGGAACTTGAAATGGCACGCATTAAGAGTGAAAGGGAGGCAAAAGAGATTAGTGAGGCCCATTTAGAACAAATAAAACATGGGTTTGAGCTTCAGCACCAAGAATTAAGGAACCAATTAGAAATGCAGAGAACGAAGCCCGAGCTAGAATTTGAAAAGCAAAAAGCTGAGAAGGTGGCTCATGCCCGGGATCCTAAGTTACCTTATTTTGAAGAGGGTAAAGATAAAATGGATAGTTATTTATCTAGGTTTGAGAAATATGCTACGGCTAATAAATGGGATAAGAGTGTTTGGGCCGCGTATTTAAGTGCATTGCTCAAAGGGCGCGCACTTGATGTATATGACCGGTTGTCAAATGAGGATGCGGCGGATTATGAAAAGTTAAAGGACGCTTTATTAAAGAATTTTGACATGACGGAGCGCGGATTTAGGAAGCAGTTTCGTTATAGTAGGCCCGAGAAATCAGAAACGTTCATACAGTTCAGTAGTAGACTGAGAAGTTATTTAGATAAATGGCTTAATATGGCAAAGATAGAAAAATCTTTTCCGGCTGTCTGTGATTTCATGGCAAGGGATCAGTTCCTGGAGTCATGTAATAGAGAACTGTATGTACAGCTGAAGCCAAAACAGTTTGGTAATTTAGATGAAATGGCTAGGGAGGCAGATTTGTTTGCAGAAGCGCGCGGGGGGCGTATATAGTTGCATTAATAAGGGGCAACGCGATAATAGAGGCGCAGCGCAGGGTAAACAGGACAAAGTTGACTCGAACAAACCGAGTGGTAGACCGGTTATCAAGTGTAGCATATGCGGTAAGGGGCATTTAACAATTAAATGTTTTAAGAACCCCGACAGGAAACAATTGTATAGCGCAGAGGTAGGAGCAACTGGAGTTGGGGATAGCGGTGTTAAGGAAAATTTTAACACGCGCGTAGAGACTCAAAGTTCTCAGGTTAAGAATGAGAATACGCAGAATGTAGGTCGTGGTTATACACGTGGTCGTGGTAATTTTAGAGGGTCTTTTCGCGGTGGCGGTAAAAATAATAGCACACCACGTGGCGCAGCACACCAAGTTAGTTTTTGTCAGACGGAAGTAACTAGGAAAGGTGATGAGATTGGAAGTATTTTTGAAAATAAGGTTGGTGATCCTTTGATTTCGGATAGGGAGGAGTGTAGTAAGGAAACTAGGGAAGGTGTCTGTTACTTCTTAAAGGCAAGGTTACCGACGGCACAAGGATTGGTTAATAATAAAAAGGTGGTTGTATTAAGAGATACTGGGTGTACAGGCTGTGTCGTTCGGAGAAGTTTGGTTTCGGATAGTCAGTTAATAGGGAAGGAATCAAATGTTACGTTGATTGATGAATCCACACAAAGGTATCCTTTGGCAATGATTGACATTGATTGTCCTTTTTTCACTGGGAAAACTGAAGCTTTGTGTATGGATGATACGTTGTACGATTTGGTTATCGGTAACATTGATGGATCAAAACTTCCTGATATGTCTCTTTTCTCAGCCGCGGCTGTAACTAGGTCTCAAACTAGGCAGGATGAGAAGCCTTACAGAAAACTTAAGGTTCCCGATCAGATCATTAACGATGACAAGGAGGCTTTCAAGCAAGCTCAGGTTGATGATCCAACTTTGGAAAACATCAGGAAAAGGGTTGTATCTGGGAACAAGACTGTGAGTCGTGGTTTAAACCGAGGTGAAACTAGGTTTATTGAGAAAAAAGGTTTGGCATATAGGGAGTTCACCAAGGGTAACAAAGTCTCTTTCCAGCTTGTGGTCCCCCAAAGTTTCCGAGGAAAGGTGTTGAAACTGGCTCATGAAACGCTTATGTCTGGACATATGGGTATTAGGAAGACATTGGATAGAGTTGTAACTGAGTTTTACTGGCCCGGTATTTGTGGTGATGTCGCTAGATTTTGTAAATCTTGTGATATTTGTCAGAGAACTATTCAGAAAGGTCGGGTCACTAAAGTACCTCTAGGAAAAATGCCATTGATTGATACGCCATTTAAGAGGGTGGCAGTGGACATAGTTGGTCCAATTGAGCCTCGATCTGATAGGAAATCTCGGTATATTTTAACCATGATAGATTATGCGACAAGGTATCCAGAGGCGATAGCTTTACCGAGTATTGAGATGGAACGTGTCGCGGAAGCGCTTATTGAAATGTTTAGTAGGGTTGGCATTCCTGGTGAAATGTTGACTGATTGTGGATCACAGTTTACTGCTGAGGTAATGAAGGAAGTCAGCAGACTTCTTTCTCTTCAACAGTTAACGTGTAGTCCGAGACACCCAATTTGCAACGGACTGATAGAGCGTTTCCACGCTACGTTAAAGCAGATGTTACGTCGCATGTGTGCTGAACGTCCAAAAGATTGGGATAAATATCTTTCAGCTTTATTATTTGCGGTAAGGGAAGTCCCACAAGAGTGTTTAGGATACTCCCCTTTTGAGTTGTTATATGGACGTAACGTCAGAGGTCCAATGGCAATATTAAGAGAATTATGGGCTGAAGAGGTACGCGATGAGCAAGTTCTTTCGACGTATCAATACGTTATTGAGCTTAGGGAACGGTTAGAGCAGACATGCAAATTAGCGCGTGATAATTTAAAGAAGGTTCAGATTAAGCAGAAAGCTTATTATGATAAAGGCGCGAGGTCGCGTAAATTTGACGTCGGCGATAAAGTGCTGTTGTTACTACCGACAGACAGTAATAAATTATTGCTTCAATGGAAAGGTCCTTATGAAGTGGTTGAGGTAGTAAACAGAATGGATTATAAGATTGATGTCAATGGAAATGTTAACACATATCACGCTAATATACTGAAACAGTATGTTGAGCGTCAGACTGTGACGTCTCATTGTCTGATCTCTAAACCAATTATGTCGACAGACAGTCATGACAGATATGACGTCGACGAGTCTTCATTTGAAGACAGCAGTTTTCAAACTGCAGAGCAACCCGAAAGTGACGGTGACGTTAGCGTCCCACACACACTAACGTCAGAAGAGAGTGAGGAGACAGAAGGGCTGAGAGAACAGCGCCTTGCAGGACTGACATGTCAGACAGACCAAATGATTTGTACCACACTTATGTCAGAACCTGTGAAAACAATCAAATCTGTTAAGCCAGCAAGGCCACCTCCAGTGAGATTAAAACGATATCCGTTTTCTAACAAACAACAGAGTGTCAGGGGAACAGAAAAATTCTGGGGCAAACCACCATAGCTTAATAGCAATTTTACTAAAGAATATTTGGGGGCAGACTACCTTAGTAGGTAATTCTTCGCACGGTTGTTGTGTAAATAGCTGTCTTGTTTAGATAGGTTCATCCTATTCCATCTCTGTACACAAAGAAAAAACATTTCTGATTGTTTTTTCTCCAAAAGGGGAAACCTTTGTTACGAGATGGAATAGGAAACCTCTCCGGTGCTTATGCACATCTAAATTATTTTAGTAGAAATATGGTAGGGCGGTGCGAGTGAAATATTTTAGGTGAAATATGGTACGCAAACTGTGCTGCTCCACGAACAAGTCATGCACATATCATACGATGTATGCATGAGTGGTTTATAGAGAGCTGTTTTACAATACAGGGGGCCGCTATAAGGCTGAGTCCTATAGAATTTGCCTAAAAATCGCCAACCGCCAAATGGTGCCATATATGATTTTTATTCCCGTCACGTGTTGTGTGGGTGTTCGTTTTGACAGGAGTCATGTCATTGATTTATAGGGTCGTTTCATCAATTTTTCCTATGGGAAATATACTATTTGAACGCAAATCCATTATCTACTCGATTTTTGCTATCTAGCTTTATTTGTGGCCGGTATCTCCACCTCGCCACGAATTGAGCAAGGTAATATGAGTAGGCATGATTTTCTGGTAGAATTCATAGATATATAAACCCTGAGAAAAGCGAACACTTTAGCAGCAGGTCAAGTTGTAACGTATACCTACAACATCGTGTCGGGAAATAGAAAGTATATTGAAAGGTATGTTAAATCTATGTTTCGTATTATTTTTGTATGAACATGCTTGTAGGTTTTGGAGGGGTTTACTTCTAGTATACCCCAACTTTCTGAAGCCTATTCTGAATTCACTGTTGTGGCCTGTAGTGATTAGGCTACTAGCTTTGCCAGCTAGACGTCGCAGGAATGATCCCAGGCTTCTCCAGTAGTAGAATGAGTCTTTCTAAGTGAGGTCCTGTCTCATGCTGACCCTAGATGTTGGTGAGACGTAAAGTTTGGACACCCGCTCATTCTAGATTCATTTAAGCTTTTAGACCTCTTTTGTAGAATGTAATTAATAAACGCCGGGTCACTTGTTGATCCATGACTTTTGACTAGCTGTGGTTAGAAAACCGTGGTTCCGTCCCAATATGATATTAGGTGTAGAGGGGACGTAAACTTAAGACGGGTTTAACCATATCTTCATCATCAGGGCAAACTCTTACAAGAGCCTGTTGGGTTATCCGTGATGATGAACCGTAATGAATTTTATTTTACAAGCATGTTCACGTTGATTAGAAATAATTTTGTTCAAGAAGAATTACGAGTTCATTTTGTAATGATGCCGTTTTTGTCTGATAACTCAGTTTGTGCATGTATGTACATATAAAGAACGTGATGATGATAAGTGGGAGTATTTGGTCGCCACACGTCATAACGGCCTGAGCGGCGGGGATGACGTCAGCTGCGTCATCGGCGTCGCGAGGACGGTTGTGACGGGGTGCCTACCAAATACAGAGAGAATTTACGGCAAACAGTGTTGGCCCTTATGAGACACTAACAAATGTTGTGGATTATAGATGAAAATCTTCTGTTGTAGTTTCTATCTGTTATTAATGTATTGAATTTGTGAATAGCTATATTTGTGAGCCGTGTCGCGGAGAAGGATATGAAATAGAGATTGTATGTTTCCTGTAATTGGCAGCTGACCAGGTAGCGCAAAGGCGTGGTCTGTTCAATTGCCTCTTACTTGTGATAATGTAGTGAGCACAAATTTGATGAGTATTATGCTCAGTAGTAGTGAGCATTAATTGATTTCTGTAGTGCTCAGTAAGGAAACATGAACTTTGAGTATTATTGTGTCAAGCGCTGGGTGCTGATAATTTGATGCACAGTCAAGTTGAGTTCTGCTGTACGGTTATTTGTCGCATGCACTAATCAGCCTGTATGTCTGGTCGGCGCATGCGCAATAACGGTATATGCATGAACATATTCTTACTTCTCCGGGAGGGGGATCATGATATAGCATGTATGTTTTGTGACTCGTGTCTTAGTCCAGTTATCGTAATTTGCAGGCACGACAATGTGTGACCTGCTGCTCCCTGCTTCATAGCAGCAGGTACTGGTACGACGCTAGGCGTTAGGGTCCAGCAAGGGCGGACAGACCGCCGTAATCAGCGTAGACCAGAATCAGAATCATTGTTCATTGTCAACAAATGTGAGACCATAAAAGAGGTCAACTAACCTGCAGGATATTCGGACGATCGCTAAACCTGTGATCGGCAACTATGTCGATAGACTAGTGTGCAGTTTGCACTAGTTCGCGAGAGGAAGTTTCACGCGAGAGGGGGATTCACCCTAAGTTATAAACTGGCCAGTCGCGTCTTGTGTTGTTTCTTTTTTTTTGTTTTTGTTGTTGTTTTTGTTGTTTGCTTCTGTAGGTATTCACGTCACCCGTTCCGAGCACAGAACATTGTTTTGCCTTCGGAGCGGACGTCGTGAGTTGGCTACAGAAGCAACAAATTGTGATGTTTTGTGTTAGTAAGTGGTGTATGTAGATACTGTAAATAATTCATGTCATTCATCTAACATCTTTCTTGTGCCTTACCCCACAGCTGCCCGTACACCTGTCAGAGATCACGCTCGGTTGTCTTGTCAGCATGGGGGTTTGCGGGACGCCGTAAACCCACATGTAACACCCATTTTGATTTATATCAGTCTTTGTATCGTCTGTCTATTCGAAATTCGCAAAATTGCAGTATGTTTCCTCTGGCTTTCTTTGCCGGATCATTACAGGGTCACTGATGAGGCTTTATTAGCCGAAACTACGTAGTATGACCCATCTTCTTTCTTATGAATTTTTCCATTGCTCTTAAAGGAACTCTTTTTTGATTTTTATTTACTTAAATCTTTCTATTCAAATTTCCAAGATAGCCGCCATCAGCTGATAGTTGGTGACAGGCATCGAGGTTACATGGACATTTAGATTTGCTAAAAATGTTTGTTTGTTTGAGTTGAGTTGAGGTTTTACGTCCCCGTCAATACTGCTAAGGTCGTTTTGGAGACGTTGCTTCCGATTTTGTGGGACTTTTACCCGACATTGAGATGAAATGATATATCAAGCCCTACCGCCCATAGAAACAACTAGGGTTTAAGGAGGGGTCCGACTCGCATCACTTTTCCTGGGCAGGCTTAGACCTAAGCTGTGTACCAGTACTCAAGTTCGAACGGTTTCAGCTCTGCGCAGAAGCACCATGCAGCCCCATCTGTTTCTCCAGGCCCCGATGGGCGGGTGTGGTGGGGGGCATGCTTAAATTGTTTCCGTTCAGATTTCAAAGATGGCCATCACGGTGATCATCTTGGTATACTTTAAACGACATTTCGTGCCAACCTAAAGGTCGGATCGAGATGAAACTTGATAGGAGGCATTTTTGGCGACATGGAGATTCAGATTTGCTTAAATCGTTCCATTCCAATTTCCAAGATGGCCGTGATAAGTCGATAAATGGTGGAAGGCGTCGGGTTACATGGCGATTCAGATTTGCAAAAGTGGTTCCGTTCGGATGTCCAAGATGCCCACCATGGTGGCCACCTTGAAATTCTTTAAACGACATCGCGTCTCGAGCCAAAGGTTGGTTGGTTCAAACTGAAACTTGATGGCAAGCATCTAGGGGACAAGGAGATTCAGATTTGCTTAAATCATTTGACCCTGTGCTGCAGTGACATCCTCAGTACCAGAGGTGCGTTTGACTAAGCGGGCGCCCGCCAATCGCTCACTTTGCCGCCAGGCAACAATGTGTGCGCTTGGTGAGCACCTGTGTTTTTAAACGTACCCCAGAAGAATTAGCATTTTAAGGGGATTTTTTATGATTTCATTGTTTTTGGTCCAAACATATGATTGTTGAGGCAGTTTTAAGGCGAACCCACAATCTATGCTTTTAAGCCAAAAATAATAATAATAATAACAAAAATAGATAAATAAAAAAATAAAAGGTATACCATTATACAACCCAGCTTTCTCTGCATTATTTGTGTTTTCACGGGTGTTCATAGCATTGTCTTATTAGTAAGATGAAAGACACGTAACTGTGTAGAAGCACAACACACGAAAGCGAAACCTATTTTCTTATTTGTTTGCTCTTTACTCTTTCAGGAAGTACGGCAGGGAAGCTTTAACATCAATTCTTAGGAACCCAAACCAACAGAAATATGACCTTTGCGTTAACAATTCTTTAAAACGAAGTGATACTTATATCCAAAACATGTATTTTGGTATTGTGGAAGACTTGGCTGAATTTAACAGGAACAGTCAGTATAAGATTGGCGAGCTGATGGACAGAGAATCTGTGAAAATTCTAGTGATATATCTGACTGATGAACTTCACACCCACAGACAGACATTGAAACACCTTCAACCATCCCTGTTTAGGTGGGATGGCCTCACATCAGTTAAACACATCTCCAAACAGCCAATGCATACGAAGGAGGAATTTGAAAAGTTGTTGGATTGGTTCATGAAGAAACTTTCATTCTGTTACCACTGCGATGTTTACCCATCGAGACAGACTCTTTTTCCAGTGGAGAAAATACTCTATAAGGAAGAGTTTTCTTGCGAAGTTACATTCGATCTTATTACAGAGCTAACAATTGTTAGGCAGCGTTTGGCTCTTGATAACAATGCTGAAATACATGTTCTGGCTATTGATGGCGCAAACAGGGAGGTTTTGAAATACAAGGCTTTTGTATTGAAGGCTATTGAAAGCGTTACAGAATTTAATGACATTTCATGTAATGAACTAGTGGTCATTGTGAGCGTTACCGTCGCTGATGAAATAAACACAATAAACGATATATTGCCAGAAGCTTTAATCCCACGTTCCAAGGTCTATACAGCTTTTGATCCTGGGAAATTCTGTCCGACATGCATTTTGGTACACATTCAGTCAGATGGTAAGTTTTTGTATCTCGTAATGACTGTGCAGTTGAGAGCAGGAAGGTCTCAATTGCTTCTACCACACATAAAGCGTTTCTGCATGACGAAAACATGCCTATACAAATACATTGTAAACTTTACTGCCAAAAAAAAAAACTTTAAGATGAAAATTTGTGATATTTTTCGTATTTCTACTCAAAATATAGATTGTGCGTATTCGCTAGAATAAGAACCGCCTCGTCGAGGCTGTTCTAACGAGTACCCACGATCTATATTTTAGAGCAGAAATAAGAAAAATAAGGTATACCCCTGTAAACAGTTTTACTGTATAAATGTGGGGTTCAAGGGAGTCAAAATTATATAGGCATGTTTTTGTGATGGATGCATTTAGCCTCGATGAATAGACATCGTAAACAGTGCAGGCTGGTCTGAGCTTGTTTACACATAATATCGGTATAATATCGGTCTACTGTGATTTAGCCTAAGAAACAAAGAGCTTTAGACTAATTATCACCGAGAGCATAGGGGCTTGAAGAAATATATGGGCAGCATGATGCTTCCACGCAGAGCTGATTTCGACCCGCACACGAGTACTGGTAAACCGCTTGCAGGATATAAGCCTGCCCAGGCAAAGCTGTGCGAGTCGGCCCGTCCATGCTTATGAACCCTGCTGGTTTCATTGGTCGACAAGGCTTGAGATGTCATTTCTTCTCAATGTCGGGTATAAAAGTCCCACAAAATTGGAAGCAACGTCTCAAAGTGACCTTTACAGTGTTGACGAGGACGTTAAACCTCAAATCAAACAAACAAAACCGAGAGCAATAAATACATGCACAAAACTGAAACAGGTAATATTTCATATTCTGTGGGCAATGAAGTTTCCGCTAGTAGCCTCGGCATTGGTCGACTACCTGGAATGAGTTCATTGGCCCTACAGGCTCATTGGAGCTGCCAGTTGCAAATGCCGTCCAACTCCGATGGCTTTGGGACCATGAATATTTGTTCGAGACAGTGGTAGTTCGAGTCACGAAGGGTTACTATGATTGACATGCCAGGCCGTACAATGGAGATCATTGTGTTATATCTTTTCGGTGTTCTGTATAATAGATGTAGTGCTTACTCATTAGAATTGCTTTATTGTTCTTGTACCATTTTATCCCTGTTTGAACCAAATGGAATCTTCCTCCTTATATATAGTATGAGTCCATTTCAAAATTTAGGGATGTCAGATTGTGTTTTCTTCAAAAATGATTAGGAAAATGGCTGAACTTTTTGGAAACAGTGGAGGCCCTGATCAGATGCCACATTCTGCGGTGTCTGATCTGGGCCTGCACTGTTTGCCACGGTACCCGTTTTGGGGTTTCTGGTACTAAATGTGTTAATGTAGTGGTAAATATGCAGGTTCCGCTTATGGAATATCAGACGGATATTCTCTGCATACTGAATTAAGCATGCCTTAGACAAATCAACAAACTTTCAATGAATTATTTTACTGTGCATGTATAGACCATGTATTTGACAGCTGAACCAGTTTGTCCTCCCAATACGTATTGTTCTTCTTGATAATCCTTGTACTAAATTCACCAAACACCTAACAGACTCTCGTCATATTTAAGGCTGACACGATTGATCGTATAATCGATTAATCAATCGATAAATTCCAAAAATGATTATTTCTGATTTGCTTTTAATCGATTACTTCATATGTACAATTTACTACCCAAAGTTATGCCTAAAATAGAGGGATCAGTGGCAAACAGTGCATACCCTGATGAGACGCCGCATTCTGTGGCTTCTCATCTGGGTCTACACTGTTTTCCCAGGCCTGTCTGTTCAAATATACATATGGTAATGGGCAACATATGGTAAGAGTCATGCTCAGACAGAAAGCCAGACATGTAAAATTATCACAAAAACCTTAGCGATTACTAATCGATTATCAATCGCAATGGCATGCCTGATAATCGATTATCTTTTCAGCTCTGATTAGCCAGCCGTAGTCATATTCAGAACAAAAGCATCCAGCAAACTGGGTTTTTATCTGCATTCGATCTTCCTACAAATGACCACTTCACAATGACAATATGAAGGAAAGGTTGTATGTTTTGTGGTGAGTAGGATTAGTGCACATTAGTGTCCTTGTAGAGTTGCTTTCACTATGGAGGATCATTAGTATGTAGAAACTTGATTGCAAGATCTTTAAGGATATTCTCAAAGAAATTGACGCACAAAGTTACAAGGGTTTCATAAAAGAGTTCCCAAGAATGATAAATTGGATTGACAGAACTAGTTTTAAGCTTTGCCAATCATATATATATATATTGGCTGTAGAAGGTCCTTTTAACCGGGGAAAAATTGTATCTTGTTTCAGAGAACCAGTGTAGTGATGGTAAGTCGTCAAACCTACCGAAGACACGGAAGAAGAGCCCATTGATGTATACTGCTTCCACATCTTCCAGCCATTGAAATACAGTAAAATTCCACTATAAATAGAAGTAGAGGCAATGATCAGGAATCTAGGCGAATTGAGGCAAATTCTGGTTTAAAAAGCAAATTTAGAAGGTTGCAGTTATTTTTGCTTTGTGCTTTCTTACAGCAGTCTCTTTTGGTCAGGGACCGCCTTTGGGACAGTTCAAAAGTGGTCTTAAAGACCACTTTTGAACGGTCCCAAAGGTGGTCGCAATATAGGAATTTTACTGTAATCGTATGAGATTTATGGGGAATAAATATACCTGCCACATTTTCCATGTTTTATAAAGAAGATAATTTTGTGACCTGCATTTCTGTGCACCAAGCCCCTAGGGTCTACTCTTGAAGGAAAGAGTTGCTTACCCTGCAAGTGTATTGGTTCCCCATATGAAAGAGGCAGTATTGTGAAGTATTTGCTGTGGATAAGTTTGCATTTTTTTTTTGTCCAAATTTCCAGTGTGAGCTAAGTTTTGAGAACATTCGTTAACAACGAAGTTTCAAATCCCATCAGCACCTTAGTGTCCAGTTCTTGGATTGTTAACCCTTTTTGTACCAAATGGAATCCTCCTCCTTTCATATAGCAGAGTTTATCGGTGGTATCAGGTTGTGTTTTCTTCAAAATTTATTTGGAAAATGGCTTACCTGCAACCAGTGTAGGCCCTCGTCAGACGCCGCGTTTTGTTGGGTCTGATTCTGGCCTGCATTGTTTCTGGTGTTTCTGGTACGGAATGGGTTAAATCCCTGGGCTAGAGGATCTTACATGAGTGTTCATGTATTATTAAATTCCTTAAAAGGGTTGATGAAAAGGGAAAAAGTTGGAAGCTTTGCCGAACATTTTATCCCTTTTCCTCAACGAGTTTAATAAATTTGATAAAACATTGAGCACGTATTCAAAGTAGAAGTAAAACAAAGATCAGGAATTGATACAATTAACTCAATCCATCCATAAAAGACACCAAAGGGAAAGAAATACAAACATTAAGCGACCAGACCATAATGGAAACCTAAACAAAGGAAGGCCATATGGACAGTTACTTTCCCACAAAATGGCCATATGGCCATCCAAAATTAAAAGACACAAGCGACACACACAGTAAGTAACAAACAACAACATAAATAAATCGCCACAGAAGAGCCGCCTTGGAACGGTCAGTGGAAGATTTCCACTGGGGGGCTTAAATCGATTTTACGCGGCCACAATCCTCGCCCTTACTTCCGTCGCGATTTAGACAAATAATTTGTTCAGTCCGCATGAAGGCCTCCTAACTCATCAGTGCAACATCTCCGTGAACACAGAAATCAAAGAACCACAGAGGTGAGACAACGGTGAGGACTCGACAGCAAGAAACCACTGAAATGCTGGAGCAAAAGAAAACCAACAGTTAGACTCCGATGAGCCCGACCAGAGACAGAGCATCAGGCACCAACCAACATTATCTCTTAAAATTTCAATAAGCCTTTACGTTGGAGCCGTCATAGAATCTGAGGCCTGACCCACCGGCGTGCAATTAAAGAGGGAAGCAAAGTTGCCAACCGTGATTGGGTTAACTACCATGCATGCAGTCTGTCGTATAATATCCATGTTGTACCCAATCTTTTTATATCGAAGAATGATTTTACGAAATTGGGTGCTGAAGTCATTGCGGTTATATATTTTTCTGAATTTATATACTAAGTCACCATAAAATTCGGGTTCCGATAGACCTTGTTGCAGAAGAGATTTAAGTCCAATATTGAATTTTGAAATTAAATCAGAATGGCGTCTATAAAATTTTGAAAAGGCTTTGCGTAGTTTATGGTACCGATAACCCTGATTAAGAAGTTTAGCCGTTAATAATTTATTACGAGTGTTGAAGTCAGTTACATGACTACACACTCTAGCAAATCGAATTAATTGCGAAATATAAACGCCATAGGATGGCGCACGAGGAACATCACCATCCAAAAAAGGAAAATTTACAATCTCAAAATCAAAGTCATCGCGTTTATCATAAATTTTGCACGAAACAAATCCATCTACAATAGATAGATGTAAATCCAAAAACGGGGCCTCGGTATCAGAAGAATTTGCTTTATTTAACTGAAGTTCTAGGGGGTAAATCTGACTGATCAAACCATCAAAATAGGTATTATCAATATTTAATAAATCATCTAAATATCTAGAAGTAGAGCTAAAAGCTTCAATAATTTCAGATTGGTTATCAATGGAAAGCGACAAAATGAAGTCTCTTTCATAACAATACAAGAACAGATCAGCCACAAGAGGTGCGCAATTAGTACCCATCGGAATACCCACAATTTGTCTAAATAACTTAGTACCGAATCTAATATAAATATTGTCAAGTAGAAAGGTGAGGGCATCACACACTTTCTGACATGACCAAAGTGTATAATTCTTATGCTCTTTAGAAGTGAAA
Source organism: Lucinisca nassula (assembly GCA_963580285.1). Lineage (NCBI taxonomy): Eukaryota > Metazoa > Mollusca > Bivalvia > Lucinida > Lucinidae > Lucinisca > Lucinisca nassula. The sequence goes on along the minus strand of OY757011.1, from coordinate 9,755,527 downwards.
AATGCATTTCTGACATTACATGCAAGATAGAGAGAATCTTCTCTGTGAAAAGCCCATTCAATTAAATCATTAAGCTTTTCTTTTATAAGATTATGAGGAAGTGTAGTGTAAAGAGTGGAAAAATCGTAGGTAGACAGACTTGAAGCACGAAACTGTCTAGATTTCAATTTATTTAAAACCTCATTCGAATTTTTTATAGACCAAAACAGATTTCTTCCTGATCTTTCAAAGACTTTATCACAATATTTAATTACATGCGTTTTAATAGCAGTAAGACAGGAAGTTAATAATTTAGAAAGTTCAGTGGTAGTGCAAGAACTAGAATTTGCAATAAACCGTGCTTTGTAAGGTTTTTTATGAAGTTTTGGTAACCAGTATAGCGTAGGAAGCTTGTCTTGGCCTTCGTTAACACACACAGCAAACTTGATGGCTGAAAGACAAACATGTTTATCTACTATAGCTCTCTCTTCAGCCAAAGGCTGAAGTTCATAGGCCTTAGTACCACCAAGCTCCTGCTTAAGCGTGTTAACATAGTGGAGCCGTCACACAACGACGACGTTGTTAGCGGCCTTGTCTGCAGGGGCCAAAACAAACTTCTTATGAAATTCTTGAATACCTAGTTTAAGATGACGTAAAGACGTCTTGGGCTTAGGAGGTAATAAGTTAGTATTTTGAGAATAGAAAGAAATGCGTTTATTCACTAGTCTTAAAATGCTAAGTTTCCAGTCCTTTAGGGCTTTATACTCAACATACTCTCGCTTACACCATCGATTACCAAATTCATTCAAGGAAGCAGCGATTTCATCTCTACATTTACTGAAATCAATTTTAGAAGGAAACCGATATTTCGGTCCTTTAGAAATTATATTCCTTATCCTAGAATCAGGAATAATTTTCAAATTGCCAGTAATTACATGACCAGCAGCAGGATAGCAATACTTTGAGTTTTTACAATCACATGAATCAGGAGTATTAGTATCAATATCAAGATCTGAAACAAGTTTATTGAAATTAAAAATGATAGATCTAACAGGTTTGTTATATTTATAGCAAATTATAGGTGTTTCAGTATTTTGAAAATAAGCAGGAATGGAAGAAAGCACCGATCTGTCACGGAAGATACTGGGCAAATCTATAAAATCCATACCCTTATTAATGAAGGATATTTTGAAGAAATGACGTTTATGATTAATTTCAGAATCAATGTAAGGACGGAGAGTATGCTGAGTATAGCCTCTAGTTAAGAGAGCCGCATCATATAACTGATGAGAACTATCGTAGAATTTATTCGCCTCGGTGTCCAGAAGACGTAAAACAGAAACGGGTAATGAACTTAAAAATGAAAGCATAGAGTGGCGTCCATGATTTAATAGTATAATTGACAGTCACTTCAGTCTAGTATTGTTTCGTTTAAACGCACGTGATTTACGTTTAAAGTTACCATTTTTCCTGGTGCCGTGAGATCTAGTTCTGCGTTTTCGACATTCCAGGAGTGAGAAAATATCAAAGTCCGGCATTCTGGAAATATTACCCTCATGATAAATGTTGTCATTAAATCCCAGTGGAAAAGGGGTCTGTAAAAATTTAATCCATTTCAGTTCAGCTTCATGTCTTTTGATTATTTTGAATCTAGATGTAGAATTTGCATCGTAATAAAGTTTTTCCACTGGTTGTATAATAATGTTATTTACAGAATGACCTGTACGTCGAAAGTGACGGTACAAGAAAGTGTCAGTTTTCTTAGGCTTACTCATTCTACGATAATGCTCGTTCAATCTAGTTTTAAGCATGCGGTTAGTTTAAAATTATATTTATCATATGGCATTTAAAACGCATCGTCTTTACGATTGTTTATACGAAAATGTAAATATTTGGCATGTTAATCCACACGTCGTATGTATGACGTTACTGTGCGTATCTTACTAATTTGCATATTTAACCCACAATTTGATTACCGAATGTATTACATGGCCGTTATTTTATTCACAGACACCACGTCATATGATATGCGTCTATAGCGAAAATGGCAAGACTTTCTATGCTTTGTGGCCGACCAGGCAACTTCGTGTCTTTTTGTCTCTAAAGACACGTTTCTCATGACTGGGGTCGTGGGGTTGTGTTAACAATATCAAGAAAACGTTGTCTGCCTATCAGAACTTTATTTCATAGGATAAATAACGTAATGAATGTATTTACTATATAGAAAGGTGAATTCATACGAGGAAGTGCCAAGTAGAATACCTATTAAAAAAATATGTATAATGTTAATTCCGTCCACACTCCTTTTTACATGCCTGCTTTAGATAAAGGGCGATGTTGTAATTAGTTTTTCAATCCATTTTTTGTCCAGCTGCCAATATCTTCGTCACTGTCAGTATCTAGCGATCTGTTTAATATAGAAGTGAACGCAATGATCAGGAATAGATACAATTAATCCACACCTTCCATCAGAGACACCAAAGGGACAGAAACACAAACATAAAATAACTAGACCTAATGAAAACACCATTAGCGGAAAGCCAAAAGAACAGTTGCTGTCCCACAAAATGGCCATTTAAAAACGAACTATAACAAAAATAAACAGCGACAGAAGAACTGCCTTCATCCTTCACGGTTAATTTTGTTTTAGTTCCTCTCTTAAAGTGTGTATCGCTTTTATATTTTGTTTTGGATAGCCAATGGCCATTTTGTGGGAATGTATGTGTCCTTTTGGCTTTGCCATTGGGGTCTATTGTTTCATGTTTGTGTTTCTTTCCCTTTGGTGTCTCTGGTGGGAAGTGGGGTTTAATTTATCGATTCCTTATCTTTGTCTTACGTCTGTTTACACACATTTGGAATAAGTTCTATATGAAGGGTAAAATGGCGGCCTTTACTCTTATCCCATGGTTAGGTGAAAATGAGTGCACCAACCTTAGTTCTGTTGTGAAGGGTTCTGTTTCATAGACACTACACTTAGCATTGCTTGTCTGACTGAATCAGACTATGCTCTAATTGAGTCCCGCCAAGCGAATTTTTGTCTTCTAGCATTCCGTCATGACAAATTTTAACTGCGCATGCCCAGCCATTCAGAGGGGCCAGGGATATGGCTTTCTGTCTGCAGGTTCCTCTTGATTCACTGCTCGCATAGGCGATAAGTACCAAAATCGGTTGACGGGGCCAAATTTACAAATAAACTGAATCCAGATTAGATGGAGAATCCATACGACCAATGGGCTACATTGTTTGACCGTCCCAAGGCAGTCGTTCTTTTGCAGTGTCTTTTTTGTTTTCTGGATTTGTGCTGTTGGTTCATGTTTCGTCTGTTTTTGTGTGTGCCTCCGTGTCACTTTCTATAGGTGACTTGAGACGGCTGCTTTCTTAGACTTTCCTGAGTGCCGTTTTCTTAATAGTTTTCATTGTTTGTAATTAAGTTAGTGAATAGATAGACAAAAATTATATCAATTAATTTGAATGATTGATAGTTAGATATTTGTGTCAAAATTAATTCATTAAGCAATACAAGTGCTAACTAGAACTACATCCTTGCAGGCATCAACCCATGTGATATTTCACAGTTCCCTGAGCTTAGAAAATATATATCCAGATGTTATGTTAGTTTTTGAGTATCCAAATGTTCAAGTTAGTGGTACTTGTAACAGGTCATCTCAAAAACATACCTATACACGTCTGACCCTTTGAGCCCCACTTTTATACAGTAAAACTGGTGTTTACATGGGTAAACCTTATTTTTCTTATTTCTACTCAAAAATATAGATTGTGGGTACTCGTTAGAACCGCCTCGATGAGGTGGTTCTAACGCGTACCCACAATCTATATTTGGAGCAGCAATAAGAAAAATATCACGTTTTCATCTTAAAGTTTTCGTTTTTTCTGCTGTAAAATTAACAATGTATTTGTATAGGCATGTTTTCGTAATGTGTAACAACGGTGATCAGTTAACCATATTTAACTTGGCTTACATTTGGTAGTATTGTCTATGGCAAGACTGTTTGCAATGACATTTTCAATGGTAAGATTCCTAAGGCAAAAGGTGGGAGGCGCTAATGGTGATAATTAAGGGGAATGGGAACACCTTCAGAAGAGGCAACTCCTGCAAAAGTCTCCCATGTCAATAGGGGCCAACTCTTTAAGAAAAGAATTTTGCCTCTGAGAAGCAAATTCTTTCCTTTATGAGTAGACCCCTTTTCAGTGGGACAGGGCTTATAGAAAAGCGATCAGGAAGTCCCTAAAGTTGTCTCTCTTTGAAAAATGGCGGAAAATCTGCCAGTTGTTCCCATTCCTCTTATGAGTATTGTTTTTACTACTCAAAAATATGTTGCGGGTATTTGTTAGAATCGCCTCTCCGAAAAACAATTGTTGTGGTAATTTGTTTAAAGGCATTTCTAACAAATATCCACAGCATTTGTTTTTAAGTAATGTAGTAGGATAGGCCCTTTAGTACCTATTCTACTATTGCTTAGTGAGATGCTTTATAATTTTGTTTTGTTTGTATTGGTGTTTAACGACCAAGTCAACACTAATTAGGTCATTTTTGAGCCGGTCTGTTTACCTATCCACACTTTTCCTGGGCAGGCTTATACGTAAGCGATTAACCAGTACAGTGCACATTTTTGCCAGAAACTGACAACTGCCCTTCTTGAATCAGCGGGAGAGAATGACCGTAGAAAAGATTCCATAATCTATCTCCATGAAAGAATGTTGCCGACCCCGGCAGGTTTCGATCCTGAATCTATCTGATCACCAGTCAGACGTGCAACCGAGCTGCCGAGGCGCGCTCAGATGCTTTATAATTGGAAAATCCATTGTAATAGTAAATTGTTAGGAAGCTACTACGGTCGTCATAGCGAGGATCTTCTGTATTTTAAATGTATGGTGTTTCTAAACCAAAGTGGGTGACATGATTATTTTGTATATTCCATGCTTTACGTTTCTTTAGTCTAACATTTTATCTAGTCAAATCATGAATTATGGAACAATTTAGAGATAAGACGTTGTTATGATTTAATGGTAACCCTTATCTTGCTGTTCACGACAACCCCTATATTTGCAAACAGTGTAGATCCAGATCAGGTGGCTTCTGAAGAAGCCACCTGATCAGGATCTACACTGTTTGGCATTCATTTTATGAATTTGTAGCAATAAATAACATCAAGTCATTTGATTGGTTGATAGACAGAAATTGGTGTGGCTTAAAATGAATATTCAGCGAGATAAGGGTTAATATATTTCATGTAGTCAAAATGATCAGAATTTAAACCTTAACCCTTTTACCGCTGTTCATGATGACTCCCACTTTTGGAAACAGTGCAGATTCATATCAGATGTCATCTGATAAGGATCTACACTGTTTGACATTCAGTTTGTTAATTTGCAGGAAGAAATTACAACGAGTATTCTGATTGGTTCAGAGTCAGAACTTTCAAATATCTTCCTCTTATCTTTCAATCTATGTCAGGCAAAATGAATTATCTGCAGACAATTCACGTATATGTTGACAATTCATATAAAATGTCATGCCTGATTTTTGTCGTGCCAGCTATTAGCATGGCGCGATACAGGCGTCCAGTTTTCCGTCCGTTCGTCTGTTCGTCCTTTCGTTCGTCCCTCCTTGCGACCACCCTAGCGTTCACTCTAATGGTCAAGTTTGCATTAATGATACTTGGTACAAATTTGTATCTCGGGATGGCAACTTAAATGCAAGCATCCATATTTGACCATGACCTACATCTCATGGTTCACTGACTTTGTAAATTATTGCAACCACCCTAACGTTCTCCCAAATGGTCAAGTTTATTTCTCAAGAACTATATGAGCTTCATTAATAATATTGAGTACAAATTTGTATCTGATCCATATTTGATTTGACCTACATTTTTGTAAAATATTGCGACCACCCCAGCGTTCACTGAAATAGTCAAGTTAATTTCTTAAAAACTATAAGAGCTTCATTAATGATACTTGGTACAAACTTGTATCTGGAAACGGAAACTTAAATGCGAGCATCTATATTTGACCTTGACCTATATTTTATGGTTCACTGGCTTTGTAAAATATTGCAAAAACCTTAGCGTTCATCCTAATGGTTAAGTTCATGTCTCAAGAATTATAAGAGCTTCATTAATGATACTTAGTACAAGCTTGCATTTAAGAATGGCAACTTTTATGCAAGCATCTATGTTTCACCTAGATGTCATGGTTCGGTGACTTTGCGCCCCCACAGGCACGACATAGCCTTCGGCGGAATTCTCGTCTTTAACCCATTGTAGGCTGGACACCCCTAAATGGGTACTTTGGCAAAGAGTGCTGGCCCAGAACATGGCATCTTATCAGGGTTGAACACAATGTATTACTTCCACACTCGTAATAAATTGTTAACGGCTTAATTTCTTAATCAGGGTTATCGGTACTATAAACTACGCAAAGCCTTTTCAAAATTTTATAGACGTTCTGATTCGGTTTCAAAATTCAATACTGGTCTTAAATCTCTTCTGCAACAAGGTCTATCGGAACCCGAATTTTATGGTGACTTAGTATATAAATTTAGAAAAATTTATAATCGCAATGACTTCAGCACCCAGTTTCGTGAAGTCGTTCTTCGATGTAGAGGGGTTGGGTACAGCATAAGTGTTATACGACAGACTGCATGCATGGTCGTTAACCCAATCACGGTTGACAGCTTTGCTTCCCTCTTTAATTGTGCGCCGGTTGGTCAGGCCTCGGATTCTGTGCCAGTTCCAACGTGAGGAAACCGCTTAGAGGATCCCTGCCTGCCCAGGCAATGCGATGCGAGTCGGTCCGTCCATGCTTATAAACCCTATTGGTTTCATTGGGCGGCAGGGCTTGAGATGTCATTTCATCTCAATGTCGCGTAAAAGTCCCACTAAATTGGAAGCAACGTCTCCAAAATGACCTTTACAGTGTTGACGGGGACGTTAAACTCCAAATCAAACAAATTGTTGGTTGGTACCTGGTGCTCTGTCTCTCGTCGGGCCCGTCGGGGTCTGGCTGTTGGTTTTCTTTTCTTCTAGCATTTCTGTTTTTTCAATTGGCTTTCCGCTGTTGGTGTTTCCATTAGGTTCTAGTTGTTTTATGTTTGTATTTCTTTCCCTTTTGTGTCTCTGATGGGAGCTGAGGGTTAATTGTATCGATTCCTGAACATTGCCTCTACTTCTATTTTGCTAACAGAATTTTCTACCAAATATAAAATAAGAACAAAAAATAGACCTACTACCCCTTATGTGACAGATGGACTTGTCCAACATATAGCAGTGGAAGTCTTCACTAGTATACAATGGGTTAAAATAAGAAAAAAGATAATTATGTCTTCTTACACAATTTTGCTAGTCAGATGCTATTAGATGAGCCATTGCCTTGCTGAACAAGACAACCATAGCTTCGCAAACAGTGTCTATCCAGATAAGACACACACACATCTGATCAGTTTCAACACTGAACCAAGGTGCATTGTATCTTGTAATTTGATTGGTTGATAGTAAAAATGGGCATGGTTTGATCTTTGTTTTACTTCTACTTTGCATATCAGGGCTGTTTTGTTTGTGCCGTGTGGCGGCTGTAAAAGGTCTCCCCGTACATGCATTTAATGCTCTTATTTTTCCAATCCTCAGGGATTGCTTATGCAATTGCTTTTCACTGTTCCATGAATTGACATCCTTTAGATACCTGTTGAAGGTCATTATTAAACCGATGTTCGTTCCTCGTTGTATAACAACTGCTTGTTTGACATCCCTGTACTTTAAGTAGACTAGGATGTTTTGTGGGCTTTTGTTGTACCTTCCTTCTATTCGAAGGAATCTTCTTCAGTAATTTTATTTATTTAATAACCGGTATGAACATCGCTTTAGTTTTGACGGTATCACAGCCTTATTACCAAAATCAGTATTACAAATACGTTTAAAATATCAATATCACCCCTTAGGTTACACTCTGCTTCTTCTGTACGGATTCCCCATTCTATTAAGAACTTTAATACTATGTTGCCTTCGGTATTGGTTAGACCCTTAAATTTGTCTTCTGTAACTTCAGTTAATCTCAAAGGAGCAGGCAATACCAATGTTTTTGGGAGTAGTCTTCGTATAAGACTATCTCCTCTCAAATCACCCATCCTTCGAAAATATACTAATCCGTGGAAAAGAAGTGGAATGTATCCTAGTATTTCTAAGTGCAATGCCAAGAGGTGCAGATGTTGTTCGCATTTAAGCACTGCGTCTTCCGTTACTTCATCTGTAAACGGTAGACGCTTCTCTGTAGTTAACATGTCTGATTTGACATGACAGTCTACAGATTTAATTTATCTAATTACTTGACGTGCTGCAAACTGTAATATGCAGTACGTCGGTCAAACTAACCGCATGCTTAAAACTAGATTGAACGAGCATTATCGTAGAATGAGTAAGCCTAAGAAAACTGACACTTTCTTGTACCGTCACTTTCGACGTACAGGTCATTCTGTAAATAACATTGCTATACAACCAGTGGAAAAACTTTATTACGATGCAAATTCTACATCTAGATTCAAAATAATCAAAAGGCATGAAGCTGAACTGAAATGGATTAAATTTTTACAGACCCCTTTTCCACTGGGATTTAATGACAACATTTATCATGAGGGTAATATTTCCAGAATGCCAGACTTTGATATTTTCTCACTCCTGGAATGTCGAAAACGCAGAACTAGATCTCACGGCACCAGGAAAAATGGTAACTTTAAACGTAAATCACGTGCGTTTAAACGAAACAATACTAGACTGAAGTGACTGTCAATTATATTATTAAATCATGGACGCCACTCTATGCTTTCATTTTTAAGTTCATAACCCGTTTCTGTTTTACGTCTTCTGGACACCGAGGCGAATAAATTCTACGATAGTTCTCATCAGTTATATGATGCGGCTCTCTTAACTAGAGGCTATACTCAGCATACTCTCCGTCCTTACATTGATTCTGAAATTAATCATAAACGCCATTTCTTCAAAATATCCTTCATTAATAAGGGTATGGATTTTATAGATTTGCCCAGTATCTTTCGTGAGAGATCGGTGCTTTCTTCCATTCCTGCTTATTTTCAAAATACTGAAACACCTATAATTTGCTATAAATATAACAAACCTGTTAGATCTATCATTTTTAATTTCAATAAACTTGTTTCAGATCTTGATATTGATACTAATACTCCTGATTCATGTGATTGTAAAAACTCAAAGTATTGCTATCCTGCTGCTGGTCATGTAATTACTGGCAATTTGAAAATTATTCCTGATTCTAGGATAAGGAATATAATTTCTAAAGGACCGAAATATCGGTTTCCTTCTAAAATTGATTTCAGTAAATGTAGAGATGAAATCGCTGCTTCCTTGAATGAATTCGGTAATCGATGGTGTAAGCGAGAGTATGTTGAGTATAAAGCCCTAAAGGACTGGAAACTTAGCATTTTAAGACTAGTGAATAAACGCATTTCTTTCTATTCTCAAAATACTAACTTATTACCTCCTAAGCCCAAGACGTCTTTACGTCATCTTAAACTAGGTATTCAAGAATTTCATAAGAAGTTTGTTTTGGCCCCTGCAGACAAGGCCGCTAACAACGTCGTCGTTGTGTGACGGCTCCACTATGTTAACACGCTTAAGCAGGAGCTTGGTGGTACTAAGGCCTATGAACTTCAGCCTTTAGCTGAAGAGAGAGCTATAGTAGATAAACATGTTTGTCTTTCAGCCACCAAGTTTGCTGTGTGTGTTAACGAAGGCCAAGACAAGCTTCCTACGCTATACTGGTTACCAAAACTTCATAAAAAAACCTTACAAAGCACGGTTTATTGCAAATTCTAGTTCTTGCACTACCACTGAACTTTCTAAACTATTAACTTCCTGTCTTACTGCTATTAAAACGCATGTAATTAAATATTGTAATAAAGTCTTTGAAAGATCAGGAAGAAATCTGTTTTGGTCTATAAAAATTCGAACGAGGTTTTAAATAAATTGAAATCTAGACAGTTTCGTGCTTCTAGTCTGTCTACCTACGATTTTTCCACTCTTTACACTACACTTCCTCATAATCTTATAAAAGAAAAGCTTAATGATTTAATTGAATGGGCTTTTCACAGAGAAGATTCTCTCTATCTTGCATGTAATGTCAGAAATGCATTTTTCACTTCTAAAGAGCATAAGAATTATACACTTTGGTCATGTCAGAAAGTGTGTGATGCCCTCACCTTTCTACTTGACAATATTTATATTAGATTCGGTACTAAGTTATTTAGACAAATTGTGGGTATTCCGATGGGTACTAATTGCGCACCTCTTGTGGCTGATCTGTTCTTGTATTGTTATGAAAGAGACTTCATTTTGTCGCTTTCCATTGATAACCAATCTGAAATTATTGAAGCTTTTAGCTCTACTTCTAGATATTTAGATGATTTATTAAATATTGATAATACCTATTTTGATGGTTTGATCAGTCAGATTTACCCCCTAGAACTTCAGTTAAATAAAGCAAATTCTTCTGATACCGAGGCCCCGTTTTTGGATTTACATCTATCTATTGTAGATGCATTTGTTTCGTGCAAAATTTATGATAAACGCGATGACTTTGATTTTGAGATTGTAAATTTTCCTTTTTTGGATGGTGATGTTCCTCGTGCACCATCCTATGGCGTTTATATTTCGCAATTAATTCGATTTGCTAGAGTGTGTAGTGATGTAACTGACTTCAACACTCGTAATAAATCATTAACGGCTAAACTCCTTAATCAGGGTTATCGGTACCATAAACTACGCAAAGCATTTTCAAAATTTTATAGACGCCATTCTGATTTAATTTCAAAATTCAATATTGGACTTAAATCTCTTCTGCAACAAGGTCTATCGGAACCCGAATTTTATGGTGACTTAGTATATAAATTCAGAAAAATATATAACCGCAATGACTTCAGCACCCAATTTCGTAAAATCATTCTTCGATATAAAAAGATTGGGTATAACATGGATATTATACGACAGACTGCATGCATGGTAGTTAACCCAATCACGGTTGGCAACTTTGCTTCCCTCTTTAATTGCACGCCGGTGGGTCAGGCCTCAGATTCTATGACGGCTCCAACGTAAAGGCTTATTGAAAATTAAAGAGATAATGTTGGTTGGTGCCTGATGCTCTGTCTCTGGTCGGGCTCATCGGAGTCTAACTGTTGGTTTTCTTTTGCTCCAGCATTTCAGTGGTTTCTTGCTGTCGAGTCCTCACCGTTGTCTCACCTCTGTGGTTATTTGATTTCTGTGTTCACGGAGATGTTGCACTGATGAGTTAGGAGGCCTTCATGCGGACTGAACAAATTATTTGTCTAAATCGCGACGGAAGTAAGGGCGAGGATTGTGGCCACGTAAAATCGATTTAAGCCCCCCAGTGGAAATCTTCCACTGACCGTTCCAAGGCGGCTCTTCTGTGGCGATATATTTATGTTGTTGTTTGTTACTTACTGTGTGTATCACTTGTGTCTTTTAATTTTGGATGGCCATATGGCCATTTTGTGGGAAAGTAACTGTCCTTATGGCCTTCCTTTGTTTAGGTTTCCATAATGGTCTGGTCGCTTAATGTTTGTATTTCATTCCCTTTGGTGTCTTTTATGGGTGGAGTAAGTTAATTGTATCAATTCCTGATCTTTGTTTTACTTCTACTTTATTCGATTTGTCATTAGGATAGTGGGTAAATCAGTCCGATTGTCCGCGCAGCCACATTTTGCTGTATAGAAATGTCTGGATCCAGTCATCACGTGAGTCTGTGAAATGAACACCCCTCCAAACCCCAATTTGTATAAAAGTGTAGTTTGTATTTTCTTGTCCTTTGGGATCATTGATTCCATTGTGGAATTTTGAAAATATCTTGAGGGTCACTGATGAGGCCTAATTGGCCGAAACTAGCTAGTCTGGCCCAGAAAACATGTACACTCCATATTTTCCGGTTTTGTGGTATATTTCTTGCTTCCAAAGGGTAACCCTTTTATAGAATATATTTATAGGGATAAATATTATTTTTCTTATTTCTGTCCCAAGACATAGGTTGTGGATGCTCGTTGAGGCGGTTCGAACGAGCAACCAAAATCTATGTTTGCAGTAAAAGATAAGAAAAATCACGGACTTTCATCAGAAAAGCAGCCATTTTGGAGATGTGAAAAAATGCACTTTGTTGCACAGGTGTGTTATCGTAACGTGTATAGATATGTCTGGAGCCAGTGATCACTCTTTTGATTTGTGAAGACTGAGCAGACCATGTGGATACACAGGCTGGTCTGAGATGGCGGCATATACTTAGGTCCACAGAATCTTTTTCCTAGTTCACTTAGGACTCGGGAATGCAATCGAGCCTCGGTAAATGGGCCATCAGTATTGAAATCAACTCAGTTTCACTTCGGGGCAACTATGTTCAAAATCGTCATTTAGTGAGGTAAATCAGCTGCTTTACGGTCGGAAATTTCGTTTTATGGCGACGCGTCAGCGAAGCCGTACTCCATCGTGAAAAGGAATTTATCACAGTATAACGGAAGATTTACCTCCCAAATGACAATTTTCAATAGCTATCCCCATTCGAATGCACTTTTGCACTTGTTTTGTTTGCACAAAATATTCTAATCCCAAAAACGGCAAGCATAATGTGAGCTGTGTAAAACTAAATACGAATCACTGGCATTGGAAAGCGACGTTACATGACGACGTCGGATTTTCGAGATATACTGATGCAAATTTTTGTCGTCATTATAATAAGATGCTGCGTTACATACACAAGTGCATAAGATTGTATTTTACATGTATATGTATAATATTTGTATGTATATGTATTCTATTAAACCAAAGTAGGCAGCAAATGTATAGACTTTGTATATTTTGATTTTATATGTTTGATTGATATATTTTTTTTATATTTTAGCTAAATTAAGTATTGATCCATTAGTCATATAATCATTAGTGTACAAACTTAGGTACACCATTCATTATAACATGGTTTTGGATATAACAAAAATACAGTTTAAAGATAGATCCCAAAATTAGATTGTATAGAAAATTGACCATAAATGCTGGTTTGGCAAAAAATCATTGTTATTTGACGTACACATTTTCTTCTTTGAATCCCAACAATAGTGTTTAAAAGAGGTTGTGGTGTTTTTGCGTGTGTTCTTATGCTCTAAATATTCATTTAGCCATGTAACCTATACATTTTATATGAATATAACATTGTTATTTGATTTACACTTTGGACACCAAGAAAAGTGTTATGGTGTATTTGTGTTCATATATTTTGAATGTGGCTGGTGGTTTAAGAGGTAAATTCTTTTAGTTTTTGACCAAATTTTATGTGATGCAAAAATTGTCAGACTTAAGACTCTTAAACCATCAATCATGACATTCAATTTTATGTGGTCCAAAATTATCTGTGTTAAAACTCTTGAACCACCATTCACGACATTCTATCGTATGTGGTCCAAAATTATCAGGGTTAAAACTCTTAAACTACCAATCACGACATTCAATTTTATGTGGTCCAAAATTATCAGAGTTAAAACTCTGGAACCACCAATCACGATATTATATCGAATGTGTTTTTTTGTGTTTTTTTTTTTTTTTGTGTTTTGGTTTTACGGCCCTTTCAAGATTATTTCACTCATATCGAGCCGATCGTTAATCAGAGGTGGGCGAAAACCGGAGTACCCGGAGAAAAACCACCTGACCTTCCGTTGCAGAACTTGTCGTCTCACATGTGACCCGAGCGAGGCTCGAACCACAGCGGTGAGAGACCTAATGATCAAGAGTCAGCGCTCTTAACCACTAGACCACGGAGGCCCGTAATGTCGTATGTGGTCCAAAACTATCAGGGCTAAAACTCTTAAACTACCAATCACGACATTCAATTTTATGTGGTCCAAAATTATCAGAGTTAAAACTCTTAAACCACCAATCACGACATTCAATTTTATGTGGTCCAAAATTATCAGTGTTAAAACTCTAGAACCACCATTCACGACATTCTATCGTATGTGGTCCAAAACTATCAGGGTTAAAACTCTTAAACTACCAATCACGACATTCAATTTTATGTGATCCAAAATTATCAGAGTTAAAACTCTGGAACCACCAATCACGATATTCAATCGTTTGTGTTCCAAAATTATCAGAGTTAAAACTCTTAATCCACCTAACACGACATTCAGTTGATTTGGTTCAGAATTATCAGAGTTAAACCTCTTAAAACACCAAACACTATATTCAATTTTACGTGGTTAAAAATCATTAGAATTTGACTCTTGAAACACCAGTCACGACATTAATTTTTCTTTGGTTCAAAATTATCAGAGTTAAAGTTCTTAAAACACCAAACACTATATTCAGTTTTACGTGGTTAAAAATCATCAGCATTGAACTCTTGAAACACCAGTCACGACATGAAGTTTTTAGTGGTTTAAAAAATTATCAGAATTTAACTCTTAAACCACCAATTCTAACACAGCGCGCCTATATAGGCAATGGAAAATAACTGTGTTTTATTCTACAACAAATCACGGCAAGGAAGAGTGTGACGAGTGACGTCATTAAAAGCTACGAATTTATGACGTCACTAGTCCATTTCCTTGACGTTAGACGATGTAACGTCATATTCTCGCATCGAAAACGTTAGAAAAGGATATAAATGTATGTGTTTCAGTCAATAATTTTAGCGGGATTTCTTCTAACAATGGCGAAAAGTTGTATGATTTTGAAGGAAACAACAACATCATTGCCGATTTTCAGCGTGTTAGAATCGAAATAGATCAGCTCTAGTTTTTGATTTGTTGGGTAATAAATCACAGTTTGGAGGTCAGTTGTAAAGTAGACAAATCACGAGCGCGTGATTTATTACCCAACAAATCAAAAACTAGAGCTGATCTATTTCTTAATCACAAGATCCAAATCCATGTAGTCAAAAACATTATCAGAATTTAACTCTTAAACCACCAAACACAACATCCAAATCCATGTAGTCCAAAACATTATCAGAGTTTAACTCTCAAACCACCAAACGGGACATTCAATTTTACATCGTCCGAAATTAAAAAAAAATTCACTCGTAAACCATCAAACTCGACGATAAAATTTATGTGGTCTTCAATTATCAGAATTTAACTCTAAAACCACCACCAAACAAAATATTATGATTTTCGCTGGAAAACAAAACGAATGTTCCTTCTGATGGAGTCTTATACATGAGCCCCGCCAAGCGAATTTGTGTCTTCGAGCATTCCGTCATGACAAATTTTAACTGCGCATGCCCAGCCATTCAGAGTGGCCAGGGATATGGCTTTCTGTCTGAAGGTTCCTCTTGTTTCACTGATTGTATGAGCGAGCAGCGAAGGTTCTGGCGAGACTGCGCGAATGCGCAGGCTCGCCTGAACCTTCGCTGCTCGCATAGGCAATAAGTACCAAAATCGCTTGACGGGGCCCACATGATCTATGACCTCGGTAGCTCAGACAGATGCGCGTCTGACTGGTGATCAGGAGGAGGCAGGTTCGATACCTGATGGGTCAGCAACATTCTTTCGTGGAGATTGATCATGAAGTCTTTTCTACGGTCATTCTCTCCCTTCCGCTGGTTCAAGAAGGACAGTTGTCAGTTTCTGGCGAAAGAATGTGCACAGTACCGGTTAACCGCTAACATATAAGCCTGCCCAGGAAAAGTGTGGATCGGTAAACCGACGACTTAAACATGACCTAAAATAGTGTTGACTCGGCCGTTAAACTCCAAAACAAATCAAACTTATACATGATCTAAGCGAAACTGCTATCACATCATATTTGCATGTTTTGTAATTTTCTATAATTGTTATATCTCTTTTAAGTAGTATTACATAGAATACGTTTTATATCTTTTTATAGAGTATATGCATTGAAAACAAATATATTCTTTTCTTATTGATAATGGGCGTTGTGTTTTCAAATCCATGAGTTAATTTGAACTGGGCCATTTGCCAACAGCCCAGTGGGCCCACAGCATTGAACCAACGTTGAAACAGCGTTGAAACAACACGTTAATTAAGCCTTTGTTGTACCAAAATGAATATTCCACCTTATATATGGCAGGAGTCCATTTCGAAAGTTAGGGGTGTCAGGTTGTGTTTTCTTCAAAATTTATTTGGAAAATGGCTGAAGTTTTTGAAAACAGTGTAGGCCCCGATCAGACGCGGCGTTCTGCGGCGTCTGATCTGGGCCAACACTGTTTGCCAAGGTATCCCTTTAGGGGCTTCTGGTACTGAATGGGTTAAAAAAGTTGAGTCAACGCTGAGTCAGTGTTTTGTTCTCGCGAGGACTTAGGCCGTGGTCAAATGGATGCAACAAGCAAAAGGGACCTTCTTATTTTTACTCTTGGTCCTAGCTTTTCAAATTTAACGATGTCGTTCGTCAAGATCTCACTTTATACCCAAATCAATCACTTTATTTCCAAATCAGTCAATTTTATAACCTAATAAATGGGCTAACATAAATACAAGCTGTACTCGATAGTGACCTTTGACACCTCTTACTGACCACAGGACATTGACGTTTCATCAGAAACCATGAGAGAGCCCTCAAATTGTCCTAAATCCACTGTTGCTATAATAAGCATGCGAAACTCATGGTTTCTGATGAAACGCCAATGTCCTGTGTACAGACATACAATCCATTCGGCGAACAGATCTACTTTTCGGGAACCTAGTTTGCAAGTGTAAACAATAAAATACAACTCTTTATACCAAGAGAAACAGCCAAACTGCAAGTTATCATCTTTGTTATATTTATTTGAATTGATTTCAAGAAATTTTATTTAGATTCTTACCTTTCCTAGCTTTTCTGGTTTGATTGGTCCGTTGGAATAACTGCGCCCAGTGACTGTGCTAAAACTCAAAAAATTATTTAGAACGCTTAAAGGCATTTATTCTTGATTATTGAGGACTATAATTTCATTACATAATATTATGTAGCCCTCGGTGCTGACTAAAGAGAAGTCCTCTGTCTTCAACAGGTAAGGGGCCTCCCTGGGGAAAATCAATAATTTACTAACTGTTGACTAGAGTGTACATTATTGATTTCGCCTCAAGTGCCTCAGTCAGGGGATTCAACAAGAGCTACTAATCACCCTATTAAGGACTGCCTTTGATCTGCTATAGACAGTATATCACAGGTGGCAATAAAACAATTATGGACACACGGTGTGTCCTACCGTTCAAGAATAAATGCCTTTAAATACATGGGTTATTTGCTGATTTTCATACAAAATTTAAATCGATGAGAAACTTTTATTCGAACGACCATTTTGTTTCTGACGTATCTGTTACGAGACGGAATAGGAAACCTCTCTGGTGCTTATGCACATCTAAATTATTTTAGTAGATATATGGTAGGGCGGTGCGAGTGAAATATTTTAGGTGAAATATGGTAGGCAAAATGTGCTGCTCCATGAACAAGTCATGCACATATCATACGATGTATGCATGAGTGGTTTATGGAGATCTGTTTTTACAATGCAGGGGGCCGCTATAAGGCTGAGTTCTATAAAATTTGCCTAAAAATCGCCAACCGCCAAATTGTGCCATATATGATTTTCATTCCCGTCACGTGTTGTGTGAGTGTTCGTTTTGACAGGAGTCATGGCATTGATTTTTAGGGTCATTTCATCAATTTTTCTTATGGGAAATATACTATTTGAACGCAAATCCATTTTCTACTCGATTTTTGCTATCTAGCTTCATTTGTGGACGGTATCTCCACCTCGCCACGATTTTAGCAAGCTAATATGAGTATGCATGATTTTCTGGTAGTATTCATAGATATAAAAACCCTGAGAAAAACGAACACTTTAGCAGCAGGTCAAGTTGTAACGAGTATACGCAACATTGTGTCGGGAAATTGAAAGTATATTGAAAGGTATGTTAAATCTATGTTTAGTATTATTTTTGTATGAACATGCTTGTAGGTTTTGGAGGGGTTTACTTCTAGTATACCCCAACTTTCTGAAGCCTATTCTGAATTCACTGTTGAGGCCTGTAGTGATTAGGCTACTAGCTTTGCCAGCTAGACGTCGCAGGATTGATCCCAGGCTTCTCCAGTAGTAGAATGAGTCTTTCTAAGTGAGGTCCTGTCTCATTCTGACCCTAGATGTTGGTGAGACGTAAAGTTTGGACACCCGCTCATTCTAGATTCATTTAGGCTTTTAGACCCCTTTCGTAGAATGTAATTTATAAACGCTGGGTCACTTGTTTGACCCATGACTTTTGACTAGCTGTGGTTAGAAAACCGTGGTTCCATCCCAATATGATATTAGGTGTAGAGGGGACGTAAACTTAAGACGGGTTTAACCATATCTTCATCATCAGGGCAAACTCTTACAAGAGCCTGTCGGGTTACCCGTGATGATGAACCGTAATGAATTTTATTTTACAAGCGTGTTCACGTTGATTAGAAATAATTTTGTTCAAGAAGAATTACGAGTTCATTTTGTAATGATGCCGTTTTTGTCTGATAACTCAGTTTGTGCATGTATGTACATATAAAGAACGTGATGATGATAAGTGGGAGTATTTGGTCGCCACACGTCATAACGGCCTGAGTGGCGGGGATGACGTCAGCTGCGTCATCGGCGTCGCGAGGACGGTTGTGACGGGGTGCCTACCAAATACAGAGAGAATTTACGGCAAACAGTGTTGGCCCTTATGAGACACTAACAAATGTTGTGGATTATAGATGAAAATCTTCTGTTTGTAGTTTCTATCTGTTGTTAATGTAATGAATTTGTGAATAGCTATATTTGTGAGCCGTGTCGCGGAGAAGGATATGAAATAGAGATTGTTATGTTTCCTGTAATTGGCGGCTGACCAGGTAGCGCAAAGGCGTGGTCTGTTCGATTGCCTCTTACTTGTGATAATGTAGTGAGCACAAATTTGATGAGTATTATGCTCAGTAGTAATGAGCATTAATTGATTTATGTAGTGCTCAGTAAGGAAACATGAACTTTGAGTATTATTGTGTCAAGCGCTGGGTGCTGATAATTTGATGCACAGTCAAGTTGAGTTCTGCTGTACGGTTATTTATCGCATGCACTAATCAGCCTGTGTGTCTGGTCGGCGCATGCGCAATAACGGTATATGCATGAATATATTCTTACTTCTCCGGGAGGGGGATCATGATATAGCATGTATGTTTTGTAAACCGTGTCTTAGTCCAGTTATCGTAATTTGCAGGCACAACAATGTGTGGTGACCTGCTGCTCCCTGCAATATAGCAGCAGGTACTGGTACGACGCTGGGGGTTAGGGTCCAGCAAGGGCGGACAGACCACCGTGAGCAGCGCATACCATTGTCTATTGTGAACATATGTGAGACCTTTCAAATGGAAGGGCAATCAGATTAGTGCGATCGCGTAATAATACAGATCAACCTGTGATCGGCAACAATGTCGATATACTAGTTTACACTAGTTCGCGAGAGGAAGGTTCACGCGAGAGGGGGATTCACCCTAAGTTATAAACTGGCCAGTCTCGTCTTGAGTTGTTTCTTTTTTTGTTTTTGTTGTTGTTTTTGTTGTTTGCTTCTGTAGGTATTCACGTCACCCGTTCCGAGCACAGAACATTGTTTTGCCTTCGGAGCGGACGTCGTGAGTTGGCTACAGAAGCATCAATTTGTGATGTTTTGTGTTAGTAAGTGTTAAATGTAGATACTGTAAATAATTCATGTCATTCATCTAATATCTTTCTTGTGCCTTACCCCACAGCTGCCCGTACACCTGTCAGAGATCACGCTCGGTTGTCTTGTCAGCATGGGGGTTTGCGGGACGCCGTAAACCCACATGTAACATTTGGTGTCAGAAGTGGGATTTGATCTCTGGCTGGTGTTCCCGGCTGTGGAACAGCACATTGATACTCTGAATCATCAATTTAAAAAAAAATGTATTGACAGCCACATTTAGAAATTAACTTGAATCTTCCTTCCTGCGTTGATGAAGTGCGAAACCCATGTATTCAACTGAATGGATACTGACAAGTTGATAATTTCTGAGCAGGAAGGCAAGGCAAACCCCACTTTTTCTTGGTAACGAAAAATTTAAGTAGACCCCACTTAATTGTGTTACCTGACATTCTACTAAGTTAAACTGGAGTTACTAATTGATCTTACCCACACATGGTTCTGACGTAGTGACGTTAACAATTTACTGACGTTGACATAACGGTAGCGTTAATATTTACGCTGTGGCTTGAGGTTAGGTATGACGTAATAGAAACATTAATGGTGACTTGTTATGAACGGAGTTTTGTAATGTGATGAAACTTCGGATTGTAGCATTTTACTGTAAACGTCGTCAGTTTATGACGTCATATTAGACTACCAGTACGCAACGTCATACTTTGCTGAAAGCATTTGACATTTCAAATCGCGTGTGCTTTAATAACTAACGTTTTAGTTACATTAACGCGTATAACACATATCTTAACGTTTTAGTTAAGCCCATTCAATCATCACTGATCATAACTGATCAGTTTATAGTGGTTTTGATAGTAACGTGAGATTTACGTTATCAATAATGGAGCGTTTAATGCAAATGGGAAAGGACTTAGATTATGAGGGGAAGGAGTTACAAGGTTTTGTTAAGGAGCAGCAAGATATTGAGCGGGCAGAAAGGCAAGAGCAAAGGGATTTAGAAAGGTTAAGGTCTGAAGAAAAGGAGAAGGAAAGGGCACATGAACTAGCTAAGTTAGAAGAAAAGGAGAAGGAAAGGGTACATGAACTAGCTAAGTTAGAGGAAAAGGAAAGGGCACATGAACTAGCTATGTTGAATGTTAATAAGGAACTTGAAATGGCACGCATTAAGACTGAAAGGGAGGCAAAAGAGATTAGTGAGGCCCATTTAGAACAAATAAAACATGGGTTTGAGCTACAGCACCAAGAATTAAGGAACCAATTAGAAATGCAGAGAACGAAGCTCGAGCTAGAATTTGAAAAGCAAAAAGCTGAGAAGGTGGCTCATGCCCGGGATCCAAAGTTACCTTATTTTGAAGAGGGTAAAGATAAAATGGATAGTTATTTATCTAGGTTTGAGAAATATGCTACGGCTAATAAATGGGATAAGAGTGTTTGGGCCGCGTATTTAAGTGCATTGCTCAAAGGGCGCGCACTTGATGTATATGACCGGTTGTCAAATGAGGATGCGGCGGATTATGAAAAGTTAAAGGATGCTTTATTAAAGAATTTTGACATGACAGAGCGCGGATTTAGGAAGCAGTTTCGTTATAGTAGGCCCGAGAAGTCAGAAATGTTCATACAGTTCAGTAGTAGACTGAGAAGTTATTTAGAAAAATGGCTTAATATGGCAAAGATAGAAAAATCTTTTCCGGCTGTCTGTGATTTCATGGCAAGGGATCAGTTCCTGGAGTCATGTAATAGAGAACTGTATGTACATCTGAAGCCAAAACAGTTTGGTAATTTAGATGAAATGGCTAGGGAGGCAGATCTGTTTGCAGAAGCGCGCGGGGGCGTATATAGTTGCATTAATAAGGGGCAACGCGATAATAGAGGCGCAGCGCAGGGTAAACAGGACAAAGTTGACTCGAACAAACCGAGTGGTAGATCGGAATTAAGTGTAGCATATGCGGTAAGGGGCATTTAACAATTAAATGTTTTAAGAACCCCGACAGGAAACAGTTGTATAGCGCAGAGGTAGGAGTAACTGGAGTTGGGGATAGCGGTGTTAAGGAAAATTTTAACACGCGCATAGAGACTCAAGGTTCTCAGGTTAAGAACGAGAATACGCAGAATGTAGGTCGTGGTTATACACGTGGTCGTGGTAATTTTAGAGGGTCTTTTCGCGGACGCGGTAAGAATAATAGCACACCACGTGGCGAAGCACACCAAGTTAGTTTTTGTCAAACGGAAGTAACTAGGAAAGGTGATGAGATTGGAAGTATGTTTGAAAATAAGGTTGGTGACCCTTTGATTTCGGATAGGGAGGAGTGTAGTAAGGAAACTAGGGAAGGTGTCTGTTACTTCTTAAAGGCAAGGTTACCGACGGCACAAGGATTGGTTAATAATAAAAAGGTGGTTGTATTAAGAGATACTGGGTGTACAGGCTGTGTCGTTCGGAGAAGTTTAGTTTCGGATAGTCAGTTAATAGGGAAGGAATCAAATGTTACGTTGATTTATGACTCCACACAAAGGTATCCTTTGGCAATGATTGACATTGATTGTCCTTTTTTCACTGGGAAAACTGAAGCCTTGTGTATGGATGATACGTTGTACGATTTGGTTATCGGTAACATTGATGGATCAAAACTTCCTGATATGTCTCATTTCTCAGCTGCGGCTGTAACCTTACAGAAAACTTAAGGTTCCCGATCAGATCATTAACGATGACAAGGAGGCTTTCAAGCAAGCTCAGGTTGTTGATCCAACTTTGGAAAACATCAGGAAAAGGGTTGTATCTGGGAACAAGACTGTGAGTCGTGGTTTAAACCGAGGTGAAACTAGGTTTATTGAGAAAACGGGTTTGGCATATAGGGAGTTCACAAAGGGTAACAAAGTCTCTTTCCAACTTGTGGTCCCTCAAAGTTTCCGAGGAAAGGTGTTGAAACTGGCTCATGAAACGCTTATGTCTGGACATATGGGTATTAGGAAGACATTGGATAGAGTTGTAACTGAGTTTTACTGGCCCGGTATTTGCGGTGATGTCGCTAGATTTTGTAAATCTTGCGATATTTGTCAGAGAACCATTCAGAAAGGTCGGGTCACTAAAGTACCTCTAGGAAAAATGCCATTGATTGATACGCCATTTAAGAGGGTGGCAGTGGACATAGTTGGTCCAATTGAGCCTCGATCTGATAGGAAATCTCGGTATATTTTAACCATTATAAATTATGCGACAAGGTATCCAGAGGCGATAGCTTTACCGAGTATTGAGACGGAACGTGTCGCGGAAGCGCTTATTGAAATGTTTAGTAGGGTTGGCATTCCTGATGAAATGTTGACTGATTGTGGATCACAGTTTACTGCTGAGGTAATGAAAGAAGTCAGCAGACTTCTTTCTCTTCAACAGTTAGCGTGTAGTCCGAGACACCCAATTTGTAACGGCTTGATTGAGCGGTTCCACGCTACGTTAAAGCAGATGTTACGTCGCATGTGTGCTGAACGTCCAAAAGATTGGGATAAATATCTTCCAGCTTTATTATTTGCGGTTAGGGAAGTCCCACAAGAGTCTTTAGGATACTCCCCTTTTGAGTTGTTATATGGACGTAACGTCAGAGGTCCAATGGCAATATTAAGAGATTTATGGGCTGAAGAGGTACGCGATGAGCAAGTTCTTTCGACGTATCAGTACGTTATTGAGCTAAGGGAACGGTTAGAGCAGACATGCAAATTAGCGCGTGATAATTTAAAGAAGGTTCAGATTAAGCAGAAAGCTTATTATGATAAAAGCGCGAGGTCGCGTAAATTTGACGACGGCGATAAAGTGCTGTTGTTACTACCGACAGACAGTAATAAATTATTGCTTCAATGGAAAGGTCCTTATGAAGTGGTTGAGGTAGCGAACAGAATGTACTATAAGATTGACGTCAATGGAAATGTTAACACATATCACGCTCACATACTGAAGCAATATGTGGAACGTCAAAATGTGACGTCACATTGCTTGCTTTCTGTAGAGTCCATTCCGTCAACTGAAAATGATGACGTTGACGAATTCTCATTGGAAGATTGCACTTTTCCTACTGCAAAGCAACCAGAGACGTTTAAGGACGTCAATATTTTAGAAATGTTAACGCAGGATCAGCGTAAAGAAATAGAGACGTTGATAAACGAATACCCGGACGTACTGTCCAGTGTACCAGGACGAACTGACCAAATAGAACACGACATAAAGTTGCTGACGTCGGAACCAGTGAGGTCAAAAGGTTATGCCATACCATATAAAGTACGGGATGTAATGGAAAAGAAATTCAAGATATGTTAGATTTAGGAGTTATTGAGCCATCAATATCTCCATACTCATCCCCTGTAGTACTTGTCCCTAAAAAAGATGGTTCGGTGCGGTTCTGCATTGACTTCCGTAAACTTAATAAAGTGACGGAGTTCGATGCAGAACCAATGCCAAATATGGAGGAGGTTATAAATAGAATGTCGGGGCACAAATACTTTAGCAAATTAGATTTGTCAAAAGGTTATTGGCAGGTAAAAATGACGTCTAAGGCAAAACCCCTAACTGCGTTCGAAACCCCCAAAGGCTTGTTTCAATTCAAAACTATGCCCTTCGGTTTGGTAAACTCAGGAGCAACATTTTGCAGGTTGATGAGAATGATTCCGTCCGAACTTTCTAACGTTGATAGCTTCGTCGATGATATGTGGATCTTTACCGAAACTTGGAAAGACCACTTGACGTCATTACGTGAAGTTTTGGATAGACTTAGGACAGCCAAGTTGACGGCAAAACCTTCCAAGTGTATGATTCGGTATAGCAGTATCGAATGTCTTGGTCACAGTGTAGCTGCTCAGTCAGTAAGACCGCAAGAAGACAAGATACAAGCTATAAAGGATGCTCATCGACCTTCCTGTAAGAGACAACTAAAGTCATTTCTTGGGTTGGCTGGTTTCTACCGCCGTTTCATTCCAAATTTCTCATCTATTGCTTCCCCTTTGACAGATTTAACTAAGAAAAGTAGACCAGACAAGATCACAGACTGGCAGGACCATCATGAAAAGGCTTTCCAGACCCTGAAGAATAGACTCACGTCTAGTCCTATTCTTCGTCTTCCTATCTTTCATGATGGGAATCCGTTCATACTCCGGACGGACGCTTCTGATGTTGGTATAGGAGCCGGTTTGCTCCAAGAATTTGAAGGGGAAGGACGACTCCCCATTGCTTATGCCAGCAAGAAACTTTTGCCTCGTGAGAAAAACTATTCTGTGATAGAGAAGGAATGTTTGGCTATTATCTGGGGTGTTGAGAAATTTCGCAAGTATCTTTACGGAGTAGAATTCTTGCTTGAGACAGACAACAAGCCCTTGTCTTATATGCAAACAGCAAAAGTTCTCAATCCTCGAATTATGCGTTGGGCAATGAAACTACAGCCGTATAGATTTCGGATTATTGCAATTCGGGGCCAAGAAAATTTGGGGGCAGACTACCTTAGTAGGTAATTTTTCGCACGGTTGTTGTGTAAATAGCTGTCTTGTTTAGATAGGCTCATCCTGTTCCATCTCTGTACACAAAGAAAAAACATTTCTGATTGTTTTTTCTCCAAAAGGGGAAACCTTTGTTACGAGATGGAATAGGAAACCTCTCTGGTGCTTATGCACATCTAAATTATTTTAGTAGATATATGGTAGGGCGGGTCATGCACATATCATACGATGTATGCATAAGTGGTTTATGGAGATCTGTTTTTACAATACAGGGGGCCGCTATAAGGCTGAGTTCTATAAAATTTGCCTAAAAATCGCCAACCGCCAAATTGTGCCATATATGATTTTCATTCCCGTCACGTGTTGTGTGGGTGTTCGTTTTGACAGGAGTCATGGCATTGATTTATAGGGTCATTTCATCCATTTTTTTCCTATGGGAAATATACTATTTGAACGCAAATCCATTATCTACTCGATTTTTGCTATCTAGCTTCATTTGTGGACGGTATCTCCACCTCGCCACGATTTTAGCAAGCTAATGAGTATGCATGCTTTTCTGGTAGTATTCATAGATATAAAAACCCTGAGAAAAACGAACACTTTAGCAGCAGGTCAAGTTGTAACGAGTATACGCAACATTGTGTCGGGAAATTGAAAGTATATTGAAAGGTATGTTAAATCTATGTTTAGTATTATTTTTGTATGAACATGCTTGTAGGTTTTGGAGGGGTTTACTTCTAGTATACCCCAACTTTCTGAAGCCTATTCTGAATTCACTGTTGAGGCATGTAGTGATTAGGCTACTAGCTTTGCCAGCTAGACGTCGCAGGATTGATCCCAGGCTTCTCCAGTAGTAGAATGAGTCTTTCTAAGTGAGGTCCTGTCTCATTCTGACCCTAGATGTTGGTGAGACGTAAAGTTTGGACACCCGCTCATTCTAGATTCATTTAGGCTTTTTGTAGAATGTAATTAATAAACGCTGGGTCACTTGTTTGACCCATGACTTTTGACTAGCTGTGGTTAGAAAACCGTGGTTCCATCCCAATATGATATTAGGTGTAGAGGGGACGTAAACTTAAGACGGGTTTAACCATATCTTCATCATCAGGGCAAACTCTTACAAGAGCCTGTCGGGTTACCCGTGATGATGAACCGTAATGAATTTTATTTTACAAGCGTGTTCACGTTGATTAGATATAATTTTGTTCAAGAAGAATTACGAGTTCATTTTGTAATGATGCCGTTTTTGTCTGATAACTCAGTCTGTGCATGTATGTAGATATAAAGAACGTGATGATGATAAGTGGGAGTATTTGGTCGCCACAAGTCATAACGGCCTGAGTGGCGGGGATGACGTCAGCTGCGTCATCGGCGTCGCGAGGACGGTTGTGACGGGGTGCCTACCAAATACAGAGAGAATTTACGGCAAACAGTGTTGGCCCTTATGAGACACTAACAAATGTTGTGGATTATAGATGAAAATCTTCTGTTTGTAGTTTCTATCTGTTGTTAATGTAATGAATTTGTGAATAGCTATATTTGTGAGCCGTGTCGCGGAGAAGGATATGAAATAGAGATTGTTATGTTTCCTGTAATTGGCGGCTGACCAGGTAGCGCAAAGGCGTGGTCTGTTCGATTGCCTCTTACTTGTGATAATGTAGTGAGCACAAATTTGATGAGTATTATGCTCAGTAGTAATGAGCATTAATTGATTTCTGTAGTGCTCAGTAAGGAAACATGAACTTTGAGTATTATTGTGTCAAGCGCTGGGTGCTGACAATTTGATGCACAGTCAAGTTGAGTTCTGCTGTACGGTTATTTATCGCATGCACTAATCAGCCTGTGTGTCTGGTCAGCGCATGCGCAATAACGGTATATGCATGAATATATTCTTACTTCTCCGGGAGGGGGATCATGATATAGCATGTATGTTTTGTAAACCGTGTCTTAGTCCAGTTATCGTAATTTGCAGGCACAACAATGTGTGGTGACCTGCTGCTCCCTGCAATATAGCAGCAGGTACTGGTACGACGCTGGGGGTTAGGGTCCAGCAAGGGCGGACAGACCACCGTGAGCAGCGCATACCATTGTCCATTGTGAACAAATGTGAGACCTTTCAAATGGAAGAGGTCAATTAAAATAACCTGCAGGTGATTCAGACGAATCAGATTAGATTAATAATACAGATCAACCTGTGATCGGCAACAATGTCGATATTCTAGTTTACACTAGTTCGCGAGAGGAAGGTTCCCGCGAGAGGGGGATTCACCCTAAGTTATAAACTGGCCAGTCGCGTCTTGAGTTGTTTCTTTTTTTGTTTTTGTTGTTGTTTTTGTTGTTTGCTTCTGTAGGTATTCACGTCACCCGTTCCGAGCACAGAACATTGTTTTGCCGTCGTGAGTTGGCTACAGAAGCAACAATTTGTGATGTTTTGTCTTAGTAAGTGTTAAATGTAGATACTGTAAATAATTCATGTCATTCATCTAATATCTTTCTTGTGCCTTACCCCACAGCTGCCCGTACACCTGTCAGAGATCACGCTCGGTTGTCTTCTCAGCATGGGGGTTTGCGGGACGCCGTAAACCCACATGTAACAGTATCTTTGGCGCGGTAACGTCAGAAACGTTGCATTGTTTGACGCCACGCAATGCTACGCGTGCACGCCATGGCACTCGACGTCACTTAACCTGCAACTCTGACGAGATCCTGTAAATATTTGCTCAATAATAGAAAAATCGGCATTTTTCTTTTTTTTTCTTTTTGGTGGTGGTGGTGGGGGGGGGGGGGGGGGGGGCGGGATTGCAGTATAAACTAAAGACATGAGTAACATGAGTAGTGTCTGTAATAATAAAATATAATCAGTTCGCCGCGACACTTTTATAGAGGCTCGCTCAAGCTTGCCCCTATAAAAATATCTACGGCTCGCCGATCATAGATCTATGTATTTTATTATAAAAGGCACTAACCATGAATTTACTATGTTTAAACACATTGTTTTAACATGATTTTTGTTGAAGAATGTGAATAACTTTTTTCATTTTATTATACGAGAAATGAACAAAGGAACGTGCAAATACTTTAAAACTTTGCTTTTAATTATGAAACATTTACGGTCATACAACGCCAGTCTTTACGCAGCTTAAGCATTTATGACGTAGTCATTGTGGTGACATCATCCTTTTAGTCGTCATACCAGCATAAATGTCTATTATCAACCGGCAGCGTGTCATGGTTTAGTTTTGTTCAAAACTCGATGAATAAATTACCGCCATCAGAACAGATTTAACAACTATACGGATTCTGCCATGATGAACAGTGCCAATAGTTTTTGGTACAAGATGTTTAAGACCGTAGAGAGAGAGAGAGAGAGAGAGAGAGAGAGAGAGAGAGAGAGAGAGAGAGTGTCAAAACTATCCCAAGTCTGGTAGACCTAATATGTCTAATAGAAGTGAAGGCAATGATCGGGATTCGATAAAATTACCGCACACCTCCCATCTACAACAAACAAAAGGCCAAAAGGACAGATTCTCTCGTACAAAACGGCCAAACGGCTAAAACAAAAAAGAGAGACCAGCACCACATACCTGCAAAGAAAAAACAATAACAAAATATGACAAACTACAACAGGACTGCCGCCCAGGAACGGTCTGCATTTTGGGGGTGGTTGTAGGGGCTAAATTCGATTTTTATCAGTTACTCCCTATATATATTGCATTGCAACGCATTGACCTGATAAATATATGCTATCTCAGGACAAGTGAGCTTTATCACGTCAACGTGACATTGCACTTTTATTAATGAACCGGACTACTGGAAAATGACAAAAAATGTTATTGTAACTCGGAAAAATGGCAACATTACTTGAAAAAAAAATTGTCATAGGAAAAACATGGTCAGCTGATACTAAATATATCAACCACCAGAATGCTTGGACGCACTGAGGACCACCAATAACTGACCGTAAATTGCTATTTTATGAGTGTACAAGGGGATAAACTGATAAGTAGAATACCAGATTCATGTCATTTGATATCAAGTTTATCAGGCTCGGCTTCGAGAACGCATGTAGAATCGCTCGGCAAGCCTCGCGATTCTACAAGCGTTCTCAAAGCCTTGCCTGATAAACTTGATATCAAATGACACAAACCTGGTATTCTCTATAACGTGGACATAATCCTCGCCCTTGGTTCCGTCGTTGAACTGTAAGAAATTGCTGCTGACGTGCAAAATGATAGGCGTGTTACTTGACAAAGTTGGTTTACCACATTAAAATAGAAGTGAATGCAATGAATTTAAGTTTGGTATCTTGGAAATTGTGACTTTGACCAAACATACTCATTAGGGATGGCATGTGTTTGTGTAAGATGTGTAGGCTCTACCTCGCATTTTTACACAAAAGAGCGAAAAGGAGTCCACAAATATGAAAAAAAAAAAATGTTCGTCGCTTTATTGCAGAAGGTAATCGTTATCAAAGTAGAAGTAAAACAAAGATGAGGAATCGAAACAATTAACTTACTCCACCCATCAAAGACACAAAAGGGAAAGAAACACAAACATAAAGTTACCAGACCATAATGGAAACCTAAACAACCTAAAAATAAGGCTGGTGCGATTAATAGGATAATCGATAAATTCCTGAAATTTTTTATCAATACAAGAGTATAAGCCTGCCAATAAAAAGTGTGGATATGTTAACTGGGACCCAGTGCATAAAGTAGGCGTAGTTTGCGCTGGCGTAATCTACGACATTAGGCGTAAGTAAGTCCAGCGTACGACTGTCTTAAAATTGGAATGCATAAAGCGGACATAGGTAGAACTTAGTTGCGACAGGATTAATACTGGCGTATAGCCATAGTATTGCGATGTATCATGCATATTATGTCCGAAATGTTTTTTTTGTGTGTGTGTGTGTGTCTGGGGGGGGGGGGTGCTTTATACACAAGATACGCACGCTTACAGTATTGAACGAAAGAAATTTATGTCACGCACCCAATATACATAATCAAGTTGAATATTGGGTCCGGGTTTATGTACAACACATCTGTTCAGCATTGTCTGGGAAAATGTCTGCAAGTAAAAAGAATTTTGAAAACAGAAATGCAATTTTGAGACTGCAGGTCCACTGTAAGGAAAATGTTGAGATATAAAACATAAAAGTTAGTAGTGTATCCACATCAAAATTGAAAAAGGAAGAAGAGGCTCAATGGGCCTAAACCGCTCACCAGCGGAAAATTTTAGTAAGTCAATGGGAGCTGAGAAGTCCCGAGGCATGGCCGATTTGGGCTCCAGGGGCATGACTGGCAGGATTAATGTAGGTGGCCACTAGCCATTGCTACATACTCAATATCTAAGATCCGGGTCTTATGGTTTCAGAGAATAAGCTTTTCGTATTGTTTCCGATTATAAGTCTATAGGAACTGATAAGCCCAAGAGCGTGGCCAATTTGGAACCCAGCAGCAGGATTAAGATGTTGCTACATACTATACATTTAAGCTCTGGGCCTGATGGTTTTAGAGAAGAGTTTTGATTTTTTTCACATTGTCAGTCTATGGGAGCTGATAAGCCCCGGGGCGTGGCCAATTTGGACCAAGCGGCATAATTGGCAGGATTAATGTAGGGGACCTCTTGAAGTCGCTGTATACTAAATACCTTAGCTCTGGGCCTTGCAGTTTCAGAGAAGAAGATTTTTTAAGTTTTTCCCCATTATAAGTCTATAGGAGCTACATATTGCCATGGCAGCCAGAATTCTAATTCGATCAACCCGGAAATCTTTGCAGCCTTTCCCCGGCTTGATAATGGTTCACATGAAAATTGGTTAAGACTCGTAAATCGCTCATAAAGCTCAATAAGATTGTAAATATCCAAAGGATTTTATATCTCTAAATACCCGTCCTCTCCTTAAACATCTCATATACTGTAAATCCTCAAACAAATGCTCAATTCCACACGTTGTTTCACCAGAGCTAGAGGTCCCGGGTTCTACCCCCGGCAGCGGTGATAAAATTTCGGTGTCCGAACATGCTCCACTGGTATCATTTGCAGGGATGAATGTCATAAAGTGCAACGTCTTTCGGATCGGGACTTTAACTGGTGGTCCCTGTGCAGGGATAACCATCCCCTGTGCAGGTTAAAGATCCCTATTGTCACTACACGGCTACTGTGTAGGCTTTCATCCTGCAAATCTGGAGTGTACGTAATGTGTATTGCGAGGGCGTAGACAGTTTTCGAAGATAGATAGATAGATAGATAGATAGATAGATAGATAGATAGATAGATAGATAGATAGATAGATCATGCAAAATAGTCACGGTACGACTATGTTTGCGACACGCCTCGTTTATGCACACCTCGTAAATTTCTGCGACAATTTTACGACGGGCGTACGTCTGTCGTACACTTACGTCTGCTTTATGCACTCGGTCCCTGGCCAGTTCGATATGACCTAAATAGTGTTGCATCAATATAAGGAAAATATAAAATATTGCATTTCATAGAGCCATTTACGAAAGCAAGAACTGACCGCTCTTCTCTCGAAACATTAGAGCTTGGAATACGCCCTTCCCGATTTCATCATTTCCACAGCTGAAGCTAAGTTTATCGCTTTGATGAGAGCTAGGGGCTAACTTCCCATAACACAGGACCTAGTGTGTGAATGCCATTTGACGCGTCACCAGTAACAATTCTGAGGGAGAAAGACGACGATGCTACGAATAATCGTTATCTTGATTTTCTACATGGTTAACGTTAGTCACGTGAACTAAAATTTGGCGGAAAGCATTTGTACTAATTTAAATTTTGGGTGTACGATGTCGTTTTGCTGGAAAAACATAAAGTTATATACTCATTAAAACCGCGGTTCTAACGATCACCCTTAATCTATGTTTGGATCGGAATATGAAAATGAAAATTATCATCGTACACAAATGTAGCGCCATCTCCCTGACAAAATATACACAATGTGAAGCTTTCAGATTCCAACTTATATTTCAACTTTTATCAGGAAAGCGCTTTCGTGTATGGCTCTATGAAAGGCAATATTTTATATTTCCCTTATATTTTTGCATTTGCCATAATAAAGAACAGGATTTTTATGCTGGGTCTGGTTCTAGGCTTAAACATCTATCTAATACTTAGTATCTATTTATACTGCAGCAACAACGTAAAGAGGACTATCGTGCAGGTGTGTGCGTAGAGGCGTCGTGCAAGACAATGTAAAAGAAATAAAAGTGAGACAGTATGAAGGAAAAGTTAAATGTTTATGTTGCAGAAGAGAATAAAATCAGATAAAAACAAGTGTTGTGAACAGAACAGAACAATTCGTTTATTGATCTCTCATGTCACACATAATATTGACGCATGAGGCATAGGATATAACAGTTACAAGTTGCAGCAGTGAAAGTAATATAAATAATGATGATGATAATAATTATAGTTATTATAATAATTAATTTGATGATTGCGCCGATGATGATGGTGATGATGATGATGGTGGCATTAATAATCATAAAAGGACTTCGTGATGAGAATCTGTGATGTATCTACTGAGGGGACTGGGCGGGATGGGGAGCAAGGTTTCAATGCAGGATACAGGTGTGCAAGGTGGTATTAACATAAAATTTCTTGTTACATACAATACTGTACGAGGATTCTACACTTTACATCGTTTAGTTGGGTAAAGCTGACAGCTTTAAGATGCTTTGCCCAATTATTAATCTGGCGTCTAACAATAACTGACATAGTTTAGAAAAGCCAATAAAATATTGAGTTTCATAGTTCCTTTAAAACTGGTCAATGAAGTGTGTAATTAGCTTGCATTCGGACAATGTTTTGCCTAAAGTAAAAGTGCATAATATGATTGGAGAAAAAGAATTTGTGTTTTTTTATTAATTTTTTTTTTATTTTTTTTTTCTTTTGATTAAAAAGAACTTCCTGGTATGCATTATCGCTGTCAGCTTCGATCTCACCAATGGTAAGTTATAGGAACGGAAATATTTCAGTGGATGCACATTTGGCTGTAGGGAGGGGAAAAGCAACTAGACTATTTATGAGTTTGTAAAATAGTATCAGGCGGGCAACGGCTCGCATGTCCTCATGTGAACGCCATCGTTGGCAGTTTTGCATGATTGTAACACTAGCATAAGGGGAGTAATTGCTGTTAACCCATCGAATGGCCCGTCTTTGGACCATTTCGATTTTATTTATATTGCTCTGTGTGTATGGGCTCCACACAGAGGATACACCATCAAGAATTTCTTCAACTGATATCTCCTAAATCACTATGCCAGTTTCAAAATATTAATTTCACACAAATATTTCTCTTATGATCATGCGCCATATTTGCAAGTGTTTACGTTCCAATGAACAAGATGGATACCATTGCCTTTAAACAACATCTGTAAAGCCGATATTATGTTTTAGCTCACCTGAGTATGCCTATGGGGTGCTCAATAGGAGCTTTTACGATCCCTGTGTGTCCATTTTTCGTTCATCCGTCTGTCCACCCGTCATTAACTATTTCTTCAATTGACACCAGTTCCTTTACCTATTGTATGCGGAAACCCCTAAAGGGGTACCTCGGCAAACAAAGGCGAGCTGCCGGGTGGGTCAAAAACAACTACTGCCCATATGAGATTGTCTCACCTATGCTTGATGACCTGGGTTGGCGATCTATGGAAAGCAGGCGCATTGACTACCGTTTGATCCTGTTCCACAAAATTATGTATGGCAATGTTGCTATTAAAATAACGGCATACTTCGGGAAAATCCAGCGCTACACTCGCCACATGCGCCCTCTTGCTTTTAGGCAGATCCAATCTGCCATTTATTGGGCGTGAAAATAGCTGTGTTTCTACTAACATGCTGAAAATATTTTGGTCGGTAGGTAGGAGAATTTTTTTATTAGTTTATTTTATCTCCCGAAATAATCGGGGTCGGGTCTATATTTTTTTTTGTACACGTGTTTTGTAAATAAAATTGTCATGTTGAGACTTGCGCTGTATATCATAATTAATTTTATATGCTCAAAAATGTAAGCTCTGTATTTTTGAAGGTTTGCCAAAACTACAACCATGTTCTTAAAATAGAAGTGCAGGCAGTGATCAGGAGTCGATTCAATTAACCCACCGCTTCAATCAGATACACCAAGGGAATGAAACACAAACATGAAACAACTTAACCCTTATGGAAACATCACTAGCAGAAATCCAAAAGGACAGTTACTTTCTCACAAAATGGTCAATTGGCTATCCAAAGCAATATAATATAAGCGATACACACACTCAAATATAAGCCATATCAAAAATAAACCAGGACAGAAGAACCACCTTGGAACGGTCAGTGAAACGAAATCAACTGGGGTGGGGGGGGGGGTTAAATCGATTTTACCTGGCCACAATCCCCGTCCTTACTTTCGTCGCAATTTAGACAAATAATTTGTTCAGTTTGCATGTAGGCCTTCTAACCCATCGGTGCAACATCTCCGTGAACATAAAAAAGCAATCATCCACAGAGATGAAACAACGGTGAGGACTCGACAGCAAAAAAAAAAAAAATCTGAAACGCTGGAGCAAAATACAACCAACAGTTAGACTCCGATGGGCTCAACCAGAGAAACCAAAGACAGAGCATCAGGCACCAACCAACATTACATGAAATTAGATTCTCTCTAATTCTCCATAAGCCTTTACGCTGGAACCGTCATAGAATCTGAGGCCTGACACACTGGTGTGCAGTCAAAGAGGAAAGCAAGGTTGCCAACCGTGATTGGGTTAACTACCATACATGCAGTCTGTCGTATAACATTTATGTTTTATCCGATCTTTTTATATCGAAGAATGATTTTACGAAATTGGGTACTGACGTCATTGCAATTATATATTTTTCTGAACTTATATACTAAGTCACCATAACATAGGGGCTTTAAGAAATATATGGGCTGCACGATGCTTCCACGCAGAGCTGAATTCGGCCCGCACACTAGTACTGGTAAACCGCTTAGAGGATTTAAACCTGTCCAGGAACCGCGGTGCGAGGCGGACCGTCCATTCTAATAAACCCTATTGGTTTCATTGGGCGACAGGGCTTGAGATGTCATTTCATCTCAATGTCGGGTAAAAGTCCCACAAAATTGGAAGCAACGTCTCCAAAATGACCTTTACAGTGTTGACGGGGACGTTAAACCTCAAATCAAACAAAAACAAAAGTCACCATAAAATTCGTGTTCCGATAGACCTTGTTGCAGAAAAGATTTAAGTATGTAGAGTAAACATTGAGTGTTGAAATTAAATCGTAATGACGTCTATAAAATTTTGAAAAGGCTTTGCGTAGTTTATGATACCGATAACCCCGATTTAAGAAGTTTAGTAGTTAACAATTTATTACGAATGTTGAAGACAGTTACATGACTAGACACCTATAACATAGTCATGTTATGCACATAATATTTTGCATAGGCATGTTATCATGTGTATGACTGGAATATTGTTGAAGGCGTGAAAGAGTGATGATATGATTGAATGATTGTTGAAAAGGCAGTAAGCTTCTGTCTCAGTACTATTATGAAAATATTAAGCTTCAATTCTTATTATGAAACAGCTTCATTTAAAACCCTGGAACATCAATTATATAACTTTGTATAATATGCACAGATGCACTTAAAATTGCCTTCATGTAACCTGGCAGCCATTCAAATCATAACTTGATTATGAGCCAGCTTAATTTCGTAATATCATATGACTCTGACATTTCCTTTTAAAGGTTATTTAAGCAGGTGTTCATGTGAAGTACTTTCAAAACCTGATGAAACTGCATTTTAAAGATCATATTATTAGTGCAGTCATCAAAATCATGACAGATGGCTTATAGTTAGAAGAGATTTTGGCAAGAGTTGTGATAACAAGCATGATGCAATGAGAGAGGGATATTGTGTTAGATTTTTGTAGTGATTATAAATACTGGGGTTTCTGACCAAGACTTCAGATGTCTACTTGATCAGCTTGCATCGAGTTAGTCTGGTTTTTGGAGTTGTGCACTCGTATGAGGTGCCTGCCTAATAAAGCTGCTGAAACTCTCAATGTGACTTTAGTTATATTTTGTTGAAAACTATACGATCACGAGTCAACGGTATATAGCTACGCTTTATATCTTGCTTTGGTGCCGTGCTGGGGATAAAATAAAAAGGAACCTTACGACAGAAATCAGAAAAATGGACACCAAGGTAGGTGACGTTTACTTTACTTTTTCGGGTTATGTTTGTTGTTTGTTCTGTCACCAATTGTCATTAAAAATTATGGAAGAAAATTAATCTAAAACGAAAACAAAAATGTAGGCAAAAATTAATTTTAGATTAATTAATTAATTTATTTGTTTATTTTATTCATTTTTTTTTTTAATTTTTTTTTTCAATATGGCTCAACAAGGACAAGCCCAAGCACAGGCTCAGCATCAACAACAGCTTGATCCTGCTGCACAGGCTTTTGTTAACATTCAATTAGAACTTGCCAATGTGTCACAAGCATTAACGACACAAGGGGCCTCAACAAGCGTGATTAAATTTGATGGCAACTCTAAAAACTTTAGGGAATGGATAAAATCCATTGATAAATATTCAATTCTTGTTGATATACCTGAGGCAAGAAAGAAGTTGATTGCATATCAATCTTTTGGGGGAGCATTTAGATGTTTTATACAGAGGTATATGGCGGCTAGCCCAGACGGTAATTGGCAACAGCTTAAAGAACAATTAGCTGTCCTTTTCAGTGATGTTACGGATAGGCAAATGGCGCTGTCATTGTTGCGCAGCGTGAAACAAAAAACCAGGGGAAAACATACAGCTTTTCGCTGAAAGAATTCTTTCTTTAGCGGAAGAAGCCTATCAAAACCAAGGAGGCGATGCTGTAGAATGTCAACTCATTGACATCTTTGTAGATGGGTTGATACTTAGAGATCAGCTAGATACATTACAGGGGGCAATTGCAATAGCCACTAATGAGCAGAATCTTAGGGCTAGAGTTCAAATGTCACATACATTTCATACCCAAAGAAAAGAAGCACCTATGGATGTTGACCACTCTAGAGGTCAACGGTTTAAATTTAGAAAATTTAATAGGGTTAACAGCACACAGCAAAATAGAAACCCTAGGGTAAAGTGCTGGAATTGTGGTCAAGAGGGTCACATTTCCAGAGATTGCAAAAACAAAGAACCTCAAAATAGACCACCCATGGGTCATGGAAGACCTAGACATCAGAATAATGTACAAAATGTAGTACCTGGTCAGGAAAACTGGGACACCCATTGCATACAGGGGTCGATGTAATGAGTAAAGAAAACAATAGACATTTACCTCATCAAAAGTTTAAGATCAATGTTTCAGGCAGACCAAATTCTAGTTTAGTTAAAATAGGTAAACAAAAGGTTTAGAACTCTTGTAGACACAGGAGCTGAATGTTCATTAATGCACCGTAGAATTTATGAGCAGCTTAAGAATAAACCAAGACTCACTCAAAAGAAAGTTTGCTTACAATCTGCAAATGGGAGTGAACTTAAGTGTGACGGTTGCATTATTGTACAGTTTTGTATCGGTGGTACCGAAGTGTCTCAAGACTTCTATGTGATCCGAGATTTAAATAGAAACTTGATACTTGGTTTGGACTGGCTTAGACAGAACAATGTTAGGGTTTATTTTGATTTGAAATGCCTAAGAATCAATGGAAAACACTATGTTAATTTAGAGGAAGATATATATATATATAGCTTCAACAGTTAGGATGAAAAGAACATGTTAAATAAAACCTAATACAGCCATGATATGTTACGGAAAAGTAAGAGAAAATCCAGACTTACCAGTAGGTTCGGCATATGAGGTTTCACAAGTAGATGAAGGATTTTTAACTAATCAACCAGGCTTACAAATTATTAATACTGTTTCTACATTAGCAAAAGATAGATCTTTGCCAGTTTTAATTGTTAACAACACCAACAAATATATTAAAATTTATAGACATGGTTTGTTAGCTAAAATTTCAGAGCTTCAAAATAATGTTACACATGTAGATTCAGTCATTCAAAATAATAGCTGTGAAAATAAATTAGACTTGAAAGACCTTGATGTAACTGAAAAATATAGGTCAAAAATTGAAAGTCTTATCATGAGAAATAGAGACTTGTTTGCAAATAAAGATTCTGAATTAGGAAAAACAGACACAGTTAAAATGCAAATTGATATAGGTAATCATGAACCAATTAAGATGAAACCTTATAGAACTCCAATTAAGAACAGAGAGGTAATTGACAAAGCAATTAACGAAATGGTAGATGCAAATGTAATTAAAAGGTCAAGATCACCTTGGTCATTTCCTGTTGTGATTGTTGACAAGAAAGATGGCAGTAAAAGGTTCTGTGTTGACTTTCGAGAATTAAATCAAATAACAAAGAAATATTCCTTTCCTATACCCTTAATAGATGATATCTTAGCCTTACCTGGTAGAGCAAAATACTTTACATCTTTGGACTTGAAAAGTGGATATTGGCAAGTTGCCATGGATGAGAACGACAAAGAAAAAAACAGCTTTTGCATGTCACAAAGGGTTATTCGAGTTCAATGTAATTAATGCCCTTTGGCCTTTCTAATGCTCCTGCGGTATTTCAAGAACTTATGTCTGTTGTGTTGCAAGGTTGCAATGATTTTGCTACAGCATACCTTGATGGTATATTGATTTTCAGCTCAACATTGGAAGAGCATTTGAGACTTCTTAGTTTGATCTTTGACAGCATAATTTGAAACTTAAGCTTAAGAAATGTGGTTTTCGTAAATTAGAAACTAATTATCTTGGCTTTGTAATTAGTGAACAAGGAATCAAAGTAGAAGTAAAACAAAGATCAGGAATTGATACAATTAACTTACTCCATCCATAAAAGACACCAAAGGGAAAGAAATACAAACATTAAGCGACCAGACCATAATGGAAACCTAAACAAAGGAAGGCCATATGGACAGTTACTTTCCCACAAAATGGCCATATGGCCATCCAAAATTAAAAGACACAAGTGATACACACAGTAAGTAACAAACAACAACATAAATAAATCGCCACAGAAGAGCCGCCTTGGAACGGTCAGTGGAAGATTTCCACTGGGGGGCTTAAATCGATTTTACGTGGCCACAATCCTCGCCCTTACTTCCGTCGCGATTTAGACAAATAATTTGTTCAGTCCGCATGAAGGCCTCCTAACTCATCAGTGCAACATCTCCGTGAACACAGAAATCAAAGAACCACAGAGGTGAGACAACGGTGAGGACTCGACAGCAAGAAACCACTGAAATGCTGGAGCAAAAGAAAACCAACAGTTAGACTCCGATGAGCCCGACCAGAAACCTGATGAAAAGAAGGTTGATGCAATAAGATCTTTACCTGTTCCAACTAGTGTAAAAGAAGTAAGATAATTCATTGGTATGTGTTCTTACTACAGAAGATATATTCCAAACTTCTCTCAGATAGCTGAACCAATCATTGCTTTGACAAGAAAATATGCACATTACAAGTGGTCAGACTTACATCAAACTGCGTTTGATTTCTTGAAAGAAAGTTTAACAACTGTCCCACTTTTGGTTTATCCAGATCCAAATAAACCGTATGTTCTTTATACAGATGCTAGCAACTCATGTGTTGGTGCATGCCTTACACAAGAGTGTGAGGGTGATGAAAAACCAATTTATTATTTGTCCCACAAACTTAGTAAAGTAGAAGTAAAACAAAGATCAGGAATTGATACAATTAACTTACTCCATCCATAAAAGACACCAAAGGGAAAGAAATCAAAACATTAAGCGACCAGACCATAATGGAAACCTAAACAAAGGAAGGCCATATGGACAGTTACTTTCCCACAAAATGGCCATATGGCCATCCAAAATTAAAAGACACAAGTGATACACACAGTAAGTAACAAACAACAACATAAATAAATCGCCACA
This sequence comes from Lucinisca nassula, assembly GCA_963580285.1. Taxonomy (NCBI): domain Eukaryota; kingdom Metazoa; phylum Mollusca; class Bivalvia; order Lucinida; family Lucinidae; genus Lucinisca; species Lucinisca nassula. The sequence goes on along the minus strand of OY757011.1, from coordinate 9,715,387 downwards.
GAAGAGCCGCCTTGGAACGGTCAGTGGAAGATTTCCACTGGGGGGCTTAAATCGATTTTACGTGACCACAATCCTCGCCCTTACTTTCGTCGCGATTTAGACAAATAATTTGTTCAGTCCGCATGAAGGCCTCCTAACTCATCAGTGCAACATCTCCGTGAACACAGAAATCAAAGAACCACAGAGGTGAGACAACGGTGAGGACTCGACAGCAAGAAACCACTGAAATGCTGGAGCAAAAGAAAACCAACAGTTAGACTCCGATGAGCCCGACCAGAGACAGAGCATCAGGCACCAACCAACATTATCTCTTTAATTTTCAATAAGCCTTTACGTTGGAGCCGTCATAGAATCTGAGGCCTGACCCACCGGCGTGCAATTAAAGAGGGAAGCAAAGTTGCCAACCGTGATTGGGTTAACTACCATGCATGCAATCTGTCGTATAATATCCATGTTGTACCCAATCTTTTTATTTGCGATACATTTTGCTCTTCAAAAGTTAGATTATTAGTTCAGTTCAGTTCAGTTTGTCATAAGAACTGATCATAAACCTCTGAAATACTTGCTAGAATCTCCTATGCAAAATAAAAAGATTCAACTTTGGGCTTTGTGTATGTCAGATTATAATTGTACTATAGAGTACATTGCTGGTACAACAAATACATGCGCTGACCTACTTTGCAGGCATCCAGATAATGTAAACAAAACTGAGGAAAGTACAGTTAGTGAAGACGTAGAGGTAGAAAAGGCACTTGATGTCAATGACAACTTATATCAGGTGAATGTGTTAGACTTTATTCAGTTTGATCCAAAAGCGTTTGCTCGTTGAAGTCTTCCCAATGAAGATACATTTGAAAAGTGTGACTGTTCTGATTTTACAAAAGAATGTTTTGACATGAAAATTGAACAAACTAGGATTGATGATATCTCAAACATTCGTTCAATGATTTTGAATGGGAAAGAGAGTAAAGATGTTCAAAAACATTATCTCTTGGTAGATGGATTGGTATACTACTTATCAAATGCCAATAACGACCCAAATTTAAGATTGTGTATTCCAAAACATCTTAGATCTTTGGTAGTAGCTCAGTATCATGACAACAATGGTCATATGGGGGTACAGAAAACTTTTAATTCCATTCGTCAGAAATACTTTTAGCCAAATTTGTTAAAAGAAATTCACAAGTATGTTTCCGATTGTATGACTTGCAGAACTAGGTCAATGCAGAAAACGAAACATCCATTACAAGAGACAGATATTATACCATACCCTATGGCAAAACTCAGTCTTGATCTTTCGGGTCCTTATCCAACAACTTTGTCAGGCAATAAATATATCATTGCATTTTTTGATTGGTATAGTGGTTGGCCTGAAGCTTTTGCAGTTACTGATAAAACTGCTGAAACAGTAGCGGAATTGATCATTGGACACATTTTCCCACGTTTTGGCTGTCCTTTACAGACCGTGACGGACAATGGAACTGAGAATGTAAATAAGATGGCTAGAGAAACATTGGAAAAACTTAATGTTGACCATATTTTGACAAGCGTGTATCATCCTCAGAGCAATGCAAAGGTTGAAAGATTCCATAGAACTTTGCATGACATTTTAGCTAAAATGGTAGCTGATAATCAACAGAGCTGGGATTTGTATCTTTGTCGAAGTTTAGCAGCAATTAGATTTAATGTAAGTAAATCTTCTAAATCTTCACCTTATTATTTGCTTTACAACTGAGATGTAGTATTGCCAATTGACAATATATTACAGCCTAGGAGAAAGTATTTAGGTGAAGATTTCCACCAAGTTGCTTTACAAGAACGGCACAGAGCTTTTGTACATGTAAGAAATTACTTACAAGAAGCAAAGAAGCGCCAGGCTAAATATGCAGATAAAAATGTCAAAGACGTAGTATTAAAAGTAGGAGATCCAGTGTATTATCAAAATAAACAAAGAAAGGGTAAATTAGGACAGAAATGGAAACCTTATTATAGAATACTTGAGAAAACAGGACCTGTATCTTTTATAATTAAAAAAACAATTAAATGCTACAACAAGTAGAGTATATGCAGACGATTTAATGTTGGCCAATGTAGAAGATTTGCCAGTCTCCAAAAATGAAAATAGTAGAAAACTTAGGAACCCAGCATATGTAATTCCACCTCAGGTCTCTGAGTCAGAAACAGAATCCGATTCTGATTCAGAAGAACAAATTCCCTTGGCTAAGCTAGTTAAGAAATACAGACAAGAAAGAGAAACGTCTTCTTATGAAGATGGTATACCTTTAATGGAATTACAGAAAAGGTTAAAACACAAAGAAGCTAGGCAAAATCAAAGTGAAGAAACTGAGGTCAAGGACATGGAATGTAATGACGAGTTATCCTCTGATAATTCCTGTTCTATGCCTTTGGCTGAAAACAATGATTTAGCTAGTGGTATGGACGTGAAGTGTGTTCACAGAAGCCACTGTCTAATAGTGTAGACAGCGAGACAGTTAGGCCATTGAAAAAGAGACGAAGGAAGTCTCGAGATAGAGCAGAAAGTTTAAAGCAACTCTTGAGGTTAATGTCTAATATGTTATAAAATGACCTCGTAATGTTATGTTCTTTAATGAGGTAAAAGCCTCTTGTATGTTAATAGAGGTTAATTGTAAATAAGTACCTCGTTTAACAGTGTAGTAATGCCCATTTTTTATTTAATTTCAGATTAACATAATGATGATCACATTAATCTTGGGATCATTGTATGTTAGCCAGGCATTCGGACTCTTTACATCCGAAAATGTTGTGTTTCAAAAGACTAATGAAGTCTTTATTAACGATTCACACTGGTCTGTAACATTTATTCATGATTTGAGACCGTTTGAAAATCTGATTTTAAAGATTCAAAACGATCTTGTTCGCACTGATGAAAATTGTGAAATATATGACAAGCTTTTATCAGAAGTCAAATTTATCGGGATATGTAGAATCAGTCCAAAGTTTACATGTTGAAGTTAACCTTTTAACAGATACATACAAATAAAAATCAAAAATGAGTTCCTTTAAGAGCAATGAAAATATTCATAAGAAAGAAGATGGGTCATACTACGTAGTTTCGGCTAATAAAGCCTCATCAGTGACCCTGTAATGATCCGGCAAACAAAGCCAGAGGAAACATACTGCAATTTTGCGAATTTCGAATAGGCAGTCGATACAAAGACTGATGTAAATCAAAATGAGGTCCAAATAATTAAAAACATGTCTAGAATATGAGTCTAAACCAATAATTTATTTCTGATTTCTCAGAATATTCACGCTGATCTCAAAGGACCAAAAGTAAAATATAAACTGCACTATGGTTGATGTACGGGGAGACGTTTTACCGCCGCCACACGGCACAACACCAGCTGCAGTGAAGGCAAATAAAAATCAAAAATGAGTTCCTTTAAGAGCAATGAAAATATTCATAAGAAAGAAGATGGGTCATACTACGTAGTTTCGGCTAATAAAGCCTCATCAGTGACCCTGTAATGATCCGGCAAACAAAGCCAGAGGAAACATACTGCAATTTTGCGAATTTCGAATAGGCAGTCGATACAAAGACTGATGTAAATCAAAATGGGGTCCAAATAATTAAAAACATGTCTATAATATGAGTCTAAACCAATAATTTATTTAAGTCTGTTTATGAAAACTTTGATGAGTACCAGCAACTTTCAGTAAACAGTCATGAACACAAAAGGTCATTAATTCCTATAATAGGACAATTAATGAGCACTCTTTTTGGCCCTGTATCAGAAAGTGACCTTTAGAACATAGATAGAAATATCAAAACCTTGGCACTTAACCAAGATCAGATAATACATGATCTTGATGTAAGTTTATCTGTACTTAACTTAACAAGAATGCAAGTAGCAGAAAATAGGAGATCAACTATGGATCTAATCATAGTTATTCAGAAGCTTGACCATAAAATAAGATTGCTTGAAAGAACAATCGAACAACAGTTTGTTAGACTTGAACAATTTATTCATACATACTTACAATTCAAAATGATACTTGATGAAATTAGGCTTATGAAATTCTTGCTGTCGAGTCCTCACCGTTGTCTCACCTCTGTGGTTCTTTGATTTTTGTGTTCACGGAGATGTTGCACTGATGAGTTAGGAGGCCTTCATGCGGACTGAACAAATTATTTGTCTAAATCGCGACGGAAGTAAGGGCGAGGATTGTGGCCACGTAAAATCGATTTAAGCCCCCCAGTGGAAATCTTCCACTGACCGTTCCAAGGCGGATATTCTGTGGCGATTTATTTATGTTGTTGTTTGTTACTTAGTGTGTGTATCACTTGTGTCTTTTAATTTTGGATGGCCATATGGCCATTTTGTGGGAAAGTAACTGTCCTTATGGCCTTCTTTTGTTTAGGTTTCCATTATGGTCTGGTCGCTTAATGTTTGTATTTCTTTCCCTTTGGTGTCTTTTATGGGTGGAGTAAGTTAATTGTATCAATTCCTGATCTTTGTTTTACTTCTACTTACCACGCAAGATGCTATATTTTATCTTGAGAGCCTAAAATCTGAACTAAACATGTTGTCAATGCATCATTTATCAACTAATACAATCTCACCAAAAGATCTGCAGCAATTATTAATTGAAGTAGAAACAAAACTTCCTAATAACTATGAGCTTCCTAAAAATCCTCGTAAGAATATTTGGTATTTTTTATAAGACGTTGACATGTATAATATACCTTGAGAATAATGAAATTAGAATTATCCTTAAGATTCCACTAATTAACACTAAAGAAGAATATGAAGTGTATAAAATACATAACTTACCACTACCGCTACTCTCAAATAATCAGACAGATGTATTATTAAAATACAGTTTAGAAAATGAAATGTTACTGATCTCAAAGGATAAAACAAAGTTTTCCCTTCTATCTGAAAGTACATTTCAGATGTGTAATAACTATCATTTTCAGTTCTGCAATCCTGAGACAGCATTTTATCAGACCAACGTAAATAAGTTTTGCGTTGTTGCTCTTTTCATGCAAAACCTGCATGACATTAAAAAGTATTGTAAACAAGTAGTTGTGTTGAATGAAAGGTTGCCAACTACGAAGTACTTGTCATTTGGTATTTGGATTGTTGTCACAAATAGACCTTTGACATTTACATTAAATTGTCAGGCACATGAACCTAAGAATGCTGACATTAAAATCACACCACCACTTGGCATTATCCGGTTAAATAACACATGTAAAGCCTCAAATAAATATTTACAGTTACCTGAATATTTTGGCAGACATAGTAACTTTGAAAGGTCAGATCCTTTGCAAGCACTTTTGAAATTACATAATGTTTCAACCTTTTACTTTTGGCCTGATCTTAAAACTAAACTAGGATCTAAACCAATGAAGTTGCCACCACATTTGTCAGGTTTGAAAGAGATCCCTTTACAAAATCTACTCCATCAAACAAGAAACTATAAACCTGTAATATTAGGTGAAACTAAATCCAATACTAGTTGGATACATGTTATGTTAATCAGTATTGCATCGACGGTATTATTAATAATCTTACGTAGAAGAAACTTTGTTTATAAGATAATTGGTGTAAGACAGGCTAACACACGTAACCTTGAGAAAATGAATGTGAAACGGTCACCGATCAAAGGTGATGTTATCGAGATGTCCACTCTGATCGAGGAACAAAACGTCGATAACGCCGAGGAAGGACAAAAGCCCTTCAAGTGGACTGACGCAACGGCGGCATGGGCAAAGAAATAAAAGAAAATCTGTGCACAGTGTTTTAAAGCAGATTTGTTTATGAATACTAGTTATATGAACGTGTTTGTTAACAGGGATAAGTTAACAGTATTTAGCTATTTAACGGTATATAGCTATTGTTACATGTTATGACCTATTTGCATAACAGATGAACTGTATCGTACAATGTGTTTTCATCATGTATATAGCTCATGTGATCGTAGTAGTACTAATTGTTATAGTACATTGACATTTCAGTGACATTTATTTGTGCCTTGTATAGTCCTAAAGACTATGCATGGACGAAGATTTAGTGATCAGAACTTTAGTGACTTTAAAATGATAAAGTCCTGAGTATGCCCCTAAAGGTCATGCTTAGGTGAAGATGTACATGTGACATTAAACTTTGTTTTATTACAGCCAGACGACATTAGTGTTGTACAAGAACACTATGGATATTGTAAAGAACATCCAGCACATCCAACTTACCTTATTACCAACCTACACTATCAACAAGCGAACAACTTTGCTAACAACGATGGAATACTAACAGCAAATAAGATTTACAGAGTTCCGGTTATACCTATTCCACAACCTCCGACAGTTATAGACTTGAGGGAAGAACAATGTAACTGTGTGAATTCACCATCCAAAAAGGGATAAAAACTTAATCTTAAAACAGTGTGTGTTAATGAGCCCTTTATTGGTCTGATAGTTTGTAGAAATCCTGGTTACAAGACAGTATATTGCTTATCCTGGTAATTAGGAAGTCTACTAGATTAGAAGGGTTAATTAAAAGAAAACATCTTAGACATTTAATTAACAATTAAACATGAAACTTCGTCATAATCCTGGTCAAATCCTGGTCAAATGTTTTATTGGATCCAGGTCACATATTAGATTAATTACAATCCTAGTCGCATGAAACATACATGGCATTAGTTAATTAACTAATCTTGATTGATGATATGTTCTTCATCCTGGTTTTCATCCTGATGACTAATATGTGTATCATATAATCCTGGTCGCTTATATATGTGAATGGATCCTTGTCACTGACATGTGTTTATGATATATGTTGAAAATATCATGTTATTCTTTAGATATCATCCTGGTCATCCTGATCACTGATATATGTTGATTATATCTTGTTTTATTATATATGAGTTGTATATACAGTATATGTATAAGAGGTTTTGGTCAGAATTATTAGGTAAATTAATTAATGGGTTAATTAATTTACTCAACAATGGGAGGTATATAACATAGTCATGTTATGCACATGATATTTTGCATAGGCATGTTATCATGTATATGACTGGAATATTGTTGAAGGTGTGTAAGAGTGATGATATGATTGAATGAGTGTTGAAAAGGCAGTAAGCTTCTGTCTCAGTACTATTATGAAGATATTAAGCTTCAATTCTTATTATGAAACAGCTTCATTTTAAAACCCTAGAACATCAATTATATAACTTTGTATAATATGCACAGATGCACTTAAAATTGCCTACATGTAACCTGGCAGCCATTCAAATCATAACTTGATTATGAGCCAGCTTAAGTTCGTAATATCATATGACTCTGACATTTCCTTTTAAAGGTTATTTAAGCAGGTGTTCATGTGAAGTACTTTCAAAACCTGATGAAACTGCATTTTAAAGATCATATTATTAGTGCAGTCATCGAAATCATGACAGATAGCTTATAGTTAGAAGAGATTTGGCAAGAGTTGTGTAACAAGCATGATGCAATTTGAGAGAGGGTTATTGCGTTAGATTGTTGTAGTGATTATAAATACTGGGGTTTCTGACTAAGACTTCAGATGTCTACTTGATCAGCTTGCATCCAGTTAGTCTGGTGTTAGGAGTTGTGCACTCGTATGAGGTGCCTGCCTAATAAAGCTGCTGAAACTCTCAATATGACTTTAGTTATATTTTGTTGAAAACTATACGATCACGAGTCAAAGGTATATAGCTACACTATACACCCTGTCAAATCGAATCATTTGCGAAATATAAATGCCATAGGATGGCGCACGAGGAACATCTCCATCCAAGAAAGGAAAATTTACCATCTCAAAATCAAAATTATCGCTTGTATCATAAATTGCACAGGAAATAAATCCATCTTCAATAGATAGGTGTAAATCCAAAAACGGGGCCTCGGTGTCAGAAGAATTTGCTTTATTTAACTTAATTTATTTGGGTAAATTTGACTGATCAAACGATCGAAATAGGTATTGTCAATATTTAATAAATCCTCCAAATATTAGAAGGCGAGCTAAAGGCTTCAATGATTTCAGATTGGTTTTCAATGGAAAGGGACATCATGAAGTATCTTTCATAACAAAACAAAACAAATCAGCCACAATGGGTGTGCAATTTGTACCCATCGGAATACCCACAACTCGTCTAAATAACTTAGTGCCAAATCTTATGTTAATATTGTCAAGTAGAAAGGTGGCAGCTTCACACACTTTTTCCGCCCCCGCCCATAGGGGCTTGAAGAAATATATGGGCTGCATGATGCTTCCACGCACAGCTGAATCTGGTGTGCACACTAGTACTGGTTTACCACTTAGAGGATCTAAGCCTGTCCAGGAACCGCGGTGCGAGATGGACCTTCCATGCTAATAAACCCTATTGGTTTCATTGGGCGACAGGGCTTGAGATATCATTTCATCTCAATGTCGGTTAAAAGTCCCACAAAATTGGAAGCAACGTCTCCAAAATGATCTTTACAGTGTTGACGGGGACGTTAAACCTCAGATCAAACAAACAAAAATCACACACTTTCTGACATGACCATAAAGTATAATTTCTATGGTCTTCAGAAGCGAAAAAGACATTTCTTACATAACATGCAAGATAGAGGGAGTCGTCCGTATGAAATATCCAGTCAGTTAAACCATTTAGTTTGTCTTTTATAAGATTATGAGGAAGTGTAGTTTAAAGGGTGTGTAGCGTGTACCGGGTCGTCCACGAAGTCAAGCAATGCGGTCACCCATCTAGGTACTAACCGCAATTTCCGTTGCTTAACTTCGTGAATAAGCCAACCACTCTACCCGCGTCGCTAATAAAAGAGCCGGCTCTTACAGCAAGGCTGTAGAAGTGGTATTTAACCATAACCGTTACATTCCTCCCCCTAAGCCTGTCCAGGAACCGCGGTGCGAGGCGGACCGTCCATGCTAATAAACCCTATTGGTTTCATTGGGCGACAGGGCTTGAGATGTCATTTCATCTCAATGTCGGGTAAAAGTCCCACAAAATTGGAAGCAACGTCTCCAAAATGACCTTTACAGTGTTGACGGGGACGTTAAACCTCAAATCAAACAAACAAATACATTCTTCCCCCTCATCTCTTGACTTCGTCCCGAAGTCACACATGCCTCACAAGGCTAAACCCGAGGGCGGAGTCTATGTAACAAACCAGCGGCACTGTTTCCATCCCACCGCTGCCACCAATGTAGCGTGTACCCGGTCGTCCACAAAGTCTAGCAACGCGGTCAACCTTCCAGGTACTAACCGCAATCTCTGTTGCTAATGAATAAGCCAACCACTCTACCCGCGTCCCTAAAAGAGCCGGTATTTATCCATAACCGTTACAGGTGAAAAAAATCATAAGTAGACACGAAAACGTCTGGATTTCAATTTATTTAAAACTTCATTAGAATTTTTATAGACCAAAACAGATTCCCCCCTGATCTTTCAAATACATTGTCGCAATATTCAATTACATGTTTTTTGATGACAGTAAAACATGAAGTTAGTAATTTGAAGAGTTCATTGGTGGTACAAGAGCTTGAATTTGCAATAAATCGTGCTTTGTATGGGCTTTTATGAAGTTTAGGTAACCAAAACCCGAAATTACTATGCGAAAATGCAAAGAGGACACTCGTTAGGGTGAGAAATTGAGAATGGGAAAGTCAGTGTTTTAATTTTTACTTTGTCCTTTCCATTAATAAAAATAGTGGAGTCAGAGTGGTGGATGGGTGGGGGGCTGTCTGAAGAAGGGTCGGTCGGGTTAGCGGAAACACAGCTATTTTTTAGGCCTTATCAGCAGTCTTTTTAATCAGCAACAATTTTTCTTTGGAATGCTCTCCCAGCAGAACTTGTCCTTAGGACTGATTTTTACTCCTTCAAAAGGGGCCAGCCAGATCATTTTTGGTTTTACAATTTCTTTTTATGAAACCAAGGGTTCTGTTGACCTTTGCCGTGATCAGAATTGACGTGTTACTTGTTTTTTTTTTTTTTTTTTTTTTTTTTTTTTGATTTGAGGTTTAACGTCACCGTCAACACTGTAAAGGTCATTTTGGAGACGTTGCTTCCAATTTTGTGGGACTTTTACCCGACGTTGAGATGAATGCGCCTCAATCCCTGTCACCCCATCACGAAAACACGCCAATATAATTTTGACCCCCTTGAACCCCACTTTTATACAGTAAAACTGGAGTTTCCCGGGGTATACATTATTTTTCTTATTTCTGCTCTAAAATATAGATTGTGGGTACTCGTTAGAACCGCCTCGAAGAACAATTTTTCTTCTTAAAATTTTCATTTTTACAGCCATAAAAGTGGCAATGTACGTATTTATATAGGCTTATTTGCGTAACGCAATGAAATCAAAAGGGTTTATAAGCATGGACGGTCTGACTCGCACAGCTTTGTCTGGGCAGACTTAGATCCTCTAAGCGGTTTACCAGTACTCTAGTGCGGGTCGGATTTAGCTCTGCGGTGAAGCATCGTGCAGCACATATATTTCTTCAAGCCCCGATGGGCGGGGGCTGCACACATGACATGTTACTGGTGACACGTCAAATTACATTCAAACACCAGGACCAGTGATGGTGTTCATATTGTTGAACCTGTTGATCTTGGGATATTGTAACGCCAAGATACTGGCACTATTTTGTTTGTAAGTATTGGAGTTTAACGGCCCATTCAACACAATTTTAGGTCATTTTTGAGCAAGTCAGTTTACCAATCCACACTTTTCCTTGGCCTTGGAAGACTTCGCATTTAATTCGATTCGCTAGAGTGTCTAGTCATGTATCCGACTTCAACACTCGTAATAAATTATTAACCGCTAAACTTCTTAATCAGGGGTATCGGTATCATAAACTACGTAAACCTTTTCTAAGTTTTATAGACATCATTCTGATTTGGTTTCAAAATTCAATGTTGGACTTAAAACACTTCTGCTACAAGGCCTATCGGAACCCGAATTCTATGGTGACTTAGTATATAAATTTAGAAAAATACATGCCTGTAATGACTTTAGTACCCAATTTCGTAAAATCGTTCGTCGATATATAAAGATTGGGTACAACATCAATATTATAAAACAGACTGCATGCATGGTGGTTAACCCAATCACGGTTGGCAACTTGGCTTCCCTCTTTGATTGTACACCGGTGGGTCGGGCTTAAGATTATATGACGGTTCCAGCGTAAAAACATAAATGGAATTTTATTTTATTTTAGTATTCTAAAGTTATGTTGGTTGGCGCCTGATGCTCCGTCTTTGGTCGGGCCCCTCGGAGTCTAACTGTTGGTTTTCTTTTGCTCCAGCAATTCTGTTGTTGTATGCTGTAGAGTCCTCAACCTGTTGTTGTATGCTGTAGAGTCCTCAATCTCTGCAGTTTTTTTTTTTTTTTTTTTTTTTTGATTTGTATGTGCTCGGAGATGTTACACTGATGAGTTAGGAAGCCTTCATGCGGACTAAACAAAATAAGTGTATACCGCGACAGAGGTAAGGGCGAGGATTATGGCCATGTAAAATCGATTTAAGCCCCCCCCCCCACCCCCACCCCCAGTGAAATTCTTTCCACTGACCGTTCCAAGGCCGTTCTTCTGTGGCGGTTTATTTATGTTGTTGTTTGTTAATACTTACTGTGTGTATCACTTGTGTCTTTTTATTTTGGATGGCCATTTTGTGGGAAAGTAACTGACTTTATGGCCATCCATTGTTTAGGTTTCCATTATGGTCTGGTCGCTTCATTTTTGTGTTTCTTTCCCTTTGGTGTCTTTGATTGGTGGAGTAAGTTAATTGTATCGATGCCTGATCTTTGTTTTACTTCTACTTTGCCCATGGAGGATGTACTGAGACAGGAGTCTCACCTCAGAATCAGAATTGTTACTGGTGACACGTCAAAAGACACTCATACACCAGGACCTGTGATGTGGGAAGTTAATCCCTAGCTCTAACCAAAGAGGTAAATTTAGCTACACAATCATCAGCACAGCTGAAGGTCTTCAGCTGTCGAAATAATCGAATCGGGAAGGGCATTCCAATCTCTAATGGTTCTGGTGAAGAACGACTCATTATAAATGTCAGCTCTTGCAGTAAGGGTCTGAAACGCCAACGAATGGTGATTTCTACAGTGTCTAGCCGGGGGAACAAGGTCATAGATCTGTTGGAATGCTGGCAGCACCCTTTAAACCTTTGTATAATAGTATTAGCCTACTGTCTTTTCTCCTTTTCTTTAGAGACTCCCATTTTAATTTTCCAAGTATTCCAGCCATGCTCCCAGTTTCAAAGCAGTAATTGCCTGTTACAAATCTAGCAGCTCTATTCTGAACTTTCTCAATTTCATCGTTAAGGACCACTCCACTGGGGTCCCAGATACAACTACCATATTCCAAGATTTGGCGAACAAGACCTTTATATGCTGCCTCTTTAACATCCTGGGGGCACTGATGAAGATTTCGCCTCAGGAAACCAAGCGTTCTATTTGCCTTAGTACACATGTTGCTAATATGAGTATTCCATCTCAAGTTGTGTGAGATTGTCACTCCAAGGTATTTAATGGAGTCCACATTCTCGAGGACCGTGCCCTCTAAGGTGTAAGACGCCTCAACTTTATTAGATCTCTTCCTAGTTATCTGCATAATAAATTGCATTTAACTGGCTGAAATCTCATGCCCCATTTTCGGGCCCAACATCCTAATCTATCTAATAAAAGTTCAAAGGGAAAATTAGTTTAACAGTGAAAAGTGGACGAAACGACTAGGGGCGGATCGATTAGTGGAGAAAAAATCTTGGGGCGAAACGACTAGGGGGGGAATATTAGTGAGACCGGAACGCAGGAATTACTTCCCTTACAGTCAAAAGCGCGAGACCAAAATTTTGGTATGATTGCCCATTTTATATATGACATAGCCTATAACAACCGTATAAATTAGTTGGCCAATTAGTTCTGCTTAGAAGGACATTTGACGGTTATGTCTTGATGAGACCTGAAAAATAATTGCTGATAATTTCGCAGCTTTTGTGTTTCGTACTAGGTAGATTTCCAACGACTTTTTTCGGCCAAAATGCCTAGGTCAGGACACTTCCTTACGTTTTTGTATTTAAAGTTAATTTTGCATTTCACTGTAATTGGATGACCTATCATCATCATAAAACGTTTAGAAATTTCTGGACAAGGTATAGAAACGTTTTTTTGTACTATTAAGGTTGAAAATACTAAACTAGAATTGTCACTTTTTAAAAACCAAAGTAGACATCCTATGAGGCACCAATGCATCTATCCATGCAGAAGCAATGAATCATGCACAAAACAAAAGACTGCAAGTTACCAACCTTCATCAATTCAGTTAGCATTTGCCCTGCCCTTCACAATACATGTGTTGGTTTGTTGGAATTGAGGTTTAACGTCCCTGTCAACACTATTTCAGGGATTTTCCTACCCTTCAGAATCAGGGTCCAGGGGCAGCTGGGTTTGGGAAAAACAGCTCGCTATTATTTATAATTGGGAATTTAAATCAGCTGTAACTTTGTCAATTTTGGTTCAATTTTTGTCGCACCTGCTTTAGCAGGAAGACATAGGCGTGCAAGTTTCCGTCCGTCCGTCCGTCCGTCAACATTTTACACTGGATGTCTTGTCATCGCAACTCCTCCTACACTTTTAGACCGATCATTTGGAAACTTTGCATGTGCTTTCGCCATGGTATGAGGATGCGCATGTGGTTTGGACTTAATATTCGAATCAATTTTTGTCACTTTTTCCATATTGTGAACTTAGTCATTTTTAGGTATGCGATACGTACCTCTTGTCATCGCAACTCCTCTTACACTTTTATACTGATCATTTGGAAACTTTGCATGTGCTTTCCCCTTGGTATGAGGATGCGCATATGGTTTGGACTTAATCTTAAAATCAATTTTTGTCACTTTTTCCAGATTGTGCACTTAGTCATTTTTAACCTTCAATTGGTATTGGGTTGGTACCTCTTGTCATCGCAACTCCTCCTACACTTTTATACCAATCATTTGGAAAATTATGTCTCCCCCGAAAAATTTTTTTTCGGAGAGACATATTGTTTTTCCCCCGGGCGTCTGTCTGTCTGTCTGTCCGTCTGTCACACTTTCGTGTCCGCTCTATAACTTGAAAGCATTCGAGCTATCATCACGAAACTTAGTATAAATATAAATCAGCATAAGACGACGTGCAGTGCGCAAGAACTATAACTCTCGCATTTATACTTTTTTAATTATCTCCCTTGGAAGTTTGTTGGTATGTATATATATGTATGGGAAAATCGTGTCCGGTCAATAACTTTCTTATTTTCAGATGGATTTTAAAATTACTTGGCAGAAATATTAACAACCATAAGACGATGTGTGGTGCGCATAAATCAGGTTGGTACCTCAAAGGTCAAGGTCATACTTAGAGGTCAAAGGTCAAAAAAGGGGCCTTTTTTTCGTATTTGGTCAATAACTTTCTTATTTTCAGATGGATTTTAAAATTACTTGGCAGAAATATTAACAACCATGAGACGATGTGTGGTGTGCATCAGGCAGGTCAGTACCTCGAAGGTCAAGGTCATACTTAGAGGTCAAAGGTCAAAAAAGGGGCCTTTTTTTCGTGTTTTGTCAATAGCTTTCTTATTTTGAGATGGATATTAAAATTACTTGGCAGAAATATTAACAACCATGAGACGATGTGTGGTGTGCATCAGGCAGGTCAGTACCTCGAAGGTCAAGGTCATACTTAGAGGTCAAAGGTCAAAAAAGGGGCCTTTTTTTCGTGTTTTGTCAATAACTTTCTTATTTTGAGATGGATTTTGAAATCACTTGGCAGAAATGTTAACTATCATGAGACGATGTGTTGCATGCATGATTCAGTTTGATACCTCAAGTGTCAAGGTCATACATAGAGGTCAAAGGTCAAAAAAGGGGCCTTTTTTCGTGTTTGGTCAATAACTTTCTTATTTTTAGATGGATTTTGAAATTGCTTGGCAGAAATGTTAACCACCATGAGATGATGTGTTGCACGCATGACCCAGTTTGGTACCTGAAAGGTCAAGGTCATACATAGAGGTTAAAGGTAAAAAAGGGGCCTTTTTTTGTGTTCTGTCAATAACTTTCTTTTTTTTAGATGGATTTTGAAATTACTTGGCAGAAATGTTAACCACCATTAGACGATGTGTTGTGTGCATTACCCAAGTTGGTACCTCAAATGTCTTGGTCGTACTAAGAGGTCAAAGGACAAAAAGGGGCCTTTTTATGCCTCGAACTTTGAAAAAGTTGGAGGGGCATATTGGTTCTGGTTCGTTCGTCCGTTCGTCAGTCTGTTACGCTTTTGATGCATAGCATAACTAAAGAACCGTGTATGCTAGGGTTTTGAAATTTCATATATGGATTCCTCATGGAAAATTAGCTGACGCGTATTTTTTTTCTCGTCCGGATTATGCCCCTTTCAAGAGTTATTGCCCTTTGAATTTTTTTTTAATAAAATCTTGTCAGCAAGATATCTCAAAAACTATTGGAGCTAGAGCCTTGAAAGTTGGTGAATAGATTGGTGGTGATTAGTAGATGAACTGATGAACTTATGACAAAATTCCGAAAAATACTTTGTGAGTTATGGCCCTTTGTCATTTTGGTAATTTGTGCCCATTGTAATGTATGCTAAAAGTGATGCATAGCATAACTTTAGAACCGTGTATGCTAGGGTTTTGAAATTTCATATTTGGATTCCTCATGGAAAATTAGCTGACGCGTATTTTTTTTCTCATCCGGAATATGCCCCTTTCAAGAGTTATTGCCCTTTGAAATTTTTTTAATAAAATCTTGTCAGCAAAATTTCTCAAACACTATTGGAGCTAGAGCCTTAAAAGTTGTTGAGTATATTGGTGGTGATGAGTATATAAACTGATTAACTTTTGACAAAATTCCGAAAAATACTTTGTGAGTTATGGCCCTTTGTCATTTTGGTAATTTGTGCCCATTGTAATGAATGCTAAAAGTGATGCATAGCATAACTTTGGAACTGTGTATGCTATGGTTTTGAAATTTCATATATGCATTCCTAATGGAAAATAAGCTGACGCCTATTTTTTTTCTCATCCGGATTATGCCCCTTTCAAAAGTTATTGCCCTTTGAAATTTTTTTAATAAAATCTTGTCAGCAAGATATCTCAAAAACTATTGGAGCTAGAGCCTTGAAAGTTGGTGAACATATTGGTGGTGATGAGTTGATGGACTGATTAACTTTTGACAAAATTCCGAAAAACACTTTGTGAGTTATGGCCCTTTGTCATTTTGGTAATATGTACCCATTGTAATATATGCTAAAAGTGATGCATAGCATAACTTTAGAACCGTGTATGCTATGGTTTTGAAATTTCATATATGCATTCCTAATGGAAAATTAGCTGACACGCATTTTTTTTCTCATCCGGATTATGCCCCTTTCAAGAGTTATTGCCCTTTGAAGTTTTTTGAATAAAATCTTGTCAGCAAAATATCTCAAAAACTATTATAGCTAGAGCCTTGAATGTTGGCGAATACACGTAGATTGGTGTTGATGAGTAGATGACCTGCTTAACTTTTGACAAAATTCCGAAAAATACTTTGTGAGTTTTGGCCCTTTGTCATTTTGGTAATTTGTGCCCATTATAATGTATGCTAAAAGTGATGCATAGCATAACTTTAGAACTGTATATGCTATTGTTTTGAAATTTCATATATGCATTCCTGATGGAAAATAAGCTGACGAGTTTTTTTTTTCTCATCCGGATTTTGCCCCCTTCAAGAGTTATTGCCCTTTGAAGTTTTTTTAATAAAATCTTGTCAGCAAGATATCTCAAAAACTATTATAGCTAGAGTCTTGAAAGTTGATGAAAAGATTGGTGGTGATGAGTAGATGACCTGATTAACTTTCGACAAAATTTGAGTTATGGCCCTTTGTAATTTTGGTAATTTGTGTCTATTGTAATGTTTGCTAAAAGTGATGCATTCCATAACTTTAGAACCCTGTATGCTATGGTTTTGAAATTTCATATATGCGTTCCTGATGGAAGATAAGCTGATTTGTATTTTTTTTTCATCCGGATTAACTTAAGAACCGTGTAAGCTAGGGTTTTGAAATTTTATATATGGTTTGCTATGGAAAATTAGCTGACACATATTTTTTCCTCATCCGCATTATGCCCCTTTCAAAAGTTATTGTCCTTTGATTTATTTGTTAGCATAACCTTGGGGCCAAGGCCACACACTTTGAATTATTATTGTAATCATGGTAATTTTCGGTTTTATTGGACGGGTTTTTCAAAATTTCCGTCCTTTAAAATAGCGATGTCCGGGTGGGTGGTTGGGCGGGTGGATGGGCCCCACAGGCGCGACATAGCCTTTGGCGGAATTCTTGTTGTATGTTTTTGAGTCTTTAACAATATTCGGTATTATTGGACGGGTTTTTCAAAAATTCCGTCCTTTAAAATAGCGATGTCCGGGTGGGTGGATGGGCCCCACAGGCGTGACATAGCCTTTGGCGGAATTCTTGTTGTATGTTTTTGAGTCTTTAACAATATTGGATGAATATTTTGCCATCTAGGGACAAGCAAAGGTTGGGGGCATTATGTTTTACAAACACCATTCCTAGTTTAGTGTTCAGTCAAGAACTTTCTTTTTCCTGGATAGATTGTGAAATTACTTGGCAGAAATGTTAACCATCATGAGACGATGTGGTGCAAGCTAGACCTAGGTCGGTATCTCCAAGATCAAGGTCATACTAAGAGGTCAGAGGTAAAAAAAATTTTGTTTTTTTTGTGTGTGTCCAGTCAATAACTTTTTTATTTCTGGATGGACTTTATAAAGTAACCATGCAGAAATGTTCACCGTCATTAGACCATGAGTCATGTACAAGACCAAGGTCCATATACCTCCAATGTCAAGGTCATACCTAGAGGTCAAAGGTTAAAAAAAAGGGACAGTCAATAACTTCTTTATTCTTTGATGGATTTTGAAATTACTTGACAGAAATGTTATCCATCATGAGACGATGTGTTGTACCTCAAAGGTCAAGGCCATACTTAGAGGTCAAAGGTAAAAAAGGGTTTTTTTGTGTATGGCCAATAACTTTTTATTTTTCTATGAACATTTTTAAAGCTACTTTGCAGAAATGTTTATCTTCATTAGATGATGTGTTGCACACAAGATCCGGCTCAATACCTCCAATGTCAAGGTTATACTTAGAGGTCAAAAACGGGGGAGACATCTGTGTTTTTGTAGAAAAACAAATTCTAGTTTGTATGTGCTTTCGGCATGGTATGAGGATGCGCATGTGGTTTGGACTTAATCTTCGAATTAATTTTTCTCACTTTTTGCACATTGTGAACTTAGTCATTTTTGTCGTACCTGCTTAGCAGGAAGACATAAACGTGCAAGTTTCTGTCCGTCCATTTGTCCGTCTTTTTTCCCAGTCAATGTAAACTTTGTACTTTTTTTGAAACTTAGCTTGTGTTTTCTCCATGATATGCGGATGTTCTTTTGCTTTGGATATAATTCTTGGATCATTTTAGTTCATTTTATCACATTGTGAACTTAGTCAGTTTTTTACCTCACATATACTGGCTATGGATTCTTCTCAAAGCCCTATATTCATCTCTTCTGCCTTAAATAAACTTTTATTTTTTGTGTTGGGCAGGTGGGGAGCAGGTGCGACATCAACTTCACCGAAGTTGAATTTCTGGTCATGAAATTTTTATCAAAATATAGCACAACATCAGAAATTGGGAAATTTGTTATAAAATTTGGGAATATCTGTCTCTAAATTGGGAAAAATAGGGGCCGATTACCGGCCCCAAAGTTGCACTAAGACAATCCCTGTATTTAGGTCATTTTGGAGGCATTGCTTCCAATTTTGTGGGACTTTTACCTGACATTGAGTTGAAATGATATCTCGATCCCTGCTGCCCAATGAAACCAAAAGGCTTATATGCAGTTGAAAGTTTCAGCTCTGCGTGGAAGCACCATGCAGCCTAATCTGTTTCTTTCTCTCTCTTTCTTTCTTTCTACTGATACTGTGATCGGTCACATTTGACCATTACTCACAGGTGTACATTACATACACTCCAGGTTGCAGGGTTGAAAGCCTACACAGTAATCATGTGATTACGGTAGAGGTCTTTAACCTGCACAGATGACAGGGGGCCTCCAGTAAACATCCCCATCCGAAGGACGGTGCACTTTCTGGCATTCCTTCCTGCAAATGATGCCAATGGAGTGTGTTCAGACACGGAAATAATCAACACCTCAGGGGATCAAACCAGGGCCTCTAGCATCAGAGGCAAGTGTACTAATCACTGAGCTATAGCGCTCCTTAGCTATCACTCTCCTTCATCCACAATGGGCAGGGGTGATAACAATGCAAGTTATTCTAGCCCAATCTATCTCTTCAAGCCCCGATGGGTGATCAATATTTTAATGTAACAGATGAAAAAATGCTGATGTTTTAGTATACCCCTGTTATCAGATTGTAAATACTTTTAAGTCATACCAATTTTATTCCAATGAATATGAGGCAAAAAGAATCAGTGAAGCTGAGCAGAAATGTGCACAGCCCAAAGCCAGAGCTAAGGCATCATCAACAGAGCTGTCTTCCTCTAGCCTCTGTTGCTCTATTTGCAACACACAGTTCAGAGCTAGAATCGGTCACATCAGCCATCTTAGAACACACAAATAGTGAAAAATACCTTGAGTTTGTGAAATTAATATTATTTCCTCATTTCGTGCATTAACATTTGCCACATTCATATGTCCGATAAATCATATTAAATGATGGAGCTGTCTGGACAATTTGTCAAGACTGCATTTTGGGCTTGCAGAAACCCTGCAATATGTCTGACAAAATTCAAATCCTTCAATATGAGGAGGCTTACAACATATCAGTCAGCCCTCATACATACCTATACCCTATGGCATTCTCCCCGCACCACATTGAAATTTGTCCTCAAATTTCTGGGAGTCCGAGTATCATGTGAAATGATGCTCAAGGAGTTCTAATGTACAAGTGGGTTATTACCGGCCCAAATAGCTCAGTGGTAGAGCCTGACCGAGTGTCTGCTTTGGGAATAGTAGGTCGCGGGTTCCATCCCTGGCAACGTCATACCAGAGGCGTAAAAAAACCGTACTAGGCGCTCCCTTGGCTGATGCTAGCATTATCAGGGTAGTCATAGAAAGATAATGAAGGCAGGTAAGTAATTGTTAAAGGTTAAAGGATACTTTGTCTATTGCAATAAAAGCTCTACTAGGAAATTTCGGAATATTAACCCTTTTTGTACCAAATGGAATCTTCCACCTTATATATAGCAGGAGTGTCAAGTTGTGTTTTCATCAAAGTTTATTTGGAAAATGACTGAACTCTTCGCAAACAGTGGAGGCCCTGATCAGACGCCGCATTCTGCAGTGTCTTATCTGGGCCTGCACTGTTTGTCACAGTACCCGTTTAGGGGTTTCCAGTCTGAAATGGGTTAAGGTGGGATCAGAAGAGATAGTAGGTTCATACCTAAAGGGTGCTTCAAGCATTCCAAAACTTCCCCAGGGTTCAACACTAACTTTTTAAATAACTGGACAAGGTGGTCATTTAAATCTTGGAATGCGCTGGACCTGATCCAAGTTCAAATGGACCAAAGAAATGAGGAAAATCATACTAAAGTGATACATTAGTTCTACAGCAGGGCTCGAGAAACTGAAGAATCCAAATTGGTCCAGCCAGATTTCGCCCAAAAATTACGGAAATTGCCGATCGGTTTCGGTAATTTCCGTAAACATCCTTGGTGATTTGCAATTTCAAAATGTGTTATTAGCGTAACGAATGACATACCAATATTGCTCTTACACTTGTCAACGAATATAAGCACCAGTATCTCGATTATAAACAGCAATTATTGCTCACATAGTTCAGATTTCATCTACTTTCATTTTCTACACCAGATTTCATCTACTTTCATTTTCCCAATATCCGGGTCACTCAGCACCTGAAGACCGCTGGCGTGGTGCAGTCAAAGATCAGCTCGATGGTCACTATATTTTTTGCCCCTTTTTAAAACCTTTATAATATTTCTCTTATTTCACGCATCTTTATTTTGCCCAAGTTGCTTTGTTTATTAAATTGCGACCGAATGCAGCCACGTGGTCGGAAAATGATGTCATACCGTTTCCTTTTACACAATACACATTAATGCAGTCATGGACGTAACACACACACAACAGTTTTATGTCACTGATTTTAATAGAGCGGATTTCTAAAAACAATCGTTTTGAACGGGTTAAAAAATCGAAAAACATTTCTTTACTCACAGCATGGCCGAACGAGAGTCATTGAAAATCTTACGTGGCCGAACCGAGTTCTAAAGAATATAAATACATATTTCACGATCACACAAGCCTGAAAGAAATTGCTTTGTCTACAAACGGCGACCGATATTGATGGCACGTGATCGGAAAATGACGTCCTGCGGTTTCATTTTAATTCATTCAAGGGCATAATACACACGTGGTTTATGTTATTGGTTTCAATGGAGCATATTTCTTAAATAGAAATATCGTTAAGAATGGGTGAAAATAAAGGCTTTTTCTCTAGAAGTCTTAACAGACATGACAGGTGTGTATTAAAAATTGCGCCCTGTGAAAAAAAAACAAAAAACAATTATATATTTAAATACCGGTTCTATAGTAAGCCATAAATTAATGACTTGTGTAAACAAACTAGCATATGTCCTGCATTGATTGACCTAATTTTCTCACCCTGCTGGCATGCCCATAACGCCTGGGGCCATAGTTCACGGTTGAATAATTTTAACACACAGGTCAAATTTCGCTGCGATAAGATCAAAGAACCCGATGTGGACTTGGACGTCCGATTTTCACCTAGTTAGATAATGAACCAGTCTAACACCTTGTGCTGTAGGCAATTTTTGTATACATGCTTGGATTATCAGTGGCAAACGGTCAGCTTGTTTTTACAACGATGATTTAGCGAAAATTTTTGAACCTATTTTTTGAAAATTTTATTGAATTATGGACCTATTTTTTAAACTTTTTTTCAGTTAAAATTGGTTCAGTAAACCCAAAATCGGTTCAGAACCGGACAAGGTTGGTCGGTAAATACCGGTGCTGGGAATTCCCACTGGTATTTACCAGTAATTACCGTCCTGGGAAATACTCCAAATTTCAGCAAAAGTGGGAAATACTGGGAAATAGTGGGAAATATGAATTTTAATTATTTATTTCGTAGAAAAACACTATTAATATTTGTATAATTTAATTGAAACAATGAAGTGAGCTATTTTGCAATGTGCCTCTCCATACATATATGTCACAAGTTTGCTTTTGCTCAACCAAACACAAGCATAAAGTGATCTGTTGTTATTTAGGGTGCAGAGAGTTATTTAAAAAACTCACTTATATCCTTAAGAAGATAAAATAGCTTAATGATCCCAATATTTTGGACAGACATGCCTGGGCAAACGGTGCAGACCCAGATCAGAATCACTTTGCTTCTTTAAGAGAGTTTGCCATTGGAACTACATGTCTTGTGTGCTTTAGTGTGACACTTAACCACACAGTTCAATTTTTTTGAGATTTACAACAACACTTGGGATGTTTGAATTTTAAGGATGTTAACACTAGAAAAGATTTGTTTGCAAGTTTGTCAAGTAATCATACTCCTAATGCAAAAAGGTGTGATAATTTAATTGTTTGTTTGAGACATGTATTAAAAGAACAGTTAATTTAACTTTAAGCATAAAAGGTTTCTTAAATTATCTACAGATAGTCACCTCAGTATTAAAATTACAAGTCAAGGGAAAAAGCTGAAAGTTAAAAACTAATATATGAGGAACACGTTTGAAAAGAAATTATATACATTGTATATGAAGTCAAGGACTATAGATCTTTTAAGTTATGCAATATGAAAAGGGCTGGACAATTCTTCAAGATTTCACTTGTCCTACATGACTAAGTGCATGATAACTTCGGTAAATGTCGTAAGGACTAGACAAACTTTTTACTTGTCCTTCAATTTTTTTTTTTTTTTTTTTGTCATTGCAAGCAGACCAGTAGAAATTTCAAGCCCTGCATGAACCTAAAATAATTTTGCTTTCGAAAAGCTAGGTAGTTGGGGTATATTAAGCAGTCTCAACTGGTACCGCCTATGTAAAAATATATTTCCCAGTATTTCCCGGGAATTCCCATTATTTCCCGGGAATTCCCTGTATTTCCCACCGTCCAGGGAAATATGAGTATTTCCCACTTTTTTGCCAACCTTGGAACCGGAAAACCGACATTTTCTCGAGCCCTGTTCTACAGTCATCATTGAATATTTCTATTATTATTTATTATTGAATAAGCATAGGCATAATGGGCATAGAAAACTGCTCCAAGAAACTGAAAAAAGAAAATTAATCCACTTTCTGCTAAATGAGTTAAAACATGATTTTAATAGCTGTTGTGGCAGATTTTCGACTGAACCATTCAGACCAGCCAGCCACTGACATTACTAGACCTGACCAGCTTTTCACTAGACAATGTCCATTGTACCTGGGTTAATGTCGAACCCTGGTCCCCCAGCTGGGCACTGTAGAAATCATCATTCACTGGCGTTTTAGACACCTACTGCAAAAAGTTCCAAGGTTTGCAAAAAGCTGTTCAATATGAGTATTGACCGGGCCAGTGGTTAAAACCGGTTTTAGCCGATCATTACGGGTCGATTGGTGGTAGATCGCTGGAGTATTTGCCTCTGTCCTGTTGCTATCTGGTCTTAAAAGCTTTTCCCCGTACATCATTCACATGAGGTTAGAGAAATACAGTATATTTTCATTAGTGAACAAGGTAGATCTGCAATTGAATGTTTTGTCGCAGAATTTTCTCGCCAATTTCAAATGGCGAAGTTCTCAAAGGTACTACCTTTCACCGCAAAAACGATATATGGATAAAACCCGGTGTAACAGGACGGTTCTTCCCCCCAGTCAGTTTCTTCCCCGGGGAAGAAAAGGACTAGTCAGTTTCTTCCCCACCCAGTCAGTTTCTTCCCCACCTGAAATTTTTTTAGAACCATAGTCGACCCATAATTTATGCCTCACAAATTGTTAAAAATTTGAAAAGAAACCATTCTGAATTAGTTTTGAGTCTTTACAGCTTGAATGGCAAAATTTTCTCTATGCCACACAATATATGAAGATCCAAGGAAATTTTCATCCTTATTCCAGTATCTATGATTAATTTTCTTAGCTTTTTATGACATAAATTGGTATTAACCATTGTTAACTAAACAGATATAATAAGCAACAAATCTTTGATGCTCAAATCTAAATATAATTTGGAAAGTGGGGGTGGGGAAGAACTGGGCCGACCCATTTCTTCCCCACCCCAGATTTTTCTGTTTACTAAAAATTCTTCGGATAAATTTTCTTCGCTTTTTAAGACATAAATTGGTATTAACAGATATAATAAGCAACACATGTTTGGAGCCCAAATATAAATAGAATTTGGAGACTGGGGGTGGGGAAGAACGGGGCCGGCCCATTTCTTTCCCACCCAAGATTTTTCTGTTTACTTATAATTCTTGTGATAAATTTTCTTTGCTTTTTAACCCTTATCTTGCTGTTCACGACAACCCCTATCTTTGCAAACAGTGTAGATCCAGATCAGATGGCTTCTGTAGAAGCCATCTGATCAGGATCTACACTGTTTGGCATTCAGTTTATGAATTTGTAGCAATAAATTTGTAGCAATATGAAGTAATATTGTAGCAATATGAAGTAATTTGATTGGTTGATAGACAGAAATGGGTTAGGCTTAAATGAATATTCAGCAAGATAAGGGTTAAGACATAAATTGGTATAAACTAAAAAGATATTATAAGCAAAAAATGTTTAGAGCCCAAATATAAATAGAATTTGGAGACTGGGGGTGGGGAAGAACTGGGCCGGCCCAGCTCTTCCCCACCCCAGATTTTTCTGTTTGCTAATTATTCTTGTGATAAATTTCCTTTCCTTCTTAGGACAAAAATTGGTATAAACTAAAAAGATACAATAAGCAACAAATGTTTGGAGCTTTATTATCAATAGAATTTGGAGGCTGGGGTGGGGAAGAAGTGGGCCGGCCTTGGGTAGTGTTGTACAGTTATGTCAGTCATATAGCTGAAGATGTCTGGGGTAGGGAAGAACTGGGCCGGCCCATTTCTTCCCCACCATTTGGTAGTGTTATACAGTTATATAATTTATATCGCTGAAGATGAAGGGGATGGGGAAGAACTGGGCCAGCCCAGTTCTTCCCCATCCCCAATCTCCAAATTCTATTTAGATTTGAGAGCCAAACATTTGTGGCTTATTATATCTGTTTAGTTATTACCAGTTTATATATTAAAAAGGAAAGAAAATTCATCATAGATGCTGGAATTGTGATGAATATTTTATTACATCTCCATGAATGGTCTAGCATCAAGCAAATTTTGTCATTAAAGCTAAAAGGACTCAGAACTTATTCAGAATGGTCTCTTTTATCATTTTTAACAAACTGTCAGCCAAAAATTACTCGTTGACTATGTTTCTAAAAAAAAAATTCAGGTGGGGAAGAAACTGACTGGGTGGGGAAGAAACTGACTAGTAAGAACCGGGCCTACACTGTTTGCTCAGGCCTGTCTGTTCAAATATACATATGGTAAAGTGCAACATATGGTAAGAGTCATGCTCAGAAGAAAGCCAGACAGGAAAAATTATGACAAAAACCTTAGCGATTACTAATCGATTATCAATCACAATGACAGGACTTATAATCGATTATCATTTCAGCTACAATTAGCCAGCCCTAGTGAGCACCAATAGTATTACATCAAATCTGATTTGGAATCTGCAACTTTCAAGATGACACAATCATGTGCATGTATATATACACATTGATTTTTAAAATTCAGTGTTATAATTGTGCATGTGGAGGTGGGGGTGGATTTCCTCCATCATTATAAACAGCAGGGGGTATTTTGTCTGGGGGTGGGGATTTGTCCACCTAAACAAATGATGTGGGGGGGGGGATTTTTTCCGCCTTTACAAAAAAGGGGGATTATGTCCAGGGGGGATTTTGTCTGTGATTTGGTCCTATTTGGCTGCTGAAAATGTAGAAGTTGTATATCATCCCCCTGTTCTCCTGACCTGAGCCCATGCAACTTTTTGTTGTTTCCAAGGTTCAAGAAAATGCTTTCTGGAAAAGAAATATCAGTCCAGAAGTGCACTTGACAGCATGATGCCAAAGAAGACTACCAAGCAGCTGTTAGAAATTGGATCCAAAGGTTACAAAAACACATTGCAGTCAGAAAAAGCTTTTTTTACTAGGTAAAACCAATGATGTTCATCAGTCAGGTGCATAACCTATACAAGTTATTTTTTTATAACCTGTTTCAGTTATAAAGTCACATACCGCCATTGAATTTCAAAGTGAGGCTATAGAAAATAACTTGTTTAGGTTATGTCACAAGTTCTTTAGGATTATGTTAAATTGAAAAATACAAAAATATTAACGTGAATGCGTTAATATTCTCGTCACCCCACTCTTGTTTGAAACACGTGCATACAACTTTTTAGACGATGCATACAAAGAATTTCGATTTCAATCATCAAATTAAAGTCTTCTTTCCATTTTAAAATTGTCGCCACATGCGGCAAAATTGCGATAAGGTGGGAATTCAAGTTTTGAAACCATTAATTTTACCGTTTTGGCGCTCAAAATTCACTCAAAAAACGATTTTTTCTGAATGAAAACTCGATCCTGTTGACGAATCCACCATCTTGTTAGAAAGAGCGCTTCTCATGGAATCTCGCGATAACGTTATAATGACGCAAAACGTCGCAAATTTAAACTAGAATACTGTCGATGGCGCGCCATCGCAAATCCCCACGTTTTCTACAGAGGGGCCAAGTACCAAAAACCCCTCACCCTGGGCCCTAATTTGACTCCATGGTCAAAATATTACCTGTATTATATTCTACTAATCATGCCCTTCAATTTCATATGCCACATGACTATGTTCCAAAAAACTTAAATTTTGACCCTTTGACCCCTCTCCCAGGGCCCCAATCTGACCGCAGGGTCAAAATTTTACTTGTAGTTTATTCTACCCATTATCCCCTTCGCATAGATATGCAACATGACTATGTTCTAAAAACTTTAATTTTGACCCCCCTACCCCCCCAAGTCCGACCCCCAGGGCGTGACCTAGGGGTCACAGCCAAAATCCCGTTCAATATGTTTTACTTTTTTCATAACTAAGTACATGTGCAAAGTTTGGCATCAAAATCTTCAAAATTGACTTTGTAATTGAATTTTATTGATATTTGACCTTTTGACCCCTCCCCAGGGCCCCTGGGGGCGGGGACAAAAAAAAATGTGCTCTTGCGCAAGCCATTCATGTAAGCAACTCGCATACCAAATTTGGTTGAATTCCGGCTAACGGTTTAGGAGGAGATAGACAGACGGACAGACAGACAGACGGACGGAGGCGATTGCAATATCCCCACTTTTTTTTAAAAACGTGGGGATAAAAAAAGAAGAGAAAACTAGGCCGATTTTTACCGATTCTCGAAAAACCAAATATAACGCAAATGAGTTATTTTTTTTTTTAACTTGTTCAGGTTATGCACCTGACTGTTCATATTTTCTTGAACTGACTTGGCGAGCCGTTTCTGATATATACACACATACTAGGTTTGTACTGAAAATTGACAATAATATCGTTTATCACCAAAATACCGACCTTATCTGTTGCTATGTTTATCTTAACCCTTGTCCTGCTGAATATTCATATATGCCACACCCACTACCGATTATCAACCAATCAGGTTTCTTGATGCAAATTATTGCAACAAATTCATAAACTGAATGACAAACAATGTAGATCCAGATCAGATGGCTTCTTCAGAAGCCATCTGATCAGGATCTACATTGTTTCAAAGAAAAGGCATATCCGGGTTCAGCAGGACAAGGGTTAATGTTTTCTGTATTTTCAGTGAAGAACTTAGTGTAAGACTTTAATAATGGAAATCACATGTGGTTTCTGTAAACAAGGGCAGTCAGAGGATAAACTTGGTACCCTTCATCGGACCAGTATAAAAGGCAAACCTATTGCAGCTCACCAGAAATGTATGGTAAGAGTCCTTCTTTTATTTTATGTAATACTACACTTTAAAATATTGTGGCGTTAAGATTCCAGCATTTATTTCTTACAAAACAAGGCCCAGGCTCTTTAAGCCGTGATAGCTTGTATGATATTGTGTTGAAAATTCATAACAAAAACATTCCTATGTATAATTTTTACCCCCTTGAACCCTACTTTTATATATTAAAACAGGGGTTTACAGGGGTAAACCTTATTTTTAGCTCACCTGTCACGTAGTGACAAGGTGAGCTTTTGGGATCACTTTTTGTCCGTCGTCCGTCGTGCGTCCGTGCGTGCGTGCGTCCGTGCGTCCCTGCGTCCGTAAACTTTTCTTCAAACGACATCTCCTCCTAAACCACTGATCGGATTTTGACCAAACTTCACAGGAATGATCCTTAGGTGGTCCCCTTTCAAAGTTGTTCAAATGGTTCCGGTCTGTTGCACATATAGGTCACAGTAGCCAAAAATAGATTTTTTTCACCAAAAACTTAAAAAATCTTCTTCTCTGAAACCGCAAGGCCCAGGTCTTTGATATTTGGTATGAAGCTTCATCTAGTGGACCCCTACCAAGATTGTTCAAATTATAGTGCTGGGGCCAAAAATGCCCCGGCACGGGGGCCCTTTGGTTTTACATGGGCTTATATAGGGAAAATCTTTAAAAATCTTCTTCTCTGAAACCGCAAGGCCCAGGTCTTTGATATTAGGTATGAAGCTTTATCTAGTGGACCCCTACCAAGATTGTTCAAATTATAGTGCTGGAGCTAAAAATGCCCCCGCACGGGGGCCCTTTGGTTTTACATGGGCTTATATAGGGAAAATCTTAAAAAATCTTCTTCTCTGAAACCGCAAGGCCCAGGTCTTTGATATTTGGTATGAAGCTTCATCTAGTGGACCCCTACCAAGATTGTTCAAATTATAGTGCTGGGGCCAAAAATGCCCCAGCACGGGGGCCCTTTGGTTTTACATGGGCTTATATAGGGAAAATCTTTAAAAATCTTCTTCTCTGAAACCGCAAGGCCCAGGTCTTTGATATTAGGTATGAAGCTTTATCTAGTGGACCCCTACCAAGATTGTTCAAATTATAGTGTTGAAGCTAAAAATGCCCCCGCACGGGGGCCCTTTGGTTTTACATAGGCTTATATAGGGAAAATCTTTAAAAATCTTCTTCTCTGAAACCGCTAGGCCCAGGTCTTTGATATTTGGTATGAAGCTTCATCTAGTGGACCCCTACCAAGATTGTTCAAATTATAGTGCTGGGGCCAAAAATGCCCCCGCACCAGGGCCCTTTTTTATTTTACATGGGCTTATATAGGGAAAATCTTTAAAAATCTTCTTCTCTGAAACTGCAAGGCCCAGGTCTTTGATATTTGGTATGAAGCTTCATCTAGTGGACCCCTACCAATATTGTTCAAATTATAGTGCTTGAGCTAAAAATGCCCCCCGCATGGGGGCCCTTTGGTTTTACATGGGCTTATATAGGGAAAATCTTGAAAAATCTTCTTCTCTGAAACCGCAAGGCCCAGGTCTTTGATATTTGGTATGAAGCTTCATCTAGTAGACCCCTACCAAGATTGTTCAAATTATAGTGCTGGGGCCAAAAATGCCCCCGCACCAGGGCCCTTTTGTTTTACATGGGCTTATGTAGGGAAAATCTTGAAAAATCTTCTTCTCTGAAACTGCAAGGCCCAGGTCTTTGATATTTGGTATGAAGCTTCATCTTGTGGACCTCTACCAAGATTGTTCAAATTATAGCCCTGGGGCCAAAAATGCCCCCGCTCCGGGGCCCTTTGGTTTTACATAGACTTATATAGGGAAAATCTTGAAAAATTTTCTTCTCTGAAACCACAAGGCTTAGGTCTTTGATATTTGTTATGAAGCTTCAGCTAGTGGACCTCTATAAAGATTGTTCAAATTATAGCCCTGAGACCAAAAATGCCCCCGCCATGTGGCCCTTTGGTTTTACATAGACTTATATAGGGAAAATCTTTAAAAATCATCTTCTCTGAAACACAAGGCTTAGGTCTTTGATATTTGGTATGAAGCTTCAGCTAGTGGACCTCTACCAAGATTGTTCAAATTATAGCCCTGGGGCCAAAAATGCCCCCGCTCCAGGGCCCTTTGGTTTAACATAGACTTATATAGGGAAAATCTTGTTTTACATAGACTTCTATATGCAGGGTAAACCTTTAAAATCTTCTTCTCTGAAACCAGAAAGCCCAGGTCTTTCATATTCGATATGAAGCTTCATCTTGTGGACCTCTACCAAGATTGTTCAAATTTTAGCCCTGGGGCCAAAATTGACCCTGCCTGGGGCCCACTTGTTATGCTTTGGATCAGGTGAGCGAACCAGGGCCCTCTGGGCCCTCTTGTTCTTATTTCTGCTCTAAAATATAGATTGTTGGTACTCGTTAGAACTGCCTCGATGAGGAGGTTCTAACGAGTACCCACAATCTATATTTTGAGCAGAAATAAGAAAAATATGAATGGTTTATCCGAAAAATTTCATTTTTTTTTTGCAGTAAAATTCACAATGTTTTTGTATAGGCGTATTTGCGTGATGGATTCCAATATTTATTTCTTATAAAACAGGACCCAGGCTCTTTAAGCCATGATAGCTTGGTTGTTCTATCAAGTTTAAAATTGATGGGCGACATTGAGGTGACATGGAGATTCAGATTTGCTAAAACCGTTTCATTCCAATATCCAAGACCGGCCCCGATAGCTCATTTGGTAGAGTGTCCGCTCCGGGGAACGGGAGGTCACGGGTTCGATCCCGGGACGCGACATACCAAAGTCGTTAAGAATGGTACTAGCTGCTCCTCGCTTGGCACTCAGATTTACAGGGTAGAGCTAGGACTGGTCGACCCAGTGTCAGGATAATGTGACTGGGTGTGGTATGATGTAATGTGTCTGGGACATGATACTTCAGTGAGGCAGCACTATAAAAGTGAGCATTGAGCTCCCTGTCGCAACCAGACACCGTCGTGATATGACTGAAAAATTTTTTTGTTGAAAGCTACGTTAAACCCGAATTCACACAATTCCAATATCCAAGATGGCCTCTCTTCCTGTTCAAAGCAAAGATTGGATTGACAGAGTTCTTGTTAAGGGGAATGGGAACACCTTCAGGGGAGGCAACTCATTCAAAAGTATTTTTGTCTCCCATGTCAATAGGGGTCAACTCTTAAAGGAAAGAATTTGTTCTTAAGGAGCAAATTCTTTCCTTTAAGAGTTGACCCCTTTTTCCATGGGAAAGAGCTTATAGTTAAAAGCGAACAGGAAGTTCCGAAAGTTGCCTCCCTTTGAAAAATGGCAGACAAATTTGCTAGGTGTTCCCTTTCCCCTTAACTCCTTTGGAGTACTTAGCTCCGACTTTTCATCTGACTCCAACTTTTTTGGTAAGTCTCAATAGGAAAGTATGGTAATATTCCCAACTACATGTACATGTATTTCTTCTGTAGGACAGCATTTTTACTCAAATATTCAAAATCCTAGTGAGAACCCTGATTGAGCTGAAACTTGTTTGGTGGCATTAGGGCGACATGGAGATTCAGAATAGTTAAAATTAGTTCCTTCCCTTATCTAAGATGGATACCATGGTAGCCATCTTGAAAATCTTCAAACCATATCCGTGGGAGCCATTGGGGCTTCATGGAGTTTCAGACTTGTTAGAACCATTCTGTTCTGATATTCCTGATGGCTGTGACAATGCCATCTTGAAAATTTTCAAACCACAACTACTCCTGATTGGTCAGTCCCACTGAAATTTGGTGGGATGCAGTTCTCAAAAGTACCCACAACATAATGCTCCTAATTCTAATCCTATTGTTCACGACAACCCTGTCTTTGCAAATAGTATAGCTCCAGATCCATCTGATCGGGATCTACACTGTTTGACATTCATGTTGTGAATTTGTAGGAATTTGTACATCAAGTAATTTGATTGCTTCAAAGTCAGAAATGGGTGTGGCTACATTGAATATTCAGCAGGATAATTTCTAACATGCATTAGGATAACTCACCCATGTTATATGGTCAATTCTTTTGTGCCTCCAGAATAATTTGAAAAAATGGCATTTATCTTTCTTCTCTTAAAAATATAGATTATTCACTATGCTAACACACCCGGGTGTGTGACATAGTGCATTATTTCACATCTCCAAAATTGCTACCTTTCTGATGAATGTCTGTGATAATTTTCTTATTTAAACTGCAAACAGAGGTTATAGGTGCTCGTTAGAACTGCCTCATGGAGGCAGTTCTAAAGAGCACCCACAACCTCTGTCTTGGAGCAGAAATAAGAAGGATATTGTATTCTCCCATAAACCCCAATTTTCTATATAAAAAGTGGGACTTAGGGGGTGTTCGTTTTGCGGACTTGTTAACATGATGGGTGGTCATAGAAATGCCTTATTGAGGTGGTTCTAGTGAGTACACACATCTTTTTTGACCAAAAATAAGGAAACATGTGTACTCCTGTAATCCCCACTTTCTGTATAAAGATGAGCTTACAGGATACATTTCATGATGAAATGAGGAAAACTATCTTAACAACAGACGAAGTGGGTATTTTGTGATTGTTTGTTTGTAGTTCAGATCAACGGCCCAGTCAACACTATTTAGGTCATTTTTGAGCCGGTCTATTTACCTATCCACACTTTACCTGGGCAGGCTTATAGGTAAGCGGTTAACCAGTACAGTGCACATTCTTTTGCCAGAAACTGCCCTTCTTGAATCAGCGGAAGGGAGAGAATGACCATAGAAAAGATTTCATGATCAATCTCTTCGAAAGAATGATGCCGACCCTGGCAGGTACTGTATCGAACCCGCGTCCTCCTGATCACCAGTCATACCCGCATCCGACTGAGCTACCGAGGCTGGCTAGGGTATTTTGTGATAAGTGAAGGATAGTTTTCTTTATTTATCCATTTAAAACTATAGACCCTTTGGGTATTCATTAGAACCGCCTCACCGTGGCAGTTCTAATAAATAGCCACTACATAGTTTTTATGGAGAATTGGAAAAAACTATCCTGCAATTATAACAAAATACCCACTTTACCTGCTGCTAAGATTATTCTTTAACCCTTGTCCTGCTGAGCCCGGATATGTCTTATTTTTCAAACAATGAAGATCCAGATCAGGTGGCTTCTGAAGAAGCCATCTGATCAGGATCAACATTGTTTGTCATTCAGATTGGGAATTTGTTGCAATAATTTGCATCAAGTAATCTGATTGGTTGATAACTGGTAGTGGGTGTGGCAGATGAAAATATTCAGCAGGGCAAGGGTTAACCTACCTCTTTTATACTTGTTATCAGAAGCTATGAAACCACAGAGGTGTTGTGTTTACAGGCCTCATATTTTTCAGGCATTTGCCGGATTTCAGTCTTTTAGAGCTTGATATTTTTCTTGATTTCAGGCTTTTAGATTTGATTTTTTGTTCCTTTTAGTCTGTTTAAAAAACTATTTAACCCTTATCCTGCTGACTAAATTTATTTACCCATACCAATTTCTGACTATAAGTCAACCAAATTACTTGATATTTTCACATACTGCATTACAAACAGTGTAGATCCTGATCAGATGGCTTCTTCAGAAGCCATCTGATCTGGATCTACACTGTTTGCAAAGGTACTAGTTGTGTCTTGTTCAGCTGGATAAGGGAACAAGCTTTTCAGGCATGGAAAATCCTGGTCAGTATGAGGCCTGGTTTAAAGTGAGAGTCCTTAGAACAGGGAGGCCCATACTATGCAAGGAAATATTTTCCCACAAGATCCCATATTTATTTTCAGCAATACTCATCTGCACTTGTCCAGTACAAATTTGACAACTTTGGGGGCTTCATGCTTGATGAGGTGGAAAAAGAATTGAAGAGAGGTAGAAAGTTGGTGAGTATAATGAGCATGGTGACAGAAGTGTACATGTACCACAGCTGCAGATAAGGATGGGAAGGTCAGATAATAAGGGGATAATTTTCCATAATTTGTTTTCAGAAGTATATAATGAGGTCGCTTACCGTCACATCTCTTGTTGCGCACAGGTTTTATAAAAAATAATTGGCCTTGCGCTGTCCAATCAAAACCTACAGATGTTTTTGCAGACATCCAATGTTAAATATTGTCCAGTTTCAAGATGTTGAAGTACAAAGCTCATAAGTGTCCTTGTATCCCAACCGGGGACAAAATTCACCAATATTATTGAACCCAAGATTATGTTATACATGTATTAGCCATTGAGGGTGGTTGGGTGGGGCGAAAGTATTGTGTATCTTGCATCAATGAAAGCTTTAACCATTATCTTGCTATTCATGACAACCCCTATCTTTGCAAACAGTGTAGATCTAGATCAGAAGCCATCTGATCAGGATCTACACTGTTTGGCATTCAGTTTATGAATTTGTAGCAATAAATTACGTCAAGTAATTTGATTGATTGATAGACAGAAATAGGTGTGGCTTAAATGAATATTCAGCAAGATAAGGGTTAATTTTTTTTTTTTGTATAAATGCTACATTTGCCTTGCAGAAATGTAACAGCTGCCATATGACAGGAGCCACTTGCGGCTGTGCTATAAGGTCTTGTAGAAGGACATACCACTTCGCATGTGCAACAATAGCTCGGAGGCTTGAAAAGACTTATGGAACAAAAAGTAGAGTTCTGTATAGGTAGGTAAGACAAAAGTTTCCTTGCATACCAGGTCAGGATATCAATTCTTTGATGGGTTAGAAATTTTTTTCTTGCACACCAGACAAGGAAATCTGTGATTTTACCCTGGGATAGAAATTTACGTTCTGACCCTGGTGTTCCGACCCAGGCAACTAACATAAATGCGCTTCAATTATTTTCAACTGCTGGAACTACTTCCGCACTACTTTTATTTTGTAAACAATATACATGTGCGAGCTGTCAAAACTAACCAGAGGTGTTGTGCAAGAAAGATCCAATATGGGGTTCTGTTGTAGATTGGCGCTTCCAACCTTCGGGATGACCGGTCATCCCTCGGGTTGGAAACGCTCATCTACAACAGAATCCCATATCAGATTCTTATAATCTTACCAATGTTATCTTAACCCTTGACCTGCTGAATATTTATATATGCCACACCCACTAATGATTATCAACCAATCAGATTGCTCGATGCAAATTATTGCAACAAATTCTTGAGCTGAATGACAAACAATAAAGATCCTGATCAGATGGCTTCTTCAGAAGCCATTTGATGTGGATCTTCATTGTTTGCAAGATAAGACATATCCGGGCTCAGCAGGACAAAGGATAACTTTATCCTACTAACAACGCATACCTTTGCAAACAGTGTAGACTGTAGAACCAGATCAGATGGCTTCTGAGGAAGCCATCTGATCAGGATCCACACTGTTTGTTGCTGTTTGTGACTTGATAGTCAGGAATAGGATAAAGTACAGAAGTTAATGTAACCTAGACAGCTGACCATTAGGATAAAATATCCATTGATTTTCATGCATTTACATTTGCTAGGCCCAGAGGAAACTGGCTGAACACAAGACCACGTGGAGGGACCTAGCAGATGTTATTGCAATCAGATAATTGTGGATAATTGTTATTCTTGCACACCAGACAAGGAAATCCATGATTTTACCCTGGGATAGAAATTTATATTCTGACCCTGGTGTTCCGACCCAAATCGAATATAATCGCGTGTTTGATAAATGCACTGGTTGATTACAACCTCATGCGCGGCGGTGTCATGCGTGACGTCACTAAATATTCCTGTTGTGTCATCACAAAATTGCGGACGTCGGTAACCGAAGTGACAGCAGCATTAAAAATTCGCAATAGAAATGGAAGGTATGCAAGAAAAAGAATCCTATATGGGTGTGAGGGGTGGATAGAAAAATCAATCCCTCGGGGTCACTGTCCGGCATCACTCGGCAAGCCTCGTGATGCCGGACAGCGTCCCTCGGGACGGATTTTTCCATCCACCCCTCACACCCGTATAAGATTCGTATATTCTTGCATAACATAGGATTCAAACAGCAAATTGTCATGAAAAAATGGTCCCAAAACTACATATAAAAATCTTCAAATGCAACAGTAAAACCAATATTGCCACTGCTTCAGAACGGTGTTAGCAATGACATCAGTGCTGTAATGATATCATAATAAAATGCTACTGCCAAGGCGACTGATTAATGTTGCTCCTTGTAATGTAAAGAAAAAAAGTGAAAACCCACCTGGATTTCATAAAGTAAACAAGCCAAGACCCATCTTGTACTATCAAAAGTTCAAAACCCATGTTCAAAGAGTATGTTAATTTCATGATTTGTTTGATTTTGTTGTTTAAACTTGGTTTCTGGCCAGGCAGAGGTTACCAAATCTAACATTAATAAGATCAAGTCCAATATTTAGAAAGATGAGCGTTTCACTGTCAGACAGGTGTCAGAAATTACAGACTTAGCAGGGATATAGACTGACAGGCGCCAAGGCGCCTAAATTTTAGCTTGGGCACCTAGGTTTTGAATAAAAATGCATATTAACCTCATGTAAAATTTGGATTTATGGCAGTCTGTTTCCCTGCTTGGGTATAGCATCTGTCCACTGCATTCTGGAGAAAATTCCTAACCCATTGCATGCGGGAAACCGGCATCTGAGCAGGTCCTGCACTATTTGCTAACAGAATTTTACACTAAAAATAGAATAAAAACATAGAAATAAGCATGATGCCCCTTATATGACAAATGGTTTGGTCCAACATATAGCAATGAAGAGTCCACTAGTATATATAGAGGTTCTTACATGAGTGTTCATGTATTATTGAATTTATTAAACGAGTTGAGGAAAAGGGATAAAATGCGAGGCTTTGCCGAGCATTTTATCCCTTTTCTTCAACGAGTTTAATAAATTCAATAATACATGAGCACGAATGTAAGATTCTGTTTATCATATGACATTTTAAACGCATTTTATTCATGATTGTTTCACAAAAATATCAAAATTCCGCCGTTAGTAAACGCGACGTCGTTAAGGACGTCGTACATGTAACGTTACGGGACGTATCTAGCTAATTTGCATATTTAATCCACTAGTGGATTATCGAAAATAATGCATGGCGTTATTACATTTTCGGACGCGACGTCATATGATAAAATGGGTTAATATTACAAAGGTAAGTGTGCTCCCTGGATCCATCATTTGCTCAGCGATGAGCAGAAACATACAAGGGTGCAAATGGCACAGCAGCTGCTGAAGTATATTTAACCAATTGTATACTTGTGGACTCTTCCATTGCTATATGTTGGACAAGACCATTTTGTATAAGGGGTTCAGGCCTATTTTTATGCCCCTGCCATTCGAAGAATGGTGGAAGGGCATATAGCCTTGCCCCTCTCCGTCTGTCCATTCGTTCGTTTGTTTGCTTGTCTGTCCGAAACTTAAATGGAGTCATTAACTTTCTTGTTTTTGGATGGATTTTGAAATTACTTTGGAGAAATGTTGAACACTTGAGACGATGTGTCACATGCAAAACCCATGTCCCCACCTCCAAGGTCAAGGTCATACTTAGAGGTCAAAGGTAATAAAAAAGGGTCCGAAACTTAAATGCAGTCAATAACTCTCTTATTTCTGGATGGATTTTGAAATTACTTTGCAGAAATGTCAAACATTATGAGACGGTGTGTCACATGCTAAACCCAGGTCTGTACCTCCAGGGTTAAGGTCATACTTGGAGGTCAAAGGTCAAAAAAAGGGTCCGAAACTGAAACGCAGTCAATAACTTTCTTATTTCTGGATGGATTTTAATAATTACTTGGCCAAAATGTTGGCCATCATGAGACAGTCTGCCTCACACAAAACCAAGGTCCTTACCTCCAAGGTCAAGATCATACTTAGAGGTCAAATGTGAAAAAAGGGTCCAAAACTTAAACACCTTCATTAACTTTACATGGATTAATACAGACAAAGACATATTTTCAGGCGGGGGCATCCGTGTCCTATGGATGCATTTCTAGTTTCATTTTTATTCCATTTCTGATAAAAATTCCTATTTGCAAACAGTGCAGACCCTGATCAGACGTCGCATTCTGTGGTGTCTGATCTGTACCTGCACTCTTTGCTAGGCTACCCTTTTAGGGGTTTCCCACCTATAATGGGTTAAATGTCCGAAAATGTTTGGTAGTCTCATAAATTGTGCTCAGACATAGGTCCATGAGTTTCATGAGCTGAAGAGAAAAGTTGTTTGTTTCATCACGTGAACAAGCCCGTGAAATAAAGACCCCCCCCCCCCCCTAAACCCCACTTTATATAGAGAAAACTGGGGTTTATGGGGGTAAACATTATTTTCCTTATTTCTGCTCCAAGACATAGGTTGTGGGTACTCGTTAGAACCGCCTCAATGAGGCGGTTCTAACGAGCACCCAAAACCTATGTTTGGAGTATAAATAAGAAAAATATCACAAATTTTTATCAGAAAAATTACCTTATTTTGAGGGTTGTAAAATGCACTATATCACACGGATGTGTTATCATAATGTGTTTGATTTGAGGTTTAACGTTCCCATCACGATGTATAGGTCATTTTGGAGACATTGCTTCCAATTTTGTGGGACTTTTATCCGACATTCAGATGAAAAGACATCTCAAGCCCTTTCGCGCAATGAAACCAATAGCGTTTATAAGCATGGGTGGTCCGTCTCGCACCGCTTTACCTGGGCAAGCTTAGATCCTCTAAGCAGTTGATAAATCAGGCCAACTATTGCTGAGCAAACACTGACAGCAATAAAGATTTTTAATACTTTTTCTTTAGAAATCTTTAGGCCACTAGTGCAACTTGCTGTTGAAACTGCTTTTGTGTCGCTGGTAGCTTCTATAAATAAAGTGCAAACAAAAATGAGAAAACATCACGTAAACAAGACTTTATATAGAGAATAAGGGGGTTTACGGTGGCAGACATTATTTTTCTTATTTCTGCTCCAAGACATAGGTTGTGGGTACTCATT
The DNA here is from genome assembly GCA_963580285.1 of Lucinisca nassula. Taxonomy (NCBI): domain Eukaryota; kingdom Metazoa; phylum Mollusca; class Bivalvia; order Lucinida; family Lucinidae; genus Lucinisca; species Lucinisca nassula. Next base: position 9,676,231 of record OY757011.1, on the reverse strand, counting down.
AGAATCGCCTCAATGAGGCGGTTCTAATGAGCATCCATAACCTATGTTTGGCATATGAAAAATAAGAAAATTATCACAGATGATTGGAAAAGTAGCCATGTTTTGGCATATGAAAAATAAGAAAATTATCACAGATCTTCATTGGAAAAGTAGCCATGTTGGAGATGTGAAAAATGCACTATGTCGCCCGGATGTGTTTTCGAACACTGGTCACCATCATGTCCATTTGTTGACAATGCTCCAGTCCATAAATCCTCAACTATAGCACAGTTTCTTGATGTCTGAAGCGGTCAATCTATTGTCGCACCCTCCCTACAGCCCAGACCTGGCCAGACCCATCTAAACCCTAGTTTTCTCTGCATGTGTGGGGTTACTGGTGTTTTACTGACTCATTAACATGATGGGAGACATTGTGTCTCACATATTGTGTCTCACATGTAAGACACTAGTAACTGCAAGAGACAGTCAGGGGCCAGTTGTTCAGAGCAACTTCAGCTTAACGAGCTTGATAGTGGTCAGATATAAGTTATTTTGGTACTTGACAAGGAAGATGGGATCATATTCCGCGCTTGAAAACGATATTTGCCCAAGCCACTAGGTGATGGCAAATATCGCTTTCAGGCGGGGAATTTGAGTCCATTTTCCCCGTCAAGAATCAAAATAACTAATTTGTTATACAGCAAAGCTTTTTCTGGACACTTTATACATCGTTCCAATGTTTTCTTTTTGAAGCGGATTGCGTGAGAAGTGGTTGTTTATATGTGATGTCATCAAACGTATCGTTCTGCATGCACTACTTTGATAACAGCGCTCAATTGGAAAATGTTTTATGTCATGATAAAATGAGGGTTTTATAACAGAAAACAATGAAATAAATTACCGAATGAATGAAAATCAATCAAAAGTTTTTATTTTATTGTGGTTTATAAAAAATTATTTTGCTTATATTTTATCACCTGCAGTAAATTCAAGATGGCGGAAATTGCAATTCAGCGAAGGCAAGCGCAAGAGGGGTATATGTTTTGGCTTGTGTCCTCAAGTTGTCCGAATTTTTACGGTAATCTGCCTTTTGCCTACCTCTGGATCAAAGTCTTGGGGAGGTCTAATACAATTTTTAGACGGGCAGGCGGCCCGCCGGGCGTTCGCGTCTCGGTTTATCTTTTGGTTAACCTTGGACAAACCTTTCCATAATGCCATTTGGCGTTTTTCTTATTTTAGCAGTTCAACTGAAGAAAGAAAAAAAAATCATCTTTTTTTCTATTTACCTAGCTTATTTATTTCAGAATTTATTGTTGTAAGGAACATGAAGCTTTAGACAAGATAGAACTAGCTAAAGGTAAGTGTTATTTCACATAGAATACTTTTAAAAATTACATGGACACAATATGAGACTATTATTATATGAATGAATTTCATTTTTGTGGTTTTTATCGATGTAAAAGCTCCGGCAAAATGCCCACAAACTGCATGAAGCCCAAAGGGTTTAATGCTTAGTTTGTGAGTGATTTGTCAAAGACAAACTGCATGAAGTCATTTTTGCAAACAGTGTGAACCCAGATCAGACTGCTCCTCTAGGAGCAGCCTGATCTTGGTCCTCAATGTGTGCCTGTATGCAAAAATATTTTTAAAAAGTTTGCAAGAAGATTCAGCAGACGACATTTGCAGATGACATTTTCAGGTGTAGTTTTTCTCAGTGTCTTAAGGGTTACCAGTGTTTTTGCTGTATTGAATGATTAAAGTTTAAACGTAAAGTTATACCACGTTAACAAGTCCATTTAAAGTCACCCTGGAAACCCCACTTAACACAGAGAAAAGTGGGGTTCACATAGGTAAGCATTTTGTTGTTATTTTTCCACAATCATAGATTGTAGGTTCTATTGAAAACCCATGTTTGCAGTAGAAATAAAAGGCATTAGAAGTTTTTCTTTAGACATCACGTAAACACACCTATATAATTTTGACCCCCTTAAACCACACTTGTATATAGTATAACTAGGATTTACGGGGAATGCATTATTTTTAGCTCACATGTCACGTAGTGACAAGGTGAGCTTTTGTGATCACATTTTGTCCGTCGTGCGTGCGTGTGTGCGTGCATAAACAATTTCATGTCCGCACAATAGCATCTTCATTTCTGATTTGATTTTAACCACACTTGCACACAACTTGTACCACTATGAGATCTGGGTTCCTTTCTTGAACCAGCCATATCCCATCATGCATTACGGAGTTACGGCCCCTGAAAAGGCAGAAATTGCCTATTTTGGTCTTGTCTGGATGATAGCATCTTCATTTATGATTTCATTTTAACCAGACTTGCACACAACTTGTACCACCATGAGATCTGTGTTCCTTTCTTAAACCAGCCATATCCCATCATGCATTACAGAGATACGGCCCCTGAAAGGGCAAAAATTGCCTATTTTGGTCTTGTCTGCATGATACGAGGACTGTTCAAATATGAATGCAACTTAGCACATAAAAATGATTCCGTGATAGATTTAGATGAAAAATTTATTTTGTCCCCTCAAAGTATTCCCCTTTAACAGATATGCAAACTTTCAGTCTTCTGATCCAATCATTGAATGCATTTTGGTAGTCTTTTCGAGGTATACTATGAAGGCACTGGAATATTGCAGAACCGAGGTGTTTGCGCTGTACAAAAGTTTCGATCAGAAAGGTATTTTTCAGCCGCGGAAACAAAAAAAAGTCACACGGGGCAAGGTCGGGAATACAGGGGGTGAGGGAGTTCAAAAACCTTTTCCTGCTTCAGATAGTCTTGTACAATGAACGCCTTGTGCGATGACGCATTGTCATGTAGCAATCTGACATTGGCCAAACCAGTTGCGGGTCTTTGTTCTTTGAAATATTTCTTCAATTTTCGAAGAACTTTATTATTGTAAAATTTTGCATTTACAGATTTGCCTTTAGGCACAGCAACCTGAATAGCAGGGCCCTGATTTGAAAAGAATAGTGCATACATTACCTTCTTGACGCTCATGGTCTGCTTTGCAATGCATGATCTTTTGCAATACTTTGTTGCCCATATTTTGTTCTGAATCTTTCGTTTTGGCTCAAAAAAGTGAACCCATGTCTCGTCACCTGTGACGACATTAGCGAAAGACCGTGAATTGTAATTTGGAAACTTTTTAAGCAACTTCCTGGCGCACTGAACGCGTGTCTTTTTCTGCTCATCTGTCAACAGATGGGGAATCCATCTAGCACAGATCTTTCTCATATTCAAATCCTGTTTCAGAATTGTATGAGCTGCTCCTAATGAGATGCCAACCATACTAGCTATTTGCCTAGTGGTGTATCGTGCATCGGTAGCAACTATTTCTTTCACTCTAGCAACCATCTTGGCAGATGTTGCTCTTTTCGACCGACGATCATGTGGTGCATCTTCTGTTGAGCCTAGTCCACAGCAGAATTTCTTACACCAACGAAAAATTGTCGGAAAAGACATTTCATTATGCCCATAAACCGAACATATTTCATCAAAAAAGTCTTTGCACCGTATACCAAGAATACAACGATTCTTAATATAGGACCGTATTTCTACTTGCATTCATATTTGAACAGTCCTCGTAGATGTTTCATTTATGATTTGATTTTAACTAAACACACAATTTGTACCACCACAAAATATCTTGGTCAAGTTGAATATGGGTCATGTCGGGTCAAAAAGTAGGTCAGTAGGTCAAATCAGAAAAAAAACCTTGTGAAGACATTAGAGGCCACAGTTTTGGTCCGATCATCATCAAACTTGCCCAGAATGATCATCTTGACAATATCTCAGTCAAGTTCGAATATAGGTGTTGTCGGATCAAAAAGTAGGTCAGTAGGTCAAATCATAGAAAAACCTTCTGAACACACTAGAGGCCACAATTTATGTCCAATCATCATCACACTTGCTCAAAATGATCATCTTGATAATATCTTGGTCATGTTCGAATATCGGTCATGTCAGGTTACAAAGTAGGTCAGTAGGTCAAATCATAGAAAAACCTTGTGGATACACTAGAGGCCACAGTTTTGGTCCAATCATCATCAAACTTGCTCAGAATGATAGTCTTGACAATATCTCGGTCAAGTTCAAATATGGGTCATAGCCGGTCAAAAAGTAGGTCAGTACCGGTAGGTCAAATCATAGAAAAATCTTGTGAACACACTAGAGGCAACAGTTTAGGTCCGATCATCATCAAACTTGCCCAGGATGATCATTTTGACAACATCTGAGTCAAGTTCGAATATGGGTCATGTCAGCTCAGAAAGTAGGTCAATAGGTAAAATAGGTCAATAGGTAAAATCATAGAAAAACCCTCTGAACACACTAGAGGCCACAGTTTTGGTCCGATCATCAGCAAACTTGCTCAAAATGATCATTTGAAAATATCTCAGTTAATTTTGAATATCGGTCAGTAAGTAGGTCAGTAGGTCAGATTGTTGAAAAACCTTGTGGACACACTAGAGGCCCCCGTTTTGGTCCGATCATCATCAAACTTGCTCAGAATGATCATCTTGACAATATCTTGGTCAAGTTCGAATATGGGTCATGTCGGGTCAAAAAGTAGGACAGCAGGTCAAATCATATAAAAACGTATTGAACACTCTAAGGGGTCACAGTTGTAGTCAAATCATCATAAAACTTGCTCGGAATGATCATCTGGACAATATCTCAGTTAAGTTCGAATACGGGTCATGCCAAATCAAAAAGTAGTTTAGAAGGGTATTTTGTCATAACTTTTGAACAGTTTGAGATAGAGCCTTTATATTTGGCATGTAGGTTCCTTGTGACAAGGGCTTCCCACTTATATAAAGATTTGACCTGTGACCTTGACCTGTGACCTACTTTATCATAACTTTAGAACCATATGAGATAGAAAGTAGAAGTAAAACAAAGATCAGGAATTGATACAATTAACTTACTCCATCCATAAAAGACACCAAAGGGAAAGAAATACAAACATTAAGCGACCAGACCATAATGGAAACCTAAACAAAGGAAGGCCATATGGACAGTTACTTTCCCACAAAATGGCCATATGGCCATCCAAAATTAAAAGACACAAGTGATACACACAGTAAGTAACAAACAACAACATAAATAAATCGCCACAGAAGAGCCGCCTTGGAACGGTCAGTGGAAGATTTCCACTGGGGGGCTTAAATTGATTTTACGTGGCCACAATCCTCGCCCTTACTTCCGTCGCGATTTAGACAAATAATTTGTTCAGTCCGCATGAAGGCCTCCTAACTCATCAGTGCAACATCTCCGTGAACACAGAAATCAAAGAACCACAGAGGTGAGACAACGGTGAGGACTCGACAGCAAGAAACCACTGAAATGCTGGAGCAAAAGAAAACCAACAGTTAGACTCCGATGAGCCCGACCATAGACAGAGCATCAGGCATATTTGGCATGTATGTTCCTTGTGACATGGTTTTCTCAACCATTCAAAACTTTTGACCCATGACCTTGACCTTTGACCTACTTTCTCATAACTTTTGAAGCATTTAAGATACAGCCTTCATATTTGGCATATAGGTTCCTTCATAGGAGTGAGTGTTTGAGTTAAGTCTCACCAACAGCTAAGGTCATACAGTGATGGGACCTCTGTTTAAAGACTAACCTGAAAGTCTGGAGAAGCCCGGGATCGATCCTGCTACTTGGCCTGGTTTACAAGGCAAGTAGCATGTCCACTTCACCATGAAGGCTTCTAAACTTCATTGGAATGTTGTGTAGATGACCCTTTAGGAAAATAGCATAACGATTAACAAATGGTCAGAAGAGCTAAAAATAGAAAAACATTGTAAATTTGCTTCAAATGCGAACTCCTTCTAAACCTTTGGGCCATTTGGATTTAAAACTTCGCAGGAATGTTGCCTAGGTGACTACCTACCAAAATAGTTAAACCTCATTCCACTCCAATAACCAAGATGGCTGCCAGAGCTAAAAATAAAAATAAATCTTCAAACGACAATTCCTCCTGTACCTTTGGGCCATTTTCATTCAAACTTCGAAATAATGTTGCTTAGATGATCCTCTACCAAAAAGGCTAAAACAATCCCACTCTGATGGACAAAATGGCCACCGGACCTAAAAATAGAAAAATATTGTAAATTTGATTCCAACGTGAACCCCTCCTAAACGCTAAGGCCAATTTGATTCAAACTTCACAGGAATGGTGCCTAGGTTACTCCCTACCAAATGAGCTAAAATCACTCTGCTGATGAACAAGATGACCCCCTAGCTAATAATAGAATGTACTGGAGACAGTGATACACAGGTGAGCGAATCAGTGCCCTCCGGGTCTTCTTATTTCTGCGCAAAAGCATAGATTGTGGGTACTCGTTAGAACCTCCTTGAGAAGGTGGTTCTAACGAGTCCCCACAATCTTTGAAATATCAGAATTTTTTATCTGAAAATTTACATTTTTGGGTGGTAACATTTTCAATATATTTGAATAGGTGTGCTTTTGTGTTGAAAAATGTCATTTTAGAGCCATGAAAGAGTTGAATTCAATATGTTACATTAAGAAAACACAGTCATCCTTTTGAAGTGCATTCTTTAACCCATTGTATACAAGTGGACTCTTGCATTGCTATATGTTGGACAAGTCCATTTGTCATCAAAGGGGTGTCATGTGTATTTTTTTTTTTTCGTTTTTATTTTATTTTTGACAAAAAATTTTGTTTGCAAACAGTGCATACCATGACCAGACGCTGCGTTTTACAGCATCTGATCTGGGCCTGCACTGTTTGGCAATGTACCCCTTTAGGGGTTTCCCGCATGCAATGGTTTAATATCGCCTAAGCAGTCATTTTTTTGGATGAAAATTTTTGATTTTTTCTTATTCGATCCCACAATATAAGTTGTGGATGCCCATTAAGGGGTTTTCATTTTATGGAGGAGATGACACAGGTGTGTGAGCCTAATGATCAAACAATTTACAGTCGACCTTCAATGGCTCGAACACCTTTGGGACCTCGAAAATCTGTTCGAGACAGGGGTAGTTCGAGCCACTGAGGGTACCTGTCAGGAGGCATATCGAGATACTTTTAGACATCTTTTCGGTGTTCTATAATGAAAATGTATGCTGTGTGTACTGATTAGAATCGCCTCATCGAGGCGATGCTAATGAGTACACACAGCCTACATTTGCAAGATAAAGGACTAAAATCTCCTTAATTATCCCCCACTATTTCTTATGTAGAGGATTTCGCTAGGGGCTCAATAATGGGTTCGACTCATCCATGGTAAACATGCCATCAGTGTTCGAGCCATCGAAGTTCTACTGTAGTTAGTATTAAACAACTGTTTTTCAGGTTCCAACGTTATTAAGGACAGCCCTTCAAAGAGCGATAGTGAAGAGGAACCAACTTTGTCAGTCTCAGGTACTGTGCATCATGGTAACAAGATCATGTAATGAACACCCCTGGAAGCCCTCCATTATACGAGCCCCGCCAAGCGAATTTGTGTCTTCGAGCATTCCGTCATGACAAATTTTAACTGCGCATGCCCAGCCATTCAGAGGGGCCAGGGATATGGCTTTCTGTCTGAAGGTTCCTCTTGATTCACTGCTTGTATGAGCGAGGAGCAAAGAATCTGGCGAGACTGCGCATCCGCGCAGTCTCGCCTGAACCTTCGCTGCTCGCATAGGCGATAAGTACCAAAATCGCTTGACGGGGCCCATATAGAGAAAACAGCGGTTAACAGGGGTATGCATTATTATTCTGACATAGGTTGAGGGTACTTGTTGACCACCAATAAACCGTGTTAGGAGTATAGGTAAGAAAACTACCACAAATTTTTATCAGAAAAATGACCGTTTTTGGAAAAAAAAAAGAGTGCAGTAATAACATGGATATGTTATGGATATTTTATGTTAACGGGTTGCTGTTCGACAGATTTATTTGCTTACCTTGTCCTGTTTTGCAGAAGCCTGTGTGATGGAGTGGTTAAACTACTTGCCTCATAAGCAATGAATCATGGATTTGATTCTGGACTTTCCCGACTTTTTGATGAGTCTTTAGAAAGGTCTCATATTCATATGATTTTAGTTGGTGGTGGGACAGATTACACAAATAAACAAATTTATCATATGACGTCGCGTCTGAGAGTGTAATAATGCCATGTATTATTTTCGATAATCCACTAGTGGATTAAATATGCAAATTAGCTGGATACATCCCGTAACGTTACATGTACGACGTCCTTAACGACGTCGCGTTTACTAATGGTGGAATATTGACATTTTTGTTAAACAATCGTGAATAAAACGCGTTTTAAACGTCATATGATAAATAGAATCTTGCATTCGTGCACATGTATTATTGAATTTATTAAACTCGTTGTGAAAAAGGGTTAAAATGCTCGGCAAAGCCTCGCATTTTATCCCTTTTCCTCAACTCGTTTAATAAACTCAATAATACATGAACACTCATGTAAGATCCTCTATAACCCATATTCAGCTGCAGCTAGCTGTAGCCATAGTAGCCAAACCTTCATTGGCTGCCACCTTCAAATAATAGCCGCACTTCTTAGAAAGGCCAGTAGGCCAAATCACATATATGAGTTTTAATGCAAGATTTCCTCTCAATAACAACCTAAACAAATGAGATATTGAATGATAATTTTTGTCAGTTCAACATAAATAGCTACAGTAGAACTTTAATGGCTCGAACCCGATGGCTCTTTTACCATGGATGAGTCAAACCCATTCTGGAGTCGGCAAGGAATTCTTCATGAGAGGATATAGGGAGATTTTCTTCTTTTATCTTGCAAATGTATGCTGTGTGTAATCATTAGAATTGTCTCAATGAGGCGATTCTAATAAGTGCACACAACATACATTTATAATACAGTAGAACTTCGATGGCTCGAACACCGATGGCTCGTTTACCATGGATGAGTCGAACTCATTCTTGAGCCCCTAGGGAAATCCTCTACATAAGAAAAAGTGGGGGATAATTTAAGAGATTTTAGTCTTTTATCTTGCAGATGTATGCTGTGTGTACTCATTAGAATCGCCCAGCATACATTTTCATCATAGAACAACGAAAAGATGTCCATAAGTATTTCGTTATGCCTCCTGACAGTAACCCTTGGTGGCTCGAACTACCCCTGTCTCGAACAGATTTTCGAGGTCCCAAAGGTGTTCGAGCCATTGAAGTTCCACTGTATATCACTGAAATGATAATCCCACAATTATCTACAGGTATTGCACTAATAGTAACCCTGTGTGAATTGAACCACCACTGTCTGGAAAACATTTTCATGGTCCCAAAGGGGTTCGAGCCATTGAAGTTCGACTGTATATTGTTGGGTGCAATCTGACAATAGTATTCAAAGAGCTTTTTGTGTACATACCTGTGTGTGAGTTTATATTGAGACAGGACCTTGTTTTAAAGACTCATCCAAAAGTCTGGAGAAGCCTGGATTCAAACCCACAACCCCTAAGTTAGGAGGGGAGAGCCTAAACCACCACACCACGAGGCTTCTTTCTACATGTATATATAAGTTTAGTTAATGAAAAACCATGCAACCCTAATGAGCCTATCTCATCTTGGGCTACACTGTTTGCAAAGGTACAGTAAAGTTCCTATGTTAAGACCACCTTTGGGACCACATTTGAACAGTTCCAAAGGTGGTGTCTTATAACAAGACACAAGGTGTAGAAACCATAAAGAATTACTGAAACCCTCAATAAGCTTTTAAAGTCTTTGTTTTGTTTGATTTGGTGTTTAACGTTCCCGTCAACACTGTAATGGTCATTTTGGAGACGTTGCTTCCAATTTTGTAGGACTTTTACCCGACATTGAGATGAAATGACATCTCAAGCCTTGTTGCCCAATGAAACCAATTGGGTTTATTAGCATGGACCGTCCTGGACAGGCTTAGATCCTCTAAGCAGTTTACCAGTACTCGTGTGCGAGCCGGATTCGGCTCTGCGTGGAAGCATCATGCAGCCCATATATTTCTTCAAGCCCCTATGGGCGGGGGCCGAAGCTTTTAAAGTCAGATTTATTCTTACTTTGAGTTGGTCTTAATAGCGGAAAATTGACTGTATTTGTTGTGGTCAGTAGGGTTGAAAATGTTAGACAAGTTATTATCCAGTAAACAGAATATTGGGAAACTTCTCAAACCATTTAAGTGACTTTATCAGTTACCCCCTATATATATTGCATTGTAACGCACTGACCTGATATAGATATGCTATCTCAGGACAAGAGCTTTATCATGTCAGCGTGACGTTGCACTTTTATGAATGAACCAGACTACTGGAAAAATGCCCAAAATGTCATTGTTACTGGGAAAAATGGAAAAATTACTTGAAAAAAAATATCATAGGAAAATATGGTCAGCTGATACTAAATATATCGACCGCTAGAATGCTTGGATGCACTGAGGGTCATCAATAACTAATCGTAAATTGTTAACTTAAGAGTGAACAAGGGGATAAACTGATAAATAGAATACCAGATTTGTGTCATTTGATATCAAGTTTATCATGCTCAGCTTCGAGAACGCATGTAGAATCGCTCGTCAAGCCTCGCAATTCTACAAGGGTTCTCGAAGCCTTGCCTGATAAATTAGGACCCCGTCAAGCGATTTTGGTACTTATCGCCTATGCGAGCAGCGAAGGTTCAGGCGAGCCTGCGCATCCGCGCAGTCTCGCCAGAACCTTTGCTGCTCGCTCATACAAGCAGTGAATCAAGAAGAACCTTCAGGCAGAAAGCCATATCCCTGGTCCTTCTGAATGGCTGGGCATGCGCAGTTAAAATTTGTCATGACGGATTGCTCGAAGACACAAATTCGCTTGGCGGGGCTCATTTGATATCAAAAGACACAAACCTGGTAATCTCTATGTAGCTGTCTTAACAGCTGATGATGCTCAAGAGACCACCACAGACAGAAAGAAATCGGCATCAACTTCGGACATCAAACCATGTAGAGGCAGACCCCCAAAGACAAAAATTCCAAGAGGCAGTTCATCTAAGATAAAATTGTCAAGGGGCAGACCACCAAATACAAAAAAACCAAGGGACAAACCACCAAAGATCAAAATGCCAAGGGGCAGACCACCAAAGATCAAAATACCAAGAGGCAGACCACCAAAGATGAAAAGGGACAGGTCACCAATGAAGAAAGTGTCAAAGGGAGAGCTCACTATGGTAATCAAGCTTCCAGGTAGGAAACTTTTTCAGAGATAATGTGGTTGTTAGATTACATTATTTGCTCCATGGCTAATGTTATGGGCCTGTGTCCATCTTACATCCATACAACGTTTCTTGCATTACCATTTTTCTTAGAACATCTTCTCCTAAACTACATGACTTGTTGTAGCCAAACTTCACAGGAATGTTCCTTACATAGTCTTCCTCTAAATTCCTTCAAACAATTTCCTTACATACAGAACTCTGGTTGCTATGGCAATGAAACCTAAAAAAAATCAAAAATCTTTAAAAATCTCATCCAAAACTATGTATTAGATTTTATTCTTACTTTGCATGATAGTTCTTTGAGTGGACCTCTGTCAGATTTCTTGAAGAAATTTTGGTGAGACAAAAACATGACTGCCATGTGCGGGGCTCATTTCCATTATTATTCCCATGCTTTTCGAAGAAAAAGTGAGAATATTGTAATGGTCTTTGTCGTCTGTACATCCGTACATACGTACGTCTGTACATGCCCCAGATACATAATGAGGTTTATGTTCTGTAGTTTTCATACTTAATGAGGTTTATTCCATAAATTTCCAATCCCACAACACCAAACATGCCTGTTTGTGGGGTTAGTGGCTGTACAAAGCTACATTATGGGGTTAAAGTCTCCATAGACTTAACATTGTGAAACCCACAATGTACGTCAACATTGTGAAACCCACAATGTACGTCTCGTAAGAATGTCCGTACATCCGTCTGTCTGTCTTACCGGATAACACCTCTTAGACGGTTATAGATAGAAACTTGAAAATTTGGGAACTGATAGATCTTGGGTCTGGGGAGTGCATGACACTTTTGAAATTTTGATCACACCTCGAGGGGTAGGTCCAAGGGGTGGTGCCCGTGTGAGTTAAAAATAATAATTTCCAAACATGGTCGTGTAACATATCAAAGCGAACAGCATGATGAGTACAAAACATTACAACCACAATATGACCACTTGGGTCAATTTTGAGGTCACCAGAGGTCAAAAACTGATTTTGACCTCTTTACCTCCATACATTACTGTTACCTGATAATTCCTCCTAGACCGTTATAGATAGAAACTTGAAACTTTTGGAACTGATACATCTTTGGTCTGGGGAGTGCCTGACACTTTCGGAATTTTGATCACACCCCTAAGAGTGGGCCCAGGGGGTGGGGCCTGTGGGGAAGTGTAGGGATATGCGATGGCATGCCATCGACTGCACGTTTCTAGTATAATATATAGCGTAATAATAAAAAAAAGTTCTTCAAAAATTCTCATTGGATCTCATTGTAATTGTCAGATTCCTTGAAGAAATTTGGACTTTAAAACCACCTTTGAAGACTGTTCAAAGGTGGTCATTTAGGCAAAATTAAATAAATTAATAAAACCCTTGTAAATGGCATATTTTGTTATACATTTCAGTGTCTCAGTCTGTATATAAGGGGGTAGTTGGGTGAACCAAGAAGTGACGTATATATTGCTGCACTGGGGCATCCAACTGATATTGGCTTTCAGTTGGACAAGGCCTGCTATCCTTGCAGCAAGTATGAGTAGAGAGGGAATGTTATCTCTTCTGTTTCTACAGTTTCATTCATTCTCCTCTTTCTTCTCTGTCCCTCACTAGAAGCCTCCGTGGTCGAGTGATTACGCTACTCGCCTTGTAAACCAGGGGTCTCAGGTTCGATCCCGGGCTTCTCCAAACTTTCGGATGAGTCTTTAAACCGAGGTCCCGTCTCCGTATGACCTTAGCTGTTGGTGGGACGTAAAACTGAAACACTCACTCACTCTGTCCCTCACTGTCATCTCCTCAACTACCTCTTCTATCTCTTTTCTCCCTTTTTTGGGGAGATGACACAAAATGACTCACAAGCAGGGCTCGAGAAAATGCCGGTTTCCCGGTTCCGGACCGAATTTGCCATCCATAAACCGATTTTGACTTCAGAAGAAGATTAAAAAATCGGTCCATAATTCTATAACATTTTTAAAAAAATCGGTTTGAAAATTTTCGAGCTGACCTTTTGCCACTGATAATCCAAGCATGTATACAAAAACCGCCTACAGCACAAGGTGTTAGACCGGTTCATTATCTAACTAGGTGAAAATCGGACAAGTCCACGTCGGGTTCTTTGATCTTATCGCAGAGAAATTTGACCCGTGTGTCAAGATTATTAATCCGTGAACACTGGCCTCAGGCGTAACGGCAAGCTGGCAAGGTGAGAAAATTAAGTCAATCAATGCAGGACATACGCTAGTTTGTTTACACAAGTCATTAATTTATGGCTTACTATAGAACTGGTATTTGAATATATTTTTAGCTCACCGTCACGTAGTGACGAGGTGAGCTTTTGGGATCACTTTTTGTCCGTCGTGCGTCCGTGCGGGCGTCCGTGCGTAAACAATTTCTTTAAATGACATCTCCTCCTAAACCACTGATCAGATTTTGACCAACTTCACAGGAATGATCCTTAGGTGGTCCCCTTTCAAAGTTGTTCAAATGGTTCCGGTCCGTTGCACATCTAGGTCACAGGAGCCAAAAATAGATTTTTTTCACCAAAAACTTAAAAAATCTTCTTCTCTGAAACCACAAGGCCCAGGTCTTTGATATTTGGTTTGAAGCTTCATCTAGTGGACCCCTACCAAGATTGTTCAAATTATAGTGCTGGGGCCAAAAAAGCCCCCGCCCCAGGGCCCTTTGGTTTTACATAGGCTGATATAGGGAAAATCTTTAAAAATCTTCTTCTCTGAAACCGCAAGGCCCAGGACTTTGATATTTGGTATGAAGCTTCATCTAGTGGACCCCTACCAAGATTGTTCAAATTATAGTGCTGGGACAAAAAATGCCCCCGCCACTGGGCCCTTTGGTTTTACATTGGCTTATATAGGGAAAATCTTTAAAAATCTTCTTCTCTGAAACCACAAGGCCCAGGTCTTTGATATTTGGTATGATGCTTCATCTAGTGGACCCCTACCAAGATTGTTCAAATTGTAGTGCTGGGGCCAAAAATGCCCCCGCCCCGGGGCCCTTTGGTTTTACATAGGCTTATATAGGGAAAATCTTTAAAAATCTTCTTCTCTGAAACCACAAGGCCCAGGACTTTGATATTTGGTATGAAGCTTCATCTAGTGGACCCCTACCAAGATTGTTCAAATTATAGTGCTGGGAAAAAAAATGCCCCTGCCACAGGGCCCTTTGGTTTTACATTGGCTTATTTAGGGAAAATCTTCAAAAATCTTCTTCTCTGAAACCACAAGGCCCAGGTCTTTGATATTTGGTATGAAGCTTCATCTAGTGGACCCCAATCAAGATTGTTCAAATTAAAGTGCTGGGGCCAAAAATGCCCCCGCCCCAGGGCCCTTTAGTTTTACATAGTCTTATATAGGGAAAATCTTTAAAAATCTTCTTCTCTGAAACCACAAGGCCCAGGACTTTGATATTTGGTATGAAGCTTCATCTAGTGGACCCCTACCAAGATTGTTCAAATTATAGTGCTGAGACAAAAAATGCCCCCGCCACAGGGCCCTTTGGTTTTACATTGGCTTTTATGGGAAAAATCTTTAAAAATCTTCTTCTCTGAAACCACAAGGCCCAGGACTTTGATATTTGGTATGAAGCTTCATCTAGTGGACCCCTACCAAGATTGTTCAAATTATAGTGCTGGGGCCAAAAGTGCCCCCGCCCTGGGGCCCTTTGGTTTTACATAGGCTTATATAGGGAAAATCTTTAAAAATCTTCTTCTCTGAAATCAACAGGCACAGGAATTTGATATTTGGCATGAAGCTTCATCTAGTAGACCCCTACCAAGATTGTTCAAATTATAGTGCTGGGGCAAATAATGCCCCCACCCCGGGGCCCTTTGGTTTTACATGGCATTATACAAAGAAAATCTTTAAAAATCTTCTTCTCTGAAACCGCAAGGCCCAGGACTTTGATATTTAGAATGAAGCTTCACGGAGATGTTGCACTGATGAGTTAGGAGGCCTTCATGCGGACTGAACAAATTATTTGTCTAAATCGCGACGGAAGTAAGGGCGAGGATTGTGGCCACGTAAAATCGATTTAAGCCCCCCAGTGGAAATCTTCCACTGACCGTTCCAAGGCGGCTCTTCTGTGGCGATTTATTTTATGTTGTTGTTTGTTACTTACTGTGTGTATCACTTGTGTCTTTTAGTTTCGGATGACCATATGGCCATTTTGTGGGAAAGTAACTGTCCTTATGGCCTTCCTTTGTTTAGGTTTCCATTATGGTCTGGTCGCTTAATGTTTGTATTTCTTTCCCTTTGGTGTCTTTTATGGGTGGAGTAAGTTAATTGTATCAATTCCTGATCTTTGTTTTACTTCTACTTTTCATCTAATCGACCTCTAACAAGATTGTTCAAATTATAGCCCTTGGGCCAAAAATGCCCCCGCCCCGGGGCCCTTTGGTTTTACATAAACTTATATAGGGAAAATCTGTAAAAATCTTCTTCTCTGAAACCACAAGGCCTAGGTCTTTTATATTTGGTATGGAGCTTTATCTAAAGGACCCCTAACAAGATTATTCAAATTATAGTGCTGAGGCCAAAAATGTCCCTGCCCCGGGGCCCTTTGGTTTTACACAGGCTTATATAGGGAAAATCTTTAAAAATCTTCTTCTCTGAAACCGCAAGGCCCAGGACTTTGATATTTGGAATGAAGCTTCATCTAGTGGACCCCTACCAAGATTGTTCAAATTATAGTGCTGGGGCCAAAAATGCCCCCGCCCCGGGGCCCTTTGGTTTTACATAGGCTTATATAGGGAAAATCTTTAAAAATCTTCTTCTCTGAAACTGCAAGGCCCAGGACTTTGATATTTGGAATGAAGCTTCATCTAGTGGACCCCTACCAAGATTGTTCAAATTATAGTGCTGGGGCCAAAAATGCCCCCGCCCCGGGGCCCTTTGGTTTTACATAGGCTTATATAGGGAAAATCTTTAAAAATCTTCTTCTCTGAAACCACAAGGCCCAGGACTTTGATATTTGGTATGAAGCTTCATCTAGTGGACCCCTACCAAGATTGTTCAAATTATAGTGCTGGGACAAAAAATGCCCCCGCCACAGGGCCCTTTGGTTTTACATTGGCTTTTATGGGTAAAATCTTTAAAAATCTTCTTCTCTGAAACCACAAGGCCCAGGCCTTTGATATTTGGTATGAAGCTTCATCTAGTGGACCCCTACCAAGATTGTTCAAATTATAGTGCTGGGGCCAAAAATGCCCCCGCCCCGGGGCCCTTTGGTTTTACATAGGCTTATATAGGGAAAATCTTTAAAAATCTTCTTCTCTGAAACTGCAAGGCCCAGGACTTTGATATTTGGAATGAAGCTTCATCTAGTGGACCCCTACCAAGATTGTTCAAATTATAGTGCTGGGGCCAAAAATGCCCCCGCCCCGGGGCCCTTTGGTTTTACATAGGCTTATATAGGGAAAATCTTTAAAAATCTTCTTCTCTGAAACCACAAGGCCCAGGACTTTGATATTTGGTATGAAGCTTCATCTAGTGGACCCCTACCAAGATTGTTCAAATTATAGTGCTGGGACAAAAAATGCCCCCGCCACAGGGCCCTTTGGTTTTACATTGGCTTTTATGGGTAAAATCTTTAAAAATCTTCTTCTCTGAAACCACAAGGCCCAGGCCTTTGATATTTGGTATGAAGCTTCATCTAGTGGACCCCTACCAAATTCTGGTGCTAGGGCCAAAAATGCCCCCTGCCCCGGGGCCCTTTGGTTTTACATAGGCTTATATAGGGAAAATCTTTAAAAATCTTCTTCTCTGAAACCAACAGGCCCAGGAATTTGATATTTGGCAAGAAGCTTCATCTAGTAGACCTCTACCAAGATTGTTCAAATTATAGTGCTGGGGCAAATAATGCCCCCGCCCCGGGGCCTTTTGGTTTTACATGGCATTATACAAGGAAAATCTTTAAAAATCATCTTCTCTGAAACCTCAAGGCCCAGGACTTTGATATTTAGAATGAAGCTTCATCTAATGGACCTCTACCAAGATTGTTCAAATTATAGCCCTTGGGCCAAAAATGCCCCCGCCCCGGGGCCCTTTGGTTTTACATAGGCTTATATAGGGAAAATCTTTAAAAATCTTTTTCTCTGAAAACCGCAAGGCCCAGGACTTTGATATTTGGAATGAAGCTTCATCTAGTGGACCCCTACCAAGATTGTTCAAATTATAGTGCTTGGGCAAAAAATGCCCCCGCCCCAGGGCCCTTTGGTTTTACATAGGCTTATATAGGGAAAATCTTTAAAAATCTTCTTCTCTGAAACCGCAAGGCCCAGGACTTTGATATTTGGAATGAAGCTTCATCTGTGGACCCCTACCAAGATTGTTCAAGTTATAGCCCTCGGGCCAAAAACGCCACCGCTCCGGGGCCCTTTGGTTTTGCTTAGACTTATATCGGGAAAATCTTTAAAAATCTTCTTCTCTGAAACCAAAAGGCCTAGGTTTTTTATATTTGGTATGAAGCTTCTTCTAGTGGACCCCTACCAAGATGATTCAAATTATAGTGCTGGGGCCAAAAGTGGTCCCGCCCCGGGGCCCTTTGGTTTTACATAGGCTTATATCGGGATAATCTTTAAAAATCTTCTTGTCTGAAACCACAAGGCCCAGGACTTTGAAATTTGGTATGAAGCTTCATCTAATGGACCTCTACCAAGATTTTCAAATTACAGCCCTTGGGCCAAAAATGCCCCCGCTCTGGGGCCCTATGGTTTTACATAGACTAATATAGGGAAAATCTTTAAAAATCTTCTTCTCTGAAACCACAAGGCCTGGGTCTTTGATATTTGGTTTGAAGCTGCATCTAGTGGACCTCTATCAGGATTATTCAAATTATAGCCCTGATACCAAAAATGTCCCCCCTCCGGGGCCCTTTGGTTTTACATAGACTTATATAGGGAAATCATTAAAAATCTTCTCTGAAGCTGCAAGGCCAAGGCCTTTGATATTTAGTATGGAGCTTTATCTAGTGGACCTCTACCAAGATTGTTCAAATTATTGCCCTGGGGCCACAAATACCCCCACCACGGGGCCCTTTGGTTTTACATTGATTTATATAGCCCCAGGGCCATTTGGTTTTGCATAGGCTTATGTAGGGAATATCTTTAAAAAAAATCTTCTTCTCTGAAACTGCAAGGCCCAGGTCTTTGATATTTGATGTGTAGCTTAATCTAGTGGACCTTTGCCAAGATTGTTCAAATTATAGCCTTTGTTGATGTTTGGTATGAAGCTTCACCTTTAAGACCTCCCTCAACATTATGCACATTAAAGCCCTGGGGCCAATAATGGCCCTCTCTCGGGCCCACTTGTTACACTATGGATCAGGTGAGCCATCTAGGGCCATCATGGCCCTCTTGTTTTTTCACAGGGCGCAATTTTCAATACACACCTGTCATGTCTGAATATTGCGTGTTATGCTTTCAAGGGAAAATGCCTTATTTCACCCATTCTAAACGATTTTTTTATTTAAGAAATGCGCTCCATTGAAATCAATAACGTAAACCACGTGTGTGTGTTACGCCCTTGAATGAATTAAAATGAAACCGCATGACGTGATTTTCCGATCACGTGGCTTCAATATCTGTCGCAATTTGTAGACAAAGCGATTTGTTTCAGGCTTGTGTAATCGTAAAATATGTATTTATATTCTTTCAAACTCGGTTCGGCCATGTAAGATTTTCAATGACTCTCGTTCGGCCATGTATTGGTTCGAGAGTAAAGAAATGTTTTTCGATTTTTTAACCCGTTCAAAACGTTTTTTTTTTAGAAATACACTCTATTAAAATCAATGACATAAAACAGGTGTATGTGTGTTACGTCCTTGACTGCGTTAATGTGTATTGTGTAAACGGAAACTGTATGACGTCATTTTCCGACCACAGGGCTGCTAATCGGTCGGCATTTGTAAACAATGCAATTTAGGCAAAATAAAATGCGTGAAATAAGAGAAATATTTTAAAGGTTTTAAAAAGGGAAAAAAATATAGTGACCATCGAACTGGTCTCTGACTGCCCCATGTAGGTTGTTTCCCTTTAGTAGTCTTCAGGTTCGGAGTAACCTGGATATTGGGAAAATGAAAGTAGATGAAATCTGGCATAGAAAATGAAAGTAGATGAAATATTAAAGATGTGAGCAATAATTGCTGTTTATAATCGAGATACTGGTGCTCATATCCATTTACAAGTGTAAGAGGAACATCGGTATGTCATTCGTTACGTTAATAACACATTTTGAAATCACAAATCCCCAATGGCGTTTACGGAAATTACCGAAATTGATAGGCAATTTCCGTAATTTTTGGCGAAATCTGGCTGGACCGATTTTGATTCTTCAGTTTCTCAAGCCCTGCTCACAAGGGTTGACTGATGGATATGTATTCCAGATACAGCTACACCACAACCTCTTTATAACACTTAATGGGGTCTAAAACAGAAACCGTGTTAGTTAAACAACCATGTTATATCCAAACAAAAATGTATAGATTATATAGAAAAATGACTATTTATGGTCATTTTTCTATATAATCTATACATTTTTGGGATCCATCTTGAAACCATGTTATATCCAAAACCCTGTTATAATGAACCATGTTATAATGAGGTTGTGGTGTATTAAACTTTGAAATGGACTAGCATGTTAACTACATCAAGATAACAAGTCCATGAACGAAGACCCCTCAAACCCCTTACTCCACCCATCAAAGACACCAAAGGGAAAGAAACACAAACACGAAGCGACCAGACCATAATGGAGACCTAAACAAAGGATGGCCATAAGGACAGTTACTTTCCCACAAAATGGCAAAATGGCCATCCAAAATAAAAAGACACAAGTGATACACACAGTGAGTAGTAACAAACAACAACATAAATAAACCACCACAGAAGAACCGCCTTGGAGCGGTCAGTGGAAAGAATTCCACTGGGGGGCTTAAATCGATTTTACGTGGCCACAATCCTCACCCTTACTTCCGTGGTGATTTAGACAAATAATTATAGCCCCGCTTTGAAAAAGTGGGGGCTATATTGGATTTGGCTTGTCCGGAATTCCGTCTGTCTGTCTGTAATTTGTCCAGAATTCCGTCTGTCTGTAATATTTGATAGTGGGTACCTTGTTACCGCAACTCCTCTTACAGTTCTAGGTCAATCCTTTTGAAACTTTACAGGTGTTTTCATATAGGTCTGAAGATGTGCATATTTTTTTTTCATTATCCTTAAATAATTTTTTTCACTTATTTCACCTTTTTAACTTAGACTATTTTTGAGATCTACTAATGTTAAAATGTATAGGGAGTAGCTACCTTGTTACCGCAACTCCTCTTACAGTTCTAGGTCAATCCTTTTGAAACTTTACAGGTGTTTTCATATAGGTCTGAAGATATGCATATTCTTTTTTCATTATCCTTAAATAATTTTTTTCACTTATTTCACCTTTTTTAACTTAGACAATTTTTGAGATCTTAAAATGTTAAAATGTATAGGGAGTAGCTACCTTGTGACCACAACTCCTCTTACAGTTCTAGGTCAATCCTTTTGAAACTTTATAGGTGTTTTCATATAGGTCTGAAGATGTGCATATTCTTTTTTCATTATCCTTAAATAATTTTTTTCACTTATTTCACCTTTTTTAACTTTAAGACAATTTTTGAGATCTACTAATGTTAAAATGTATAGGGAGTAGCTACCTTGTGACCACAACTCCTCTTACAGTTCTAGGTCAATCCTTTGGAAACTTTACAGGTGTTTTCATATAGGTCTGAAGATGTGCATATTCTTTTTTCATCATCCTTAAATATTTTTTTTCTCTTATTTCACCTTTTTTAACTTAGACAATTTTTGAGATCTACTAATGTTAAAATGTATAGGGAGTAGCTACCTTGTGACCACAACTCCTCTTACAGTTCTGGGTCAATCCTTTTGAAACTTTACAGGTGTTTTTATATAGGTCTGAAGATGTGCATATTCTTTTTTCATTATCCTTAAATAATTTTTTTAGCTCACCTGACCGAAGGTCATGGTGAGCTTTTGTGACCGTAAGATGTCCGGCGTCGTCGTGCGTCGTCCGTCGTCCGTCGTGCGTAAACTTTTTCTTGTGAACAAACTAGAGGCCACAGTTTTGGTCCAATCATCATCAAACTTGCTCAGAATGATCATCATGACAATATCTCGGTCAAGTTCGAATATGGGTCATGTCGGGTGAAAAAGTAGGTCAGTAGGTCAAATCATAGAAAAACCTTGTGAACACTCTAGAGGGCACAGTTTTGGTCCAATCATCATCAAACTTGCTCAGAATAATTATCATGACAATATCTCGGTCAGGTTCGAATATGGATCATGTAGGGTCAAAAAGTAGGTCAGTAGGTCAAACCATAGATAGTCCTTGTGAACACTCTAGAGGGCACAGTTATGGTTCAATTATCATCAAACTTGCTCAGAATGATCATTGTGACAATATCTCGGTCAAGTTTGAATATGGGTCATGTCGGGTCAAAAAGTAGGTCAGTAGGTCAATTCATAGAAAAACCTTGTGAACACTCTAGAGGGCACAGTTATGGTCCAATCATCATCAAACTTGCTCAGAATAATCATCCTGACAATATCTCAGTCAAGTTTGAATATGGGTCATGTTGGGTCAAAAAGTAGGTCAGTAGGTCAAATCATAGAAAAACCTTGTGAACACACTAGAGGGCACAGTTATGGTCCAATCATCATTAAACTTGCTCAGAATGATTGTCATGACAATATCTCGGTCAAATTTGAATATTGGTCATGTCGGGTCAAATGTAGGTCAGTAGGTCAAATCATGGACGAGGTGAGCTTTTGGGATCACTTTTCGTCCGTCGTCCGTCGTCAGTCCGTGCGTCCGTAAACAATTTCTTCAAACGACATCTCCTCCTAAACCACTGATCGGATTTTGACCAAACTTCACAGGAATGATCCTTAGGTGGTCCCCTTTCAAAGTTGTTCAAATGGTTCCGGTCCGTTGCACATCTAGGTCATAGGAGCCAAAAATAGATTTTTTTTTCACCAAAAACTTAAAAAATCTTCTTCTCTGAAACCACAAGGCCCAGGTCTTTGATATTTGGTATGAAGCTTCATCTAGTGGACCCCTACCAAGATTGTTCAAATTATAGTGCTGGGACCAAAAATGCCCCCGCTCCGGGCCCTTTGGTTTTACATGGGCTTATATAGGGAAAATCTTTAAAAATCTTCTTCTCTGAAACCGTAAGGCCCAGGTCTTTGATATTTGGTATGGAGCTTCATCTAGTGGAACTCTACCAAGATTGTCCAAATTATAGTGCTGGGGCCAAAAATGCCCCCGCTCTGGGGCCCTTTGGTTTTACATGGGCTTATATAGGGAAAATCTGTAAAATCTTCTTCTCTGAAACCGCAAAGCCCAGTTCTTTGATATTTGGTATGAAGCTTCATCTAGTGGACCCCGACCAAGATTGTTCAAATTATAGTGCTGGGGCCAAAAATGCCCCTGCTCCAGGGCCCTTTGGTTTTACATGGGCTTGTATAGGGAAGAGCTTTAAAAATCTTCTTCTCTGAAACCGTAAGGCCCAGGTCTTTGATATTTGGTATGAAGCCTCATCTAGGGGACCCTTACCAAGATTGTTCAAATTATAGTGCTGGGGCCAAAAAAGCCCCCGCCCCGGGGCCCTTTGGTTTTACATGGGCTTAAATAGGAAAAATCTTTAAAAATCTTCTTCTCTGAAACCGCAAGGCCTAGGTCTTTGATATTTGGTATGAAGCTTCACCTAGTGGACCCCTACCAAGATTGTTCATATTATAGCCCTGGGGCCAAAAATGCCCCTGCTCGGGGGCCCTTTGGTTTTACATGGGCTTATATATGGAAAATCTTGAAAAATCTTCTTCTCTGAAACCGCAAGGCCCAGGTATTTGATATTTGGTATGAGGCTTCATCTTGTGGACCCCTACGAAGATTGTTCAAATTATAGTGCTGAGGCCAAAAATGCCCCCGCCACGGGGCTCTTTGATTTTTCATAGGCTTATATAGGCAAAATCTTTAAAAATTTTCTTCTCTGAAACCGTAAGGGCCATGTTTTTGATATTTGGTATGAAGCTTCATCTAGTGGACCCCTACCAAGATTGTTCAAATTATATTGCTGGGGCCAAAAATGCCCCCGCCCCGGGGCCTTTTGGTTTTACATGGGCATATATAGGGAAAATCTTTAAAAATCTTCTCTGAAACCGCAAGGCCCAGGTCTTTGATATTTGGTATGAAGCTATACCTAGTGGACCCCTACCAAGATTGTTCAAATTATAGTTCTGGGGCCAAAAATGCACACGCCCGAGACCCTTTGGTTTTACATAGGCTTATATAGGGAAATCTTAAAAAATATTCTTCTCTGAAACAACATGTCCCAGGTCTTTGATATTTGGTATGAAGCTTCACCTAGTGGACCCCTATCAAGATTGTTCAAATTATAGCCCACGGGCCAAAAATGCTCCCGCTCCAGGGCCATTTGGTTTTACATAGACTTATATGGGGAAAATCTTGAAAAATTTTTGTCTCTGAATTCACAAGGCCTAGGTCTTTGATATTTGGTATGAAGCTTCATCTAGTGGACCTCTACCAAAATTGTTCAATTATAGCCCTGAGACCAAAAATGCCCCAGCCTTGGGGCCCTTTGGTTTTACATAGACTTATATAGGGAAAATCTTTAAAAATCTTCTTCTCTGAAACCACAAGGCCTAGGTCTTTGACATTTGGTATGAAGCTTAATCTTGTGGACCTCTACCAAGATTGTTCAAATTATAGCCCTGGGGCCAAAAATGCCCCCGCTCCAGGGCCCTTTGTTATTACATAGACTTATATATAGGGAAAATCTTGAAAAAGCTTCTTCTCTGAAACCAGATAGCCCTGGTCTTTGATATTTGGTATGAAGCTTCATCTAGTGGACCTCTACCAATATTGTTCAAATTATAGCCCTGAGACCAAAATCGCCCCTGTCTCGGGGGCCCTTTGGTTTTACATAGACTTATATAGGGAAAATCTTTAAAAATCTTCTTCTGTGAAACCACAAGGCCTAGGTCTTTGATATTTGGTGTGAAATTTCATCTAGTGGACCTCTATCAAGATTATTCAATTTATAGTCCTGGGGCCAAAAATGCCCCCGCCCCAAGACCCTTTGGTTTTGCATAGACTTATATAGGTAAATCTTTAAAAATCTTCTTCTCTGAAACCACAAGGCCCATGTCTTTGATATTTGGTATGGAGCTTCATCTAGTGGACCTCTACCAAGATTGTTCAAATTATAGCCCCTGCCCTGGGGCCCTTTGGTTTTACATAGACTTATATATAGAGATAATCTTTGGAAATCTTCTTCTCTGAAACAGCAAGACCTAGGTCTTTGATATTTGGTGTGAAGCTTCATCTAGTGGACCTCTATCAAGATTGTTTAAATTATAGCTCTGAGGCCAAAAATGTCCCCGCCCCGGGGCCATTTGGTTTTACATAGGCTATGTAGGGAATATCTTTAAAAAATGGTCTCTGAAACCCCAAGGCCCAGGTCTTTGATATTTGTTGTGTAGCTTCATCTAGTGGACCTTTGCCAAGATTGTTCAAATTATAGGCTTTGTTGATATTTGGTATGAAGCTTCACCTTTTTAGACCTCCCTCAACATTATGCACATTGTAGCCCTGGGGTCAATAATGGCCCTCCCAGAGGCCCACTTGTAACTCTATCATATGGGTCAGGTGAGCGATCCAGGGCCATCATGGCCCTCTTGTTCACTTATTTCACCTTTTTTAACTTAGACAATTTTTGAGATTACTAATGTTAAAATGTATAGGGAGTTGCTACCTTGTGATCGCAACTCCTCTTACAGTTCTAGTCAATCCTTTTGAAATTTAACAGGTGTTTTCATATAGGTCTGAAGATGTGCATGTGCTTTTTTCATTATCCAAAACTTATTTTTTAACTTAGACTGTTTTTCAGATCTAATAACGCGAAAAGTCTATAAGGCGTAGGTACCTTGTTAGGGATTTAACCCTCTCACAAGTCTTTACCTTTAATTCATGAGTCTTTCTCCTCTGACAGGGCTATAGCGGGGCTATAGTCAGATCCTCTGACAGTTCTAGTTTGTTCAGTCCGCATGAAGGCCTCCTAACTCATCAGTGCAACATCTCCGTCATGTTCTTTCGCTTCGGTGTCTTTGATGGGTGGAGTAAGTTAATTGTATCGATTCCTGATCTTTGTTTTACTTCTACTTTATATAGAGGATAATTGGGTTTATAGGGTTATACACTATCTTCCTTACTTTTGCTTTCAACATAGATTGTGGGTACTCGTTAGAACCACCTCATTGAAACGGTTCTAATGAGCACCCATAATCTATGTTGAAAGCAAAAATAAGAAAAATGTTATTTTACCTAAAGTTTGTAGTTTCTGACACCATGTTGGATGCTATTATTTCACATGGACATGTTTTGGTGAATACCAACAATAAACTGCTGTCTACTACCTGTTTCCACAACTCTAATACAGAATCACGTACCATAACAATCATAAAAATTCGGACACCTTGCGTACATGCTGTAATGTTCCTAAAATTTTAACAAATTTGTTTCATTATCCAGCAAGGAGTCCAGAAGGTGCAGACAGAATGGCAAACAGTGTAGACCCTGATCAGACTGCTCCTTCAGGAGCAGTCTGTATAGGGTCTACACTGTTTCCTTAGGACTGTCTGTCAGTATGTAAAACCCCTAAAAATTCGGACACCTTGCAGATATGCTGTAATGTTCCTAAAATTTTAACAAATTTGTTTCATGATCCAGCAAGGAGTCCAGAAGGTGCAGACAGAATGGCAAACAGTGTAGACCCTCATCAGACTACTTCTTCAGGAGCAGTCTAATCTGGATCTGCACTGTTTGCTTTGGCCTATCTGTCCCAATATTTAGGATCATTACAGTAGTACCGTACTCACTGTTTCAGATTTCGTATCACCAAACAATAAGAGGAGGCTACCTCTGAGCTCCGGCACTGACTGGTGACATTCAAAAGCAGCCACATGAAAAATGGAACCAAAACATAAACATGATGACATCTTTATTGGCACTAAACTTAGCCAGAATTGTCCGCTTGTTTATATAAGTAAAATAACTCTACTTGAAGAAAAATGGTATATATTGTAAACAGACTATCACCTAAGTAATTTGATGATGCACGGATTTCACGTCTTGTGAATGTTCCCAGATCTTACCTATTTCTGTTGTTATGTCAAGTGTTGTCAACATTTACATATATGTCACAGTTTTACATATATGTCATAGTTTATTACAGGAATCTCTCATTCTGCAGATATAAAATTTGATGCTCAGAGCAAGACCTTCAAAGCATTCACTGATAGAACCTTTCCGCAGACAAGTCCAGCAAGACCTGCCACTCCAGATGGCAGTTCACTGGATACCTTGGAAAAAGAGCCAATTACAGACAGTGTCACAACGGTTGAAACTAGACCTAAACCAAAAACTGCATGGGTAGCTAGATTGAAAGAGACACAAGGTATTTGCAACATTGTTAAGGAGGTGTAACAAGGCTGATTAAGGGGAATGGGTACACCTTCTGGGAAGGCAACTCCTGCAAAAGTATTTTTGTCACCCATATCCTTCGGGGTCAACTCTGGAAGTTTAGGGGCAAATTCTTTACTTTAAGAGAAGAGCGCTTTTTCAGTGGGACCCAATTTACAGAAAAGCAAACAGGATGTCCCAAAAGCTGTTTCCCTTTACAAAATAGCAAAACAATCAGGCATACTCCCTTAAAAATATCAAATTTAATCCAATACAAAATTCCCCTTAATTTTGGATAAAGTTTCAAGGGAAGCAGCTTCATTTAAGAAATAGATCAGCTCTAGCTGTGATTTGTAGAGTAATAAATCACAGTTTGGAGGTCAGTTGTAAAGTAGACAAATCACAAGCGCGTAGCGCGCGTGATTTGTCTACTTACAACTGACCGACAAACTGTGATTTATTACTCAACAAATCGCAGCATAGAGCTGGTCTATTTCGATTCTAACACGCTGAAAATCGGCAATTATGTTGTTGTTTCCTTCAAACTCTCACAACTTTTCGCCATTGTTAGAAGAAATCCCGCTAAAACTATCGACTGAAACCCATGTATTTATATCTTTTTCTAACGGTTTCGATGCGAGAAAATGACGTTACACCGTCTGACGTCAAGGAAATCGACTAGTGACGTCATAAATTTGCAGTTTTTAATGACGTCACTCGTCACACTTTTCCGAGCTGTGATTTGTTGCAGAATAAAACAGTCATTTTCCATAACCTATATAGGCGCGCTGTGTTAGAATAATATTTTTGTCTCTTATTTTTAAAAATAAGAGTTTATCGCAAAAATCCTAATAACTGGGACACCTGAGGACTTGCTGTAATTCTCCTTAAATTTTGATAAATGTGTTTCATGATCCAGCAATGAGTCTTTAATGTTTCAGATGGAATGGCAAACAGTTTAAACCCTCATCAGACTGCTCCTTTGGTCTGCACTGTTTGCTATGGCCTATCTATCCCAATACTTAGAATCATTACAGTACTCTGATAGGAGAAAAATTGTGTCTGATGAGTAAATTCTTTTCTTCAAGAGTAGATGCTTTTTAAAGGGATGGTGGGAGGGTGATGGGCTGGATCTACAGAAGAGTAATAAAGAAGCCACAAGGCACCACTCCTATGACCGTTCATAGAATCAGATAAGGTGAGTATTTTGTGTTAAGTAAAGGATAATATTTGTAAAATCTACATTTAAATCTAAGTTGTGGGTATTCGTTGGAACCACCTCAAACATAGGTTTATATGGAGAAATGAAGAAAATTGCCCTTCATTTATCACCATATACCAACCTTAACTGTTGCTGTGCTGTGTATAGAATACTACAATATATGTTCGGCCAAAGGGCAATGAATGTGCCTTCAAGACTATTGGGGAAGGAGAGCTTCCTCCTCAGGAGTAAATGCTCCTCAGGAGTAAATTCTTTCCTTGAACCCTTTTTGTACCAAATGGAAACTTCCTCCTTAAATATAGCAGGAGTCCATTTCAAAATTCAGGGGTGAGAGGTTGTGTTTTCTTCAAAATTTATTTTTGAAAATGGCTTAACTTTTTGCAAACACTGTAGGCCCTGATCAGACACTGCATTCTGCGGCGTCTGATCTGGGCCTGCACTGTTTGCCAGGGTACCCGTTTTGGGGTTTCCATTACCAGATGGGTTAAGAGTTGACCCTTTATTTCATAAAAAAGCATACATGAAGTCCTGACATATCAATCTAAACATTTATTTAATCTGTTTTTGATTTCTCAGTATGGTTTTAATAAATTTTCTCATCAATAGCATTTTGTTTGTTTGTTTGATTTGAGGTTTAACGTCCCTTTTTGGAGACATTGCTTCCAATTTTGTGGGACTTTTACCCGACATTGGGATGAAATGACATCTCAAGCCCTGTCGCCCAATGAAACCAATAGAGTTTATTAGCATGGACGGTCCCGCCTCGCACCGCGGTTCCTGGACAGGCTTAGATCCTCTTAAGCTGTTTACCAGTACTAGTGTGCGGGCCGGATTCAGGTCTGCGTGGAAGCATCATGCAGCCCATATATTTCTTCAAGCCCCTATGGGCGGGGCCGACATCATCAATAGCATAAAATGTACTAAATTATTTAATAATATACAAACATTTTATCACAAAATCTGTGAGCAGCTTTTGCAAATGTAAAAGCTGCACATATCTTTCAGCAGAAATACGAGTGATAGACATTTTACTTACTAGAAGAGTTAACATTTTGACCATTAACGAACTGGTTAAGTTGTTCAAAACTAACGATGCGGATGCAAAAGCTGCTCACATTTTTTCAGCAAAAATACCAAAATTTACGATATTGTACTTGCTAGAAGAGTTAACAATATAACCACTAACGAGCTCGTTAAGCTAACGATGCTTTGAACAACTGGCCCCTGGTTCAGTTGTTAAAAACTAACAATGTCGTTAGTTAACGTATCGTTAAAACTTTGATCATTAAATATGGCAAATATGCTGAAATTTTTGCTGCAAAAATGTGAGCAGCTTTTGCGGATGCAAAAGCTGCTCACATTTTTTCAGCAAAACTACCAAAATTTACGATATTGTACTTGCTAGAAGAGTTAACAATATAACCACTAACGAGCTCGTTAAGCTAACAATGCTTTGAACAACTGGGCCCTGGTTAAGCTAAGGATGTTTTAAGCAACTGGACCCCAATATGATTCTGATTGTTGTTAACAAGTTGGCACAGCCAATGAGTAGGCTGAGTCGGGTGCTCGGCTCACGGATGATCAGGAGATTGAGGGTTCAATATCTTCCAAGCCGGCAACATTCTTTTTAAAAATAGAAAAATCTTTAAATGACTGCTGCTCCTTAACCAGTGGAGATTGATCATGAAGTCTTTTCTACTAGCATTTTTTCCCCGGCCTGCTGATTCAAGAAGGGCAGTTGTCAGTTACTTGTTAACGAATGTGTGCTTTACTCAATACTGGTTAATTGCTAATGTACAAGCCTGCCCAGGAAAAGTGTGATTAGGTTAATTGACTGGCTTAATACTACCTAAATAGTGTTGATTAGGCTGTTAAACTCCAAAACAAGGAACAGACAAGACACAGTCAATGGACTTTACAGAATTTCCCAGTGATGCTAAAAATAGAACTTACTCTGTTTCATGGGTGTCATAACAGTGTCTCATTGAGGAAGCTGATGTTTTCCATATGTTAAGGGGAATGGATACACTTTCAAGGGAGACAACTCCCCGAAAAGGGCATATAGTTTTTGCACTGTCCTTTTCTGGGTTTCAGTGTTTAAGTCTGCACTTTTTTGGGGGCATTGCTCAATTATAGTGACAGCTCTTGTTGTCTCCTGTGTAAATAGAAGTCAACTCTTGAATGAAAGAATTCGCTCATAAGGAGCAAATTCTTTCTTTTAAGAGTAGACCCCTCTTTCAGTGAGACAGGGCTTGTAGAAAAGTGAACAGGAAGTCCCAAAAGTTGTTTCCCTTTGAAAAATGGTAGAAAATCTGCCAGGTGTTCCTATTCCCCTTTAAGCTAATGTCACTGAATGCGTGAAATGCTTTCAGATTTAAGTCCAAAGGTTTTGACCTCTACAGAGAAGAGGACAAGACGGGATTCTGCAAGTACAAAATCTTATGATGACGGGGATGCTGTAAGTGATCGAGATGTGCTGGTCAATCATCACAGTAAGGAGTCCCCAAAGTCTCAGGCAGTCAAGAGAAGAGGCAGTCCAGAGGGGAAAGATGGCACAAAATCAAATGGCAAAAAAGTAAAACGGTAATAACACCTGATAGTTTAATATCCATATTTCCATATTTGCTCTAAAAATTATTGGACACCGGGAAATCATACAAAATATCCTGAACACACACTGCAGTCCAGGATCAGACTGCTCCTGAACCAAGATCAGACTGCTCCTTTAGCCTGATTGGGGTCTAGTGTGTGCCACTGAGCAACAGTCTTTGTGGCCAGAATTTACAAGAAAAATTGATTTTTTTTTTTTTTCAATGAAGTTTTGGTTCTGATCAAAGAAATTCCCATCATAATCTTCTGTTGAATTTGAAAGCTCATAGATTAAGTTATCCTGCCTCCACCCATTTTGAACTGAATAGATTCTTCCATGCTTCATAAATAGGAGTCCATTTGGAGATGTATGGGTTTCAGGGCCCAGTTGTTCAAAGCATCATTAGCTTAATGAGCTTGTAATTGCTCAAATTGTTAACTGTTCTAGCAAGTACATCATCATCATCATCACCATCATCATCAATTCTTTTATTAACATGCAGATACAGGGGCAACATCCACATAAGTGGGCCCCTTCCAGGTAGCTGACTTGCTGCATGCATGGCAGATCTTACACCAGATCTCCAGTCTTGTCTACCATAAGAAAAGATAGCAGAGAGCTTCCATTCTCTGCAATCTCTTTCTGTCAGCAGCTTCCAGGTCAACTTGGGCCTTCGAGGCCCCCGCTTTCCACCTACCTGTATGTCTAAGGTAGTCTTGACTGCACCATTGGAGCGTTCCACATGTCCATACTAGTGGAGCCTTCTTTCTTGCACACCAGACAAGGAAATCCGTGATTTTACCCTGGGTTAGAAATTTATGTTCTGACCCTGGTGTTCCGACCCCAAATCGAATATAATCGCGTGTTTGATAAATGCACTGGTTGATTACAACCTCATGCGCGGCGTCGTCATGCGTGACGTCACTAAACATTTCTGTTGTGTGATCACAAAATGGCGGATGTTGGTAACCGAAGTGACAGCAGCATTGAAAATTCGCAATAGAAATGGAAGGTATGCAAGAAAAAGAATCCAATATGGGTGTGAGGGGTGGATAGAAAAATCCGTCCCTCGGGATCACTGTCCGGCATCACTCGGCAAGCCTCGTGATGCCGGACAGTGTCCCTCGGGACGGATTTTTCAATCCACCCCTCACACCCATATAAGATTCTTATAATCTTTCAGGATGAGGTCCAGGTCCTCATTGCCAAGACGCTCAAGTAGCTCACAGTGCTCACTGGACCTGATGATGACATTGTCCTATGGCTTGACATTGCAGATCTGTCTGATCATTGCCCTGTCATTCCACTGAAGACGTTGGAGGTTTGGCTTAGCCAATGGCCATGTCTCACTGGCATGAAGCATTGCCTTCCGCACACAAGAGCTGTACACACGGCCACGTCTTGAACGAGAGGTGGCAGGAAGAGAGAACTGGTAGCAACTCCTTGAATTTCTTCCAGGCTGTTTTCACACATGATGTGGTTGAAAGGTTGCAACCACCTGCTGCTGAGAGCATATTTTCTAGATAGCAAAGGAAGCTACAACCTCCAGCTTGTCGGGTCCGACTTGGACTTCCCTCTGTGGTCTGCCATCTAAGGGGTGTGCAGTTCCTTGTCACCATGTACACCTGTAATCAGCGTCCTCTATCATTCACTTGAGTCCACTGCTAGAACTTGCAGCCATTACAAAAGATACTGTTGCTGCCCACTCCAGTGCGACATACAGCACATGGGAACTGGCCTGTACTCTGCAGGAATTCCAGACCTGTACCACAGATCATTATCTTTGTCTTTCCTGCATTCACTCTCAGCCCTTTCGCCTCCATTGCTTTTTTCCAAGGGATTCAGCTATGATGATAAGGTCATCAGCATACAGGTCCTCCCGGGGGACTCCAGAGTGGAACTCGCATGATGACAAGGCTTAAATCACAATGATGAAAAGCAGTGGGCCCAAACCAGAGCCATGATGAACACCCACCTTCACTTCGAACTCTTCACTCTAACCATAACCAACAAGGACATGGCTCCGAGCATTAGTATACATCCCCTTGACAAGTCGCACAATCCACAAGTCCACTACAATATTTTAAATTTTGGTATTTTTGTTGAAAAAATGTGAGCAACATTTGCATTTGCAAAAGTTGCTCCCATTTATTTCAGCAAACATATTAGCATTAGCATATTTGCCATATTTAATGACCAGACTTTAACAATACGTAAACTAACATCATCGTTAGTTCTTAGCAACTGGCCCTATATTGTTATTGTCAAAAATTTACCAAGAAATCAAGGCTCCTGTTAGGCCTTACACATTTCCATTTTCAGTGATACAGAGATAGTGGGCTCTTCAGATAGGATTCCTCAAAACCAAGCTGTCACAGGGCAAGATGTAGATGAAAGAGGTGACAATGCAAGAACAAGGGTAAAGCGTGCATTGTCTGTTCAAGGCTTAGATGGAACAGAAGTAGAGGCCAGACTAGAACCCATCATAACACCCGAGGTAATTTGATACATGTCTTATAAACACGTCTGTGTCATGAACACACATGTCAACTCCTCTTTGCAATAAAAAGGTGGTTTTATAAAAATAAACAGAAGCACTTCAATACTTGTATACCTTTGGGACTGTGTTTTTTTGACAAGGTGAGCTTTTGTGATCACTTTTTGTCCGTCATCCGTGCGTGCGTCCGTGCATCCGTAAACAATTTCAAATCAGTATATCTCTGATATCCCATGGTCAATCTTGATCAAATTTCATGAGAAGCATCATCCGGTAGGGGGAAAGGCTGCATAAGGTTTTTGGGCTGATCAGATTGGAATTCTGGTTGCTATGGCAACATATAGCTCCCAAAGACTTACAATGGGAAAAAATTAAAATATCTTCTTCTCTGAAACCACAGGGCCCAGAGCTTAGATATTTAGCATGTAGCAACGGCCAGTGGTCACCTACAAAATTCCTGCCAATCATGCCCCTGGGGTCCAAATTGGCCACGGCCCGGGGCCCCTTCGCTCCCATAGACTCATAATGGAACAAAAAGCTTCAAAAATCTTCTTCTCTGAAACCACAGCGCCCAGAGCTCAGATATTTAGCATGTAGCAACGGCAAGTGGTCACCTACATGATGCCTGCCAATCATGCCCCTGGGTTCCAAAACGGGCCACGCCAAAGGGCCCTTTAGCTCCTATAGACTCATAATGGAAAAAAAAGCTTAAAAAATCTTCTTCTCTGAAACCACAGGGCCCAGAGCTGAGATATTTGGCATGTAGCAACGGCAAGTGGTCACCTACATAATTCCTGCCAATCATGCCCCTGGGGTCCAAAGTGGCCACACCCCGGGGCCCCTTAGCTCCCATAGACTCATAATGAAAAAAAAAGCTTCAAAAATCTTCTTCTCTGAAACCACAGGGCCCATAGCTTAGATAATCAGCATGTAGCAACGGCAAGTGGTCACCTGCATAATTCCTGCCAATCATGCCCCTGGGTTCCAAATGGGCGATGCCCCGGGGCCCCTTCGCTCCCATAGACTCATAATGGAACAAAAAGCTTCAAAAACCTTCTTCTCGTAAACCACAGGGCCAAGGGCTTAGATATTTAGCCTGTAGCAACGGCAAGTGGTCACCTACATAATTCCTGCCAATCATGCCCCTGGGGTCCAAATGGGCCAGGCCCCGGGGCCCCTTTAGCTCCTATAGACTCATAATGGAACAAAAAGCTTCAAAAAACTTCTCCTCTGAAACCACAGGGCCCAGAGCTGAGATATTTGGCATGTAGCAAGGGCAAGTGGTCACCTACATACATCCTGCCAATCATGCCCCTAGGGTCCAAATGGGCCACACCCCGGGGCCCCTAAGCTCCCATAGACTCATATTGGAAAAAAAAAGCTTCAAAAATCTTCTTCTCTGAAACCACAGGGCCCAGAGTTTAGATATTTAGCATGTAGCAACGCCAATTGGTCACCTACATTATTCCTGCCAATCATGCCCCTGGGTTCCAAATGGGCCACGCCCTGGGGCCCTTCACTCCCATAGACTCATGATGGAAAAAAGCTTAAAAAATCTTCTTCTCTGAAACCACAGCGCCCAGACCTCAGATATTTAGCATGTAGCAACGGCAAGTGGTCACCTACATGATTCCTGCCAATCATGCCCCTGGGGTCCAAAAGGGCCATGCCCCGGGGCCAGTTAGCTCCTATAGACTTATAATTGAAAAAAAAAAGCTTCAAAATTCTTCTTCTCTGAAACCACATGGCCCAGAGCTTAGATATTTAGTATGTAGCAATGGCAAGTGGTCACCTACATAAATCCTGCCAATCACGCCCCGGGGCCCCTTAGCTCCCATTGACACATAATGGAAAAAAGCTTCAAAAATCTTCTTCTCTGAAACCACAGGGCCCAGAGCTTAGATATTTAGCATGTGTTAATGACAAGTGGTCACCCACATAAAGTGTGCCAATCATGCCCCTGGGGTCCAAATGGGCAACACCCTGGGACCCCCTTACCTCCCATAGACTCAAAATGGAAAAAAAAACTTCAAAAATCTTCTCCTCTGAAACCACAGGGCCCAGAGCTTAGATATTTAGCATGTAGCAACGGCAAGTGGTCTCCTACATATTTCCTGCTAATCATGCCTCTGGGGTCCAAATGGGCCACGCCCCGCGGTCCCTTAGCTCCCATAGACTCATAATGGAAAAAAGCTTCAAAAATCTTCTTCTCAGAAACTGTGAAGCACAGAACTTGATATTTAGTGTGTAGCAACATAAAATAGCCAGCTACATATATCCTGCTAACCCTGCCCCTGGGGTCAAAATTGGAGACGCCCGAGCTCATCACCTCCAATATACTTATAATGGAAAAAAACTTAAAAAAAATCTTCTATGAAACCATAAGGCCCAGAGCTTAGATTTTTAGTATGTAGCAACGTCAAGTGGCCTCCTACATAAATCCTGCCACTTATGCCCCTGGGATCCAAATTGGCCACACCCCAGGGCTCTTTAGCTTCCATAGACTTACAATTGGAGAAACTTAAAATCATCTTCTCTGAAACCATAAGTCCCAGAGCTTAGGTATTTAGCATGTAGCAATGTCGTGTGGTCGCCTACATGAATCCTGCCAATCATCCCCCTGGGGTCCAAATCCTGTGGCCCCTTAACTCCAACAAACTTATAATGGAAACAAGAAATATCTTTAAAAAAGATATGCGGCGTAGATTTAATTGGAAGGTTGTTTAGAAACCAGTGCTTCAGCTGAAGTGCACGACCCGCCGGATGCTTTTAGCTTGAGGAGTGTTACCATATATGGGTATGGCGGCCATTTTGGTCATGTGACCTGGACCTAAAACGGTCCCCCCAATAAATACGCCTTATCGTAAGGAGCAAAAATATATCTAATAATTTAGTACTGTATTCTGAATCGTTTGCAGGATAAAATGAATTCTCATTTTTCCAATACAAAAGCATATGTGTCAAAGTTTGACCTAGGCACAAAGAAGGTCAAGGTCAACCCAGGGTCACCATTTTAACAATTTATGATGGGCCTACGTCCCAGATGTTATTTATCAAGTTTCGTGGAAATCTGCCAAGTGGTTCTGGAGAAGACTATTTTGAAGGGTTTTTACCATATATGGCTTGGCGGCCATTTTGGTCATGTGACCTGGACCCCATGAGCAAATTTTGGTTTCCTCCATCCCATAGAGGCTCCATATGAAATTTGACCTTAATCGGCCCAACGGTTTCCGAGGAGAAGCAGTTCGAAAATTTTCACATTTTTCGCCTCGGCGAGGCTATACTAAATGGAATGTAATATATCGCAAGTTCATTGGTTAGACCTCATTGATACTATCAGTATGCCAAAAATTGTTTAAATATTCCAAGCGGTTAAGTCACTATCACCAATTTTCACAAATGGGTTACGGACGGACAGACAGACAGACCATATATGGCTTAGCGGCCATTTGGGTCATGTGACCTGGACCCCATGAGCAAATTTTGGTTTCCCCCATCCCATAGAGGCTCCATATGAAATTTGACTTCAATCGGCCCAACGGTTTCCGAGGAGAAGCAGTTCGAAAATTTTCACATTTTTTCGCCTCGGCGAGCCTATACTAAATGGAATATAATATTTCATAAGTTCATTGGTTAGATCTCATTGATATCTATCAGTATGCCAAAAATAGTTTAAATATTCCAAGCGGTTAAGTCACTATCACCAATTTTCACAAACGGGTTACGGACGGACAGACAGACTGACAGAATGACACGGTGATTTTAGGGCACTCTTAGAAAATCAACCGACTTCAGTCGGTCGCTTTTTCTGTTGGTCATGCAATATGAGCTACAATAGTGACAGCAACAATTGTCTAGCTATGAACTGGTTTACTGTATTCAAACAATTCAGATGTCACGCGAGGAAAAATAGCTTTGCAGAGGGCGGTGTCCCGCCTGTTTGAGCTAAGGTCAATGTAAAAGGTCAAGGTTAAAAACATGACCTCATTTCAAGAGCATATGATCTCAAGTATATGCACAACAAATAAGAAAACGTTATCATTTACTGTTTTTGAACACAAATTCTAGGGTTAACATTTCGGGTTGTCGCTATGGTGAACGTAAACGCATAGGCGGACGAACAAACGGACGAGCAGACAAACGGACGGAAACTTGATCTTATGTGCACCTAATTAAAACTCAAATTACACTTATTCCTTTTCAGAATTTATATAACATTAATGATATTCGAAAATGTCCATTTTGTGTTAAAATGGAGGACATAAAGTATGCTGAAGACAAATGATACACTGCAACTTTTATTTAGCATATATTGTAAATTAAACATCTGTCAATTTGTAATGCGATTATTACATGTTTTTGTCATGCTACATCTCTTTATTGGTTTCATTGGGCAACAGGGCTTGGGTGTCATTTCATCTCAATGTCGGGTAAAAGTCCCACAAACTTGGAAGCAACGTCTCCAAAATGACCTACACAGTGTTGATGGGGACGTTAAACCTCAAATTAAACAAACAATTCCTTTTGCAGAAAATTCTTCCTTTCGAGAAAGGAACCTTCCTTTCGCGAAATGGTTCCTTTTGCTATATAGACCAACCACGTGAAATTAGGTCAAAATAGCTATTCACCGCAGCAGTTACAGAATTCACTAGAAACACAATTATACATATGACGTATGGTCATCAAAGGACAAGACTGTGAGCAAGCCGAAACTGTATATATTTTTCATTCATGTCTCACATAAAAAACGAAACATTTCCTAGGTTAAAACTTCAGTAAACTGTCGTACTTTTGAGTAGATTTATTTATGCAAATCATTGACCAATGAAATGGTCATCTCCTTGGACATGTGGTTTTATTGACCAATGGAATAACGAAAAATGTAGGACAAAAGCAAATCCATAACGGCTACGCCGTAAAAAGCTTGAAACATCTTTGAAACCATGAAGTACAGACCTTAGATATTTAGGAAATAGCAACACAAAATGGTCGCCTACATAAATCCTGCCAACCGTGCACTTTGGGTCAAAATTGGCCAAGCCCCAGGGCTCATTAGCTCCTATAGACCTATACTGGAAAAACTAAAAAAAAATCTTTTTCTCCAAAACCATTAGGCACAGATTTTGTTTGATTTGAGGTTTTACATCCCCGTCAATACTGTACAGGTCATTTTGGAGATGTCTCTTCCAATTTTGTGGGACTTTTACCCGACATTGAGATGAAATTACATCTCAAGCCCTGTCCCCAAATGAAACCAGTAGGGTTTATAAGCATGGACATCGCTTTGCCTGAGCTTAGATATTTAGTATATAGCAATGTCAAGTGGTCT
The DNA here is from genome assembly GCA_963580285.1 of Lucinisca nassula. Classification (NCBI taxonomy): domain Eukaryota; kingdom Metazoa; phylum Mollusca; class Bivalvia; order Lucinida; family Lucinidae; genus Lucinisca; species Lucinisca nassula. The sequence goes on along the minus strand of OY757011.1, from coordinate 9,637,835 downwards.
CCTACACTAATGATTTTCTGGTACACAGGTGAGCGATATAGGGCCATTGGGCCCTCTTGTTTTTTTTCAGCTCACCTGAGCACAAAGTGCTCATGGTAAGCTATTGTGATCTGTAAATGTCCGACATATGTCGTGTGTTGTGGGACGTCAACAGTTTCCTTTAAATACTAAATCCTCCTAAACCCTTGGGCCAATTTCAGTCAAACTTCATAGGAATGTTGCTTAGGTGACCCTCTTCCAAAATAGCTAAAATCCTTCTACTCCACTGAACAAGATGGCCACCAGAGCTAAAAATAGGAAAATCTTTAAACAGCAACTCCTCCTATGCCTTTGGGCCAGTTTCATTCAAACTTCATAGTAACGTTTCTTAGTGACCCTCTACCAAAATAGCTCAAATGGTTCTGCTCCGATGAACAAAATGGCAACCAGAGCTAAAAGTAAAAAAAACCCTGTGGCCAATTTCATTCAAACTTCGTAGGAATGTAGCTTAGGTGACCCTCTACCAAAATAACTGAAAGTGTTCCACTCCAATGAACAAGATACCCGCAGAACTAAAAATATCAAAAATCTGTTAAACGACAACTCCTATACCATCAGGCAAATTTCATTCAAACTTCATAGGAATGCTGCCTAGGTGATCATCTACCAAAATAGCCAGATCTGTTCTGCTTCAATGAGAAAATGGCGGCCAGAGCGTAAAAAAGGAAAAGGTCAACACTTTGCTTTAACCCGTATCTTGCTGTTCACGACGACCCCTCTCTTTGCAAACAGTGTAGATCCAGTTTATGAATTTTTAGCAATAAATTACATCAAGTAATTTGATTGGTTGATAGACAGAAATGTGTGTGGCTTAAATGAATATTCAGCAAGATAAGGGTTAGATGCCAACTCCTAAACCCTTGGGAAGGTTTCTTGTGACAAGGCATTCCCACTCATTCCAAAATTTTGACTAGTGATTTTGACCTGTGACCTACTTTATCATAACTTTTGAATCCTGAGTTGACCAACCAGTACTGTCAGTGCTTTGATTTTGTTTGTTTTCAGGCTAGTAGTCGTGATGAAAGTAACTCTGAAAGAACAGAACAACTTAGGGATGATATAAATGAACTAAAGCATGATGCCAACACAGGTAGACAAGAGATAAGTTATAGAAGATCAATATCATTACTGAAAGAAACGAAATGTTTTAGTTTGTTTGATTTGAGGTTTAACATCCCCATCAACACTGTAAAGGTCATTTTGGAGACGTTGCTTCCAATTTTTTTGGACTTTTACCTGATATTGAGATGAAATGACATCTCAGTACCTGCTGCCCAATGAAACTAATAGGGTTTATAAGCATGGAAGGGCAGACTCTTACTGCTTTGCATGGGCAGGCTTAGATCCTCTAAGTGGTTTATCAGTACTTGTGTGTGGGTCGGTTTCAGCTCGGCGTGGAAGCATCATACAGCCCATCTTTTTCTTCAAGCCCTGATGGGCAGGGGCGGAGAATCTATGATGGGGTGTAGACCTAGACAAGGGAATCTGAGGCAAGACCCTGATGAGATGCTACATTGTGAGGCTTTTCTGTTTGTTCAGACCTGTCTGTTAAATACGATAAGCCAGAAATATGAAAAAAATATAAATGTCTCCCTTTCAGTAAATGTTGGAAAATGTGCCAGGTCACTCAGGAGTATCCATTTCTATTAAAAAGGTAATTGTAAGGTTGTTCACTGGGCCATAAAAACCACACACACACACTTTATGCACTCACCATTTGAAGAATAGTGGAAGGGCATATGGCGTTGCCCCTGTCCTTTTGTCCATTCGTTTGTTTGTACCTCGGTTCGAAACTTAAGCGCAGTCAGTATCTTATTTTTTTCTTATTCTAGATGGATTTGTAAAATTATTTTGCACATGAGACGATGTGCTGCGCACAAAACCCAGGTCTGTACTTCCAAGGTCAAGGTCATACTTAGAGGTAAAAAAACAGGGGTCCGAAACTTAAACATGGTCAATAACTTCCTTATTTCTGAATGGATTTGAAATTACTATGCAGAAATGTTAACCATCAGGAGATGATGTGTCTTGTGCAAAATCCAGGAACGTACCTTCAAGGTCAAGGCTGTACTCAGAGGTCAAAAGTAAACAAAAAAGGTCAAAAACTTAAACATGGACTATAACTTCCTTATTTCTGGATGGGTTTTGAAATTACTTGGTAGAAATGTTGACAATCATGAGACAATCTATATCACTTAAAACCTTGGTCCTCACTTCCAAGGTCAAGGTCATACTTAGAGGTCAAAGGCTAAAAAAGGGTCTGAAACTTAAACAGTCAATAAATTTCTTATTTCTGGATGGATTTTGAAATTACTTGACAGAAATGTTAACTGTCATGAGAAGATGTGTCGTGCCTGAGACCCAGGTTGGTACCTCCAAGGTCAAGGCCATACTTTTTTATGGTTATTCTGAATAGATTGGAAATTACTAGGTCGAAATGTTACCCATCATGAGTCAATGTGTCGTATGCAAGACCCAGGTTGGTACTTCCAAGGTCAAGGCCATACTTAGCGGTCAAAGGTAAAAACAAAGTGTCTTTTACTTGTGTCTGCTTAATAGCTTTGTTGTTCCTGGATGGATTTGGAAATTACTTGGCAGAAATGTTAACCATCACAAGACAATTTGTTGCACACATGACCCAGGTTTGTACCTGTAATGTCAGGGTCATACTTAGTGGTCAAAGGTCAAATACTAGCATCAGCATATTTTCAGGCGGGGGCATCCGTACCCTGTGGATGCATTTCTAGTTTTCTTACATTTCCTGAATTTATATGTTTTGCTTGGGCCTCCATGGCCTAGTGGATAAGAGCGCTGACTCTTAATCATTAGGTCTCTCACTACTGTGGGTTCGAACCTCGCTCGGGTCATATGTGAGACCCCAAGTTCTGCAACGGATGGTCAGGTGGTTTTTCTCTGGGTACTCCGGTTTTCGCCCACCTCTGATTATCGGTCTGCTTGATATGAGTGAAAAAATCTTGAAAGGGCCTTAAACCAAAAAAAAAATGTTTTGCTTATTTTGCAGTATTCATTCTCATCCCATCAGTATTGAAAGTTCCGGGTGAAGAGATAGAAGCACTTCACAGACATCTGGACATACAGCGGTCCCAGTCCATTATATGGCCTGGACTCGACAAATTGGATGAGTTGGCAGATAAACATTTACCTCATTTCATGTTGGACATTGTAACATGTCTTGGGTGAGTAAGCAAACTTAGGATTCAGCTGACAGAGATTTTGTTTGTTTGATTTGAGGTTTAACGTCCCCGTCAACACTGTAAAGGTCATTTTGGAGACGTTGCTTCCAATTTTGTGAGACTTGTACCCAACACTGAGATGAAATGACATCTCAAGCCCTGTCGCCCAATGAAACCAATAGGGTTTATTAGCATGGACGGTCCGCCCAGCACGCGGTTCCTGAACAGGCTTAGATCCTCTAAGCGGTTTACCAGTACTAGAGTGTGGGCCGGATTCAGCTCTGCGTGGAAGCATTGTGCAGCCCATATATTTCTTCAAGCCCCGATGGATCTGACAGAGATAAAACCTACAATAAGACCAGAGCATCCGCTGAAGATGCAAATCAAACTGGGAATTCATCAATTTAACAAGTCATTGAAATTGAACACCCCCTAAACCCCACTTTGTACAGAGAAAATTGGGGTTTATGGGGGTATACATTGTCTGCCTTACCTTTGCCAAAAACAAAGATTGTGGGTACTCGTTAGAACTGCCTCATTGAGGCGGTTCTAACGAGCACCTACAATCTATGTTGGAAGCAGAAATAAGAAAGATATTATTTTACCTTAAATGTGTCATTTCTGACACCATGTTGGATGCCATTATTTCACACAGATACGTTTTCCTAATGCAAGCAGTCTCATCAGTCATTACTGGTCACATGAGTCTTCTATAGCTTCTGTTCTATGCATATACAGTCAAACCTGTCATAGTGGCCACTTCTGTTAAGCAAGCAACTTCTCGTATACCTTGCCTGTTGAACAGATTAATTTAGCCGCACCCATTACTGACACTCAGCCAGTCAAATTACTTTATATTATGTATTCCTTCATTTCACAAACTGCATGACAGTGTAGATGCTGATCAGATGACATCTGTTCTGGATCTGCACTGTTTCCAAAGGTACTGGTTACCAAAGGCTAAAGGAGTATGCATTCTTTCCCACCCCCCAAAAAAATTATTCATGCATTAAAACTGATCTGTATTAAGCAAGCACCTGTCTTAAGAAAGTACATTTTGATTATCCATTAGGTGCTTGCTTAATGCAGTGGATTTTCTCTGGCCTGAACACTGATGGCTAGTTTACTATGGCTGATTTGAACACATTTTTAAATCCCAAGGAAATTCTTTCCATAGGTCCTGATAAGACATTATCTAGTTAAGGTATAATTTAGGAAACTATATCATTATGAGAAGGTACAGTAAAATTCCTATATTAAGACCACCTTTGGGACTGTTCGAAAATGGTCTTTAAGACCACTTTTGAACAGTTCCAAAGGTTGTTCCTTGACCAGAGGATATTGTGTACAGAAAACTGGAAGACATGGTAACTGCACCCTTCTTAATAAGCTTTTTAAAGCAGAATTAGTTTTAATTTTAGGTTGTCTTAATAGTGGAATTTCACTGTATGGTGTGTGTACTCATTAGAATTGCCCATTAGACTTACCTCGATGAGATGATTCTAATGGAGCACACACAGCATACCTTTATTTCGTATACGTATTTGGTACTGCCTTCAATTAATTACTTGTTGATGGTGAATTCATTCAATATATGACCATGGATCTCATTTTTCTTTTCAAAATCCCTAAAATTTACCCCCTGTCAGTTCTCAGTATAGTATCCAGATATGGCCCTGAGTTATAGGGTAAGCTTTTCTAACTTACGTAAATAGCTTAAATTTTAACTTGCTCAAAATGATTACAAATTATGACAGATAAACTTTTGCAATGCTCATTTGAGGAGATTCTAATGAGTACACACAACGGACATTTCCAAGATCAAATAAGGCAATTATCCCAATTATATGTATACTACAGCGATGGAAATCTTTGCCTAGGGACAGGAATAACTTTGAACTAGACATGGTAAACGAGCCATCAGTGTTTGAGCCATAAAAGTTTCACTATAAGATTTTTGCTAGTCTGGGTAGCTGAGATGACTGGCTTATCTCTTCTCTGATCACAACCCAGTTTTGTCATGATTGATGGGTTAACTGAGATATGAATCACATGGCATGAACTTTTTAAAGGTGTTGTACAATCAAACTTCAGTGGCTCAAACACATCAGGATCATGAAAGTTTGCAGAGAGAAGGCAGGCTTGAAAATTTTACAATACAAAAGGAAATTTTTCAGACACAAAACTTCTGATGTTTTTCTTTTGTCTGCTCAAAACTTCCATTATCGGTACCAATTAGAATTGTCTTGAGGAGGCGGTTCTAACGAGTACCCACAAACTATGTGTTTGAGCAAAAATAAGAAAAAATATACCCCTGTAAACCTCAATTTTGCTGTATAAAATTGGGGTTTAAGATCGTCACATTTTTGTGATGGAAATAGGGGTAGTTTGAGCCATTGAGGGTTATTCTACTACAGATTCATTTAGGTGTGTTTTTGTTGTTCATAAAACACAGGTCTGTTGTTTTTACTCATTATAAGTGCCTTATTTGCAGGTCTGTTGTTTTAACTCATTATAAATGCCTTATTGAGGTGATTCTAATGAGTGCACACAACATGCCTATTCAGTTTAACACTTTCGGGGCCCTAGTTGCATTAATGCAACCACACAGCTAAATGCTCTAGTCAAATTTTTGTGACCTGGAGTACCAATCTTATTCTGCTTTTTAGATAAAGAAAAGGGAAATAACTAGCTTGACATAAGAAAAGACCTGTTTTCAGCAAAATCAAGCTTTTACTTAAAATAAAAAATGTTTTTTTTATTACCGTATTTTTCATGTAGGTTATGTTGTAGAAAATGTCAGGGAATGAAAATTAATTTGGTGAATCTGAGGCAATGCTAACAAATATCTATAACATTTGTTTCTTGGAGAATTAGATTACAAGACCCTTTCATGGCTATGGACTTGATTTGTGCATTTCCAGCCCGAGGGAAGCCCACACCACTTGAAACCGAGGCTAGGCCTTCAGCTGAGTAGTCATTCCATTCAACTTGCGGTTATGATGAGTTTTGCCTTTATACAAATGTCTGTAAAAAGAAGGTTATAATATAGAACATATATAGAACATATTATAGAATGTATTACACCCCTTTATAGAACATATTTAAAGTCACTACAGCTGGTGTCTGGGAATGTGTGGCAACTGTAAAAAGTCTCCCTGCCCTACAGCATAGTGTAGTTTATATTTTCTTGTCCTTTGGGGTCATTGATTCCAATGTGGAATTTGAAAATATTTTAGGTTCACTGATGAGGCCTAATTGGCCGAAACTAGCTAGTCTGGCCCAGAAAACATGTACACTTCATATTTTCCAGTTCTGTGGTGTACCCCTTGCTTCCAAAGGATAACCCTTTTATAGAACATATTTGACTATATTTCAGAAAAGGTGATTGGGCCAAAGTACAATCAGTTCTCCTGGAAGCCAGTACAAAGGAGTATGATTCTATACTACAACATCTGTCTAAAAAACTGATAACAGACATAACAAAAGAAGCATTAAACAACACTGCTAAAAAACTTGCTGAATTAAAGGATAATGTTGCTTCATTAGTATTCAGGAAATACCAAAACATGGCAGTCCTTGTTATACCTCTGTCGTCGACTCAGAAGGCCCACAAAAGTATTATCTCGAATTTAAATCCAGTATTCGAATGTAACGGTGATGTTACACTGAAATCCATGTTTACCAAACCCAAGAAGACAGAAGAAGAATTAGAGATACTCTGGAACTGGTTCATGTGTGAAATCAGATCAAGTTTTCAAATTGATTCCTATCCAAGACAGGCAGTTATCCCAATTGAGAAAATACTTTATAATGAAAATGGCTCATCTGAGGTTGTAAGGGAGCTAACTAACAACTTGTCCGAATTGCAGCAGAAGTTGTCTTTCCAAAATGATCCTACTGTAGCTATAGTAGGTATTAATGGAGTTAACAGGCAGGTATTGAGGTATAAAGCATTCGTCAAAAGAGCAATAGAATCATTAACAGATGACACTGATAGTAAAGATATTTGTTTTATTGTGAGTGTGGATCAGGGTGATGAGATAGACTCTGTTAGGGACATACTACCTGAAGAACTGGCTACAGATGCCAGAATCTATACAGCGTTCAACCCAGACAACTTTTGTGCCTCATGTATTGTGATATATATCAGTAAAGCAGGTAATTACACCACAATCTCCTAAGAAGTCCCATACTAACAGATAAAGGGGTGGTGGAGGGGTGGGGTATTTGGTGATAATTAAAGGATAATTTTTGTTGATTCTCCATAAAAACCCATGTTGTGGGTATTCATTTGAACTGCCTAAATGAGGTGGTTGAAATGAATACCCACACATAGGTTTAGATGGACAAAAATGAACAATTATAGATCTCCGTTCTCAACATATTCCCATATTATCTGTTGTAATGTTAACACTTGCACACGACAAAAAAAAAAAACAAAAAAAAAACAACAGTCTTGTGACAAGCATTGACACAAATCATCGTCAGTCTGCTCCTATCTTTATGTTAACCAGTCCATGTAAACCCTACTTTGTATAGAGAAAACTGGGGAAACAGGTATATTATTTGTCTTATTTCTGTCCCAAGACATAGGTTGTGGGTACTTGTTAGAACTGCTTCAACGAGGCAGTTCTAACTAGTACCAACCACCTATGATTGCCCCCGCCCATTGGGGCTTGAAGAAATAGACGGGCTGCATGATGCTTCCACGCAGAGCTGAAACAGACCACACATGAGTACTGGTTAACCGCTTAGGGGATCTAAGCCTGCCCCGGCAATGCATTGCGAGTCGGTCCGTCCATGCTTATAAACCCTATTGGTTTCACTGGGCGACAGGGCTTGAGATGTCATTTCATCTCAGTGTCGGGTAAAAGTCCCACAAAATTTGAAGCAATGTCCCCAAAAGACCTTTATAGTGTTGACGGGGACGTTAAACCTCAAATCAATCAAACAAACAAACCAACCACCATGTTTGGTGTTTTAATAAGAAATATTCATCAGAAAAGTAACCATTTTGATATTACGATAGAATGCACTATGCGACTTGGGTCGCTCCTGCTTTAAAAATGGCGGGATATCGAACGTTCCTCAATCTGTCAACATTTAGGACCACTAACTTTCACCCTGAAGTGAGAGTCCATTTCTTAAGAACTATAAGAGCTTCATAAATGATACTTGGCACAGATTTGCAACTTCAATGCAAGCATCCATATCTGACCTTGACCTACATAAATTTTCATGGTTCACTTATTTTGTGAACTATTGTAACCACTTTCACCCTATTGTAAAAAGTCCATTTCTCAAGAACTGTAAGAGCTTCATTAATTATACTTCATACAAACTTGCATCAAGGGATGGCAATAGGTTGTGGATACTCATTAGAACCACCTAAATGAGGTGGTTCCAACTAGCCCCCACAACCTATATTTGGGGTATGTATAAAGTAAATATCAATTTCTTTTTATCAAAAAATGACCGTTTTGGAGAGATGAAAGAATGCACTGTTTCAAATGGATGTGTTATGATCGTAATGCAGACAAACAAAATGCTTTATTCTGGTTAAGTTGGTAACGAAGCCTGATGATATCAGAGGCCAGTTGTTCAAAACCATGGACATTAGTTAAACTATGGTTGCATTTTCGTGAGCCTCCGTGGCCTAGTGGATAAGAGCACTGGCGAGCACTGACTCTTAATCATTAGGTCTCTCCCGGCTGTAGTGCGAGCCTGGCTCAGGTCACATGTGAGACGCTTAGTTCTGAAAAGGAAGGTTGGGTGGTTTTTTGTCCAAGGTCCTCCGGTTTTTGCCCACCTCAGATTAACGGTAAGCAGGATAAGTGAAATAATCTTGAAAGGGCTGAAAAATAGAACAAAAAAAAACTTTTGATCCTTTAATGAGGCTTATATGCTACTATTTTGGTGAAAAAAAGAATGTATGCAGCTTTTGCATACCTGAGTATTAGATTTTGCTAGAAGATCACGAAAACAAGCCTACAGTAGAACTTTGATGGCTCGAACACCGATGGCTCCTTTATCGTGGATGTGTCAAACCCATTCTTGAGCCCCTAGCGAAATCCTCTACATATGAAATAGTGCGGGATAATTAAGGAGATTTTAGTCTTCTATCTTGCAAATGTATGCTGTGTGTACTCATTAGAATCGCCTTGATGAGGCGATTCTAATGAGTACACACAGCATACATTTTTATTATAGAACACCGAAAACATGTCTAAAAATATCTCGTTATGCCTCCTGACAGTAACCTCAGTGGCTCGAACTACCCCTGTCTCGAACAGATTTTTGAGGTCCCAAAGGTGTTCAAGCCATTGAAGTTTGACTGTATATAATTTTGACCCCCTTGAACCCCACTTTTATATAGTAAACGGGGGTTTACAGGGGTAAACCTCATTTTCTTATTTCTGCTCCAAAATATAGATTGTTGGTACTCGTTGGAACCGACTTGATTAGGCGGCTCTAACGAGTACCCACAATCCATATTTTGAGCAGAAATAAGAAAAATATCACAATTTTTCATCTTAAAAAATTCATTTTTTCGGCGATAAAGATGACAATGTGTTTGTATAGGCTTGTTTTCGTAATGAGTGTTAAAGAATCTTGAGCTAGTTAAGTTAATAGTACTTTGAGCAACTGCTAAGCTCACAGGCTCAAAAACACTATTTGCTTGACATGACCCCTAACATGTGGGGTGTTTCAGTTGTGTGAAGTTATGTTACTAACTAGTCAAAGTACCTATATTCATTTCCGCTGATTCAAGAAGGGCAGTTGTCAGTTTCTGGCGAAAGAATGTGCACCGTACTGGTTAACCGCTTACGTATAAGCCTGCCCAGGAAAGTGTTGATAGGTAAACTGACCGGCTCGAAAATGACCTAAATAGTGTTGACTGGGCCGTTAAACTCCAATACAAACAAACAAAAACCTATATTCATACTAGTCATTTTAGCATTGTTATTCCATTTTGTACTGAAAACCCCATAACGGATAATTGACAAACAGTGCAGTCCCGGATCAGACTTTACAGAACACAGCATCTGATCGGCAGAAAAATTTGAAATAAATTTTGAATTAAAACACAACCTGAAACCCCTGTATTTTGTTTTATACCGCGATCAGGCATTCTAGTAACCTAATAAAGGGGGTTGAATAACTGCACGCTATAATCGGTAGTGACCTATAATACCTTCTACTGACCTATAATACGTCTAGTGACCGTTTATAGACCAGACCTACTTTTCAGGTCACTAATTTACAAGTGTAAACAAAAACGTGCAAACTTTTATTCATCGGAAAACAACGAAACTGCAAATTAAAATCTTTGCAATATTTATTTGAACAGATATTCAGAAATTTCAGCTAAATTCTTACCTTCTCGGCCTTTCCTGGTTTGAATGGCCCGTTGGAATAGCTGCGCACTGCTGCTGCAGTTGAGTATCAACCTTGAAAATAATTTCTAAAGTTAAAATAAACTATTTATTTGTAGATTTTCATACAGAATATAAAGCACCGAGAAACTTTTATTCGAGCGTCCATGTTGTTTCCTACGGCTTTGTGGCGCGGTGACATCAGAAACTTTGCACTCGTTGACGTCACGTTATACTACGTGTGCGCGCCATGGCACTGAATGCCGTTTAACAAGCAACACAGTCTGCTGTCTTTTTTGCTTAAATTTGCTAAATTAATGCACAACCCCTTGATTGTTTTGAATTGCGGTATAAACTAAATACATGATTAGTGTCTTTAATAATAAAATAAAATCGGTTCGCCGTGACAATTTTATAGGGGCTCGCTAAAGCTCGCCCCTATGAAATTGTCTAAGGCGAACCGGTTATATTTTATTATTAAAGACACTAACCATGTATTTACTATATAGACTTGTGCTTTGTGAAAGGGGGAAGAAGATTCAATTCAGTACAAAATGGGTTATTAACCCATTGTATGCGGGAATCCCTAAAGGGTTACCTCGGCAACAGTGCAGGCCCAGATCGCAGCGTCTGATCAGGGCCTGCACTATTTGCTTACAGAATTTTCCATCAAAAATAGAATAATAGCTTGACACCCCTTATATGACAAATGGACTTGTCCAACATATAGCAATGGAAGAGTCCACTAGCATACAATGGGTTAACCCTTATCTTGCTGTTCAGGACAAGCCCTATCTTTGCAAACAGTGTAGATCCAGATCAGATGGCTTCTGAAGAAGCCTAACCTGCTGTTTACAATAAGCCCTATCTTTGCAAACAGTGTAGATCCAGATCAGATGGCTTCTGAAGAAGCCATCTGATCAGGATCTACACTGTTTGGCATTCAGTTTATGAGTTTGTAGCAATAATCAAGTAATTTGATTGGTTGATAATCAGAAATGGGTGTGGTTTAAATGAATATTCAGCAAGAGAAGGGTTAAACTCTTTGTCGGTAGAGTGATCTGTTTCCTCTGCTTTATGTACGTTCTACATAGAATTGCTAGGTTTACTTTTGTTTTCTTGCACACCAGACAAGGAAATATGTGATTTTACCATGGGATAGAAATTTATGTTCTGACCCTGGTGTTCTGACCCAAAATCGAATATAATCGCGTGTTTGATAAATGCACTGGTTGATTACGACCTCATGTGCGCCATCGTTAAGGTTGACATCACAGCAATGTCACTAAACATTCCTGCAGTGTCAACACAATATGGCAGACGTTGGTAACCGAAGTGACTGCAGCATTAAAACTCCGCTTTAAGAAATGGAAGGTATGCAAGAAAAAGAATCCAATATGGGTGTGAGGGGTGGATAAAAAATCCGTCCCTCGGGATCACTGTCCGGCATCGCTCGGCAAGCCTCCTGATGCCAGACAGTGTCCCTCGGGACGGATTTTTCCATCCACCCCTCACACCCATATAAGATTCTTATATTCTCTCTTGTTGTGTGTGCTTAGTTGTCTATTTGCTTTAACCCTTGTCCTGCTGAATATTTATATATGCCACACCCACTACTGATTATCAACCAATCAGATTACTTGATGCAAATAATTGCAACAAATTCATAATCTGAATGGCAAACAATGTAGATCCTGATCAGATGGCTTCGTCAGAAGCCATCTGATCTGGATCTACATTGTTTCAAAGATATGTCATATCCGGGATTAGCAGGACAAGGGTTAAATCTTGATGTCTTTGAAGCTTATGCTCTGGAATATTGTAGCTTTTCTTTGACATTTCTATTGAGTCATGCACAATGGCCATCACAAGAAAACGGTTTTTGATCAGGGTCCAGTTGTACAAAGCATTGTTAGCTTAATGAACTCATTAGCAGTCAAATTGTTAACCATTCTAGCAAGGAGAATATCAAATTTTCTTGTTTTTGTTGAGAAATAGTGGGTAGCTTCACTTTTTAGCTCACCTGAGCAAAACTGAAGGTGAGCTTTTGTGATCACCTTTTGTCAGTTGCATGTGCGTTGTCCGGCGTGCGTCGTGTGTCGTCAACATTTACCTTGTTAAGACTCTAGAGACCACAATTTTGCTTCAATCTTCATGAAACTTTACCAGAATGTTTGTGATGATGATATCTGGGTCATGTTCGAATATGGGTCATGTCAGGTCAAAAAGTAGGTCAGTAGGTCAAATCATAGAAAAACCTTGTTAAGGCTCTAGAGGCCACAGTTTTGGTCCAGTCATCCTCAAACTTGGTCAGAATGATCATCCTGACAATATCTTGATCAAATTCAAATACGGGTCATGTGAGAGCAAAAAGTAGGTCAGTAGGTCAAATCATAGAAAAACCTTGTTAAGGCTCTAGAGGCCACAGTTTTGGTGAAATCATCCTGAAATTTGCTCAGAATGATCGTGACAATATTTCGGTCAGGTTTGAATACAGGTCATGTCGTGTCAAAAAGTAGGTCATTAGGTCAATCATAGAAAAACATTCTTAAGACTCTAGATGCTACAGTTTTGGTCCAATCATCCTCAAACTTGCTCAGAATGATCCTCCTGACAATATCTTGGCCATGTATAAATAAGGGTCATGTCAGTCAAAAAGTAGGTCAGTAGGTCAAATCATAGAAAAACCTTGTTAACACTTAGAGCCAACAGTTATGGTACAATCATCCTCAAACTTGCTCAGAATGATCATACTGACAATATCTCGGTGAAGTTCAAATATGGGTCATGTAGGATTAAAAAGTAGGTGAGTAATTCAAACTATAGAAAAACATTATTAACACTCTAGAGGCTATAGTGTTGGTCCAATCATCCTCAAATTTGCTAAGAAAGATCATCCTGACAATATCTCGGTCAAGTTCGAATATGGGTCATGTGGGATCAAAAAGTAGGTCAGTAGGTTAAATAATAGAAAAACCTTAACACCCTAGAGGCCACAGTTTTGGTCCAATCATCATCAAACTTGAGACAAATTGTGGGTATTCCAATGGGTACTAATTGCGCACCTCTTGTGGCTGATCTGTTCTTGTATTGTTATGAAAGAGACTTCATTTTGTCGCTTTCCATTGATAACCAATCTGAAATTATTGAAGCTTTTAGCTCTACTTCTAGATATTTAGATGATTTATTAAATATTGATAATACCTATTTTGATGGTTTGATCAGTCAGATTTACCCCCTAGAACTTCAGTTAAATAGAGCAAATTCTTCTGATACCGAGGCCCCGTTTTTGGATTTACATCTATCTATTGTAGATGGATTTGTTTCGTGCAAAATTTATGATAAACGCGATGACTTTGATTTTGAGATTGTAAATTTTCCTTTTTTGGATGGTGATGTTCCTCGTGCGCCATCCTATGGCGTTTATATTTCGCAATTAATTCGATTTGCTAGAGTGTGTAGTCATGTAACTGACTTCAACACTCGTAATAAATTATTAACGGCTAAACTCCTTAATCAGGATTATCGGTACCATAAACTACGCAAAGCCTTTTCAAAATTTTATAGACGCCATTCTGATTTAATTTCAAAATTCAATATTGGACTTAAATCTCTTCTGCAACAAGGTCTATCGGAACCCGAATTTTATGGAGACTTAGTATATAAATTCAGAAAAATATATAACCGCAATGACTTCAGCACCCAATTTCGTAAAATCATTCTTCGATATATAAAGATTGGGTACAACATGGATATTATACGACAGACTGCATGCATGGTAGTTAACCCAATCCCGGTTGGCAACTTTGCTTCCCTCTTTAATTGCACACCCGTGGGTCAGGCCTCAGATTCTATGACGGCTCCAACGTAAAGGCTTATTGAGAATTAGAGAGATAATGCTGGTTGGTGCCTGATGCTCTGTCTCTGGTCGGGCTCATCGGAGTCTAACTGTTGGTTTTCTTTTGCTCCAGCATTTCAGTGGTTTCTTGCTGTCGAGTGCTCACCGTTGTCTCACCTCTGTTGTTCTTTGATTTTTGTGTTCACGGAGATGTTGCACTGATGAGTTAGGAGGCCTTCATGCGGACTGAACAAATTATTTGTCTAAATCGCGACGGAAGTAAGGGCGAGGATTGTGGCCACGTAAAATCAATTTAAGCCCCCCAGTGGAAATCTTCCACTGACCGTTCCAAGGCGGCTCTTCTGTGGCGATTTATTTATGTTGTTGTTTGTTACTTACTGTGTGTATCACTTGTGTCTTTTGGTTTTGGATGGCCATATGGCCATTTTGTGGGAAAGTAACTGTCCTTATGGCCTTCCTTGGTTTAGGTTTCCATTATGGTCTGGTCGCTTAATGTTTGTATTTCTTTCCCTTTGGTGTCTTTTATGGGTGGAGTAAGTTAATTGTATCAATTCCTGATCTTTGTTTTACTTCTACTTCGCTCAGAATGATCATTTCTACAATACAGACCAGTTACCGGTAATAACCCATTTTTAGCTCACCTGAGCCTTTAGGCTCATAGGTGAGCTTATAGTATAGCCATGGTCCGTCCGTCCGTCCACCATTTTCAAAGATCTTCTTCTCCTATACTGCAGGGCCAATCAAAGCCAAATTTCATATGGAGCCTCAGTGGGATGGGGGAACGAAAGTTTGTTCGCGGGGTCTGGATCACATGACCAAGATGGCTGCCATGCCCATATACGGTAAAAAGCCTTCAAAAATCTTCTTCTCCAGAACCATAAGGCCAGTGGCCTTGAAACTTGGCATTTAGCATATGGTACTCGGGCCCATCATGGTTTGTATAAATGGTGACCCCGGGTTGACCTTGACCTATTTTACAGCAATGTCAAATTTGCCGAAGTAGGCTTTTGCATGGGGCAAAGTGAAAATAATGGATTTATAGGAAAAACATTGAAGACAGTGTCACCAAAATTTGTAGATCAGGTAAAGTAACTGAATACATGAAGATCTATGGGTCAGAAAGGTCAAGGTCATTCATTGGCCTTAGACCAAGGTCATTCAGGATCCATATTTCAAACATTTTTTTCTCCAAAACTGCTGAGCCAATTTAAGTGAAATTTAATATGGAGCTTTTGTGAGTTGAACAAATGAAAAAATGCTAATACGGTCTAGATCACATGACCAAGATGGCCGTCACGCCTATATATATGGTAGAAAGCCTTAAAAATTCTTCTTCTCCAGAACCGTAAGGCCAATGGCCTTGAAACTTGGCATGTAGCATATGGTACTCAGGCCCATCATAGTTTGTACAAATGGTGACCCCGAGTTGACCTTGACCTATTTTACAGCAATGTCAAATTTGCCGACTTAGGCTTTTGCATGGGAAAAAGTGAAAATAATGGATTTTTAGGAAACCATTGAAGACAGTGTCACCAAAATTAGTAGATAAGGTAAAGTAGCTGAATACATGAAGATCTATGTGTAAGAAAGGTCAAGGTCATTAATTGACCTTAGACCAAGGTCACGCAGGTTCCATATTTCAAACATTTTTTCTCAGAAACTACTGAGCCAATTGAAGTGAAATTCAATATGGAGCCTTTGGGAGTTGAACAAATGAAAAGCTGCCAACATGGTCTAGATCACATGACCAAGATGGCCACCACGCCCATATATGGTAAAGAAACTTCGAAATTCTTCTTCTCAAGAACCGTAAGGCCAATGGCCTTGAAACTTGGCATGTAGCATATGGTACTCGGGCCTATCATAATTTGTTCAAATGGTGACCCTGGGTTGATCTTGACCTATTTTACAGTAATTTCAAATTTGCTGACTTGGGCTTTTGCATAGGAAAAAGTGAAAATAATGGATATTTAGGGAAACCATTGAAGACAGTGTCACCAAAATTTGTAGATTAGGTAAAGTAACTGAATACATGAAGATCTATGGGTAAGAAAGGTCAAGGTCATTCATTGACCTTAGACCAAGGTCACTCCGATTTCATATTTCAAAGAAAAAACATTTTTTCTCAGAAACTACTGAGCCAATTTAAGTGAAATTCAATATGGAGCTTTTGTGAGTTGAACAAATGAAAAGTTGCCAGTAGGGTCTAGATCACATGACCAAGATGGCCGCTACGCCCATATATGGTAAAAAGCCTTCAAAAATTTTCTTCTCCAGAACCGTAAGGCCAATGGCTTTGAAACTTGGCATATATCATATGGTACTCGGGCTCGTCATAGTTTTTACAAATGCTGACCCTGGGTTGACCTTGACCTATTTTATGGTAGTGACAAATTTGTCAACTTAGGCTTTTGCATGGGAAAAAGTGAAAATAATGGATTTTTAGGAAATCATTGAAGACAATGTCAACAAATTGGTAGATCAGGTAAAGTAAATGAATACATGAAGATTCATGGGTAAGAAAAGTCATCATTCAGTGACCTGGGACCAAGATTAACCAGGTTCCATATTTCAAACAGTTTTTTCTCAGAAACCGCTGGCCCAATTCAAGTGAAATTTGATATGGATCCTTTATATGATGAACAAGTGAAAATTTGCTCATATGGTCCAGGTCACATGACCAAGATGGTGGCCATGCCCATATATGGTAAAAACACTTCGCAATTCTTCTTCTCCAGAACCGTAGGGCAAATGACCTTGAAACTTGGCAGGAAGCATCTGGTACACGGGCCTATCATAATTTGTTCAAATGGTGACCCTGGGTTGACCTTTACCTATTTTACGGCAATGTCAAATTTGCGGACTTAGGCTTTTGCTTGGGAAAAAGTGAAAATAATTGATTTTTAGCTCACCTGAGCCTTTAGGCTCATAGGTGAGCTTATAGTATAGCCATGGTCTGTCGTCCGTCCATCCGTTGTCCGTCCGTCCACCATTTTCAAAGATCTTCTCCTCCAAAACAGGGAGGCCAATCAAAGCCAAATTTCATGTGGAGCTTCAGTAGGATGGGGGAACGAAAGTTTGTTCGCGGGGTCTGGGTCACATGACCAAGATGGCAGCCATGCCCATATATGGTAAAAAGCCTTCAAAAATCTTCTTCTCCAGAACCATGAAGCCAATGACCTTGAAAGTTGGCTTGTAGCATCTGGTACTTGAGCCCATCATTGTTTGTAAAAATGGTGACCCTGGGATGGCCTTGACCTATTTTATGGCTATGTCAAATGTACACCAGGACCAGGTGTCAGGTGAGCGTTTACAGGACCACTGGTCCTCTGGTTTTTGTTTCGCGGAGAAACCGCCTAACGCGAAATCGGAGAAAAGATAAAACGAGCCAGAAATTTCTCGCAGAAATTTCTCCCGGTTTCGTGAAGAAAATTCTCGGAGATTCTCACTGAAAATTTGACCAATTGCTTTCATTAAAAATGAAATTACCGGCGTTTCGCAGAGAAAAAAATACAACTGGGCTTACTTAAAATTTTCGGCTCATTATTATTTCTTCGTTTGTTGATCGTTGTTTTTGTAAATGAAGGCGAATTGTAGTCATTGTTAAATCATAATCAAATATTCTTTCATGTTACTACAAATTCCGTCTGTCCGTCAGTCACACATTCGTGTTCGCTCTATAACTTGAAAACCGTTAGAGGTATCTTCACGAAACTTCGTTTAAATATTAATCAGCATTAGACGACGTGCAGTACGCAAGAACTATAACTCTCGCATTTATACTTTTTGAATTATCTCCCTTGGAAGTTTGTCGGTATGTATATATGTATGGAAAAATCGTGTCCGGTCAATAACTTTCTTATTTTCAGATGGATTTTAAAATTACTTGGCAGAAATATTAACAACCATAAGATGATGTGTGGTGCACATGAGGCAGGTCGGTACCTCAAAGGTCAAGGTCATACTTAGAGGTCAATGGTCAAAAAAGGGGCCTTTTTTCGTATTTGGTCAATAACTTCCTTATTTTGAGATGGATTTTAAAATTACTTGGCATAATTATTAACAACCATGAGACAATGTGTGGTGCGCATGAGGCAGGTCGGTACCTCAAAGGTCAAGGTCATACTTAGAGGTCAAAGGTAAAAAAAGGGGCCTTTTTTCGTATTTGGTCAATAACTTTCTTATTTTGAGATGGATTTTGAAATCACTTGGCAGAAATGTTAATCAATATAAGACGATGGGTTGCGTGCATGACCCAGATTGGTACCTCAAAGGTCAAGGTCATACTTATAGGTCAAAGAAAAAAAAAAGGGGCCTTTTTGTTTCGGGTTTTGTCAATAACTTGCTTATTTTTAGATAGAATTTAAAGTTACTTGGCAAACATGTTAACTATCATGAGACGATGTGTTGCATGCATGATCCAGTTTGGTACCTAAAATGTCAAGGTCAAACATAGAGGTCAAAGGTAAAAAAAAGGGCCTTTTTTCGTGTTTGGTCTATAACTTTCTTATTTTTAGATGGATTTTGAAATTGCTTGGCAGAAATGTTAACCACCATGAGATGATGTGTTGCACGCATGACCCAGTTTGGTACCTGTAAGGTCAAGGTCCTACATAGAGGTTAATGGTAAAAAAAAAGGGGCCTTTTTTGTGTTCTGTCAATAACTTTCTTATTTTTAGATGGATTTCGAAATTACTTGGCAGAAAAGTTAACCACCATGAGACGATGTGTTGTGTGCATGACCCAAGTTGGTACCTCAAATGTCAAGGTCGTACTAAGAGGTCAAAGGACAAAAAGGGGCCTTTTTTAGTGTTCAGTGAATAACTTTCTTCTTCCTGGATAGATTGTGAAATTACTTGGCAGAAAAACAAATTCTAGCAAATAATGCGTGTGAATGCAAAGTAGCATGTCCTTTTTCACGCGCCTGCATGAAGCATGGCCCCTATATAGGTATCTGGTTTTTCGTCCGATCGTTCACGACATAGACCTAGCCTGCGGTGGAATTCATGTGTTCCTCCTTAACTGGTCACTAACTTTGCATTCAAAGCACCGCTTGCTGTACCAATTTGACAGTTTGTAATCATAAATAAATGAGGTGAATCTGAGCTTTTGGTTTTGTTTGTTTGAGGTTTTACGTCCCCGTCAACACTGTAAAGGTCATTTTGGAGACGTCGCTTCCAATTTTGTGGGTCTTTTACCTGAGAACACCGTGAAGGACGTCACCTGTACTAATTGGCTTTCTCCGAGAAAAAGCGATGTTCGCGGAGAATTTTTGTGGCGTTTCGCGATGAAATTAACCGCTTTGAAATGTGAAATTATTTTCTTCTCGGAGACATTTCTCGCTTGTTCTCCGAGAAAAAAAAGCCTATTACCGCGGAGAAAAAAAATATGGGTTTTTACCGGTAGCTGGTCTGTATCTACGTCAAGTTCAAATATGGGTCATGTGGGGTCAAAAAGTAGGTCAGTAGGTCAAATCATAGAAAAACCTTTTTTACACTTTAGACATCGCAATTTTTAGCTTACCTGAGCAAAGCTCAAAGTGAGCTTTTGTGATCACCTTTTGTCTGTCATAAGTGCATTGTGCATTGTGCATCATGCGAGGTGCGTCTTCAACATTTAGTTTGTATAAACTTTCATAAGGAAAACCTATAAAAATCTTCTTGTCTGAAACCAGAAGACACGGGTCTTTGATAATTGGTATAAAGCTTCACCTTTAAGACCACTACGGTAACCAAGATTATTCAAATTATAGCCCGGGGCCAAAAATGGCTCTCCCAGGGGCCTATTTGTTACTCTATGGATCAGGTGAGCATCCAGGGCCATCATGGCCCTCTTGTTTCAGAAAAGATGAGCATATTTCCCATATCAAATGATCAAAGTTTTAATGTTATGTTACCATAATGATCCTTAGTATTTGGACAGGCAGGCCTAGGCAAACAGTGTAGACCCAGATCAGACTGCTCCTAAAGGAGCAGCCTGATCAGAGTCTACATGGACCCTAGCAAGGAGTCCAAAAGTGGAGAAGCATGTTTTGCTATTTCTTCTCCACGTTTTGGACTCCTTGCTAGATCGCGAAACAAACCTGTTAAAATTTTAGGAGAATTACAGCAAACCCTCAAGGTCCCTGAATTTTTAGGATTTTTATGGTAACAATCAATATTGTTACAGTAAAGCTACGATGACTCGAACTCCGATGGCCTGTTTACCATGGATGGGTTGAACCCGTTCTTGAGTCCACAGGGGGTTCCTCCAAATACGAAACAGGGGTAATTTAGTAAGATTTGCTTCATTTATCTTGCAAATGTATGTTGTGTGTACTCATTAGAATTGCCTCGATGAGGCCATTCTAATGAGTACACACAGCATACACTTGCAAATGTATGCTGTGTGTACTGATTACTGTGATGAGGCGATTCTAATGAGTACACACAGCGTACATTTATAATAGAGAACACAGAAAAGATATCCACAATTATCACCATTATGCCTCCTGGTATGGCACTAATAGTATCCCTCTGTGGTTCGAACTACTGCTGTCTCGAACAAATTTTCATGGTCCCAAAGTGGTTCCCCAAAGTGGTTCGAGCCATCGAAGTTCGACTGTAGTTTGATCCACTGGGCCCAGATGAGACACAAACTGGCTTGGATAGCTACATAGACCAGCAGGAGTCTTGAAATCTTTAGATTATACAGTTTAGAGGTACAGTAAAATTGCAGTTTTAAGACCACTTTTGCAACTGTTGAAAAGACCACTTTTGAACAGTCCCAGAGGTGGTGTCTGAGCACTATTTGTGTAGAAAAATACAGGGAAAGAAAATATGAAACCTTCTACATGTTTTTAGCTCACCTGTATGAAAGTACATAAGAGCTATAGCAGTCACACTGGCGTCAGCTTGGGCATGCATGTATACATAACCATGTACCAGGCTCAGTTAAAGTTCTTGGTTAAAGTTTTCTATTGCTCTATATCTCTAAAACCAATTGAATTACTTCTTGAACTCATGTTGCATATTGGCATAAAGTTTCGCACATTGGCAGCCCCCCCCCCCCCTCGACAGACTTATACGTAAGCAGTTAACCATTGCAATGCACATTCTTTCGCCAGAAACTGACAACTGCCCTTCTTGAATCATCGGACTGGAGAGAAAGCCTGCAGAAAAGAATTCATGATCAATCTCCAGAGAAGAATGTTGCCAAACGGGGCAGGTATGAAACCCACAATCTCCTGATCACCATTCAGACGTGCATCCCACTGAGCTACCTAGGCAGGTTAACCCTTGTCCTGCTGAATATTTATATATGCCACACCCACTACCGATTATCAACCAATCAGATTACCTGATGCAAATTATTGCAACAAATTCATAATCTGAATGGCAAACAATGTAGATCCTGATCAGATGGCTTCGTCAGAAGCCATCTGATCTGGATCTACATTGTTTCAAAGATAAGGCATATCCGGGATTAGCAGGACAAGGGTTAATTGATAGAAATATTTCTAGCCTCTGAAAATTAATCTTCCAACCCTGCAGACCAGTACAGATGCCTTTGCAAATAGTGTAGGGCCAGATCAGACTGCTCCAGTAGGAGCTGTTTGATAAGGGTCTACACTGTTTGCCATTCTGTCTGCAGGTTTTGAACTTTTTGTAAATGTTGACAATATTCCACATTAAATATTTTTCATGTTTTTGTCTGAACAGATAAAAGGGAAGATGGATCGGAAGGTGTGTATGTGTAGACTGGGTTGTGGTTTCACTGTAGATCATGTATAGCAACTTTTTCATTACGAAAACATGCCTTTTTAAATATATTGAAAATTTTACTTAAAAAAATATTGAAAATTTTTCCTCCAAAAAATGAAAATTTTCAGATAAAAAAATCTGCCATTTTTCTTATTTCTCCTCAAAACATAGATTGTGGGAACTCGTTAGAACTGTCATGGCGAGGCAGTTCTAACGAGTAGCCATAATTTATGTTTTTGGGGCAGAATAAGAAAAATAATGCATGAATGTACAGGCAGGGGCCAGTTGTTCAAAAACTAACAATGCCATTAGTTAGCATATCGTTAAATCTTTGATCATTTAATATGGCAAATATGTTAAGATTTTTGCTGAAAACAAAATGTGAGCAGCTGTTTTTTTTCAGAAAAAATAGAAAAAATTTAGTTATTGTTCTTGCTAAAACAGTTAACAGTTTGACCATTAACGAGCTTGTTAAGCTAACGATGCTATGAACAGCTGGGCCTTGATCTGCATCTTTGATGTTCGCAAATGAAAATTAACAGGTTTATTATGATGTGCATTACGCAACCACGCCTATACAAATACATTGTCACCTTTATCGCCGAAAAAAAGAAAATTTTAATATAAAAAATTGTGATATTTTTCTTATTTCTGCTCAAACCCTTCTTGTGTATTTTTTTCTGCCTCAAATAAAGTGATTCAAGCACCTTAGTATGTATGCCCCACTACCAAAGGTGAGGCTAGCATATTGTTTCTTGTGTGTATCCTGTTTGCGTCAGCGTTTGTGTTGGCCTTGGTTGCACTATTGTTGTTTTGAAGCACTATTTCTTCTGAAAGGATTGATGGATTCTGACCAAACTTGCATGGGTACATCACTTGGATGATGGAAAACAGTCACTAGGTTCGGATGGCATTGACATCATTTTCAATGGTTCAGGCCACCAAAAAGGTATATTTTGGGCCAAAAAGGGCTTTTATACACTCTATCCCATGAATGAATTGATGAATATTGGTCAAACTTGGTACACTATATCGCTATTATCTACCAAAGATTTGTTTAGATTTTGGTGTACATAACCTTATTGTAGAGGGTACAGGCACACAAGAAGCTGTTAATTTTGGCCTGTCTGAACCCTGTCTCATGAACAAATGGATGAATTTTGGTCAAAAATTGGTACAATATGTCAATGCCATTTAACAAAAAAATTATTTGGTTTTGGTGACCTTGACCTGATTTTCAAGGGCAGGAGCCCCCCAAAACTGTCAGTTTTGGTATCTCATGAACGAATAGATGCAATTTTGTCAAACTTGGTTCAATATATCATTGCAACCTACCAAGATTAAATTGGATTTGGGTGACCTTGACTTTATTTGCAAGGGCACAAAATTTGAGAAATTGTCAATTATGGCTTGTCTGCACCCTGTCTCATGTACAATTTGATTAATTTCAAGGTCGCAGCCTCCCAAAAGCTGTCAATTATGGAAACAAATGGCTTGTCTGCACCATATTTCTTGTAAGAATTGATGATGGTACAATATATCATCACAACCTACCAAAGATTTGAATATATTTTGGTGATCTTGACATTTTCCTTTGTCAAGGCTCATGAAAACTGTCAGTTTTTGGCCCAAAATAGCTAGACTGCAAAGCCACCCATCAGCACTCGGATAAATATATTTGACTGTGCTTCCACAA
This sequence comes from Lucinisca nassula, assembly GCA_963580285.1. Classification (NCBI taxonomy): domain Eukaryota; kingdom Metazoa; phylum Mollusca; class Bivalvia; order Lucinida; family Lucinidae; genus Lucinisca; species Lucinisca nassula. The sequence goes on along the minus strand of OY757011.1, from coordinate 9,613,926 downwards.
AGAGCCGCATCCAACCGACGCATCCAACCAGACTTCAGTTCTGGTAAACCACTCAGAATGTCTTAGCTTGCCCTGGAAAAGTGGTGCAAGTTGGACCCTCCTTAAAATCTTTTGGTTTCTTTGGGTGGTAGAGCTTGAGATGTCATCTCATCTCAGTGTTGGGTAAAAGTCCCACAAAATCTGAAGCAACTCCTTTAAAATGACCTAACTAGTGTTGACAGGTATGTAAAAGCTCAACACAGATGATAATCTTAGATATTGGAGATCTACATGTAGTTTTCCATGATGTCAAATGGCTGTTACATTTATGGTTTATGGTGTGTGTGGGTGGGTGGGTGGGTGGGTGGGGGAGTGTGTGTGTGTGTGGGGGGGGGGGGGGGTGTGGACAATGATATCCTCTGAAAACATTTCTAGTTAAACTTTATTTTTTTAACTCAAATCTTTTATATCTCAGAACAAGTGATCAGTGATCAAGCCCCTTATTTAGTATCACAATTTTTTGCAACCTCAAAGAAAGAGTGTCAGCCCCTTATTTTGTGTCATAATTTTTGCAACCTCAAATAAGTGAGTCAAGCCCCTTATTTTGTATCATAATTTGTATCATAATTTTTTGCAGCCTCAAGTAAAGTGTGTCAAACCCCTTATTTTGCTGCCTCAAATAAGTGAGTTAAGCCCCTTATTTTGTAAAATAAAATGTAACTAAACTAGAAACGTTTTCAGAGGAAAACAATGTCCACACCCTCCCCCTCCTCTGAAAACATTTCTAGTTTAGTTACATTTTTTTCTACCTCAAATAAAGTGTTTTGTATCATATATTTTATATCTCAGAAAAAGTGATCAAGCCCCTTATTAAGTATCATAAAATATGTGCAGCCTCAAACAAAGTGAGTCAAGCCCCTTATTTAGTATCATAACTTTTTGCAACCTCAAATGAAGTGAGTCAAGCCCCTTATTTTGTATCATAGCCCCTTATTTAGTATCATAATTTTTTACAACTCAAATGAAGTGAGTCAAGCCCCTTATTTTGTATCATAATTTGTATCATAATTTTTGCAACCTCAAATGAAGTGAGTCTAGCCCCTTATTTTGTATCATAATTTTTGCAACCTCAAATAAGTAAGTCAAGCCCCTTATTTTGTATCAAAGCCCCCTGTTTTGTATCATATTTTTGCAACCTCAAATAAAGTGAGTCGAGCCTCTTATTTAGTATCAAAATTTTTTTGCAACCTCAAATCAGTAAAGAGGGTCAAACCCCCTTATTTTGTATCATAATTTTTGCAATCACAAATTAGTGATTCAAGCCTTTTATTTTGTATTGTAATTTTTTGCAAACCTAAAATAAAGTAAGTCAAGCCCATCTCAAGGCCCCGCCCATAGGGGCTTGAAGAAATATATGGGCTGCATGATGCTTCCACGCAGAGCTGAATCCGGCCCGCACGCTAGTACTGGTAAACCGCTTAGAGGATCTAAGCCTGTCCAGGAAATGCTGTGCGAGGCGGCCCGTCCATGCAAATAAACCCTATTGGTTTCATTGGGCGACAGGGCTTGAGATGTCATTTCATCTCAATGTCGGGTAAAAGTCCCACAAAATTGGAAGCAACGTCTCCAAAATGACCTTTACAGTGTTGACGGGGACGTTAAACCTCAAATCAAACAAAACAAAACAAACCCTTATTTAGTATCATAAATTTTTGCAGCCTCAAATAAAGTGGTTCAAGCCCCTATGCTCTGATCTGACTTGGCTGGTTGGCAGGCTGATCTGATTCTTAAATGGACATACTTGTCTCACGTAACATTTCTGCTTGGCAAGGTCTATCTATATGTATAACTTCTTTCAGAAAGATCTGTTAACACTGCACATATGCACAGGTTTTTATATCATAATGATACAAAGTATTTGGGCATATAGGCCTAAGAAAAAAGTGCAGACCCACTGAAGGAGCAGTCTGATCAGGGTCTACAATGTTTGCCATTCTGTTTGCTGCTTTTGGACTCTTTGTAGGATTGTGAAACAAATTGGTTAAAATTTGAGGAGAATTATAGCAAGTCCTTAACCCTTTTGGTGCCAGAAACCCCAAAACAGTAGTTGGCAAACAGTGCAGGCCCAGATCAGGCGCCGCAGAATGCGGCATCTGATCAGGACCTTCACTATTTGCAAAAAGTTCAGCCTTTTTCCAAATCAATTTTAAAGAAAACACATTCTGAAACCCCTAAATTTTGCAATGGACTCCTGCTATATATAAAGTGGAAGATTCCATTGGGTATCAATAGGGTTAATGTGTCTGACTTGTTATGATTTTTGCAGTATTTTAGGGACTTTATCATGAATAAACTTGTCTTTGCTGTTTTTGGCCAGGTAAGACAGACCCGCCTGCCCAAACAGGCAAGAATCTTGAAATATTACAGTAGCTCTTATCCTGCTGCATTCACCCTTTTTGTACCAATGGAATCTTCTACCTTAAATATAGCAGGAATCCTTTTTGAGATTTAGGGGTGTTGGCTTGAGTTTTCTTCAAAAACTATTTGGAAATTGGCTGAAAATTTTGCAAACATTGTAGGCCCTGATCAGACGCCGCGTTCTGCGGCGTCTGATCTGGGCCTGCACTGTTTGCCAGGGTACCCGTTTTGGGGTTTCCGGTACTGAACGGTTTAATTAATCTAACCACACCGTTTACATATGATCCTTCAATCAAATTAGTGGATACATTGTTTTCATTCAATTTAAAAACTGCATGACAAACAGTTGATCCTGATCAGATAGCTGCAGAAGCCATTCTGATCTGGACCTACACTGTTTGCAAAGTAGGGGTTATCGTGACCAGCTGGATAAGGGTTAAGTTATGTATAGAAATTAGAGGGAATACTAAGCTACTGAGCTGACTGCACAGCTGAGCAGGCTGATCTATATCTTCCTTGTTTTTGTTTGCAAATGTCAAAAATAGTTTATTTCGTGACTAGGCTATTTTGTTACCGTAAAAAACTTAAAAATTCAGAGACCTTGTGGACTGGCTGTAATTCTCATAAAACTTTAATAAATTTGTTTTACAATCCAGCAAGGAGTCCAAAAAGTGCACACAGAATGGCAAATAGTGTAGACCCTGATCAGACTGCTCCTATAATAGTGTAGACCCTGATCAGACTGTTCCTGTAGGGAACAGTACAGGCGCAGTCAGAGCTGGGTCTGCACTGTTTGGTAAGGCCTGTCTATCCCGGTATTTAGGATCATTATGGTAATTGGGCTTAGGTTGTTGCTACTAATATTGTTTTAAGGTCTTGTGTGTACCTTCATGGTACTTAACCCTTGTCTTGCTGAATGAATTAATTTTGCCACACCCATTTCTGACTATAAACCAATCAAATTACTTGATACAACATTATATATTTGTACATTTTACAACTTTGACAACCAGTGTACATCTTGCTCAGATGGCTTCTCAAGAAGCCATCTGATCTGGATTTACACTGTTTGCAAAGTAAGGGGTTGTCATGTTCAGCGGGACGAGGTTAAAGGTCTTGTATGTACCTTCATGTCACTTAACCCTTGTCCTGCTGAATAAATTAATTTTTCCATGCCCTGTTTCTGGCTATCAGCCAATCAAATTGCTTAATATAATGTATTTATCCAATTTTGAAAACTGGTTGACAAGCAGTATAGATCCTGATAGATGGCTTCTTGAGAAGCCATCTGATCTGGATCTACACTCTTTGCACTGATTGGGATCTACACTGTTTGCAAATTTCTGGGTTATCCTGCTCAGCAGGACAAGGGTTAAAGTCTCTCTCTGTTCTGGCTTGAGGTGGTTGTGTTCTTAGATCAATGCTTTCCCTTTGGCCTAAAAAAAAGCTGGGTTTCCGCTAACGTGACGACCCTGCGTTTTTGTGCCGACCCTGCATTTGTTTGCCATCCAGAAAAAAAAATGAAAAGATTTTCTAATATTTTCTAGCACTTTTGATAAAAATTCATAAATCTGTCACAGTAGCTAAACTAATACTTGAAGCTTCCTTGATGCTTTTAACCCTTGTTCTGCTGAATATTCATATATGCCACACCCACTACCGATTATCAACCAATCAGATTACCTGTAGCAAATTATTACAACAAATTCGCAATCTGAATGACAAACAATGTAGATCCTGATCAGATGGCTTCTTCAGAAGCCATCTGATCTGGATCTACATTGTTTCAAAGAAAAGGCATATCCGGGCTCAGCAGGACAAGGGTTAACCTCATTGTTTTCACGTAATATAGTAAAGATTTAGCCACTTTAATGTTTTTTTGCTTGTTTCCATCGAACGAAATTTTGACAAATCAAAATAAAAAGTTGTTTCAACCTACCGACCCATATCCACTTTCGGTATGTTAGTGGAAACACAGCTATTTTTTTAGGCCTTAGTAACTTTTGCTTTCTATTTTGTCTGTTTTGTACAAAACCATAACATACCCATGTGCTAAACTGTAGAGCTAGCATTTTCAGATGAAATACATACTTTTAAATGTTTGTCATGCCTTGATTAAGCATGGCGGGATATATTTGTCTGGCTTTCCATCCATTCTTCCATTCCTTCTTCAAGCCATCAAAATTTTTGACAACCCTAGCATTCAGCTAAATGTTCAAGTCCATACAGGCATGACATACATGGCTCATGCTTAACCCATTGTATGCTAGTGGACTTTACCATTGCTGTATGTTGGACAAGTCCATTTGTCATATAAGGGGTTGTAGGCCTATTTTTTGTTTTTAGCTCACCTGTCACGTAGTGACGAGGTGAGCTTTTGGGATCACTTTTTATCCGTCGTCCGTCATGCGTGCGTCTGTGCGTGCGTGCGTGCGTCCGTGTGTGCGTGCGTAAACAATTTCTTCAAACAACATCTCCTCCTAAACCACTGATCGGATTTTGACCAAACTTCACAGGAATGATCCTTAGGTGGTCCCCTTTCAAAGTTGTTCAAATGGTTCTGGTCCATTGCACATCTAGGTCACAGGAGCCAAAAATAGATTTTTTTCACCAAAAACTTAAAAAATCTACTTCTCTGAAACCACAAGGACCAGGTCTTTGATATTTGGTATGAAGCTTCATCTAGTGGACCCCTACCAAGATTGTTCAAATTATAGTGCTGGGTCCAAAAATGACCCCGCTTGGGGCCCATTGGTTTTACATAGGCTTATATAGGGAAAATCTTTAAAAATCTTCTTCTATGAAACCGCAATGCCCAGGTCTTTGCTATTTGGTAAGAAGCTTCATCTAGTAGACCCCAACCAAGATTGTTCAAATGATAGTGCTAGGGCCAAAAATGTCCCCACACCGGGGCCCTTTGGTTTTACATAGGCTTATATAGGGAAAATCTTTAAAAATCTTCTTCTCTGAAACCAGAAGGCCCAGCTCTTTGATATTTGGTATGAAGCTTCATCTAGTGGTCCCCTACCAAGATTGTTCAAATTATAGCCCTGTGTCCAAAAATGCCCCCGCCTCGGAGCCCTTTGGTTTTACATAGACTATATAGGGAAAATCTTGAAAAATCTTCTTCTCTGAAACCACAAGGCCTAGGTCTTTGATATTTGGTATGAAGCTTCATCTTGTGGACTTCACCAAGATTGTTCAAATTATAGCCCTGAGACCAAAAATGCCCCCGCCCTGGGGCCCTTTGGTTTTACATGGGCTTATATATGGAAAATCTTTAAAAATCTTCTCTGAAACCGCAAGGCCAAGGTCTTTGATATTTGGTATGAAGCTTCATCTAGGGGACCCCTACCAAGATTGTTCAAATTATAGTGCTGGGGCCAAAAATGCCCCCACTCTGGGGCCCTTTGGTTTTACATGGGCTTACATAGGGAAAATCTTTAAAAGTCGTCTTCTCTGAAACTGCAAGGCCCATGTCTTTGATATTTGGTATGGAGCTTCATCTAGTAGACCTCTGCCAAGATTGTTCAAATTATAGGCCTTGGGCCACAAATGCCTCCGTCCTGGGGCCCTTATATAGACTTATATACAGATAAGCTTTGAAAATGGTCTTCTCTGAAACAGCAGGGCCCAGGCCTTTGATATTTGGTGAAGCTTCATCTAGTGGACCTCGATCAAGATTGTTTAAATTATAGCCCTGAGGCCAAAAAATCCCGCCTCAGGGCCATTTGGTTTTAAATAAGCTTATGTGGGCAATATCTTTAAAAAAATCTTCTTCTCTGAAACTGCAAGGCACAGGTCTTTGATATTTGGTGTGTAGCTTCATCTAGTGGACCTTTCCCAAGATTGTTCAAATTATAGCCTTTGCTGATTTTTGGTATGAAGCTTCACCTTTTTAGACCTTCCTCAACATTATGCACATTATAGCCCTGGGGTCAATAATGGCCCACCCCGGGGCCCAGTTGTTACTCTATGGATCAGGTGAGCGACCCAGGGCCATCATGGCCCTCTTGTTATTCCATTTTGAAGGGAAACTCTGTTAGCAAATAGTGCAGGCCTTGATCAGACCCCACATTCTGCGGCGTCTAATCTGGCCTCACTGTTTGCCAAGGTACACCTTTAGGGGTTTCCCGCCTGCAATGGGTTATTTTTAGTCCCGCTCATAGAGGAATTCTTGTTATTATTTGTAGTCCCACTATATATTGTAGGTTCTCGTTAGAACTGCCTCATAGAGTCATTTTTGTTCTTATTTCTAATCCCAATATATATTGTAGGTGCTCGTTAGAACTGCCTCATAGTCATTTTTGTTCTTATTTCTAATCCCAATATATATTGTAGGTGCTCATTAGAACTGCCTCACCGGCCCCGAAAGCTCAGTTGGTAGAGTGTCCGCTCCGGGGAACGGGAGGTCACGGCTTCGATCCCGGGCCGCGACATACCAAAGTCGTTAAAAACGGTACTAGCTGCTCCTCGCTTGGCACTCAGATTTACGGGGTAGAGCTAGGACTGGTCGACCCAGTGTCAGGATAATGTGACTGGATGTGGTATCATGTAATGTGTCTGGGACATGATACTTCAGTGAGGCAGCACTATAAAAGTGAGCATTGATCTCCCTGTCGCAACCAGACACCGTCGTGATATGACTGAAAAATTGTTGAAAGCGACGTTAAACCCGAATTAATACACACACACATTAGAACTGCCTCATAGTGGCATTCTTGTTCTTATTTCTAGTCCCAATATATAATGTAGGTGCCCATTAGAACTGCCTCATAGTGGCATTCTTGTTATTATTTCTAGTCCCAATATATAATGTAGGTGCCCATTAGAACTGCCTCATAGTGGCATTCTTGTTATTATTTCTAGTCCCAATATATAATGTAGGTGCCCATTAGAACTGCCTCATAGTGGCATTCTTGTTATTATTTCTAGTCCCATTATCAAATATCTCCAATATGTATTGTAGGTGCTCATTAGAACTGCCTCATAGAGGCATTCTTGTTCTTGTTTCTAGTCCCAATATAGATTGTAGGTGCTCATTAGAACTGCCTCATAGTGGCATTCTTGTTCTTGTTTCTAGTCCCAATATAGATTGTAGGTGCTCATTAGAACTGCGACATAGAGGCCTTCTTGTTATTTTTCTAGTCCCAATATACATGTATATTGTAGGTGCTCATTAGAACTGCCTCATAGAGGCATTCTTGTTCTTGTTTCTAGTCCCAATATAGATTGTAGGTGCTCATTAGAACTGCCTCATAGAGGCATTCTTGTTCTTGTTTCTAGTCCCAATATAGATTGTAGGTGCTCATTAGAACTGCCTCATAGAGGCATTCTTGTTCTTGTTTCTAGTCCCAATATAGATTGTAGGTGCTCATTAGAACTGCGACATAGAGGCCTTCTTGTTATTTTTCTAGTCCCAATATACATGTATATTGTAAGTGCTCATTAGAACTGCCTCATAGTGGCATGCTTGTTATTGTTTCTAGTCCCAATATAGTTTGTAGGTGCTCGTTAGAACTGCAGCAGCATCACTGAGGCAGTTCTAAGGAGTACCTACAAAGCAGAAATAAGGAAAATAATGTATACTCCTGTAAACCCCAGTTTTCCCTATATAAAGTGGGGCTTACAGGGGTGTTCATTACACAGATTTGTTCATGTGATGTGTAGTTACTGTGCTGTTCATTAGCCCCTGTTTTGTTGTTACTTTATGATTTCTGTTTTATTTTGCAACAACTTTATTTTCGTTAGTTAATGTATTCGCAAATTAGATTAATACATGTATTCAAATCTTTCATCAAATATAAAAATCAAAGCATTGGTTGGTTGATTTCTCTTAGTTTAGACTGAGAAAAATAGTCCTGAATTGAGACTTTACCCGTAAATACCAGCACTTTAAGCAAAGTGTAGACCCTGATCAGATGCTGCTTTCTGTAGTGACTGATCTGGGTCTACACTGTATGCAGACCTGATAAGACAGTTTTCTGAGGGGTCTGATCTGGGTCTTCACTGTTTGCCAATTTCCGATTACGCAAGCTCACTCCAGATTTCATTTTTTATATCCTGGGTAGCGATAACGGGAACATATTGTTTTTGCCATGTCTGTTTGTTTTAGTTTGTTTGTTGGTTGGACAACTTTAACATTGGTCATAACTTTTGAACCGTTTGAGATAAAGCCTTCATATTTGGAATGTAGGTTCCTTGTGACAAACACTTTCAACTCAAACAAAAAATTTGACCTGTGACAAACATGTACTTTAAAGAAAAAAATGACCTTGGCTCAGGGACATGAATGTGTTTCCCAAACACATCTTTCTTTTTTACACAGCGCTCTGACGTCAGAGGAAGATTTTTAGACCAGCGCTGCGATAAGTATAACCGTTACCTGGATTTTATACATGGTCAGCGATAGTCACATGGACAATAGCAGGAGGGAAGCTTCTGTAATTTAGGTAGCTTTGGGTTGATTGATAAATAACAGGGGTAATTAGCAAACAGTGCAGGCCCTGATCAGATGCCGTATTCTGTGGCGTCTGATCAGGGCCTACACTGTCGGCAAAAAGTTTAGCCATTTTCCAAACAAGTTTAGAAGAAAACACAACCTGACGCCCCTAAATTGCGAAATGGACTCCTGTCATATATAAGGAGGAAGATTCCATTTGTTACAAAAAGGGTTAAGCACGAAATCATCATCATAACCCTTTCACCTCTGAGTTTCTGAAGCAGACTCTTCCATTTTTGATTTTGGACAAGTCTATTCTTGTACAAAGGGGGTATAATCAGAATCATTAACAGAATGGCAAACAGTGTAGATCCTGATGAGATGGCTCATTATGAGTCGTCTCATCTGGATCTACACTGTTTGCATAGGTAGCTTTACTGGTTATTAGGATTTGCAGCATTTTGTTGAGTTTTCTCCTGCCTTATTTCACTTGTGAAAATACCTATGGCAGAAGTTCACTTTCATTCTGATCTTCTGACACAAAGGGAGTTGTGTAAAGCCAAATACCAGCCAATTACAATTTACTAGCAACATTACATGATGATGTTGTAAGGTTTCTGACAGTATATTCACTCAGGCAAATATTTAACGTTGTCATCACGAAAACACACCTATATAATTTTGAACCCCACTTTTATATTGTAAAACTGGGGTTTACAGGGGTAAACCTTTTTTTAGGGCCCCGCACTGAAAGTGTGGGTGCCCTATAGTAATCACTCTGTCCGTCCGTCTGTCTGTCTGTCTGTCTGTCTGTCCGTCTGTCCGTCTGTCCGTCCACAAATTTTTTTATCCTCCATAACTTTCTTATTCCTGGATGGATTTAAATATTACTTGGCAGAAATGTTAACCATAATGTGATGGAGTGTTGCGCGCAAGACTCAGGTCCGTACCTCAAAGGTCAAGGTCATACTTAGAGGTTAAAGGTCAAAAAAGGGACTTTCCTGTGTCCAATTAATAACTTTGTTATTATTCCTGGATGGATTTAAATATTACTTGGCAGAAATGTTAACCATAATGTGACGAAGTGTCACACGCAAGACCCACAGCCGTACCTCAAAGGTCAAGGTCATACTTAGAGATAAAAGGTCAAAAAAGCGTTTTTTTTATTGTGTCCAATCTATAACTTTCTTATACCTGGATGGATTTAAATATTACTTAGCAGAAATATTAACCATAATGTGACAGTGTGCCGTATAGTAATGCCCTGTCTGTCCGTCCGTCCGTCTGTCCATCTGCCCGTCTATCCATCAACATTTTTCATGTTTACAAATTGAAGCTGAAGTTATTGACAGTTGCCATATAGTAATACCCTTTTGTTTTTAATTTTTTCTTATTTCTGCTCTAAAATAAAGATTGTGGGTACTCGCTAGAATCGCCTTGATGAGGCAGTTCTAACATGTACCCACAATCTATATTTTGAGTGGAAATGAGAAAAAGATCACAATTTGTCATCCTAAAATTTTCAATTTTTCAGCGATAAAGGTTACAAAGTATTTGTGCAGGCGTGTTTTCGTAATGCTATCAGATGTGGCATTACGTGCGTTTTAGCTCATCTGAGCGCGAAGTCCTCATGGAGAGCTATTGTGATCAGTCAATGTCCGTCATGTGTCGTGTATCGTGCGGCGTCAACAATTTGCTTTAATGCTAACTCCTCCTAAACCCTTGAGCCAATTTCAATAAAACTTCATAGGAATATTGCTTAGGTGACCCTCTACAAAAGAAGCTAAAATCGTTCTGCTCCACTGAACAAGATGGCCACCAGAGCTAAAAATAGAAATATCTTCAAACAACAACTCCTCCTGTACCTTTAGGCAAATTTCATTCAAACTTTATAGGAATGTTGCTTAGGTGACCTTCTACCAAAATAGCTAAAACTGTTCTGCTCCGATGAACAAAATGGCCACCAGAGATAAAAATAGAAAAATCTTTAAACAACAACTCCTCATGTACCCTTGGGCCAAATTAATTCAAACTTCTTAGGAATGTTGCTTAGGTGCCCCTCTTCTAAAATAGCTAAAAGGGTTCTGCTCCCATGAGCAAAATGTTTGCCAGAGCTAAAAATAGAAAAATGTAAATTTGCTTCAAACGCAAACTCTTCCTAAACCCTTGGGCCAATTTGATTCAAACTTGACAGGAATGTTGCCCAGGTGACTCCCTACCAAAATGCCTAAATTTGTTCCGCTCTGACAAACAAGATAATGCCACCAGAGCTAAAAATAGAAAAAAATCTTTAAAACAACAACTCCTCCTGTACCCTTGGGCCAATTTCATTCAAACTTCATGGAAATATTGCTTAACTGACCCTCTAACAAAATAGCTGAAACGGTTATGCTCTGATGAGCAAAATGGCCACCATAGCTAAAAAAAGAAAAAAAAACATAAATTTGCTTCAAATGCAAACTCCTCCTTAACCCTTGGGCCAATTTGATTCAAACTTCACAAGAATGTTATGTAGGTGACTCCCTACCAAAATAGCTAAAATGGTTCCTGTCTAACAAGATGGCCACTAGAGCTAAAAATAAAAAAAATCTTCAAACGACAACTCCTCCTGTACCCTTGGTCCAATTGCATCCAAACTTCATATGAATGTTGCTTAGATGACCCTCTACCAAAATAGCTGAAACGATTTCGCTCTGATGAGCAAAATGGCCACCATAGCTAAAATTAGAAAACCCTATTTGTGTCAAACGCGAACTCCTCCTAAACCTTAGGGCCAATTTGATTCAAACTTCACAGGGATGTGACTCCCTACCAAAATAGATAAAATTGTTCCACTCTGAGGAACAAGATGGCGACCATAGCTACAAATAGAAAAAATCTTCAAATGACAACTTCTCCCGTACCCTTGGGCCAATTTCATTCAAACTTCATAGTAACGTTGCTTGGATGACCCTCTACCAAAATAGCTTAAATGATCATGCTCCAATGTCATACCTGCCAACACTCCCGATTTGAGCGTGACTCTTGAATGAACAAAATGACCACCAGAGCTGAAAATAAAAAAAAAACCAGTAATTGTTCAAACGCGAACTTCTCCTAAACTCTTGGGCCAATTTGATTTAAACTTCACAGGAATGTTGCCCAGGTGACTTCCTACCAAAATAGTTAAAAATCATTCCGCTCTGATAAACAAGATTGTCACCAGAGCTAAAAATAGAAAAAAATCTTCAAATGACAACTTCTGTACTCTTGGGCCAGTTTCATTCAAACTTCATAGTAATGTTGCTTGGATGACCCTCTACTAAAATAGCTTAAATGATCATGCTCCAATGAACAAAATGGCCACCAGAGCTGAAAATAAAAAAACATAGTAAATTTGTTCAAATGCGAACTTCTTTTAAACCCTTGGGTCAATTTGATTTAAACTTCACAGGAATGTTGCCCAGGTGACTTCATACAAAATAGTTAAAATCATTCCGCTCTGATAAACAAAAGGGCCACCAGAGCTAAAAAAAGAAAAAATTCTTCAAATGACAACTCCTCCTGTACCTATGGGCCAGTTTCATTCAAACTTGATAGGAATGTTGCTTAGATGACCCCCTTCCAAAATAGCTAAAATGATCCCTCTCTGATGAACAATATGGCCACCAGAGTCTGAGGTAAAAATAGAAAAAACGTAAATTTGCTTCAAATGCGAACTCTTCCTAAACCTTGGGGTCAATTTGATTCAAACTTCATAGGAATGTTGTCTAGGTGACACCCTACCAAAAGAGCTAAAATCATTCCACTCTGATGAACAAGCTGGCCACCAGATCTAAAAAAAGAATGTACTAGAGACAGTGACATTCAGGTGTGCGAATCAGGGCCAGAGGGCCCTGTTGTTTGCATTGAGATTTTCTTTTTCTCTGCTACATATATGGTTGGAAACAAACAGAACTGCCTCACTGAGCAAGTCATAACCTTTGTTTTGACCAAGAGCAAGAATAAGGAATAATGAAAACACTTGTAAATAAAGCTTGTCTCTGTTACATATAAAGTGGGGATTATGCGGTCTTTTCATTACGAAAACTTGCCTATACACATACATCGTAAATGTTTCTGCCGAAAAAGCGAAAATTTTAAGATGAAAAATTGTGACATTTTCTTCTTTCTGCTCAAAATACATTTTAGAGCAGAAATAAGAAAAACAAGGTTTAGCCCTGTAAACTCCAGTTTTACTATTAAAAAGTGGGGTTCAAGGGGGTCAGAATAATATAGGCATGTTTTCGTGATGTTAACCCTTATCTTGCTGTTCACGACAACCCCTATCTTTGCAAACAGTGTAGATCCAGATCAGATGACTTCTGAAGAAGCCATCTGATCAGGATCTACACTGTTTGGCATTCAGTTTATGAATTTGTAGCAACAAATTACATCAAGTAATTTGATTGGATGATAGAGAGAAATGGGTGTGGCTTAAATGAACATTCAGCAAGATAAGGGTTAAGGTGTGATATGCAGAAGTAACACCCACCTGCCATAATGAAGAACTGTGAAAAGAGCATAAATAAGTGTTTGCCTTCTCTATCTGTTCGTTTCTCCATCCATCAGCGTCCGTGTCCGAGATGGCGTTAGTGTTTTGTGATTAAGTTTTCTACCAGATGGGGGCATCTATGTTCTCTGGACACATTTCCAGTTAAAAGAATAATCTCCCCTTAAAGTGCCTTCATTCCCCTGAAGTCACTAAATGAAACAGGTTTTCAGTTAGTAAAACACCACAGTAAAATTCCTATGTTAAGACCACCTTTTGAACAGTCCCAAAGGTGGTCCCTAACCGGAGGACACTGTGGGCAGAAAACACAAAGAAAGATTAAGTGCAGCCTTCAAAAGACTTTTTAGGTGGTCTTAATAGCGGAATATCACTGTATATAGATTATTTATAAAAGGCCATTTATGGTCTTTTTTCTAGATATTCTATACATTTTAGGATGCATCTTTAACCCTTATCCTCCTTTTCACGACAACCACTGATCAGGATCTACACTGTTCGACATTCATTTTGCAAATTTGTAGGAATAAATTACGTCAAATAATCTGATTGGTTCAAAGTCAGAAATGGGTGTGGCTAAATTAATTATTCAGCCGGATAAAGCTTAAACTGTGTTATATTGAAGCGTTATAATGAGGATTGTATTTTTTCAGGAAACTCCCTTAAAGACAGTATTAGCATTGAGTCCTGCAGTTCTAGTAGCAGTTCTGACATAGAAGGGTGTAACCTTTCTGGCAACAATCCTCTTGACACTGTAACGAGTCAAGCTGCAGAAATGAGTCGTCAGGAATCCTGTACTCTTGTGAAAACTGACACTGTTGAAACCATGTATTATCAACCAGTGGATGTTGTATGGCAGAAAGAGAAGGCTGGCATACTTGGCTTAACTGTTCAGAAGGATATCCCAACTTCTGAATCTGGTGTAGTATCAAGACTGGAACCACCCAAAGGGTCAGTAGCAATTCGTAAAGATGGAAACTGTTACTTCCGAGCTCTCAGTCATGTGTTGACAGGGAATCAGCGTGAACATAAAGCTGTTAGGGGTCTGATTTACAGATTTCTAGTTGGGAATGATGAGGTATTTTCAAGACTGGCAGACTGTCCTAACTATGCAGAAAGCAAGTCGGTGGAGGAGGACGGTATCTGGGCAACTGAGATTGAGATATTTGCAACAGCTACTATGTTAGACACTGATATTTGTATTTACTCTGCCTGTGGAAATGATAGCAGAGGGAATGTGGTATATAAATGGCTAACCTACAAACCCTTACAGAATGTTTCACCCCTAGAAGGGGTGAGAGAATTGAGAAACTGTGACAAGTGGATCACATACAAACAAGTGGAGAATGTAGTATCGCCGTCTAATTACAGTAAACACAGAAAAACTATCTATCTGTCGAATATAGATGACCATTATGCACCTGTGTACAAGTTGAAACAGTTGCATTAACTCTTATCATGCTGTTCGAAACAACCCCTATCTTTGGAAAGTGTAGATCCAGATCAGATGGCTTCTGAAGAAGCCATCTGATCAGGATCTACACTGTTTGACATTAAGTTTATGGCTTTGTAAGAATAAATTACATGAAGTAATCTGATTGGTTAAAAGTCAGAAATGGGTGTGGCCAAACTGAATATTCAGCAAGAGGAGGGTTAACCCATTTTGTACCAAATGGAATCTTCCTCCTTATATATGACAGGAATCCATTTCAAAATTTAGGGGTGTCAGGTTGTGTTTTCATTAAAATTTATTCGGAAAATGACTGAACTTTTAGCAAACAGTGGAGACCCTAATCAGACGCTGCATTCTGTGGCGTCTGATCTGGGCCTGGACTGTTTGCCAGGGTACCCGTTTTG
This sequence comes from Lucinisca nassula, assembly GCA_963580285.1. Lineage (NCBI taxonomy): Eukaryota > Metazoa > Mollusca > Bivalvia > Lucinida > Lucinidae > Lucinisca > Lucinisca nassula. The sequence goes on along the minus strand of OY757011.1, from coordinate 9,598,702 downwards.
GGGTTTCTGGTACAAAATGGGTTAAGAGCAATTATGGTACTTTTATGTTATCTCATCATGGCCTAACAGTGTTGTTAGAATATTTTTATAATGTTTGATTTTTTAATATGGCAAATATAGTATTTTTGCTGAAAAAATGTGAGTAGCTTTTGCATTTGCTTTTGGTTACAGCATGTGCATTTGCACAGCCTGATAAGCACCTCAGTGTTCATTGCTTGGATATTACGATGCCTCCAGTTTTTATCTGAAATTTCAAGACTCGTGCTAATCTGCATAACAGAGCAGGCTGGTTTATGCCTTACCTACATCACGTGAACAAGTCCTTGAAATGTACACCCCTGTGAGACTTTGAATTCCTATGTTTAAGGAAATTCGATGGCAACATGGGCTCAATGTGGGCGTGTGTTTTCGTCTTGGAATTTGGTCTACGTAACACTGGCCAGTCAAGTTACCATGATCGTTCAAGGTAACTTGACTGGCCGGCGTTACTTAGATCCAATTTTACGCCCAGTAGTTGTCCCATTCGCCCGGTGCAATGGTGGAAACTTTGAGTTCCAAGACGACAACGCATGCCCACATCGAGCCCGTGTTGCTATCGAATTTCTGAGACAACAAGGTATAAGGACACTGCCATGGCCAGCCAAGTCCCCCAATATGTGGCCGATTGAGCACATTTGGGATGTCTTGGGTCGCCGCGTGCGCAACAGACCGCAGTGTTGTAACAATCTGCAACAGCTTGGCTGAGCATTGCAAGAAGAATGGCGATGGATACCAAGGGAGATAATCTGTCGCACAATCACTAGCATGCCGAGAAGGTGTTGTGCATGCATCAATGCACGTGGTGCATGGACCAGATACTGATCCCCTTTGCCTATAAACCTTCCCTGTGACATTGAAGTTTCGCTTCTTTTTCTATTTGAATTTGGGGGTAACCTTATTTTTTGTCCCTAGTAGGAGTCAACCAGTAATATACCATAATGATCCCAAGTATTGGGACAGATAGGCCAAAGCAAACAGTGTAGACCCAGATCAGACTGCTCCTCAAGGAGCAGTCTGATCAGGGTCTACACTGGTTGCAATTCTGTCGGTCCTTATTGGACTCCTTGCTTGATCATGGAACAAATCTGTTAAAATTTAAAGGGAATTTCAGCAAGTCCTCAAGGTGTCCAAATGTTTAGGATTTCATGTGGTATGAAACTCTGCCTTAAGTTTATGTTTTTTGTTGATAGAATATGATTGTGTTATTAGCCTCATCACGACAAAACCCATCTTGGCAAATGTGACCAGGGCCCAGTTGTTCAAAGCATCATTAGCTTAACGAGCTTGTTAGTTGTCCAACTGTTCATTCTTCTAGCAAGTACTACAGCTTACTCTCTGGTATTTTTGCTTAAAAATGTGAGTTGCTTTTGCATTTGAAGAGCTACATGTACTCACATTTTTTCTGCTAAAAATGTTAGCACTTTTGCCATATTTAATGATCATAAGTTTTAACATCTTATCTAACGACATCATGGTCCATCTGTTACGTCTTCTAGCAAGTACATGTATTACAATTATTCTCTGGTACTGTTGCTGAAAAAAATATGAGTAGCTTAGCTCAACGTAACGTAAACAAAGCAAGGCCCGTCTTGTGATATCAACAGCTCAAAACCCATGTTCAAACGGCACACGAATTTCATGATTTGAACATGGTTTTTGCTGTTTGAGCACGGCTTTCGATCCATTTGACAATGGCTTCAAACAGCCATGCGCATAGGTATTTATGCAAGAACATACTTTTAACTATATCGTTAGTATTGAAAAACTGGCCACAGGAAAGACGCAAGCTGTCTGACTCAGCTGCATGGTTCCGGGTCATTTCGGCCCATAACAAAATCGGCCCATGTCAAAATCGGCCCATGACAAAATCGGCCCATAGCAATTTCGGCCCATAAATGATTAAAAGTCTGATATAGGGGTCAGCTATCAGCCAAAATTTAAAAAAAAAATGAAAGATAAAGTTAATTTATTTTTACCGCGTTTCACCGCTCGGCATCTGTATCATTATTTTCAATTATTACCTCTCTCAGATGTGAGTCTTCTCGCAATGCAAACTTTGTAATGGAAGATAAGAAATAAAAATATTATAAAAGAGGGTGTGTTTATTTAGCAAACAAAAATTGTATATTTATGAACTTGGAAATACTAGTTCTGGGGTCATTGCTTATTTGTTTATATTGTTGGCACATGTCGGTATACAAAATAATTGATAATCACTTTAGGTTGTTGCCATTATCGACACGTGCCTTAAAGCAACAAACAGAACGATTATCATATTACTCAAACCTCAGTCATTATTGGGGCACGTGCCAATCATCCGTAAGTCAATGTCTCCTAATGCGTGTCTTTAATTCTTTCTTTGTTTCTTGCTTTCGGTTTCGTTTTATGAATATTATTGGACAGGGGCGCATCGACAGCTATATGTGGGCCTAGCACCGGGGCCTAACGAAAGACTAACATCAGCCTGTGCATCCGCGCAGACTGATTTGTGTGTAACTATGAATCATAAAGTAGCAAAAGCTACCTCATGCCTCCAGCGATCATGACCATACTGTGCGGCTGAACAAGTCGAGCTGTGTATGCTGGGCTCGTGAAGTAGCCAAAGCTCCCTCACGCTTCCAGCGACCATGACCATACTGTGCGGCTAAGCAAGCTGGTCTGTCGATACTGGACGAATTGTAGAAACTGCTGGGACATTGCTTACTCATTTAATTTGTGTTTTTATCGGCCTAATGTTCAAACGTTCAAACGGACCCAGCAAATGTTAATGCACGAAAACCTATGCGTGATTCCCGTAATAAAATTGAAGATTTTCTGCTAAAAACTAATCAATGTGCCTCTTATTCATAGCGTATTCCATTACGTAAATGGAAGTGTTGAAAAGTAGAAATAAGAAATACAATGTACATGAAATCCTTAACAATTTCATAAGCCCAGTGTGACTGTGAACAACGCTTGATGTCAGTTTTCTGACCATTGCCTGTACTGAAAACAATCAAATATCATATACCCTTAAGCATTTTCAGAATTCTTAAGAGTGCATTTTCCCTTAAAACCCCGTAGTTTCCCTATATAAAGTGGGGTTAAGGGCGGTATTATTTTCTCGGACTTGTTAACACGATGTGATTTTTTATCATTAGAGGAAAGAATATAAATTTCTCAAACTGACCATATTTTTTTCTTTTTATCCCATTTCAACTTACATGCTAGTGATTTAATTGGCCGTGCAAGCAAACCAATTATATATGCAAACATAATAATTATACCATCATTGAAATTGTGGATCAAAATTGCTATGGGCCGATTTTGTATGGGCCGATTTTGTTATGGGCCGATTTTGTCATGGGCCGATTTTGTTATGGGCCGAAATGTCCAGGGACCAGCTGCATGGACTTGTGACAGACATAGAAACTAGAGGTAATGTACTGTAATGTTTCTAAGTATTGAGACAAACAGGCTTAAGCAAACAGTGCAGACCCAGATCAGACTGCTCTTAAAGGAGCAGTCTAATCAGGGTCTACACTGTTTGCTGTTTGGTCTGTTTCAGACTCCTTGCTAGATGGTGAAACAAATTTGTTCAAAAGTTTAAGAAAATTAACGCAAGTTCTCAAGGTGATTATTTTAGGATTTTCACAGTACTTTCAAAGATGTGAACACGGAAATGCTGATAGGTTGATCTACATCAAAACAGGTTCTCATGACATGTTAATGAGGCTTTTTTGTTGTTGTTGTTTTTGTTGTTTTGTGTTAATTAATCCGCAACTAGTGCCAAAAAGAATAAACTTCATTTTCAGTGTTGGTATTTTGTTGTTTAATATCCTTTGCAGTTGTCAGTTCCCAGCAAAAAAAAAAAAACAAAGCTGGCCCAGGAATATTGTGGTTGGCTAATACCGTAAAAAAAATCCTTAATATTCGGACCCCTCCAGGACTTGCTGTAAATCTCCTAAAATTGAAACAAATTTGTTTCACAGTCCAGTAGGTCATCCAAAAGCTGCAGACAGAATGGCAAACAGTGTAGATCCTGATCAGACTGCTATCTGGGTCTGCACTGTATGCTTAGGCCTATCTGTCCCAATACATAGGATCATTATGGTATGACAGGTTCAATACATGTATGTGTTGACTTGGTCACTAAACTCCAAAATAAATAAACTTTAATAACTGACCACACTGCTTGTACACAGAGTACAACCTTTTTTTTTTTTTTTTGCGGAATGCCTACACATGGCTTTTTAGCTCACCTGAGCCGAAGGCTCATGTGAGGTATTAGTATACCACGAGCCGTCGTCCGTCGTCCGTCGTCGTCGTCCGTCGTCGTCCGTCGTCGTCCACACTTTCAAAGAAGTATATCTCCGGAACCAGTGGGCCAATCTTGATCAAATTTCATGTGAAGCATTATCAGGTAGGGGGAAAGGCTGCATACTGTTTTCGGGCAGATCGGATTGGAACTCTGGTTGCCATGGCAACAAATAGCTCCCATAGACTTAACATAGGAAAAAGTTTGTCATCACTCTAGCTCCGTCAATTTTTTTCTGATCGTCTTCATTCTTGCAGATAACGAGGACAGGCATGAAATCTCGATCAAGATCGATTTTGGGCTGAATCGGATTATTCACTCAGGAGTTACGTGCCCTTGAGCGTTGAAAAATCATAGGAAAAAGCTTGTCATCACTCTAGCTCCGTCAATTTTTTTCTGATCGACTTCATTCTTGCCGATAACGAGGACAGGCATGAAATCTCGATCAAGTTCGATTTTGGGCTGAATCGGATTATTCACTCAGGAGTTACGTGCCCTTGAGCGTTGAAAAAATTGCCTATTGACTTAACATGGGGAGAATATTGTCATCACCGTAGCTGCTTCAATTATTTTCAGATTGGCTTTATTCTTGCAGATAACCAGCACAGCCATGAAATCTCGGTCAAGTTCGATAACTGGCAGAATCGGATCATTCACTTAGGAGTTACCTGCCCTTGTGTGTTTTTGCATTAGGGTTAATGGGAATTTCAAAAATGTATATCTTAAAGACTACTTGGCCAACTTTGATCAAATTTCATGTGTCGCATTATTGGGCAAGTGGAAAGGCTTCATTAGGTTTTCAGGCAGATCTGAGTGGAACTCTGGTTGCCATTGCAACATCTAGCTCCCATAGACTTCACATAGGAAAAAGCTTGTCATCACTCTAGCTCCGTCAATTTTTTTCTGATCGACTTCATTCTTGCAGATAACCAGTACAGGCATAAAATCTCGGTCAAGTTCGATTTTGGGCCGAATCAGATAATTCACTCTAGAGTTACGTCCCCTTGAGCGCCCGAAAAATTGCCCATCGACTTAACATGGGGAAAATGTTGTCATCACTGTAGCTGCTTCAATTTTGTTCGGATTGGCTTCATTCTTACAGATAACCAGCACAGCCATGAAATCTCGGTCAAGTTCGATAATTGGCAGAATCGGATCATACACTTAGGAGTTACCTGCCCTTGTGCATTTTTGCATAAGGGTTAATATGAATTTCAAAAATGTATATCTTGAAGACTACTTGGCCGACTTTGATCAAATTTCATGTGTAACATTATTGGGCAAGTGGAAAGACTGCATAAGGTTTTCATGCAGATCTGAGTGGAACTCTGGTTACCATGGCAACATATAGCTCCCATAGACTTAACATAGGAAAAAGCTTGTCATCACTCTAGCTCCGTCAATTTTTAGCTCACCGTCACGTAGTGATGAGGTGAGCTTTTGGGATCACTTTTCGTCCGTCGTCCGTGCGTCCGTCCGTGCGTCCGTCCGTAAACAATTCTTTAAACGACATCTCCTCCTAAACCACTGATCGGATTTTGACCAAACTTCACAGGAATGATCCTTAGGTGGTCCCCTTTCAAAGTTGTTCAAATGGTTCCGGTCCGTTGCACATCTAGGTCATAGGAGCCAAAAACAGATTTTTTTCACCAAAAACTTAAAAAATCTTCTTCTCTGAAACCACAAGGCCCAGGTCTTTGATATTTGGTATGAAGCTTCATCTGGTGGACCCCTACCAAGATTGTTCAAATTATAGTGCTGGGGCCAAAAATGCCCCCGCTCCGGGGCCCTTTGGTTGTACATGGGCTTATATAGGGAAAATCTTTAAAAATCTTCTTCTCTGAAACCGTAAGGCCCAGGTCTTTGATATTTGGTATGAAGCTTCATCTAGTGGACCCCTACCAAGATTGTTCAAATTATAGTGCTGGGGTCAAATATGCCCCCGCTCCGGGGCCCTTTGGTTTTACATGGGCTTATATAGGGAAAACCTTTAAAAATTTTCTTCTCTGAAACCGTAAGGCCCAGGTCTTTGATATTTGGTATGGAGCTTCATCTAGTGGACCCCTACCAAGATTGTTCAAATTATAGTGCTGGGGCCAAAAATGCCCCCGCTCCAGGGCCCTTTGGTTTTACATGGGCTTATATAGGGAAGAGCTTTAAAAATCTTCTTCTCTGAAACCGTAAGGCCCAGGTCTTTGATATTTGGTATGAAGCTTCATCTAGGGGACCCCTACCAAGATTGTTCAAATTATAGTGCTGGGGTCAAATATGCCCCCGCTCCGGGGCCCTTTGGTTTTACATGGGCTTATATAGGGAAAACCTTTAAAAATCTTCTTCTCTGAAACCGTAAGGCCCATGTCTTTGATATTTGGTATGAAGCTTCATCCCACACGGCCATGGTCCTTCTCCCCCCCCCCCTGCCCCCCCCCACTCCAGGGCCCTTTGGTTTTAAATGGGCTTAATGGAAAATCTTTAAAAATCTTCTTCTCTGAAACCTTAAGGCCCAGGTCTTTGCTATTTGGTATGAAGCTTCATCTAGTGGACTCCTACCAAGATTGTTCAAATTATAGTGCTTGGGCTAAAAATGCCACCGCCCTGGGGCCCTATGGTTTTACATGGGCTTATATGGGGAAAATCTTTAAAAATCTTCTTCTCCGAAACCCCAAGGGCCAGGTCTTTGCTATTTGGTATGAAGCTTCATCTAGTGGACCCCTACCAAGATTGTTCAAATTATAGTGCTAGGGCCAAAACTGCCCCCGACCTGGGGCCCTTTGGTTTTACATAGACTTATATAGAGATATTCCTTAAAAATCTTCTTCTGAAACAGCAAGGCCATGGTCTTTGATATTTGGTGTGAAGCTTCCTCTAGTGAACCTCTATCAAGATGGTTTAAATTATAGCCCTGAGGCCAAAAATGCCCCCGCCCTGGAGCCATTTGGTTTTATATAGGCTTATGTAGGGAATATCTTTAATAAAAATTTTCTTCTCTGAAACCGCAAGGCCCAGGTCTTTGATATTTGGTATGTAGCATATCTAGTGGACCTTTGCCAAGATTGTTCAAATTATAGCCTTTGTTGATATTTGGTATGAAGCTTCACCTTTTTAGACGTCTCTGAACATTATGCACATTATAGCCCTGGGGTTAATAATGGCCCTCCCCGGGTCCCACTTGTTACTCTATTGATCAGGTGAGCGATCCAGGACCATCATGGCCCTCTTGTGATTTATATTAGGATCACTTTTTGTCTGTCATCCGTGCGTAAACAATTCCTTCAAACGACATCTCCTCCTAAACCACTGATCGGATTTTGACCAATCTTCACAGGAATGATCCTTAGGTGGACCCCTTTCAAAGTTGTTCAAATGGTTCTGGTCCGTTGCACATATAGGTCACAGGAGCCAAAAATAGATTTTTTTCACAGAAAACTTGAAAAATCTTCTTCTCTGAAACCGCAAGGCCCAGGACTTTGATATTTGGTATGAAGCTTCATCTAGTGGACCCCTACCAAGATTGTTCAAATTATAGTGCTGGGGCCAAAAATGCCCCCGCCCTAGGGCCCTTCGGTTTTACATGGGCTTATATAGGGAAAATCTTTGAAAATCTTCTTCTCTGAAAGCGCAAGGCCCAGGTCTTTGATATTTGGTATGAAGCTTCATCTAGTGGACCCCTACCAAGATTGTTCAAATTATAGTGCTGGGGCCAAAAATGCCCCCGCCCTTGGGCTCTTTGGTTTTACATGGGCTTATATAGGGAAAATCTTTAAAAATCTTCTTCTCTGAAACCGCAAGGCCCAGGTCTTTGATATTTGGTATGAAGCTTCATCTAGTGGACCCCTACCAAGATTGTTCAAATTATAGTGCTGGGGCCAAAAATGCCCCCGCACTGGGGCCATTTGGTTTTACATAATGCTTATATAGGGAAAATCTTTTAAAAATCTTCTTCTCTGAAACCACAAGGCCTAGGTCTTTGATAATTGGTATGAAGCTTCATCTAGTGGACCTCTATCAAGATTGTTCAAATTATAGCCCTGAGACTAAAAATGCCCCCGCCTTGAGGGCCCTTTGGTTTTACATAGGGAAAATCTTTAAAAATCTTCTTCTGTGAAACCACAAGGCGTAGATCTTTGATATTTGGTCTGAATTTTCATCTAGTGGACCTCTATCAAGATTTTCTCAAATTATAGCACTGGGGCCAAAAACGCCCCCGCCCCAAGACCCTTTGGTTTTACATAGACTTATATAGGAAAATCTTTAAAAATCTTCCTCTCTGAAACTGCAAGGCCCATGTATTTGATATTTGGTATGGAGCTTCATCTAGTGGACCTCTACCAAGATTGTTCAAATTATAGCCCTTGGGCCACAAATGCCCCCGTCCCGGGGCTCTTTGGTTTTACATAGCCTTTGTAGAGATAATCTTTGAAAATCTTCTTCTCTGAAACAACAAGGCCCAGGTCTTTGATATTTGTTGTGAAGCTTCATCTAATGGACCTCTATCCAGATTGTTATACCCCCGCAAACGAAGTTTGAAGGGGGTATATAGGAGTCAGCTTGTCGTCTGTCATCGTCTGTCGTCGTCGGTCAGTTACAAAAAACTTTAACATTGCTCATAACTTCCTTATTCTTTGACCGATTTCTTTAATATTCACACACCACACACCTTGCCACTAGTACTTAAGATTGATATACACAAACTTGACCTTGACCTTTACGTTGACCTTCCTCAAGGTCAAATACAATGCATGCGGGGGTATAATTGGCGCCCGTTAGGCGGCAGCTCTAGTTTAAATTAAAGCCCTGAGGCCAAAAATGCCCCCGCCTTGGGGCCATTTGATTTTACATAGGCTTAAGTAGGGAATATCTTTAAAAGATCTTCTCTGAAACTACAAGGCCCAGGTCTTTGATATTTGTTGTTTAGCTTCATCTAGTGGACCTTTGCCATGATTGTTCAAATTATAGCCTTTGTTGATATTTGGTATGAAGCTTCATCTTTTTAGACCTCCCTCAACATTATAGCTCGGGGGTCAATAATGGCCCTCCCCAGGGCCCACTTGTTACTCTATCATATGGATCAGGTGAGCGATCCAGGGCCATCATGGCCCTCTTGTTTTCTGATCGACTTCATTCTTGCAGATAATAAGGACAGGCATAAAATCTCGGTTAAGTTCGACTTTGGGCAGAATCGGAATATTGACCTCAGAGTTACGTGACCTTGAGCGACAAAAAATTTGCCCATAGACTTAACATAGGGAAAATGTTGGGACTACGATAGCGACTTGAATTTTTAGCTCACCTGAGCCGAAGGCTCATGTGAGGTATTAGTATACCACTAGCCGGTGTCCGTCGTCCGTCGTCGTCGTCCACACTTTCAAAGAAGTATATCTCCGGAACCAGTGGGACAATCTTGATCAAATTTCATGTGAAGCATTATCAGGTAGGGGGAAAGGCTGCATACTGTTTTCGGGCAGATCGGATTGGAACTCTGGTTGCCATGGCAACAAATAGCTCCCATAGACTTAACATAGGAAAAAGTTTGTCATCACTCTAGCTCCGTCAATTTTTTTCTGATCGTCTTCATTCTTGCAGATAACGAGGACAGGCATGAAATCTCGATCAAGTTCGATTTTGGGCTGAATCGGATTATTCACTCAGGAGTTACGTGCCCTTGAGCGTTAGGAAAAAGCTTGTCATCACTCTAGCTCCGTCAATTTTTTTCTGATCGACTTCATTCTTGCAAATAACGAGGACAGGCATGAAATCTCGATCAAGTTCGATTTTGGGCTGAATCGGATTATTCACTCAGGAGTTACGTGCCCTTGAGCGTTGAAAAAATTGCCTATTGACTTAACATGGGGAGAATGTTGTCATCACCGTAGCTGCTTCAATTATTTTCAGATTGGCTTTATTCTTGCAGATAACCAGCACAGCCATGAAATCTCGGTCAAGTTCGATAACTGGCAGAATCGGATCATTCACTTAGGAGTTACCTGCCCTTGTGTGTTTTTGCATTAGGGTTAATGGGAATTTCAAAAATGTATATCTTAAAGACTACTTGGCCAACTTTGATCAAATTTCATGTGCCGCATTATTGGGCAAGTGGAAAGGCTTCATTAGGTTTTCAGGCAGATCTGAGTGGAACTGTGGTTGCCATGGCAACATCTAGCTCCCAAAGACTTCACATAGGAAAAAGCTTGTCATCACTCTAGCTCCGTCAATTTTTTTCTGATCGACTTCATTCTTGCAGATAACCAGTACAGGCATAAAATCTCGGTCAAGTTCGATTTTGGGCCGAATCAGATAATTCACTCAAGAGTTACGTCCCCTTGAGCGCCCGAAAAATTGCCTATCGACTTAACATGGGGAAAATGTTGTCATCACTGTAGCTAGTAACGAGGACAGGCATAAAATCTCGGTTAAGTTTGATTTTGGGCAGAATCGGAATATTGACCTCGGAGTTACGTGACCTTGAGCGACAAAAAAATTGCCCATAGACTTAACATAGGGAAAATGTTGTGACTACGATAGCGACTTGAATTTTTTTCAGATCAGCTTCAAACTTGCAGGTAACGAGGACAGACATAAAATCACGGTTAAGTTCGATTTTGGGCCGAATCGGATTATTTGCCTTGGAGTTACCTGCCCTTGAGCATGAAAAAATACGTTGTGACCACGATAGCAACTTTATTTTTATTCAGATCAGCTTCAAACTTGCAGGTAACGAGGACAGGCATAAAATCCCGGTTAAGTTCGATTTTGGGCCGAATCGGAATATTGACCTCGGAGTTACGTGACCTTGAGCGACAAAAAATTTGCCCATAGACTTAACATAGGGAAAATGTTGTGACTACGATAGCGACTTGAATTTTTTTCAGATCAGCTTCAAACTTGCAGGTAACGAGGACAGACATAAAATCTCGGTTAAGTTAGATTTTGGGCCGAATCGGATTATTTGCCTTGGAGTTACCTGCCCTTAAGCATAAAAAAATACGTTGTGACCACGATAGCAACTTTATTTTTATTCAGATCAGCTTCAAACTTGCAGGTAATGTGGACAGGCATAAAATCTAAGTTAAGTTCGAATCGGAATATTGACCTCGGAGTTACATGACCTTGAGCGACAAAAAATTTGCCCATAGACTTTACATAGGGAAAATGTTGTGACTACGATAGCGACTTGAATTTTTTTCAGATCAGATTCAAACTTGCAGGTAACGAGGACAGACATAAAATCTCGGTTAAGTTCGATTTTGGGCCGAATCGGATTATTTGCCTTGGAGTTACCTGCCCTTAAGCATAAAAAAATACGTTGTGACCACGATAGCAACTTTATTTTTATTCAGATCAGCTTCAAACTTGCAGGTAATGTGGACAGGCATAAAATCTAAGTTAAGTTCGAATCGGAATATTGACCTTGGAGTTACATGACCTTGAGCGACAAAAAATTTGCCCATAGACTTTACATAGGGAAAATGTTTTGACTACGATAGCGACTTGAATTTTTTTCAGATCAGATTCAAACTTGCAGGTAACGAGGACAGACATAAAATCTCGGTTAAGTTCGATTTTGGGCCGAATCGGATTATTTGCCTTGGAGTTTCCTGTCCTTGAGCATAAAAAAATACGTTGTGACCACGATAGGAACTTTATGTTTATTCATATCAGCTTCAAACTTGCAGGTAACGAGGACAGGCATAAAATCTCGGTTAAGTTCAATTTTGGGCCGAATTGGAATATTGACCTCGGGGTTAAGCGACAAAAAATTTGCCCATACACTTAATTAGGGAAAATGTTGCGACTACGATAGTGACTTGATTTTTTTTTCAGATCAGCTTCAAACTTGCAGGTAACGAGGACAGACATAAAATCTCGGTAAAGTTCGATTTTGGGCCGAATCGGAATATTTGCCTTGGAGTTACCTGCCCTTGAGCATAAAAAAAACGTTGTGACCACGATAGCAACTTTATTTTTATTCATATCAGCTTCAAACTTGCAGGTAACGAGGACAGGCATAAAATCTCGGTTAAGTTTGATTTTGGGCCGAATCGGAATATTGACCTCGGAGTTACGTGACCTTGAGAGACAAAAAAATTTGCCCATAGACTTAACGTAGGGAAAATGTTGTGACAGAAATAGCGACTTGAATTTTTAGCTCACCTGTGCCAAAGGCTCCAGTGAGCCAATAGTATACCAAGGCTCCGGAGTCCATCGTCTGTCGTCCGTCCATCCGTCGTCCACACTTTCAATGAAGCATATCTCAGAAGGCAGTCGACCAATCTTGTTTAAATTTTATGTGTAGCACCATTGGGCAAGGGGAAAGGCTGCATTAGGTTTTGGAGCTAGTCTGGTTCATTTGTTCCTTCATTCTTCTTTCTCTCCATATAGAGATAATAGACCAATGTTAAATTTTTAATCAAAGATTTCTCAGGAACTATAAAAGCTAGAAGCATCAAATTTGGTATTCAATAGAATAATGATGACTTATTTTGTGTAAGAGACATTGGGCTTTCTCAGCTTATTTGTTCATCTGTTCTTTCATTCTTCTTTCTCTCCATTTTGACCAATGTTAAATTTTCGTCAAAGATTTCTCAGGAACTATAGAAGCTAGAAGTCTCAAACTTGGAATGCAATGCAATAATCATGACTTATATCCTGTAAGGGTCAATGGGCTGGATTCTATTAGCAGATTTAGTAGTCAAGTCTGTGAATTGTTAAAACTTAAGTTCCTCAGGTGAGCGGTTTAGGCTCATTGAGCCTCTTGTTTTCTGCTATTCTTTAAGGGAGACATTTTTTGGGCTTTCCTCTACCCTTACCCACAGAGGTCATCTTAACCTTGTCCTGCTGAGCCCGGATATGCCTTATTTGTCAAACAATGTAGATCCAGATCAGATGGCTTCTGAAGAAGCCATCTGATCAGGATCTACATTGTTTTCATTCATATTGTGAATTTGTTGCAATAATTTGCATCAAGTAATCTGATTGGTTGATAATCGGTAGTGGGTGTGGCAGATTAAAATATTAAGCAGGACAAGGCTTAAAAGGCGGTCTACTTTTAAAACAATTCACGTCTCAGGTGCTAATTCTCCCGAATAACAGTAGACCCGTCTTGATTAGAAAGATAATCTTTTGTAAGAGTTACTTCCACTGGAGGTATATTAATTCCCATCATTTTTAATAAGTCCGTAACCAGACTTGTGCAAGTCGATGGCACGCCATCGCTTATCCCATTGCTTCCATTCGATTTGATATGTCACAATTGACCATGTTCTGAAAACTTTGATTTGTGTGCCCCCAAGGCCCCCATCCTCTGGCCCTTCCCCTAGGTATGGAATCAAAATTCTGAAATTGTCATGCACTCCCCAGACCAACAGTCTAGGAGGTATCTGGTAATCATTACAAAGGGGGTAGGGGGTGGTGGTTGACCACTGGTGACCGTCACATTGACCCAGGGGTCAAATTTTAACTCCAATGTATTCTACTCATGCCGTTCGATTTGATATGTTACACAACAACGTTCTGAAAACTTTTAGTTTGACCCCCTGGTGCACCTCCTCCTGGCTACGCCTCCAGGGGGGAGGGGGGGTGGGGAGATTGTTATCTGAAAGTGCCATGCACTCCCCAAAAATCTATCAGTTCCCAAGGTTTCAAGTTTCTACCTCTAATGGTCTAGGAGGAGTTAGGCGGTAGAACGGACGCATGGATGGCAAAGACGTTTACAATATCCCCATTTTTTCTTCAATAATTAAGACCCCTGTAAATTCCAAAAGTGTCATGCACGTCCCATACCGAAAATCTATCAATTCCCAAGGTTACAAGTTTCTGCCTCTGGTCTAAGAGGAGTTATGTGGTAAGATGGACAGATGAATGGAGGGCGAAGACAATAACAATATCCCCACATTTTCTTTGATAATTAAGACCCATGTAAACCCCACTTTACAAACAGAAAACTGGAGATTACAGGTGTTTAGAATATTATCTTTTTTCTGCTCCTAAACATAGATTTTGGGTAGTTGTTAGTAGTGAGGCAGTAGGCTGTTCTAATGAGCACAGCATAATATATACAAATACATTGAATTTTTTTTAGCACCTAAAAAACGAACATTTTAGATTGAAAATTGTGATATTTTTCTTATTGCTGTTCAAAATATAGATTGTGGGTACACATTACACCGGCTCATCAAGGCGGTTCTAATGAGTACCCACAATCTATATTTTAGAGCAGAAATAAGAAAAATAAGGTTAACCCATGTAAACCCTAGTTTTACTGTATATAAGTGGGGTTCCAGGGGATCAAAATTATATAGGCGTGTTTTCGTGAAGCTTCAAGAGGATCATTATGTGGAATGGAAACACCGTGAGGGACATAGAATATTTCAAAACAACTGTTCAATGGCTGTTGCACCTTTGGGACCAAGCCAATTGCATGAGAAGCATCCTTATAAGACCAATGTGCATTTGTACTTTATTTCGCATTAATTGTCTGAAATGCATTATTTTTTTCTTTTGAAAATTTGAGATGTTTTAGCTCACCTGACCAAAGGTCATGGTGAGCTTTTGTGACTAAGATGTACGGCGTCGTCCATGTGTAAACTTTCCTTGTGAACACACAGCTTTTGGGCCAATCATCATCAAACTTGGTCAGAATCATCAGCTTGACAATATCTCGGTCCAATTCGAATATTGGTCATGTCGGGTCAAAAAGTAGGTCAGTAGGCCAAATCATAGAAAAACCTTGTGAACACACTAAGGCCACAGTTTTGGTCCTATCATCATCAAACTTGCTCAGAATGATCACCTTGACAATATCTTGGTCAGAATCATCAGCTTGACAATATCTCAGTCATTTATGAATATGTCGTGTCTAAAAGTAAATCAGTAGGTTAAATCATAAAAAAAGCCTGGTGAACACACTAGAGGCCGTAGTTTTGGAGCTATCATCAAACTTGCTCAGAATGATCATCTTGACAATATCTTGGTAATGTTCGAATATGAGTCATGTCGGGTCAAAATGTAGGTCAGTAGGTCAAACATAGAAAAACCTTGTGAACACCCTAGAGACCACAGTTTTGGTCCTATTGTCACCAAACTGGCTGAGAATGATCATCTTGACATTATCTCGGTCGAGTTCGAATATGGGTCATGTCGGGTCAAAAAGTAGATCAATAGGTCAAATCTTCTTGTCTGAAACCAGAAGGCCCAGGTCTTTGATATTTGGTATGAAGCTTCATCAAGTGGAACCAACCAAGTTTGTTCAAATTATAGCCCCTGGGCCAAGAATGTACTAGAGACACTGATACTCAGGTGAGCGATTCAGGGCCTCTTGTTAATTTTCATAGGAATGTTGCTTAGGTAACCCTCTTCTAAAATTGCTAAAATCGTTCTGCTCTGGTGAACAAGATGGCCTCCAGAGCTAAAAACAAAAAACCTTTTAACGACAACTGCTATGCCCATGGGCGAATTTCAATCAAACTTGAGAGGAATGTTGCTTGCTTTGGTGACCATCTACCAAAATAGCGAGAACGGTTCCACTCCGATGAGAAAAATGGCCACCAGAGCTAACAATGGAAAAATCTTTAAATGACAATGTCTCCTAAAAACTTTGGCCAATTTAATTAAAATTTCATAGTAATGTTGCTCAGGTGACCCTTTACCAAAACAGCTTTAACACTTTAGCTCTAATGAGTAAACTGGTCGCCAGAGCTTAAGTTAGAAAATGTCAGCAATTTGCTTTATATGCCAACTCCTCAACCTTTGGGCCAATTTCAATCAATCTGCATAGGAATGTTGCTTAGGTGACCCACCACCAAAATAGCTAAACTTGTTCCGCTGCAATGAACGAGATGGCCACTAAAGCTAAAAATAAAAAAACTAAATAAACAGCACCTCAACTCCTCCTATAGCGTTTGGCCAATTTCATTCAAACTTTATACGGATGTTGCTTATGTGATCCTGTACCAAATTAGCTAAAATCGTCCAGCATGGATGAATAAAATTGCCAACAGAGCTAAAATAGCAAATCATCAACAATTTGCTTTAAATGTAGCTTACTATAGGTGACCTCCCAAAATAGCTAAAATATTTTCCCCCAGATGCACAAACTGGGAGCCAGAGCTAAACATAGGAAAAAGGTCAACAATTCGGTTAAAATGCCAACTCCTTCTAAACCCTTGGACCAATTTGATTCAACCTTCACAGGAATGTTGCTAAGGTGAACCTCTACCAAATTAGCTAAAATTGATCAGCTCTGATGAACAAGATGCTTGCCAAAACTTTCAGAAGCTTATGTGACATCTTTAAAATCAGGTGAGCGATTCAGGGCCATCTTGGCCCTCTTGTTAATTTATTGCTTTAGCCTGATAATACCCCCGGCATACGAAGTATGCTATGGGGGTATATAGTTTTCGTCTTGCCGTTTGTCCATCCATCTGTCTGTGTGTCCGTCCGTCCATCCATCCGTCCGTCTGTCCGTCCGTTATCATTTTGGTTAAAGTTTTGCGTCCAAGTTTCTAAGAGATTGTATCTTCTGAACCCTTTCATAAATTTAAATCATACTTACACTGAAGTTACATACTGGTCTACAGATTTCATAGATGCATGTCTCACCCCCACAGTGACCTTGAGGTCAAGGTCACAGACTTTGAAATTTTACATTTGGTTAAAATTTTATGACAAAGTTTATAGATGCCTTAATGTTCTAAACTCTAACACAAATTCAATTGATACTTCCATCGATGCCTCATACCAGTTCAAAGATTTCATTGATGCATACCCCACCCTGCTGCTTCAGTAACATTGATGCCCCCACCCCTTCAGTAACTTTGATTCCCTCACTCCTTTGGTCCATTTACAAATTTTATGTTTGGTTTACCTTTTACAAGCACATTTATAGATTCTTATAGCTTCTTCACTTCTTCATTCATATTATATATAAGAGCAATATCTCACCACTCCACCCCAACCCCAATGACCAATAGTTCAAGGACCTCAACTTGAAATTTGTAATGCTTGCTTCAAGTTTTATCACCAAATTTATTCTTATTTATTGATCATTCTTTCTTTTAATGTTATTTTACTCTCACACTATCTGTTGTATTTTGTACACTTTTTTCTCTTTTTTTTTCTCCCGTTCTTAGCAACTAATCAACTTTATTATGTCTCCCTCGAAAAATTTTTTTTCGGAGAGACATATTGTTTTTCCCCCGGGCGTCTGTCTGTCTGTCCGTCTGTCTGCCACACATTCGTGTCTGCTCTGTAACTTGAAAACCGTTAGAGCTATCTTCACGAAACTTCGTATAAATATTAATCAGCATTAGACGACGTGCAGTGCGCAAGAACCATAACTCTCGCATTTATACTTTTTGAATTATCTCCCTTGGAAGTTTGTTGGTATGTATATATGTATGGGCAAATCGTGTCCGGTCAATAACTTTCTTATTTTGGATTTTAAAATTAATCGGCAGAAATATTAACAACCATAAGACGATGTGTGGTGCGTATGAGGCAGGTCGGTACCTCAAAGGTCAAGGTCATACTTAGAGGTCAAAGGTCAAAAAAGGGGCCTTTTTTTCTTATATTTGGTCAATAACTTTCTTATTTTGAGATGGATTTTATAATTACTTTGCATAATTATTAACAACCATAAGACAATGTGTGGTGCGCTTGAGGCAGGTCGGTTCCTCAAAGGTCAAGGTCATACTTAGAGGTCAAAGGTCAAAAAAGGGGCCTTTTTTCGTATTTGGTCAATAACTTTCTAATTTTGAGGTGGATTTTAAAATTACTTGGCATAATTATTAACAATCATGAGACGATGTGTAGTGAACATGAGGCAGGTCGGTACCTCAAAGGTCAAGGTCATACTTAGAGGTCAAAGGTAAAAAAGTGGGCCTTTTTTCGTATTTAGTCAATAACTTTCTTATTTTTAGATGGATTTTGAAATCACATGGCAGAAATGTGAACCAATATAAGGCGATGTGTTGCGCGCATGACCCAGGTTGGTACCTCAAAGGTCAAGGTCATACTTAGAGGTCAAAGGTAAAAAAAGGAGCCTTTTTTCGGGTTTTGTCAATAACTTGCCTATTTTTAAATAGAATTTGAAGTTACTTGGCAAACATGTTAACTATCATGGGACGATGTGTTGCATGCATGATTCAGTTTTGTACCTAAAATGTTAAGGTCATACATAGAGGTCAAAGGTAAAAAAGGGGCCTTTTTTTCGTGTTTGGTCAATAACTTCCTTATTTTTAGATGGATTTTGAAATTGCTAGGCAGAAATGTTAACCACCATGAGATGATGTGTTGCACGCATGACCCAGTTTAATACCTGAAAGGTCAAGGTCATACATAGAGGTTAAAGGTAAAAAAAAGGGCCTTTTTTGTGTTCTGTCAATAACTTTCTTATTATGCCTCCAACTTTGAAAAAGTTGGAGGGGCATATTGGTTCTGGTTCGTTCATCCGTCAGTTACGCTTTTGATGCATAGCATAACTAAAGAACCGTGTATGCTAGAGTTTTGAAATTTCATATATGGATTCCTCATGGAAAATTAGCTTAAGCATATTTTTTTCTCGTCCGGATTATGCCCCCTTCAAGAGTTACTGCCCTTTGAATTTTTTTTTAATAAATTCTTGTCAGCAAGATATCTCAAAAACTATTGGAGCTAGAGCCTTGAAAGTTGGTGAATATATTGATGGTGATGAGTAGATGAACTGATTAACTTTTGACAAAATTCCGAAAAATACTTTGTGAGTTATGGCCCTTTGTCATTTTGGTAATTTGTGCCCATTGTTATGTATGCTAAAAGTGATGCATAGCATAACTTTAGAACCGTGTATGCTAGGGTTTTGAAATTTCATACATGGATTCCTCATGGAAAATTAGCTGACGCATATTTTTTTTCTTGTCCGGAATATGCCCCTTTCAAGAGTTATTGCCCATTGAAATTTTTTAATAAAATCTTGTCAGCAAGATATCTCAAAAACTATTGGAGCTAGAGCCTTGAAAGTTGGTGAATAGATTGTTGGTGATGAGTAGATGAACTGATTAACTTATGACAAAATTCCAAAAAATACTTAGTGAGTTATGGCCCTTTGTCATTTTGGTAATTTGTGCCCATTGTAATGTATGCTAAAAGTGATGCATAGCATAACTTTAGAACCGTGTATGCTATAGTTTTGAAATTTCATATATGCATTTTTGATGGAAAATAAGCTGACGCGTATTTTTTTCTCGTCCGGATTATGCCCCTTTCAAGAGTTATTGCCCTTTAATTTTTTTTTAATAAAATCTTGTCAGCAAGATATCTCAAAAACTATTGGAGCTAGAGGCTTGAAAGTTGGTGAATATATTGGTGGTGATGAGTAGATGAACTGATTAACTTTTGACAAAATTCCGAAAAATACTTTGTGAGTTATGGCCCTTTGTCATTTTGGTAATTTGTGCCCATTGTAATGTATGCTAAAAGTGATGCATAGCATAACTTTAGAACCGTGTATGCTAGGGTTTTGAAATTTCATATATGGATTCCTCATGAAAAATTAGCTGACGCGTATTTTTTTTCTCGTCCGGATTATGCCCCTTTCAAGAGTTATTGCCCTTTCATTTTTTTTTAATAAAATCTTGTCAGCAAGATATCTCAAACACTATTGGAGCTAGACCCTTGAAAGTTGTTGAGTATATTGGTGGTGATGAGTATATGAACTGATTAACTTTTGACAAAATTCCGAAAAATACTTTGCGAGTTATGGCCCTTTGTCATTTTGATAATTTGTGCCCAATGTAATGAATGCTAAAAGTGATGCATAGCAGAACTTTAGAACTGTGTATGCTATGGTTTCGAAATTTCATATATGCATTCCTAATGGAAAATAAGCTGACGCGTATTTTTTTTCTCATCCGGATTATGCCCCTTTCAAGAGTTATTGCCCTTTGAATTTTTTTAATAAAATCTTGTCAGCAAGATATCTCAAAAACTATTGGAGCTAGAGGCTTGAAAGTTGGACCATGAGTCATGTGCAAGACCTAGGTCCATACCTCCAATGTCTAGGTCATACCTAGAGGTCAAAAGTAAAAAAAAGGACAGTCAATAACTTCCTTATTCTTTGATGGATTATGAAATTACTTGGCAGAAATGTTAACCATCATGAGACGATGTGTTGTACCGCCAAGGTCAAGGCCATACTTAGAGGTCAAAGGTAAAAAGTGCTTTTTTTGTTTACGGCCAATAACTTTTTTAGCTCACCTGTCACGTAGTGACAAGGTGAGCTTTTGGGATCACTTTTTGTCCGTCGTCCGTCGTGCGTCCGTGCGTGCGTGCGTGCGTCCGTGCGTGCGTCCGTAAACTTTTCTTCAAACGACATCTCCTCCTAAACCACTGATCGTATTTTGACCAAACTTCACAGGAATGATCCTTAGGTGGTCCCCTTTCAAAGTTGTTCAAATGGTTCCGGTCCGTTGCACATATAGGTCACAGTAGCCAAAAATAGATTTTTTTCACCGCAAACTTAAAAAATCTTCTTCTCTGAAACCGCAAGGCCCAGGTCTTTGATATTTGGTATGAAGCTTCATCTAGTGGATCCCTACCAAGATTGTTCAAATTATAGTGCTGGGGCCAAAAATGCCCACGCACGGGGGTCCTATGGTTTTACATGGGCTTATATAGGGAAAATCTTTAAAAATCTTCTTCTCTGAAACTGCAAGGCCCAGGTCTTTGATATTTGGTATGAAGCTTCATGTAGAGGACCCCTACCAAGATTGTTCAAATTATAGTGCTGGATCTAAAAATGCCCCCGCACAGGGGCCCTTTGGTTTTACATGGGCTTATATAGGGAAAATCTTGAAAAATCTTCTTCTCTGAAACCGCAAGGCCCAGGTCTTTGCTATTTGGTATGAAGCTTCATCTAGTGGACCCCTCCCAAGATTGTTCAAATTATAGTGCTGGGGCCAAAAATGCCCCCGCACGGGGGCCCTTTGGTTTTATATAGGCTTATATAGGGAAAACCTTTAAAAATCTTCTTCTCTGAAACCGCAAGGCCCAGGTCTTTGATATTTGGTACGAAGCTTTATCTAGTGGACCCCTACCAAGATTGCTCAAATTATAGTGCTGGATCTAAAAATGCCCCCGCACGGGGGCCCTTTGGTTTTACATGGGCTTATATAGGGAAAATCTTGAAAAATCTTCTCTGAAACCGCAAGGCCCAGGTCTTTGATATTTGGTATGAAGCTTCATCTAGTGTACCCCTACCAAGATTGTTCAAATTATAGTGCTGGGGCCAAAAATGCCTCCGCACCAGGGCCCTTTTGTTTTACATAGGCTTATATAGGGAAAATCTTTAAAAATCTTCTTCTCTGAAACCGCAAGGCCCAGGTCTTTGATATTTGGTATGAAGCTTCATCTAGTGGACCCCTACCAAGATTGTTCAAATTATAGTGCTGGAGCTAAAAATGCCCCCCACACGGGGCCCTTTGGTTTTACATAGACGTATATAGGGAAAATCTTGAAAAATCTTCTTCTTTGAAACCACAAGGTTTAGGTCTTCGGTATTTGTTACGAAGCTTCAGCTAGTGGACCTCTATAAAGATTGTTCAAATTATAGCCCTGAGACCAAAAATGTCTCCGCCATCTGGCCCTTTGGTTTTACATAGACTTATATAGGGAAAATCTTTAAAAATCATCTTCTCTGAAACACAAGGCTTAGTTCTTTGATATTTGTTATGAAGTTTCAGCTAGTGGACCCCTACCAAGATTGTTCAAATTATAGCCCTGGGGCCAAAAATGCCCACGCTCCGGGGCCCTTTGGTTTAACATAGACTTATATCGGGAAAATCTTGTTTTACATAGACTTCTATATGCAGGGTAAACCTTTAAAATCTTCTTCTCTGAAACCAGAAAGCCCAGGTCTTTCATATTCGATATGAAGCTTCATCTTGTGGACCTCTACCAAGATTGTTCAAATTATAGCCCTGGGGCCAAAATTGACCCTGCCCGGCGCCCACTTGTTATACATTGGATCAGGTGAGCGAACCAGGGCCCTCTGGGCCCTCTTGTTATTTTTCTATGAACATTTTTAAAGTTACTATGCAGAAATGTTCATCTTCATTATATGATGTGTTGCACACAAGACCCAGCTCAATACCTCCAATGTCAAGGTTATACTTAGCAGTCAAAAACGGGGGAGACATCTGTGTTTTTGTAGAAAAACAAATTCTAGTTATTAGTCTGAAAACCATGAGTATATCTAATGGAAATGTATGTAAGTGAATAATCTTATAACAGTTATATAACAGTTATTGTTTAGCAGTTGTAATCAACAGGAAAGCAATACACATTGACCACTTTATAACATGGTTCGTTATTATAACACGCATCCCAAAAATGTATAGATTGTATAGAATTATATAGAAAAATGGTCATTTTGAGCTCAAAGGAACAAAAGTATACCAAAATATCAAATCCTTGTCATAGATACTGGTCTAAAGTTTTTATCTGCAGTATCAGCATCGATGACCATGACCTTTGTGTCACCACCCATGACATTGGGCTGAAGGTCACATACTTATATATTTAACATTGTGATAAAGTTTTTACGAGCTCATTATTTCTTTACCTTTGGATGGATTTAATTTATAATACCCCCGACATATGGGGGTATATAGTTTTCGTCCTGCCGTTTGTCCGTCCGTTCGTGTATCCATCTTTCCGTCTGTCCGTCCGTCAACATTTTGGTTAAAGTTTGAGTCAAAGTTTCTAAGAGATTGTATCTTCTGAACCCTTTGATAGATTTAGTTGATACTTACATTGAAGTTACATACTGGTCCAAAGATTTCACCGATGCATGTCCCACCCCAAAAAGTGACCTTGAGGTCAAGGTCACAGACTTAAAAATTTCACATTTGGTTAAAGTTTTATGACAAAGTTTATTGATGCCTGTATGCACAAATTCAGTTGATACTGTACTTGCATTAATGTTGCCTACCAGCCCAAACATTTCATGATGTATGTCCCTTCCCCGACCTGCGGGGAAGGTCACGGACTTAGAAATTTTACATTTGGTTAAATTTTTATGACAAAGTTTATAGGTGGCAGTATGTTCTAAACTCTACTACAAATTTAATTGATATTTGCATCAATGTTTCATACCAGTCTAAAGATTTCGTTGATGCATACCCCTACCTGCTGCTTCGGTTTCATTAATGCCCCAAACCCTTCAGTAACTTTGATGTCCTCACTCCTTTGGTCCATTTAGAAATTTTATGTTTGGTTTAGCTTTGGTTTTACATAGACTTATATAGGGAAAATCTTTAAAAATCATCTTCTCTGAAACACAAGGCTTAGTTCTTTGATATTTGTTATGAAGTTTTAGCTAGTGGACCCCTACCAAGATTGTTCAAATTATAGCCCTGGGGCCAAAAATGCCCACGTTCCGGGGCCCTTTGGTTTAACATAGACTTATATCGGGAAAATCTTGTTTTACATAGACTTCTATATGCAGGGTAAACCTTTAAAATCTTCTTCTCTGAAACCAGAAAGCCCAGGTCTTTCATATTCGATATGAAGCTTCATCTTGTGGACCTCTACCAAGATTGTTCAAATTATAGCCCTGGGGCCAAAATTGACCCTGCCCGGCGCCCACTTGTTATACATTGGATCAGGTGAGCGAACCAGGGCCCTCTGGGCCCTCTTGTTATTTTTCTATGAACATTTTTAAAGTTACTATGCAGAAATGTTCATCTTCATTATATGATGTGTTGCACACAAGACCCAGCTCAATACCTCCAATGTCAAGGTTATACTTAGCAGTCAAAAACGGGGGAGACATCTGTGTTTTTGTAGAAAAACAAATTCTAGTTATTAGTCTGAAAACCATGAGTATATCTAATGGAAATGTATGTAAGTGAATAATCTTATAACAGTTATATAACAGTTATTGTTTAGCAGTTGTAATCAACAGGAAAGCAATACACATTGACCACTTTATAACATGGTTCGTTATTATAACACAGTTTTGCATATTACATGCTTCATACACGCATCCCAAAAATGTATAGATTGTATAGAATTATATAGAAAAATGGTCATTTTGAGCTCAAAGGAACAAAAGTATACCAAAGTATCAAATCCTTGTCATAGATACTGGTCTAAAGTTTTTATCTGCAGTATCAGCATCGATGACCATGACCTTTGTGTCACCACCCATGACATTGGGCTGAAGGTCACATACTTATATATTTAACATTGTGATAAAGTTTTTACGAGCTCATTATTTCTTTACCTTTGGATGGATTTAATTTATTATACCCCCGACATATGGGGGTATATAGTTTTCGTCCTGCCGTTTGTCCGTCCGTTCGTGTATCCGTCTTTCCGTCTGTCCGTCCGTCAACATTTTGGTTAAAGTTTGAGTCAAAGTTTCTAAGAGATTGTATCTTCTGAACCCTTTGATAGATTTAGTTGATACTTACATTGAAGTTACATACTGGTCCAAAGATTTCACCGATGCATGTCCCACCCCAAAAAGTGACCTTGAGGTCAAGGTCACAGACTTAAAAATTTCACATTTGGTTAAAGTTTTATGACAAAGTTTATTGATGCCTGTATGCACAAATTCAGTTGATACTGTAGTTGCATTAATGTTGCCTACCAGCCCAAACATTTCATGATGTATGTCCCTTCCCCGACCTGCGGGGAAGGTCACGGACTTAGAAATTTTACATTTGGTTAAATTTTTATGACAAAGTTTATAGGTGGCAGTATGTTCTAAACTCTACTACAAATTTAATTGATATTTGCATCAATGTTTCATACCAGTCCAAAGATTTCGTTGATGCATACCCCTACCTGCTGCTTCGGTTTCATTAATGCCCCAAACCCTTCAGTAACTTTGATGTCCTCACTCCTTTGGTCCATTTAGAAATTTTATGTTTGGTTTAGCTTTTACAAGCACATTTATATATGCTTATAGTTTCTTAACTTCTTCATTTACACTATATACATGCTCCAAAGATATATCAGAGGGTGGCGCTGGCCGGGGGTATATGTGACCCACTGGTCGCTTTCTCTAGTTTTGTTATTGCAGGGACTCATTAGTGTACATGTATTTCATACATGTATACTCTGCTACGCGGACTTGCAGTTTATTACAAGTACTTGTTAGTTTATTTCTTGTTTCACGGACATCAATTTATTGCAGTGCATTTCAAGTATTTGTTTTATAACAGGGGCATGCTAGTTAATCAGAGGGGTTAGTCCATAATAGGGGCTTGAGAGTTCATTACATAGACGTGTAAGGGGGGTCTTGCTAGTTATTAGCTCACCTGAGCACTAAGAGGTCAAGGTGAGATATTGTGATCGCTCTTTGTCTGTCGTCCATCTGTACGTACGCCAACAAATTCTTCAAATGACATCATCTCCGACACCACCGTGCCAATTTTAAAGTAATTTCACAGAAATATTCCTTGTGTGACCCTCTATCAAAATTGCTAAAACGTTCCCGCTCTGATAGATAAAATGGCCACCAGAGCTAAAAATAGAAAAACATCTAAACAACACCTCCTCCAAGGCTAATTGTCCGATTTCAAAATAATTTCACAGGAATGTTACTTGGGTGACCCTCCACCAAAAATTTTTAAACGGGTCTGCTCTGCTAAACAAAATAATCGCCACAGCTAAAAATAGAAAAATAAAACTTTAAACGACATCTCTTTCTACGCTAATGGTCCGATTTCAAAATAATTTCACAAGAATGCTCTTTGGGTGACCCTCTGCCAAAACTGCTGTAATGGTTCTGCTCTGCTGAACAATTTCCAAATTATTTCACAGAAATGTTCCGTTAATAACCCTGTAACAATATTGCTTAAAGGATTCCACTTCACTGAAAAAAATGGCTGACAGAGCTAATATAGAAAACTTAAATGACATATCCTCCTAGGTCAATGGCCGAATGTCAAACCCAATTCACAGAAATTTTTCTCTTACACTTTTGTACCAAAATTGATTAAACGGTATGGCTCAGCTAAGGTCGGGCCCATTGAAACGTCCCATGTAACTCCCGACCCGCCCCACCCCACCATGATGGTAATGAAAAAAGGAATCAAGCAATCAGTTTTGAGCACTGAAATTATTGGTATACAAGGAAGTAGTACAACTGTTTCAGCTAAAAAAATTGTGTTGCTTCCCTTGGTTTTAGCTCACCTGACCGAAGGTCATGGTGAGCGTATGTGACTGTGAGACGTCCGGCGTCGTCGGCCGTCATGCGTCGTCCGTGCGTGAACTTTTCTTGTGAACACTCTAGAGGTCACAGTTTTAGTCAGAATGGTCATCATGACAATATCTCGGTCAAGTTCTAATATGGGTCCTGTCGGGTCACAAAGTAGGTCAGTAGGTCAAAACATAGAAAAAAACTCGTGAACATATTAGAGGCCACAGTTTTGGTCCGATAATCATCAATCTTGTTCAGAATGATCACCTTGACAATATCTCGGTCAAGTTCGAATACGGGTCATGTCGGGTCAAAAAGGTCAGTAGGTCAAATCATAGAAAAACTTGTGAACACACTAGAGGCCAAAGATTTGGACCGATCATCATCAATCTTGTTCAGAATGATCAACTTGACAATACTTCGGTCAAGTTCGAATCTGGGTCATGTCGGGTCAAAAAGGTCAGTAGGTCAAATCATAGAAAAACTTGTGAACACACTAGAGGCCAAAGATTTGGACCGATCATCATCAATCTTGTTCAGAATGATCAACTTGACAATACTTCGGTCAAGTTCGAATCTGGGTCATATCGGATCAAAAAATAGGTCAGTAGGTCAAATCATGGAAAAACCTTGTTAACACACTAGAGGACAAAGTCATCAAACTTGTTCAGAGGAGTTTAGGTCGTAGGACCAACGTATTAATCCAAAATCATTAATCCATACACGAATGGAAAATATGAATGTTCAAACCAACAGACATGGACTCCAGAAGAGTGTAAGAGTGTAATACCTAGGATAGAAAGCATTACTTTGTAAGCAAGCTTCGCCCACCATGCCTATCGACCTGAACGAAGAAAAGGAGTAAATGCCCGAGATTTTGGAAAGTAGAAGTAAAACAAAGATCAGGAATCGTTACAATTAACTTACTCCACCCATCAAAGACACCAAAGGGAAAGAAGCACAAACATTAAGCGACCATACCATAATGGAAACCTAAACAAAGGAAGGCCATAAGGACAGTTACTTTCCCACAAAATGGCCATATGGCCGTCCAAAATAAAAAGACACAAGTGATACACACAGTAAGTAACAAACAACAACATAAATAAATCGCCACAGAAGAACAGCCTTGGAACGGCCAGTGGAAAGAATTCCACTGGGGGCTTAAATCGATTTTACGTGGTCACAATCCTCGCCCTTACTTCCGTCGCGATTTAGACAAATAATTTGTTCAGTCCGCATGAAGGCCTAACTCATCAGTGCAACATCTCCGTGAACACAAATAATCAAAGAACCACTGAGGTGAGACAACGGTGAGGACTCGACAGCAAGAAACCACTGAAATGCTGGACCAAAAGAAAACCAACAGTTAGACTCCGATGGGCCCGACCAGAGACAGAGCATCAGGCACCAACCAACATTACCTTTAATTAGATCTCTCTAATTCTCAATAAGCCTTTATGTTGGAATCGTCCTAGAATCTGAGGCCTGACCCACCGGCGTGCAATTAAAGAGGGAAGCAAAGTTGCCAACCGTGATTGGGTTAACTTCCATGCATGCAGTCTGTCGTATAATATCCATGTTGTACCCAATCTTTTTATATCGAAGAATGATTTTACGAAATTGGGTGCTAAAGTCATTGCGGTAATATATTTTTCTGAATTTATATACTAAGTCACCATAAAATTCGGGTTCCGATAGACCTTGTTGCAGAAGAGACTTAAGTCCAATATCCAATTTGAAATTAAATCAGAATTGCGTCTATAAAATTTTTAAAAGGCTTTGCGTAGTTTATGGTACCGATAACCCTGATTAAGAAGTTTCGCCGTTACTAATTTATTACGAGTGTTGAAGTCAGTTACATGACTACACAGTCTAGCAAATCGAGTTAATTGCGAAATATAAACGCCATAGGATGGCGCACGAGGAACATCACCATCCAAAAAAGGAAAATTTACAACCTCAAAATCAAAGTCATCGCGTTTATCATAAATTTTGCACGAAACAAACCCATCAACAATAGATAGATGTAAATCCAAAAACGGTGCCTCGGTATCAGAAGAATTAGCTTTATTTAACTGAAGTTCTGGAGGTAAATCTGACTGATCAAACCATCGAAATAGGTATTATCAATATTTAATAAATCATCTAAATATCTAGAAGTGGAGCTAAAAGCCTCAATAATTTCAGATTGGTTATCAATGGAAAGCGACAACATGAAGTCTCTTTCATAACAATACAAGAATAGATCAGCCACAAGAGGTGCGCAATTCGTACCAATCGGAATGCCCACAATTTGTCTGAATAACTTAGTACCGAATCTAATATAAATATTGTCAAGTAGAAAGGTGAGGGCATCACACACTTTCTGACATGACCACAGTGTATAATTCTTATGCTCTTTAGAAGTGAAAAATACATTTCTGACATTACATGCAAGATAGAGAGAATCTTCTCTGTGAAAAGCCCATTAAATTAAATCAATAAGCTTTTCTTTTATAAGATTATGAGGAAGTGTAGTGTAAAGAGTGGAAAAATCGTAAGTAGACAGACTTGAAGCACGAAAATGTCTGGATTTCAATTTATTTAAAACCTCATTCGAATTTTTTATAGATCAAAACAGATTTCTTCCTGGTCTTTCAAAGACTTTATCACAATATTTTATCACATGCCTTTTAATAGCAGTAAGACAGGACGTTAATAATTTTGAAAGTTCAGTGGTAGTGCAAGAGCTAGAATTTGCAATAAACCGTGCTTTGTAAGGTCTTTTATGAAGTTTTGGTAACCAGTATAGTGTAGGAAGCTTGTCTTGGCCTTCATTGGAAGTCTTCCTATGGCTTTCCATTGGCAAACACATCAGAAATAATTCTGGAAATGGCCAGATTGTACGGATCAACAAGAAGATTGTACGGATCAACAAGATCATGATGCCTCCCATAGAACTTCTTTAGTGTTGATACCAGTTTGTTTTTATACCCCTGACATAACAACCCCTGGTAGTGAGCACCTTTCCACGCCCCATAAAGTCCTGATACTTGGAGCAGGCTCTAGCATAACGAATTAACTGTGAAACGTAAACTCCATATGCTGGTGCTGACGGGATATTACTGCTCAGGAAAGGAAAGTTAACAATGGGGAAATTGAAGTCATCTCGTTTAATCGTACAGCCTAGTAGTAAGCTTCCCGTTGCCAATATAGAGATAACAATCCAAGAATGAGGAGGAGGTTGCAGTCTCTGTTGTTTCCTTAATTTCAAGTTCACATGGATAGACGAATTCCAAGTACTCTGCGAATTTAGTATTTTGCAGAGACAATAAGTCATATATTATGATTATCTTGACAATATGTTCGAATATGGGTCATGTCGAATAAAAAAATAGGTCAGTAGGTCAAATCATAAAAAACCTTGTGAACACCATAAAGGCCACAGTGTTGGTCCGATTATCATCAAACTTGCTCAGAATGATCATCTTGACAATATCTGGGTGATATTTGAATATGGGTCATGTCGGATCAAAAAGTAGGTCAGCAGGGCAAATCATAGATAAAATCTTGTGAATACTCTATAGGTCACAGTTTAGGTCCAGTCATCATAAAACATGCTCAGAATGATCATCGTGACAATATCTTGGTCAAGTTCGAATATGGCTCATGGCCGATCAAAAAGTAGGTCAAATCATTGAAACCCCTTGTAAAAATGATTCTAGAGGCGACACTTTTGGTCAAATCATCATCAATCTTGCTCAGAATAATCATCTTGACAATACCTCCGTCAAGTTTGAATATGGGTCATGTCGGATCAAAAAGTATGCCAGTGGGTCAAAACATAGAAAAACCATGTGAGCACTGTAGAGGCCACAGTTTTGGTCCAATTATCATGAATCTTGCTCAGAATGATCATCTTGACAATATCTCGGTCAAGTTCGAATATGGGTCATGTCGAATCAAAACGTAGATCAGTAGGTCATTTTGTCATAAATTTTTAACCGTTTGAGATAGAGTCTTCATATTTAGCATGTATGTTCCTTATGACAAGGGCTTCCTACACATTTAAAAATTACCTGTGACCTTTACCTGTGACCTACTTTATCATAACTTTTGAACCATGCTCTATGCCTTCATATTTGGCATGAATGTTCCTTGTGACAAGGTCTTCCCACCCGTTCAAAATTTTTGACCGATGACCTTGACCTACGTTGTGTTACTTTTTGAACCATTTGAGATAGAGCCTTCATATTTGTCATGCAGGTTCCTTGTGAAAAGGGCTTCCTATTCATACAAAAGAAATTGACCTTGACCTGTGACCTACTTTATCATAACTTTTGAACCATTTGAGATAGAGCCTTCATATTCGGCATGTAGGTTTCCTGTGACAAGGGCTTTCCACTGATACAAAAAATTCTGACCTGTGACCTTGACCTTTTTCGTAACTTTTTAATCGTTTGAGATAGAGCCTTCATATTTGGCATGTAAGTTCCTTGTGACAAGGGCTTCCCACAGATATAAAAATGCTGACCTGTGACCTTGACCTTTGACCTACTTTGTCGTAACTTTTTAACCATTTGAGATAGAACCTTCATATTTGGGATGTAGGTTCTTTGTGACAAGGGCTTCCCACTTATTTAAAAATATTTTGACCTTGACGTGTACTTTATCATAATTTTTGAACCGTTTGAGATAGAGCCTTCATATTTTGCATGCATATTCGTTGTGTTGGATGAGAGCTTCCTACTCATACAAAAAGTTTGACCTGTGACCTTGAAAATTTTGACCTGTGACCTTGACCTTTGACCAACTTTGTCATAATATTTGAACCATTTGAGATAGAGCCTTCATATTTGGCAGAAGGTTCCTTGTGACAAGGTCTTCCCACTCATAAAATGACCTCTGACCTTGGCCTACTTTATCATATTATTGACTCTCCCTCGTATTACCTTGCATTTCATATGTACAGTATGGATCAGGTGGACGATCCATGGCCATCATGACCCTGTTTTTTTTGTTTGTTTTATTATTATTATTATTATTATTTTATTAGTATTTACTGGTTCCCCATTTTCGGATGCAGTTTTCATGGCATTTACTGGGTTCAGTTCCTGTACTGTAAGCAAACAATTTGAACTCTGATCAGCATATCTGATATGGTCTAAACTGTTGGCAGAATATGAAACTGTTTCTGTGTCATTCCAGTCTATATTTTATTTCTTGCCTCTAATGCAACACCGAGAATTGCGTGGATCTTTTCTACACGTATACGGGTCTAGACTTTCTAAAGGATGGCTTTTGTTGCTATGGAAGCATCTAAAAAGGTCATGACTGGTTCAATGCTTTTTGGATGGGAGTTTAGCTCACCTGAGCCGAATGGTCATAGGTGAGCTTACAGTATGGCAAGGCTTCGTTGTCAGTTTGTTGTCTGTCTGTCGTCTGTCAATATTTTCAAACATCTTCTCCTCTGAAACCACTGGGCCAATTGAAGTAAAATTTTATACGGAGCATTCATGGGATTGAGGAACGAAAGTGTGTTCGCGGAGTTCAGGTCGCAGGACCAAGATGGCTGCCATGCACATATATGCTAAAACCCATCAAACATTTTCTTCTCCGGAACCAATGGGCCGATTGCCATGAAACTTAGTGTGTGGCATTGGGGACTCGAGCCCATCATAGTTTGTTCAAATGATGACTATCGGATGACCTTGACCTATTTTACGCTAAGATCAAATTTGGCCACATAGACACATATATGGGGAAAAGTCAAAATTTTGTATTTTTCGGAAACTGTTGCAGCCTGTGATCTGAAAATTCTTAGATGCAGTCAGCTAAATGAGTGGATTAAACTACATGTGATTCAAGTTCAATGTCATTCTTTGACCTTGGCCGAAGGTCATTCAGATATAAAAAATTAAAACTTATTTTCCTCAGAAACCACTGAGCCATTTGTAACCAAATTTCATACAAATACCTTTAGGAACAAGGAAATGAAAACCGATTAAAATGAGTTCGGTCACACGACCAAGATTCCCACTTTGCCCACATTACGTGAACAAGTCCGTGAAATGAAGACCCACATACCCCACTTTATATAGAGAAAACTAAGGTTCACGGGGGTATACATTATTTTTCTTATTTTTGCTCCAAGACATAGGTTGTGGGTACTCGTTAGAACCGCCTCATCGACGAGCACACACAACCTATGTTTGCAGTATTTATAAGAAAAATATCACTGATTTTCATCAGAATAATGGCCATTTTGGAGATGTGAAAAAAATGCACTATGTCACACGGGTGTGTTATCGTAATGCATATAAGGTAAAAACACTCCAAGAATCTTCTCCCAAACCAAAGGCCGACTGTCATGAAACTTAGTATGTAGTATGTACTTGAGCATTAAAGGTCTTTGACCTTGGCCTTAGACCATTCAGATATGAAAATTAAAACTTATTTTTCACATAAACCACTGCTCCATTTGTAACAAACAAATGCATATTAATTAATATGACCAATATGGCCGCCATGCCCATATAAGGTAAAACCCCTTTAGATGGGCCCATTATCAGGTCACATGTCCAAGATGGCTACCATGGTAGAAATCCTTATAAATCTTCTCAGAAATGAAATGGCTTATAAGAACATATTCATAAACTCTCAGCACTCAAGTGAGCGGCCCAGAACCATTGTTTCTCTGGTTTAAGAAAAAAAGCCGTCCTTTAAAATAGCAATGCCTGGGCGGGCGGGCGTCGTCCCAGGTTTACCTTTTGTCTAAAAAATTTTCAGTTATATGTTAC
The DNA here is from genome assembly GCA_963580285.1 of Lucinisca nassula. Classification (NCBI taxonomy): domain Eukaryota; kingdom Metazoa; phylum Mollusca; class Bivalvia; order Lucinida; family Lucinidae; genus Lucinisca; species Lucinisca nassula. The sequence goes on along the minus strand of OY757011.1, from coordinate 9,565,398 downwards.
CTTTTTTCTTCAGCGGATTGTTTTCATAGGACTGTTGCTTCATTGGTTTTTGTTTGTTTCTTTTGAGGTTTAATTACATGTATTTATGACATTTTGGAGAAGTTCCTTCCATTTTTGTGGGACTCACAAGCCCTGCCGCCCAAAGAAACACATGGGGTTGATAGGTATGGACGGTCCGACTTGCACCACTTTGCATGGGCAGGCTTAGATCCTCTAATCGGTTTACCAGTACTAATGTACGGTCGGTTTCAGCTCTGTGTGGAAGCATCATGCAGCCCCTCTATTTCTTCAAGCCCCTATGGGCGTGGACGTTGCTTCATTGGAGGTACCCCTTACACATACGATCCATTAATGGCACCTAGGTGGGATACTTGGGTGAGGCAAAGGTGACGTGTCGCTAAGGCGTCCCAACTATATTGGCTTACAGCTGGGCAAGGCCTGCTGTTCTTGAAACAGGCAAGGGTAGAGGTGGATGTTGTTATTTCTATTTCCACACTTCAATTCATTTTCATCTTTCTCCCCAGTCCCTTCTCTATCATCTCCTCTACTGTCTCTTCTGTCTCTTTTTCACTTGAAGTCGACAAAAAATGACCCACAAGAGTTGACGTGCCGTTAAACCAAAACCAATCAATAAATCAATCAATGGCACCAAGGACCTAAGTTTTGGTGCAAATTGGTGCCATTTTTCGAACCTGATGTCTTGTTCATTTGTTCTTAGGGGTACTTTTTGGTACTCTTCCAACTGCTGCAGTCTGTTTAGCTCTAATGGCTTTTGAGGGCAAAACCGGCAACGTTAGAATTGTATTATTTTTTTTTATAAAGCACTAAAACGAGTTTTTTTTTGTTCAGTGTTTCATTGGTTTACTATCTGGTTATAGTCTCTCTGGCTCTTTTATAAAAGAAAATGCTGTTAGGCATTTTTCTTGACAAACTAGGGATAACTCTTCTGACGTCCATGATCAACTCTTGTCAAAATAAATGTCAACAAAACCAACCGGCCGAGGCGGACGCAAATGGCATCCCTGCAGGCACAAAACGTTGACTCAACGTTGAACTAACGTTGAAACAAAGTTTTCAAACGTTGTTTCAACGTAAGTTTAACGTTGAGTGCCTGCTGGGATAATCGCTCTATTCATTTTCAGTCGATTGTAACAGTAAATAACATGTTTTCAAGTTCGATGTGAATTTTGCAACTATTGCCTGTAAATGCAGAGCAAAAATTTCAAATAATTGATGTATGCACAAGACTTTGAAATAATTGAATATAGAGATCAACCATGGTTTTTCATGCATTAACATTTGCCGGGTCCCGAGGAAGCTGTTTGAACATGAGGCCGCTAGGCCGAATGTTCAAATATCTTCCGAGGGATCCGGCAAATGTTAATGCAATGAAATAACCATGGATGATCGTTGTTCTTGCATAACTTACGATTCCGACAGCAAATTTTGACGAAAACGCCCAAAAGCTCCATATAAACTCCATATAACCTCTTCATTTCATTTCATTTCAAAGCCTTCTACTGGCCGAGATAACTCACAAGTATAATCTTTCACAAGTAGTGTCTGCGTAATAACTCATAGTATAGAGGATTATTATTTTTTTTTATTATTTTTTTGTTTTTTCCCTCCCTCTTTCACCCAACATGATGAAAATCAGACATAAACAGCAATCAACAGGGTTAAGATATAGATGAGACCATTAATCATGCACTCTAAATACATATTTATTGTTGCACTCCATCCTACAAAGAGACAATTATTATTATTATCATTATTATTATTTTCAAATGTTCAGGGGATACTCATGTAATCATATCACATTTCCAGCTTCATTTGACTCTGCTGCATCTGCACCTCTCCTGGGCTTCATCAGTAACCATCCCGGCACTAATCTTCAAATGCGACCGGCGAACCAACATGGCGGCCGAGTCAGAATGTTGTTTACAATGACGTTGTCATGCAGTGACGTCATCATAGAACCCTAAAACGCTACGTTCAGGGCGATAACGTTACGTCGCTCAACGTAACCTAAACAAAGCAAGGCCCGTCTTTTGATATCAAAAGCTCAAAATCCATGTTCAAACAGCACGCGAATTTCATGATTTGAACATGGTTTTTGCTGTTTGAGCACGGCTTTCGGTCCATTTGACAATGGCTTCAAACAGCCATGCGCATAGGTATTTATGCAAGAATTTTGGATTACGATTACAATTCTCCACTGGGTTGATTTCGAATTAACTCTAGTAGTCCCAATATTCCTACTCCGCGCGTTCTGGTGTAACGCTAGTTAACTAGTTTTTTTTTTTTTTTTGTTTTTTTTTTTTGTTGTTTTTTTTAGTTGAGGTTTTACGTCCCCGTCAACACTTTAAAGGTCATTTTGGAGACGTTGCTTCCGATTTTGTGGGACTTTTTACCCGTCATTGAGATGAAATGACATCTCAAGCCTTACCGCCAGGGTTTAAGGAGCGACCCGACTCGCATCACTTTTCCTGGGCAGGCTAAGGCCTAAGCTGTTTACCAGTACTCAAGTTCGGTCGGTTTCAGCTCTGCTCGGAAGCACCGTGCAGCCCAATCTATTTCTCCAGGCCCCGATGGACTGGGGTGCTCTAGTCTCTAGTAGGTCAACTGTTTCTATTGTTGACTGGTCATCATTGTTGTAATTCTCTACGCACACGGGCGTAGAATATATTTTTCTGATGACACTTCATTCGCGCTAGTCACAATTATTAATTGACTATTCCGTATTTTTCGGAGGTAATCCGTATTAACGCCAATGTAAAAAACCAATAATCATGTTTTTAAAGGTGTCGATTAATAGAATTGTTATTAATCAAATACGAAATTACTTGATTAATAACAGTATATTATTATCTGGGATTGACCGGGACGCTTCCTAAAGTCTTACAAAATAAATATTTATTCTGTGCTTACACGATGTTGGCTTTTCGCCCATGACAGAGTATAGGAGCATTTTTGGAATTCCCTTTTATGATGTCATTCTTGCACATGCGCAAATTTCTGTCCATCAGTTTTGTTTGGATTGGGGATTTAACGGCCCAGTCACACTATTTAGGTCATTTTTGAGCCGGTCAGTTCACTTATCCACACTTTTCCTATTGGCAGGCTTGTACGTAAGCGATTAACCAGTACAGCGCACATTCTTTCGCCAGAAACTGACTACTACCGTTCTTGAATCAGCGGATGGGAAAGAATGACCGTAGAAAAGATTTCATGATCAATCTCCACGAAAGAATATTGCCGACCCCCGCCCCTGCCTATTGGGGCTTGAAGAAATAAATGGGCTGCATGATGCTTCCACGCAGAGCTGTAACCGTCCGCAGAGCTGAATCCAGCCCGCACACTAGTACGAGTAAACCACTTAAAGAGGATCTAAGCCTGTCCAGGAACCGCGGTGCGAGGCGGACCGCCCATGCTTATAAACCCTATTGGTTTCATTGGGCGACAGGGCTTGAGATGTCATTTCATCTCAATGTCGGGTAAAAGACCCACAAAATTGGAAGCAACGTCTTCAAAATGGCCTATACTGTGTTGACGGGGACGTTAAACCTCAAATCAAACAATAAACAAATATTGTCGACCCCGGCAGGTATCGAACCTGCGTCCTCCTGATCACCAGGCAGTCGCGCATCTGACTGAGCTACCGAGCACTCTGCCCATCAGTGAAAACGACCAAAGCTATTTAAATGTATAGGCGGAATGTTAATTATGGACATTTTGCGAGAAAATATATTTGTTTACGAGAAAGAATTGTCTCTAGAAGGGAAAGAAAGATATAATCTAATAAAAGGTTTACCATACTAAACCCCGAATCCTTTTCTTATTGACGAAAAGTCTCTGGTCTGAGATAGATATAAGAACATTTTTATCGTTTAACTTGGTTCAGCCTCTATGGTGCAGTGGTTAACGCGTTCGACTCATGATCGAGGTTGTGCGTTCGAATCCGGCACTCGTTATCGAGGTGTGTCCTTGGGCAAGACACCTAATGACACTGCCTCACTCCACCCAGGTGTGAATGGGCAACAGTGGGGTAATAGTCACTGCCTCTCTCGCGCGCGCGTGAAAATATCCGGATTGAGTGTTCGAGAGCGATTAAATAAGCTTGCAGCTTACATCGCAATCGAACTAAAATAAATTAGTATAAACTAACTTAGGCCATGAACACACTGGTCAATACATACGTACAGGCTGCGTAGCGGTCGCATAGGCTTCGTATTTTGGACGCATAGGCTTCGATTAAAAATGGCGGATGACAGTTCGTCAATGAAGGTAAGATACAGTTTTTCCGTTAATCTAAGTGTTGTATAGCTTTGCCCAATACTGACATCTGCCTTACGGACCACTTTATTAATGTGCGGCTTCGTCTGTTGCAAGAAAAAGTTTGAAAAACGGTGTATAGAAAAATAGACCACAAAAGAAATTTGACATTCAACACAGATTCACCTGTAGTTTCACTTGGGCTCGGTCTCCCTATGTAACTTCACGTTTTTAGCTGGTGTTCTGGCCGATAAATTGTGAATAATGATAATTAAATCAAAAAGCTAATATGCAACTTTCGTCACATCTTTTGCGAAAAAGAAAAATCTTGATATTTCGATACAACGAACTTAGCTTCGTTACCTATTACAACGCAGAGGCTGCGAACTAAATTTGAAAGCCCTGAATTATGTAGAATACTAATGATATTGAATTAATGTCGAGAAATCAGTCAACCAGCGTTAGTTGGTGATGCTTAAGACATTCTGTATCATTTATACCGAACACATTTTCATTCTCAGCTATGCAAATACGACATTATGATTCGAATGCCAAAATCTGTCAAGTTACAATTATTTACACTACCGTTCATAAACTTGGTAAGTCTTCGTCAAATTTGTTTAGTATTAAGCAAATAATATATGCACTGTATGAATTTCTGTCGTGTTTTTATTACAACGCACGTGGCTTCTGAATTTACGACGCGCGGGTTACAGAGATGGGAAGACGCATTACGAAAACACGCCTATTAAAATACCACTAAAATGATAAAAACATTCAGATAAAACATCCTGACATTTTTTATATTTCTGCTCGAAACATAGTGTATGGGTACTTGTTACAATCGCCCGGACCAGGCGGTCCTAACGCCTATCCACAATCTGTGTTTCGGAGAAGAAATAAGGACATAAGTAATACAGAAAATCTGTCAAGTTACAATTATGTACACTACCGTTCAAAAACTGGGTAAGTCTGTCTTCGTCAAATCTGTTAAAGGAGACAGGAAAGCGATAATCTGTTACAATAAAAAGGTAAACATCAATAAACCCTTTCTTCCACTGAATACTGCAGGTTTTTAAGTGGTCTGATAAGGATTTTATCACTGTGTAATCTCCAGCCATTTACTCTGTTACTGAAATGACCTTAAAAATTCCAATTAACCACAGATATGCCCTGACGTCATCCATGAAAAATCTAGAAGCTTGGTGTGTACTGAATAGGCAGATGTAGCAATGTTGAAGTTTAAAACAAGCTTAAAATGGAGCAAAATAAGCAAGAATTGGCCACACTTTGAGGGAACTTCAATTTAGATATTCAGCCTTATGTGTTTGAGTGCACTGAAACTTGTGATCAGGAATTTAGTGAGGGAAGCAGCAGCTCTGAAGATAGCTATCTTACATGTCAATCACAACAACTGTCGTCTGCTTAGTCATCTGCTGCTTTCTTTAAATGTCACCTGGGCCAATCTAAGAGTGCTCCTCTCCAGGAGCAGTCTGATCTTGGTCCACATTGTTTGCCTAAAAGCGAAAATATTATTTAAAAAAAAACTTTAAGAAGATGCAGCAGACAGTATAAACAGGGGCCATTTTACAATTCAGGTTTTCTTACCGTTGATTCGTCCGGTTTTCCACGCATACCCACTCATGAGCACTCTTAAAATGGAGGTGGCAGTCTTCATTTTTGATTGGATGTTTATGGATTTGCCTAAATTTGGTCCTTGCCGTAGGCGTGATATAGGAAAATGAAACAGCAACCGAAGTAGCCAAAGCTAGCCATTGGCTCCAGATGAATTCGGCCTAGGTTGGTATCCCTAACGAACGGTTGTATGTCAATTCATTATTGGTAGAGAAATCTCTCATGTCACAGCGCATGACACGGTGGAACCTTTTTGTTTGTGTTGAGGTTAACGTCCCCGACAACATCATTCAGGTCATTTTTGAAACACTGTTTCCGAATTTATGGGACTTTTACCCGACACTGAGACGAAATTATATCTCAAACCCTACCGCATTTAAAGCATACTTGCAATTGCTAAATATGAATGACCCGTTTACTTTTTGAAAAGGCAAATACTAGTTTTGGTGTCGATTATTTATCAATCAACACAAAATAAAAATTGCAAGTAGCTCTAAAGGCCTTAAGTCCACGTGATTATCACTGATTTGTCGGAAATTCAGGGAACTTGTATATAGAAAAACAGCAGCGTTTATTTTTATCGAGGAGAAGTCAGCGTGTTGCGTAATACGGTAATCCATAGATCATGGATTGGGCTTTTCAAACAGTGTATATCCAGATCAAATGCCGCAGAGTCTACACTGTTTGCTCACATTACATGAATTGAAGGGCCAAACGCAGCGTCTTATCAGGGACTGCACTTTTTGCTTTAAATTGTAATTTAGCTGTTTAAATCCATAAGTATGCATCCAGCCGACAGACTTTCTGAAAAAAGTAAATCTTTAGGCCGGAGCCGTCATAGAGTTTTGAAAGGGCCGTAAAGCAAAAACCTTTTTTTACTACCCTATTATCTTATTATATTGAAGAATGATTTCACGAAATGGGTTACTGAAATCATTGCAAGCAAGTATTTTTCTGAATTTATATTCAAACTCACTATGAAATTCAGATTCTGATAGGCTATGTTGCAGAAGACAGTCTGGTTAGCAAAAACTTATGATGCAAGGGCAGAGATTGAAAATCGATGTGCAATAATGAAAAGTCTTTTTTTCTTCTTTGATCCAACATAGTCTAGATTTAGCTAGTATGTTTACTGTTTAATGAGCAAATGCTTCTCTTATCGGAAACGAAGACTCGGATCAGACAGTGCAGGCGCGATTAATGAACCTTTGCTTAAGTTTTGTAGGAGCTGCAGGTAATCGATTCAAGTATTTAAATAGAAGTCGGAGAATCACAAAAAAACATGCCTATATAATTCTGACCCGCTTAAATCCAACTTTTATATAGTAAAACTGAGCTTTAAAAGGATATACATTGTTTTCCTTATTTCTTCTCAGAAACACAGATTGTGGATACGCGATAAAACCGCCTGGTCCGGGCAGTTGTAACAAGTTCCCACACACTATGTCTTGAGCAGAAATATTAAAACTATCAGAATGTTTCATCTGAAAGTGTTTTTATCTTTTTAGTGGTATCTTAATAGGCGTATTTTCGTAATGTGTCTTCCCATCTCTGTAACCTGCGAAGCCATGTGCTTTGTAAAAAAACCACGACAGAAATTCATGCAGTGCAAATATCATTTGGCTTAATACTTATCAGATTTGACGAGGACTTGTCGATTTTATGAACGGTGGTGTAAATAATTGTAAATTGGCAGATTTTGTGCATTCGAATCAAATGTTGTACATGTATTTGCATAGCTGAGACTGAAATGTTTTCGGTATAAATGATACGGAATGTCTTGAGCATCACCAACTTACGCTGATTGACTGATTCCTCGACATTAATTTAATATCATTCGTTATTATTCTTCATAATACAGGGCTTTCAAATTTAGTTCGCAGCCTGTGCGTTGTAATAGGTAACGAAGCTACGCGCGTTGTGTCGAAATATCAAGATTTTTATTTTTCGCAAAAGATATGACGAAAGTTGCATATTAGCTTGTCGATTTCATTATCGTTATTCACAATTTATCGGCCAGAACACCAGCTAAAAACGTGTAGTTACATAGGGCGACCGGACCAAAGTGAAAATACAGGTGAATCTGTGTTGACTGCCAAATTTCTTTTGGGGTCTATTTTTCTATATTTCGTTTTTCAAGCTTTTTCTTGCAACATACGAAGCCGCACATTAATAAAGTGGTCCGTAAGGCAGATGTCAGTATCGGGCAATGCAATACAACAGTTAGATTAACGTAAAAACAGTTTCTTACCTGCATTGACGAACTGTCATCCGCCATTTTTCATCGAAGCCTATGCGTCCAAAATACGAAGCCTATGCGACCGCTACGCAGCCTGTACGTATGTATTGACCAGTGTGATGAAGGCATACAAAAGGCTGGAGGCTTATGAAATAATTAAGTTTTTGATAACTCTTTAACTTCTTCTTTTCATTCTATTACCCTGCCCTACACTACCCCTACCCTACCTCTCTGCATTATCAGCATTTCATAGTCCTTCATTAGAACTTGAACCCCCAACTAGGAAGAAGCTCCGGACTGCCCAGTGACAAACCAGCTAGCATGATTCAGCGGACCGACCTCGGGCCGACTTGCCACGTCGTATCGCTGTTCGCCCCACATTTTTGTCATCATACATGCCTATATAATTTTGAACCCTTTAAACCCCACTTTTATGTAGTAACACTGGGATTTACAGGGGGTATACATTATTTTCTTATTTCTGCTTTTGAAACATATATTGATGAGGCGGTTCTAACGAGTACCCGCAATCTATCATGATTATGAAAATTATCAGATTTTTTTATCTGAAAATGTTCAGTTTTGGTGGTAAAATTTCCAGTTTTCATAATGTTGGCTGGGATAATCATACATTCACTCAGTATTGAGACAGTTCAGGACCACACCACCGGACAAAATAGAAATTATAGAAATATAGGAACACGTTTTGATGGATTTCCATTCATTTACTGAGCACTTTCACTGAAAAAAAATACGCACAAAATAAAAAAGAGTAAAAAGGTTCTAACAATCGAATCTTCTAATTGCAGTGCTCTTAGTACTTTGATTTTGTAACAGTGGTAATATCTATTTTTAGATTCTATTTTTAGTTGTGAACAATAACCGGTGTATACACATGATTGACACTTTATTTACTTGTCAGATTTCACTCAATAACATCCTTAAATATGTCTGGTGGACAAGGATCTAAAACTGAGGGCTCCAAAACTCAGGGCCACGGATTATTATCTCAAGCTGGGAATCAAGGTAGGCCAAAATAGATTATACATATATTTATATAATAATATTGCATATACTTAAATATGGTTTAAGCTTGAATCTGATTGCGGAAATGAGAAATGAACATACATTTTAATATCAAAATGAATCGGGATGTTCCGCCACTCCCATTCCATGGGACATCGGTGACCGTAAAGGTTCCAAGGGCTAATGGCGGTAATCTGCAGGGTTTATACCGCCCTTTGAAAATCCCTCCTTATAAATAGAAAGTATTGGAGTTTATTTCCTGGACAGGCTTATACGTAAGCGGTTAACATGCAGTACAGTGCACATTCTTTCACCAGAAACTGACAACTGCCCTTCTTGAATCAGCGGAAGGGAGAGAATGGCCGTAGAAAAGATTTCATGATCAATCTCCACGAAAGAATGTTGCCGACCCTGGCAGGTGTCGAACCCGCATCCTCCTGATAACCAGTCAGACGCACATCCGACAGCGTCACCGAGGCCGGCCCGGGCGCGTTACACTATAGATATGATAAGTGACTTTTTTTTCACCAGGGGCATACCCGACTAGCATCCCAGCTAGCACAAAAATAGCGGACCGTCACATCAAGGCTTTGCTAGATGGGATGCAACATGCAGACAACGTCGCATCGACTTCGATGCAACGCCAGTGTATGACTATTGCATCGGCGTTGATATGACGTCGGTTTTAACGTCTCGTGCCTAGCTGGTAGATTATGGGTACATCGTTAGAACCGCATCGATTCCATCAGGCACCCACAATCTATATTTCGAGCATCAAGGAAGAAGACAATATTTTCACGGTAAAAGAGGAGTTTAGAGGAACAGCGGTCCAACGTTAGGCTGACATAAATACGACGTCGTCACTTGATGTCGGCCTTATGAACCATATAAGCAAAGTGGGAGAGAGCACTGACTCTCTCACCACTCTGAATCTCTCAAGGGTAACATGTGAGATGCCAAGTTCTGCAACGGAAGATCAGGTTTTCTCTGACCAACGATCGGCTCGAAATAAGTGAAATATTCATGAAAGGGTCGTAAAACCAAGACAAAAAAAATGTCGGCCCGACTCGATCCTTGCTTGCTTGAATATATAGCGGCCTTCTGAAAGACGCGGACGTTAGCCTCTTGTTGGCGTTAAGAGATGAGGATTTTGTTTGTTTGTTTGATTTGAGGTTTAACATCCCCGTCAACACTGTTTAGGTCATTTTGGAGACGTTGCTTCCAATTTTGTTGGACTTTTACCCGACACTGAGATGAAATGACATCTCAAGCCCTGTCGACCAATGAAACCAATAGGGTTTATTCGCATGGACGGTACGCCTCGCACCGCGGTTCCTGGACAGGCTTAGACTCTCTAAGCGGTTTACCAGTACTAGTGTTACATGTGGGTTTACGGCGTCCCGCAAACCCCCATGCTGACAAGACAACCGAGCGTGATCTCTGACAGGTGTACGGGCAGCTGTGGGGTAAGGCACAAGAAAGATGTTAAATGAATGACATGAATTATTTACAGTATCTACATACAACACTTACTAACACAAAACATCACAATTTGTTGCTTCTGTAGCCAACTCACGACGTCCGCTCCGAAGGCAAAACACTGTTCTGTGCTCGGAACGGGTGACGTGAATACCTACAGAAGCAAACAACAAAACAACAACAAAAACAAAAAAAAGAAACAACACAAGACGCGACTGGCCAGTTTATAACCTAGGGTGAATCCCCCACACGCGTGACACTTCCTCTCGCGAACTAGTAGAACTAGTCTATCAACATAGTCGATAATCTTAGATTTAGCGATCACGTTTGCTGATCAGACGTTTAGTGATCGTCCAAATAAGGTAAGTTGACCTCTTCCATGATCACATTTGTTTACAACGAACAATGATTTAGAAGAATCTGCTTCTATCCTGGTAGGCGCTGATTACGGCGGTCTGTCCGCCCTTGCTGGACCCTAACGCCTAGCGTCGTACCAGTACCTGCTGCTATGAAGCAGGGAGCAGCAGGTCACACATTGTTATGCCTGCAAATTACGATAACGGGACTAGAAACGAGTCACAAAACATACATGCTATATCATGATCCCCCTCCCGGAGAAGTAAGAATATGTTCTTGCATACACCGTTATTGCGCATGCGCCGACCAGACATACAGGCTGATTAGTGCATGCGACAAATAACCGTACAGCAGAACTCAACTCGACTGTGCATCAAATTATCAGCACCCAGCGCTTGACACAATAATACTCAAAGTTCATGTTTTCTTACTGAGCACTACAGAAATCAATTAATGCTCACTACTACTGAGCACAATACTCATCAAATTTGTGCTCACTACATTATCACAAGTAAGAGGCAATTGAACAGACCACGCCTTTGCGCTACCCGGTCAGCCGCCAATTACAGGAAACATAACAATCTCTATTTCATATCCTTCTCCGCGACACGGCTCACAAATATAGCTATTCACAAATTCAATACATTAATAACAGATAGAAACTACAACAGAAGATTTTCATCTATAATCTACAACATTTGTTAGTGTCTCATATGGGCCAACACTGTTTGCCGTAAATTCTCTCTATTTAGTAGGCACCCCGTCACAACCGTCCTCGCGGCGCCGATGACGCAGCTGACGTCATCCCTGCCGCTCAGGCCGTTATGACGTGTGGCGACCAAATACTTCCACTTATCATCATCTCGTTTTTTATATGTACATACATGCACAAACTGAGTTATCAGACAAAAACGGCATCATTACAAAATGAACTCGTAATTCTTCTTGAACAAGATTATTTCTAATCAACGTGAACATGCTTGTAAAATAAAATTCATTACGGTTCATCATCACGGATAACCCAACAGGCTCTTGTATGAGTTTGCCCTGATGATGAAGATGTGGTTAAACCCGTCTTAAGTTTACGTCCCCTCTACAGCTAATATCATATTGGGACGGAACCACGGTTTTCTAACCACAGCCAGTCACAAGTCATGGATCAAACAAGTGACCCGGCGTTTATTAATTACATTCTACAAAAGGGGTCTAAAAGCCTAAATGAATCTAGAATGAGCGGGTGTCCAAACTTTACGTCTCACCAACATCTAGGGTCAGCATGAGACAGGACTTCACTTAGAAAGACTCATTCTACTACTGGAGAAGCCTGGGATCAATTCTGCGACGTCTAGCTGGCAAAGCTAGTAGCCTAATCACTACAGGCCACAACAGTGAATTCAGAATAGGCTTCAGAAAGTTGGGGTATACTAGAAGTAAACCCCTCCAAAACCTACAAGCATGTTCATACAAAAATAATACTAAACATAGATTTAACATACCTTTCAATATACTTTCTATTTCCCCGTCACAATGTTGTGTTTACTCTTTACAACTTGACCTGCTGCTAAAGTGTCCGCTTTTTTCAGGGTTTATATATCTATGAATACTACCGGAAAATCATGCCTACTCGTATTACCTTGCTTTGTTCGTGGGGAAGTGGAGATACCGGCCACAAACAAAGCCAGATAGCAAAATCGAGTAGATAATGGATTTGCGTTCAAATAGTATATTTCCCATAGGAAAAATTGATGAAACGACCCTATAATCAATGACATGACTCCTGTCAAAACGAACACCCACACAACACGTGACGGGAATAAAAATCATATATGGCACAATTTGGCGGTTGGCGATTTTTAGGCAAATTCTATAGGACTCGGCCTTTTAGCGGCCCCCTGTATTGTAAAAACAGCTCTCTATAAACCACTCATGCATACATCGTATGATATGTGCATGACTTGTTCATGGAGCCGCATAGTTTGCGTACCATATTTCACCTAAAATATTTCACTCACACCGCCCTACCATATATCTACTAAAATAATTTAGATGTGCATAAGCACCAGAGAGATTTCCTATTCCATCTCGTAACAAAGGTTTCCCCTTTTGGAGAAAAAACAATCAGAAATGTTTTTTCTTTGTGTACAGAGATGGAATAGGATGAACCTATCTAAACAAGACAGCTATTTACACAACAACCGTGCGAAGAATTACCTACTAAGGTAGTCTGCCCCCAAATTTTCTTGACCCCGAATTGCAACAATCCGAAATCTATACGGCTGTAGTTTCATTGCCCAACGCACAATTCGAGGATTGAGAACTTTTGCTGTTTGCATATAAGACAAGGGCTTGTGGTCTGTCTCAAGCAGGAATTCTACTCCGTAAAGATAATAGCCAAACATTCCTTCTCTATTACAGAATAGTTTTTCTCACGAGGCAAAAGTTTCTTGCTGGCATAAGCAATGGGAAGTCGTCCTTCCCCTTCAAACTCTTGGAGCAAAACGGCTCCTATACCAACATCAGAAGCGTCCGTCCGGAGTATGAACGGATTCCCATCATGAAAGATAGGAAGACGAAGAATAGGACTAGACGTGAGTCTATTCTTCAGGGTCTGAAAAGCCTTTTCATGATGGTCCTGCCAGTCTGTGATCTTGTTTGGTCTACTTTTCTTAGTTAAATCTGTCAAAGGGGAAGCGATAGATGAGAAATTTGGAATGAAACGGCGGTAGAAACCAGCCAACCCAAGAAATGACTTTATTTGTCTCTTAGTAGAAGGTCGAGGAGCATCCTTTATAGCTTGTATCTTGTCTTCTTGCGGTCTAACTGACTGAGCAGCTACACTGTGACCAAGACATTCGATACTGCTATACCCAATCATACACTTGGAAGGTTTTGCCGTCAACTTGGCTGTCCTAAGTCTATCCAAAACTTCACGTAATGACGTCAAGTGGTCTTTCCAAGTTTCGGTAAAGATCCACATATCATCGACGAAGCTATCAACGTTAGAAAGTTCGGACAGAATCTTTCTCATCAACCTGCAAAATGTTGCTCCTGAGTTTACCAAACCGAAGGGCATAGTTTTGAATTGAAACAAGCCTTTGGGGGTTTCGAACGCAGTTAGGGGTTTTGCCTCAGACGTCATTTTTACCTGCCAATAACCTTTTGACAAATCTAATTTGCTAAAGTATTTGTGCCCCGACATTCTATTTATAACCTCCTCCATATTTGGCATTGGTTCTGCATCGAACTCCGTCACTTTATTAAGTTTACGGAAGTCAATGCAGAACCGCACCGAACCATCTTTTTTAGGGACAAGTACTACAGGGGATGAATATGGAGATATTGATGGCTCAATAACTCCTAAATCTAACATATCTTGAATTTCCTTTTCCATTACATCCCGTACTTTATATGGTATGGCATAACCTTTTGACCTCACTGGTTCCGCCGTCAGCAACTTTATGTCGTGTTCTATTTGGTCAGTTCGTCCTGGTACACTGGACAGTACGTCCGGGTATTCTTTTATCAACGTCTCTATTTCTTTACGCTGATCCTGCGTTAACATTTCTGAAATATTGACGTCCTTAAACGTCTCTGGTTGCTTTGCAGTAGGAAAAGCGCAATCTTCCAATGAGAATTCGTCAACGTCATCATTTTCAGTTGACGGAGTGGACTCTACAGAAAGCAAGCAATGTGACGTCACATTTTGACGTTCCACATATTGCTTCAGTATGTTAGCGTGATATGTGTTAACATTTCCATTGACGTCAATCTTATAATCCATTCTGTTCACTACCTCAACCACTTCATAAGGACCTTTCCATTGAAGCAATAATTTATTACTGTCTGTCGGTAGTAACAACAGTACTTTGTCGCCGACGTCAAATTTACGCGACCTCGCGCCTTTATCATAATAAGCTTTCTGCTTAATCTGAACCTTCTTTAAATTATCACGCGCTAATTTGCATGTCTGCTCTAACCGTTCCCTAAGCTCAATAACGTATTGATACGTCGAAAGAACTTGCTCATCGCGTACCTCTTCAGCCCATAATTCTCTTAATATTGCCATTGGACCTCTGACGTTACGTCCATATAACAACTCAAAAGGGGAGTATCCTAAAGACTCTTGTGGGACTTCCCTTACCGCAAATAATAAAGCTGGAAGATATTTATCCCAATCTTTTGGACGTTCAGCACACATGCGACGTAACATCTGCTTTAACGTAGCGTGGAAACGCTCTATCAGTCCGTTGCAAATTGGGTGTCTCGGACTACACGTTAACTGTTGAAGAGAAAGAAGTCTGCTGACTTCCTTCATTACCTCAGCAGTAAACTGTGATCCACAATCAGTCAACATTTCATCAGGAATGCCAACCCTACTAAACATTTCAATAAGCGCTTCCGCGACACGTTCCGTCTCAATACTCGGTAAAGCTATCGCCTCTGGATACCTTGTCGCATAATCTATCATGGTTAAAATATACCGAGATTTCCTATCAGATCGAGGCTCAATTGGACCAACTATGTCCACTGCCACCCTCTTAAATGGCGTATCAATCAATGGCATTTTTCCTAGAGGTACTTTAGTGACCCGACCTTTCTGAATAGTTCTCCGACAAATATCACAAGATTTACAAAATCTAGCGACATCACCGCAAATACCGGGCCAGTAAAACTCAGTTACAACTCTATCCAATGTCTTCCTAATACCCATATGTCCAGACATAAGCGTTTCATGAGCCAGTTTCAACACCTTTCCTCGGAAACTTTGAGGGACCACAAGTTGGAAAGAGACTTTGTTACCCTTGGTGAACTCCCTATATGCCAAACCTTTTTTCTCAATAAACCTAGTTTCACCTCGGTTTAAACCACGACTCACAGTCTTGTTCCCAGATACAACCCTTTTCCTGATGTTTTCCAAAGTTGGATCATCAACCTGAGCTTGCTTGAAAGCCTCCTTGTCATCGTTAATGATCTGATCGGGAACCTTAAGTTTTCTGTAAGGCTTCTCATCCTGCCTAGTTTGAGACCTAGTTACAGCCGCAGCTGAGAAATGAGACATATCAGGAAGTTTTGATCCATCAATGTTACCGATAACCAAATCGTACAACGTATCATCCATACACAAAGCTTCAGTTTTCCCAGTGAAAAAAGGACAATCAATGTCAATCATTGCCAAAGGATACCTTTGTGTGGATTCATCAATCAACGTAACATTTGATTCCTTTCCTATTAACTGAATATCCGAAACCAAACTTCTCCGAACGACACAGCCTGTACACCCAGTATCTCTTAATACAACCACCTTTTTATTATTAACCAAACCTTGTGCCGTCGGTAACCTTGCCTTTAAGAAGTAACAGACACCTTCCCTAGTTTCCTTACTACACTCCTCCCTATCCGAAATCAAAGGATCACCAACCTTATTTTCAAAAATACTTCCAATCTCATCACCTTTCCTAGTTACTTCTGTCTGACAAAAACTAACTTGGTGTGCTGCGCCACGTGGTGTGCTATTATTTTTACCGCGTCCGCGAAAAGACCCTCTGAAATTACCACGACCACGTGTATAACCACGACCTACATTCTGCGTATTCTCATTCTTAACCTGAGAACCTTGAGTCTCTACGCGCGTGTTAAAATTTTCTTTAACACCGCTATCCCCCACTCCAGTTGCTCCTACCTCTGCGCTATACAATTGTTTCCTGTCGGGGTTCTTAAAACATTTAATTGTTAAATGCCCCTTACCACATATGCTACACTTGATATCCGGTCTACCACTCGGTTTGTTCGAGTCAACTTTGTCCTGTTTACCCTGCGCTGCGCCTCTATTATCGCGTTGCCCCTTATTAATGCAACTATATACGCCCCCGCGCGCTTCTGCAAACAAATCTGCCTCCCTAGCCATTTCATCTAAATTACCAAACTGTTTTGGCTTCAGATGTACATACAGTTCTCTATTACATGACTCCAGGAACTGATCCCTTGCCATGAAATCACAGACAGCCGGAAAAGATTTTTCTATCTTTGCCATATGAAGCCATTTTTCTAAATAACTTCTCAGTCTACTACTGAACTGTATGAACGTTTCTGATTTCTCGGGCCTACTATAACGAAACTGTTTCCTAAATCCGCGCTCTGTCATGTCAAAATTCTTTAATAAAGCGTCCTTTAACTTTTCATAATCCGCCGCATCCTCATTTGACAACCGGTCATATACATCAAGTGCGCGCCCTTTGAGCAATGCACTTAAATACGCGGCCCTAACACTCTTATCCCATTTATTAGCCGTAGCATATTTCTCAAACCTAGATAAATAACTATCCATTTTATCTTTACCCTCTTCAAAATAAGGTAACTTAGGATCCCGGGCATGCGCCACCTTCTCAGCTTTTTGCTTTTCAAATTCTAGCTCGAGCTTCGCTCTCTGCATTTCTAACTGATTCCTTAATTCTTGGTGCTGTAGCTCAAACCCATGTTTTATTTTTTCTAAATGGGCCTCACTAATCTCTTTTGCCTCCCTTTCAGTCTTGATGCGTGCTATTTCAAGTTCCTTATTAACATTCAACATAGCTAGTTCATGTGCCCTTTCCTTTTCCTTTTCCTCTAACTTAGCTAGTTCATGTACCCTTTCCTTTTCTTTTTCTGCCCTTTCCTTTTCCTTTTCTTCAGACCTTAACCTTTCTAAATCCCTTTGCTCTTGCCTTTCTGCCCGCTCAATATCCTGCTGCTCTTTAACAAAACCTTGTAACTCCTTCCCCTCATAACCTAAGTCCTTTCCCATTTGCATTAAACGCTCCATTATTGATAACGTAAATCTCACGTTACTATCAAAACCACTATAAACTGATCAGTTATGATCAGTGATGATTGAATGGGCTTAACTAAAACGTTAAGATATGTGTTATACGCGTTAATCTAACTAAAACGTTAGTTATTAAAGCACACGCGATTTAAAATGTCAAATGCTTTCAGCAAAGTATGACGTTGCGTACTGGTAGTCTAATATGACGTCATAAACTGACGACGTTTACAGTAAAATGCTACAATCCGAAGTTTCATCACATTACAAAACTCCGATCATAACAAGTCACCATTAATGTTTCTTTTACGTCATACCTAACCTCAAGCCACAGCGTAAATATTAACGCTACCGTTACGTCAACGTCAGTAAATTGTTAACGTCACTACGTCAGAACCATGTGTGGGTAAGATCAATTAGTAGCTCCAATTTAACTTAGTAGAATGTCAGGTAACACAATTAAGTGGGGTCTACTTAAACTTTTCGTTACCAAGAAAAAGTGGGGTTTGCCTTGCCTTCCTGCTCAGAAATTATCGACTTGTCAGTATCCATTCAGTTGAATACATGGGTTTCGCACTTCATCAACGCAGGAAGGAAGATTAAAGTTAATTTCTAAATGTGGCTGTCAATGCATTTTTTTTTTTTTTAAAGTTGATGATTCAGAGTATCAATGTGCTGTTCCACAGTCGGGAACACCAGCCAGAGATCAAATCCGCACTTTACTGACACCAAATGTTACATGTGGGTTTACGGCGTCCCGCAAACCCCCATGCTGACAAGACAACCGAGCGTGATCTCTGACAGGTGTACGGGCAGCTGTGGGGTAAGGCACAAGAAAGATGTTAAATGAATGACATGAATTATTTACAGTATCTACATACAACACTTACTAACACAAAACATCACAATTTGTTGCTTCTGTAGCCAACTCACGACGTCCGCTCCGAAGGCAAAACACTGTTCTGTGCTCGGAACGGGTGACGTGAATACCTACAGAAGCAAACAACAAAACAACAACAAAAACAAAAAAAAGAAACAACACAAGACGCGACTGGCCAGTTTATAACCTAGGGTGAATCCCCCACACGCGTGACACTTCCTCTCGCGAACTAGTAGAACTAGTCTATCAACATAGTCGATAATCTTAGATTTAGCGATCACGTTTGCTGATCAGACGTTTAGTGATCGTCCAAATAAGGTAAGTTGACCTCTTCCATGATCACATTTGTTTACAACGAACAATGATTTAGAAGAATCTGCTTCTATCCTGGTAGGCGCTGATTACGGCGGTCTGTCCGCCCTTGCTGGACCCTAACGCCTAGCGTCGTACCAGTACCTGCTGCTATGAAGCAGGGAGCAGCAGGTCACACATTGTTATGCCTGCAAATTACGATAACGGGACTAGAAACGAGTCACAAAACATACATGCTATATCATGATCCCCCTCCCGGAGAAGTAAGAATATGTTCTTGCATACACCGTTATTGCGCATGCGCCGACCAGACATACAGGCTGATTAGTGCATGCGACAAATAACCGTACAGCAGAACTCAACTCGACTGTGCATCAAATTATCAGCACCCAGCGCTTGACACAATAATACTCAAAGTTCATGTTTTCTTACTGAGCACTACAGAAATCAATTAATGCTCACTACTACTGAGCATAATACTCATCAAATTTGTGCTCACTACATTATCACAAGTAAGAGGCAATTGAACAGACCACGCCTTTGCGCTACCCGGTCAGCCGCCAATTACAGGAAACATAACAATCTCTATTACATATCCTTCTCCGCGACACGGCTCACAAATATAGCTATTCACAAATTCAATACATTAATAACAGATAGAAACTACAACAGAAGATTTTCATCTATAATCTACAACATTTGTTAGTGTCTCATATGGGCCAACACTGTTTGCCGTAAATTCTCTCTATTTAGTAGGCACCCCGTCACAACCGTCCTCGCGGCGCCGATGACGCAGCTGACGTCATCCCTGCCGCTCAGGCCGTTATGACTTGTGGCGACCAAATACTTCCACTTATCATCATCTCGTTTTTTTATATGTACATACATGCACAAACTGAGTTATCAGACAAAAACGGCATCATTACAAAATGAACTCGTAATTCTTCTTGAACAAGATTATTTCTAATCAACGTGAACATGCTTGTAAAATAAAATTCATTACGGTTCATCATCACGGATAACCCAACAGGCTCTTGTATGAGTTTGCCCTGATGATGAAGATGTGGTTAAACCCGTCTTAAGTTTACGTCCCCTCTACAGCTAATATCATATTGGGACGGAACCACGGTTTTCTAACCACAGCCAGTCACAAGTCATGGATCAAACAAGTGACCCGGCGTTTATTAATTACATTCTACAAAAGGGGTCTAAAAGCCTAAATGAATCTAGAATGAGCGGGTGTCCAAACTTTACGTCTCACCAACATCTAGGGTCAGCATGAGACAGGACTTCACTTAGAAAGACTCATTCTACTACTGGAGAAGCCTGGGATCAATTCTGCGACGTCTAGCTGGCAAAGCTAGTAGCCTAATCACTACAGGCCACAACAGTGAATTCAGAATAGGCTTCAGAAAGTTGGGGTATACTAGAAGTAAACCCCTCCAAAACCTACAAGCATGTTCATACAAAAATAATACTAAACATAGATTTAACATACCTTTCAATATACTTTCTATTTCCCCGTCACAATGTTGTGTTTACTCTTTACAACTTGACCTGCTGCTAAAGTGTCCGCTTTTTTCAGGGTTTATATATCTATGAATACTACCGGAAAATCATGCCTACTCGTATTACCTTGCTTTGTTCGTGGGGAAGTGGAGATACCGGCCACAAACAAAGCCAGATAGCAAAATCGAGTAGATAATGGATTTGCGTTCAAATAGTATATTTCCCATAGGAAAAATTGATGAAACGACCCTATAATCAATGACATGACTCCTGTCAAAACGAACACCCACACAACACGTGACGGGAATAAAAATCATATATGGCACAATTTGGCGGTTGGCGATTTTTAGGCAAATTCTATAGGACTCGGCCTTTTAGCGGCCCCCTGTATTGTAAAAACAGCTCTCTATAAACCACTCATGCATACATCGTATGATATGTGCATGACTTGTTCATGGAGCCGCATAGTTTGCGTACCATATTTCACCTAAAATATTTCACTCACACCGCCCTACCATATATCTACTAAAATAATTTAGATGTGCATAAGCACCAGAGAGATTTCCTATTCCATCTCGTAACAACTAGTGTGCGAACCGGATTCAGCTCTGCGTGGAAGCATCATGCAGCCGATATATTTCTTCAAGCCCCTATGGGCGGGGGCCGTAAAAGATGAGGAAAACGATTGGCTGGTAATAAGTGAAATATTCTTTAAAGGGTCGTAAAATCAAGACAAAAAAAAATAAATAAAAATAAAAAAATGTCGGCCCGACTCGATCCTTGCTTGCTTGGATATATTGCGGCGTTCTGAAAGACGCGAACGTTAGCCGCTTGTTGTCGTTAAGAGATAGGGAAAACGGGAGTAGGCCTACTTGCACGGTCGACTTTTACCTACCACATCTCGGCAGCGAGGAACCTGGTAGAGAAGAAGTAAGAACTGAGTTAATTTGGAGTGTCCACAGGAATACTGAAGACAAATATGCAAGGTTATGAGCATCTGAGTATAATAGATATGAGTTTCCTATAACTTACATGTACGCACGCGGCGAAGAATCAGATCAGCCTGCGCATCCATATATCCTAACCAGAGACTTCTCTTGCTGCATGAAGGAGCATTGGGCCCTTAGCTATCCTTAGAGCACACAGCGAAGACTCTGATCAGACTGCGCGGATGTGCAGGCTGATCTGAGTCTTCGTTGGGCGGTTATTGTAGGTTTTGTCATGCGCTGGCTCATATGTGTGTATTCTTTCAAACAAAACTCTTCAACGCTAAAGTCCACTTGACTATCGCTATTTCTAGGAAATCGGGGGAACCGCGTAAACCCAAATTAAGACGCCGAGAAAAACTTCATCTGAAAATGTCGTCTGCTTATGTCGTCTGCTGCATCTTCTTGCAAACTTTTCAGAAATATTTTTTCATACAGGTCCACACGGTTTGCAAAATGAGTTTTGAAATAGCCGGTAGACGACAAAGCAGACGCCAATTGTCGTGATACCTGTCATAAACTTAGATTTGATTCTGGACGGCAGCTCAAATCAATACGCGAATCATATCCGCAGTATTTAACTACATTGAAGATAGCCACAGTTTCGATTGACTATTTATCCTTTGTAAACGTGATTCTGTTTCAAATACTTCGATGTAAACGTGATTCTGTATCAAATACTTCGATGCTCAGCAAATTCAAATTATTCATATTCGTTCCGCGCCGAGAAGGATTGAAACCAAACGGACCTCCGTGATCATTAGGTCTCTCGCCGCTGTCGTTCGAGCCCCGCTCGGGTCACACGTGAGACGCCAAGTTCTGCAATGGAAGATCAGGTGGTTTTTCTCCAGGTACTCCGGTTTTCGCCAACCTCTGATTAACGATCGGCTCGATATGGGTAAAATAATCTTGAAAGGGCCGTAAAACCAAAACAAAAAAACAAAGAGAGAAAAAAAAGGATTGAAACCCCAAACGGGTCGCAATCGTTCGTGACATATATAACATAAAACTGTGTTATAGTTCGAACAATTTGACATGAGACTGACCTTTATGCAAGGAATAAATTAGTTTGTTTGTTTGATTTGAGGTTTAACGTCCCCGTCAACACTGTAAAGGTCATTTTGGAGACGTTGCTTCCAATTTTGTGGGACTTTTACCCGACATTGAGATGAAATGACATCTCAAGCCTACCAATAGGGATTATAAGCATGGACGTACCGCTTTGCCTGGGCAGGCTTAGATCTTCTAAGCGGTTTACCAGTACTCGTGTGCGGGTCGGTTTCAACTCTGCGTCGAAGCATCGAATTATGGATATCCATAAATCAGCAGAATAATGCATATCTAATGAATACCCACAACATAGGTTTATATGGAGAAATAAGGAAAACCTTACGATATGTACAGAAAAATAAGCATTATTATGCTTAGCTTTGCTCTAAAGTAACATAGACTGTGGGTACTCGTCATAACCGCCTCAGTGGGGGCAGTAGATTATGGGTATTTGTTAGAACCGCCTGAGGCGGTTATAAGGAGCATCCACAATTTATGTTTGGATCAGGATTGAGGAAAACACAGGATTGATAAAAAAGTGCTTGTTGTAGAGATATGCAAGTGTGATAAAATGGTAATTGTTATCTTGGAATGTCCTTTTCAATTGCAGTTCCCCTGAAGGAGATCAATGTTGACATCAAAATAATAGGCTTTGTGGCGGAGGTGACCTCCAGTTTGTTGTACACCAACTCTGAAGACAGTCCTATAGAGGCGGAATTCACTTTCCCAGTAGATGATGGCAGCGCTGTGTTTAAATTTGAGGCAGAAATTGAAGGGAGACATATTGTTGCAGAGATACAAGAAAAAGAGCAGGTAGGTATTTGATTGTGTCTAAGCCTAGGGTTGAGGGGAGACATATTGTGGCAGAGATACAAGAAAAAGAGCAGGTAGGCGTTTGATTTTGTTTAAGCCTAGGGTTGAAGGCAGACATATTGTGGCAGAGATACAAGAAAAAGAGCAGGTAGGCGTTTGATTTTGTTTAAGCCTAGGGTTGAAGGCAGACATATTGTGGCAGAGATACAAGAAAAAGAGCAGGCAGGTATTTGATTATGTCTAAGCCTAGGGTTGAAGGGTGACATATTGTGGCAGAGATACAAGAAAAAGAGCAGGTAGGTATTTGATTATGTTTAAGCCTAGGGTTGAAGGGAGACATATTGTGGCAGAGATACAAGAAAAAGAGCAGGTAGGCGTTTGATTTTGTTTAAGCCTAGGGTTGAAGGGAGACATATTGTGGCAGAGATACAAGAAAAAGAGCAGGTAGGTATTTGATTATGTTTAAGCCTAGGGTTGAAATGAGACATATTGTGGCAGAGATACAAGAAAAAGAGCAGGTAGGCGTTTGATTTTGTTTAAGCCTAGGGTTGAAGGCAGACGTATTGTGGCAGAGATACAAGAAAAAGAGCAGGTAGGTATTTGATTATGTCTAAGCCTAGGGTTGAAGGGAGACATATTGTGGCAGAGATACAAGAAAAAGAGCAGGTAGGCGTTTGATTATGTCTAAGCCTAGGGTTGAAGGGAGACATATTGTGGCAGAGATACAAGAAAAAGATCAGGTAGGCGTTTGATTTTGTTTAAGCCTAGGGTTGAAATGAGACATATTGTGGCAGAGATACAAGAAAAAGAGCAGGTAGGTATTTGATTGTGTTTAAGCCTAGGGTTGAAATGAGACATATTGTGGCAGAGATACAAGAAAAAGAGCAGGTAGGCGTTTGATTTTGTCTAAGCCTAGGGTTGAAGGGAAGCATATTGTGCCAGAGATACAAGAAAAAGATCAGGTAGGCGTTTGATTTTGTTTAAGCCTAGGGTTCAAGGGAGACATATTGTGGCAGAGATACGAGAAAAAGAGCAGGTAGGTATTTGATTTTGTCTAAGCCTAGGGTTGAAGGGAAGCATATTGTGGCAGAGATACAAGAAAAAGAGCAGGTAGGCGTTTGATTTTGTCTAAGCCTAGGGTTGAAGGGAGACATATTGTGGCAGAGATACAAGAAAAAGAGCAGGTAGGTATTTGATTTTGTCTAAGCCTAGGCTTGAAGGGAAGCATATTGTGGCAGAGATACAAGAAAAAGAGCAGGTAGGCGTTTGATTTTGTTTAAGCCTAGGGTTGAAGGGAGACATATTGTGGCAGAGATACGAGAAAAAGAGCAGGCAGGTATTTGATTGTGTTTAAGCCTAGAGTTGAAGGGAGACATATTGTGGCAGAGATACAAGAAAAAGAGCAGGTAGGTATTTGATTGTGTTTAAGCCTAGGGTTGAAGGGAGTCATATTGTTGCAGAGATACAAGAAAAAGAGCAGGCAGGTATTTGATTATGTCTAAGCCTTGGGTTGGAATGAGACATATTGTGGCAGAGATACAAGAAAAAGAGCAGGTAGGCGTTTGATTTTGTCTAAGCCTAGGGTTGAAGGGAAGCATATTGTGGCAGAGATACAAGAAAAAGAGCAGGTAGGCGTTTGATTTTGTTTAAGCCTAGGGTTGAAGGGAGACATATTGTGGCAGAGATACGAGAAAAAGAGCAGGTAGGTATTTGATTGTGTCTAAGCCTAGGGTTTAAGGGAGACATATTATATAAGAAAAAGAGCAGGCAGGTAGTTGATTTTGTTTAAGCCTAGGGTTGAAGGGAGTCATATTGTGGCAGAGATACAAGAAAAAGAGCAGGTAGGTATTTGATTATGTCTAAGCCTGGGGTTGAAGAGAGACATATTGTGGCAGAGATACAAGAAAAAGAGCAGGTAGGTATTTGATTTTGTTTAAGCCTAGGGTTGAAGGGAGACATATTGTGGCAGAGATACAAGAAAAAGAACAGGTAGTTATTTGATTATGTCTAAGCCTAGGGTTGAAGGGAGACATATTGTGGCAGAGATACAAGAAAAAGAGCAGGTAGTTATTTGATTATGTCTAAGCCTGGGGTTGAAGGGAGACATATTGTGGCAGAGATACAAGAAAAAGAGCAGGTAGTTATTTGATTATGTTTAAGCCTTGGGTTGAGGGAGACATATTGTGGCAGAGATACAAGAAAAAGAGCAGGTAGTTATTTGATTATGTCTAAGCCTAGGGTTGAAGGGAGACATATTGTGGCAGAGATACAAGAAAAAGAGCAGGTAGGTATTTGATTATGTTTAAGCCTAGAGTTGAAGGGAGTCATATTGTGGCAGAGATACAAGAAAAAGAGCAGGTAGGCGTTTGATTTTGTTTAAGCCTAGGGTTGAAGGGAGACATATTGTGGCAGAGATACAAGAAAAAGAGCAGGTAGGTATTTGATAATGTTTAAGCCTAGGGTTGAAATGAGACATATTGTGGCAGAGATACAAGAAAAAGAGCAGGCAGGTATTTGATTTTGTTTAAGCCTGGGGTTGAAGGGAGACATATTGTGGCAGAGATACAAGAAAAAGAGCAGGTAGTTATTTGATTATGTCTAAGCCTAGGGTTGAAGGGAGACATATTGTGGCAGAGATACAAGAAAAAGAGCAGGTAGGTATTTGATTATGTTTAAGCCTAGGGTTGAAATGAGACATATTGTGGGAGAGATACAAGAAAAAGAGCAGGTAGGCGTTTGATTTTGTCTAAGCCTAGGGTTGAAGGGAGACATATTGTGGCAGAGATACAAGAAAAAGAGCAGGTAGGTATTTGATTATGTTTAAGCCTTGGGTTGAGGGAGACATTTTGTGGCAGAGATACAAGAAAAAGAGCAGGTAGTTATTTGATTATGTCTAAGCCCAGGGGTTGAAGGGAGACATATTGTGGCAGAGATACAAGAAAAAGAGCAGGTAGGTATTTGATTATGTTTAAGCCTAGAGTTGAAGGGAGTCATATTGTGGCAGAGATACAAGAAAAAGAGCAGGTAGGCGTTTGATTTTGTTTAAGCCTAGGGTTGAAGGCAGACATATTGTGGCAGAGATACAAGAAAAAGAGCAGGTAGGCGTTTGATTTTGTTTAAGCCTAGGGTTGAAAGCAGACATATTGTGGCAGAGATACAAGAAAAAGAGCAGGCAGGTATTTGATTATGTCTAAGCCTAGGGTTGAAGGGAGACATATTGTGGCAGAGATACAAGAAAAAAGCAGGTAGGTATTTGATTATGTTTAAGCCTAGGGTTGAAGCGAGACATATTGTGGCAGAGATACAAGAAAAAGAGCAGGTAGGCGTTTGATTTTGTTTAAGCCTAGGGTTGAAGGGAGACATATTGTGGCAGAGATACAAGAAAAAGAGCAGGTAGGTATTTGATTATGTTTAAGCCTAGGGTTGAAATGAGACATATTGTGGCAGAGATACAAGAAAAAGAGCAGGTAGGCGTTTGATTTTGTTTAAGCCTAGGGTTGAAGGCAGACGTATTGTGGCAGAGATACAAGAAAAAGAGCAGGTAGGTATTTGATTATGTCTAAGCCTAGGGTTGAAGGGAGTAATATTGTGGCAGAGATACAAGAAAAAGAGCAGGTAGGTATTTGATTATGTCTAAGCCTAGGGTTGAAGGGAGACATATTGTGGCAGAGATACAAGAAAAAGAGCAGGTAGGTATTTGATTATGTCTAAGCCTAGAGTTGAAGGGGGACATATTGTGGCAGAGATACAAGAAAAAGAGCAGGTAGGCGTTTGATTTTGTTTAAGCCTAGGGTTGAAGGGAGACATATTGTGGCAGAGATACAAGAAAAAGAGCAGGTAGGTATTTGATTGTGTTTAAGCCTAGGGTTGAAATGAGACATATTGTGGCAGAGATACAAGAAAAAGAGCAGGTAGGCGTTTGATTTTGTCTAAGCCTAGGGTTGAAGGGAAACATATTGTGGCAGAGATACAAGAAAAAGATCAGGTAGGCGTTTGATTTTGTTTAAGCCTAGGGTTGAAGGGAGACATATTGTGGCAGAGATACGAGAAAAAGAGCAGGTAGGTATTTGATTTTGTCTAAGCCTAGGGTTGAAGGGAAGCATATTGTGGCAGAGATACAAGAAAAAGAGCAGGTAGGCGTTTGATTTTGTCTAAGCCTAGGGTTGAAGGGAGACATATTGTGGCAGAGATACAAGAAAAAGAGCAGGTAGGTATTTGATTTTGTCTAAGCCTAGGGTTGAAGGGAAGCATATTGTGGCAGAGATACAAGAAAAAGAGCAGGTAGGCGTTTGATTTTGTTTAAGCCTAGGGTTGAAGGGAAACATATTGTGGCAGAGATACGAGAAAAAGAGCAGGCAGGTATTTGATTGTGTTTAAGCCTTGAGTTGAAGGGAGACATATTGTGGCAGAGATACAAGAAAAAGAGTAGGTAGGTATTTGATTGTGTTTAAGCCTAGGGTTGAAGGGAGTCATATTGTGGCAGAGATACAAGAAAAAGAGCAGGCAGGTATTTGATTATGTCTAAGCCTTGGGTTGGAATGAGACATATTGTGGCAGAGATACAAGAAAAAGAGCAGGTAGGCGTTTGATTTTGTCTAAGCCTTGGGTTGAAGGGAAGCATATTGTGGCAGAGATACAAGAAAAAGAGCAGGTAGGCGTTTGATTTTGTTTAAGCCTAGGGATGAAGGGAGACATATTGTGGCAGAGATACGACAAAAAGAGCAGGTAGGTATTTGATTGTGTCTAAGCCTAGGGTTGAAGGGAGACATATTATATAAGAAAAAGAGCAGGCAGGTAGTTGATTTTGTTTAAGCCTAGGGTTGAAGGGAGTCATATTGTGGCAGAGATACAAGAAAAAGAGCAGGTAGGTATTTGATTATGTCTAAGCCTGGGGTTGAAGGGAGACATATTGTGGCAGAGATACAAGAAAAATAGCAGGTAGGTATTTGATTTTGTTTAAGCCTAGGGTTGAAGGGAGACATATTGTGGCAGAGATACAAGAAAAAGAACAGGTAGTTATTTGATTATGTCTAAGCCTAGGGTTGAAGGGAGACATATTGTGGCAGAGATACAAGAAAAAGAGCAGGTAGTTATTTGATTATGTCTAAGCCTGGGGTTGAAGGGAGACATATTGTGGCAGAGATACAAGAAAAAGAGCAGGTAGGTATTTGATTATGTTTAAGCCTTGGGTTGAGGGAGACATATTGTGGCAGAGATACAAGAAAAAGAGCAGGTAGTTATTTGATTATGTTTAAGCCTAGAGTTGAAGGGAGTCATATTGTGGCAGAGATACAAGAAAAAGAGCAGGTAGGCGTTTGATTTTGTTTAAGCCTAGGGTTGAAGGGAGACATATTGTGGCAGAGATACAAGAAAAAGAGCAGGTAGGTATTTGATTATGTTTAAGCCTAGGGTTGAAATGAGACATATTGTGGCAGAGATACAAGAAAAAGAGCAGGTAGGCGTTTGATTTTGTTTAAGCCTGGGGTTGAAGGGAGACATATTGTGGCAGAGAAACAAGAAAAAGAGCAGGTAGTTATTTGATTATGTCTAAGCCTAGGGTTGAAGGGAGACATATTGTGGCAGAGATACAAGAAAAAGAGCAGGTAGGTATTTGATTATGTTTAAGCCTAGGGTTGAAATGAGACATATTGTGGCAGAGATACAAGAAAGAGAGCAGGTAGGCGTTTGATTTTGTCTAAGCCTAGGGTTGAAGGGAAGCATATTGTGGCAGAGATACAAGAAAAAGAGCAGGTAGGCGTTTGATTCTGTTTAAGCCTAGGGTTGAAGGGAGACATTTTGTGGCAGAGATACGAGAAAAAGAGCAGGTAAGTATTTGATTTTGTCTAAGCCTAGGGTTGAAGGGAAGCATATTGTGGCAGAGATACAAGAAAAAGAGCAGGTAGGCGTTTGATTTTGTCTAAGCCTAGGGTTGAAGGGAGACATATTGTGGCAGAGATACAAGAAAAAGAGCAGGTAGGTATTTGATTTTGTCAAAGCCTAGGGTTGAAGGGAAGAATATTGTGGCAGAGATACAAGAAAAAGAGCAGGTAGGCGTTTGATTTTGTTTAAGCCTAGGGATGAAGGGAGACATATTGTGGCAGAGATACGAGAAAAAGAGCAGGCAGGTATTTGATTGTGTTTAAGCCTAGAGTTGAAGGGAGACATATTGTGGCAGAGATACAAGAAAAAGAGCAGGTAGGTATTTGATTGTGTTTAAGCCTAGGGTTGAAGGGAGACATATTATATAAGAAAAAGAGCAGGCAGGTAGTTGATTTTGTTTAAGCCTAGGGTTGAAGGGAGTCATATTGTGGCAGAGATACAAGAAAAAGAGCAGGTAGGTATTTGGTTATGTCTAAGCCTAGGGTTGAAGGGAGTCATATTGTGGCAGAGATACAAGAAAAAGAGCAGGTAGGTATTTGATTATGTCTAAGCCTAGGGTTGAAGGGAGATATATTGTGGCAGAGATACAAGAAAAAGAGCAGGTAGGCGTTTGATTTTGTTTAAGCCTAGGGTTGAAGGGAGACATATTGTGGCAGAGATACGAGTAAAAGAGCAGGCCGGTATTTGATTGTGTTTAAGCCTAGAGTTGAAGGGAGACATATTGTGGCAGAGATACAAGAAAAAGAGCAGGTAGGTATTTGATTGTGTTTAAGCCTAGGGTTGAAGGGAGACATATTATATAAGAAAAAGAGCAGGCAGGTAGTTGATTTTGTTTAAGCCTAGGGTTGAAGGGAGTCATATTGTGGCAGAGATACAAGAAAAAGAGCAGGTAGGTATTTGATTATGTCTAAGCCTAGGGTTGAAGGGAGTCATATTGTGGCAGAGATACAAGAAAAAGAGCAGGTAGGTATTTGATTATGTCTAAGCCTAGGGTTGAAGGGAGACATATTGTGGCAGAGATACAAGAAAAAGAGCAGGTAGGTATTTGATTATGTCTAAGCCTGGGGTTGAAGGGAAGCGTATTGTGGCAGAGATACAAGAAAAAGAGCAGGTAGGTATTTGATTTTGTTTAAGCCTAGGGTTGAAGGGAGACATATTGTGGCAGAGATACAAGAAAAATAACAGGTAGTTATTTGATTATGTCTAAGCCTAGGGTTGAAGGGAGACATATTGTGGCAGAGATACAAGAAAAAGAGCAGGTAGGTATTTGATTATGTCTAAGCCTAGGGTTGAAGGGAGACATATTGTGGCAGAGATACAAGAAAAAGAGCAGGTAGGTATTTGATTATGTTTAAGCCTTGGGTTGAGGGAGACATATTGTGGCAGAGATACAAGAAAAAGAGCAGGTAGTTATTTGATTATGTCTAAGCCTAGTGTTGAAGGGAGACATATTGTGGCAGAGATACAAGAAAAAGAACAGGTAGTTATTTGATTATGTTTAAGCCTAGGGTTGAAGGGAGACATATTGTGGCAGAGATACAAGAAAAAGAGCAGGTAGGTATTTGATTATGTCTAAGCCTAGGGTTGAAGGGAGACATATTGTGGCAGAGATACAAGAAAAAGAGCAGGTAGGTATTTGATTATGTTTAAGCCTTGGGTTGAGGGAGACATATTGTGGCAGAGATACAAGAAAAAGAGCAGGTAGGCGTTTGATTTTGTTTAAGCCTAGAGTTGAAGGGAGTCATATTGTGGCAGAGATACAAGAAAAAGAGCAGGTAGGTATTTGATTATGTTTAAGCCTAGAGTTGAAGGGAGTCATATTGTGGCAGAGATACAAGAAAAAGAGCAGGCAGGTATTTGATTTTGTTTAAGCCTAGGGTTGAAGGGAGACATATTTTGGCTGAGATACAAGAAAAAGAGCAGGCAGGTATTTGATATCATGCGCCAAAGTACATTTTTCACATATTTAAAATGTCTACTTTTCTGACGAAAATCTGTGATATTTTTCTTATTTATACTGCAAACATAGATTGTGGGTGCTCGTTAGAACCGCCTCAATGAGGCGGTTCTAACGAGTACCCACAACTTATGTCTCGGAGCAGAAATAAAAAAATAATATCTGCTCCCATAAACCCTGTTTTTCTCTATATAAAGTGTGGTTTAGGGGGTGTTCATTTCACCGACTTGTTCACGTGATGAATGATCTTGAACGGCGACTTAGACTCAACATTAACATTTCCTTTAAACCTTAGTTTTATTATCTGTAAGCATACAAAGTAGATCCTGATCAGTTGCTACGCTCTGCGGCGTCTGATCCGGGTCTAAACAGCCAGCCGAACCCATGATTCAAGCCCAGATTTAATTTTTTAGATAACCCGTTTAGGCAACACACTCACCTCACAGTCGCCCCCGCCCATCGGGGCTTGAAGAAATAGATTGGGCCGCATGATGCTTCCACGCAATGCTGAATCTGAACACGAGTACTGGTAAACCGCTTAGATGGACTAAGCCTGCCCAGGCAAAGCGGCGTGAGTCAGATCGTCAAATGCTTATAAGCCTTCAGGATATCCGTAATTCGATGCTTCCACACAGAGCTAAAACCGACCCGCACACGAGTACTGGTAAACCGCTTAGAGGATCTAACCTGCCCAGGCAAAGCTGTGCGGGTCGGATCGTCCATGCTTATAAACCCTATTGGTTTCATTGGGCGACAGGGTTTGAGAAGTCAGTTCATC
Organism: Lucinisca nassula; assembly: GCA_963580285.1. NCBI lineage: Eukaryota > Metazoa > Mollusca > Bivalvia > Lucinida > Lucinidae > Lucinisca > Lucinisca nassula. The sequence goes on along the minus strand of OY757011.1, from coordinate 9,533,423 downwards.
TCAGTGTCGGGTAAAAGTCCCACAAAATTAGAAGCAACGTCTCAAAAATGGCCTACACAGTGCTGACGGGGACGTTAAACCTCAAATCAAACAAACAAAGCCTGCCCAGGCAAAGCGGTGCGAGTCGGATCGTCCATGCTTATAAACCCTATTGGTTTCATTGGGCAACAGGACTTAAGATGTCATTTCATCTCAATGTCTGGTAAAATTGCCACAAAATTGGACGCAACGTCTCAAAAATGACTTATACAGTGTTGACGGGGACGTTAAACCTCAAATCAAACAAACAAACAAACAAGCAAACTATCGGTTGTGTTCCCTGACGAAGAGGTGGGTGAACCGTTCTGACGAAGAACAGGTTAAAGTTGTATTCGTAAATCAAATGCACTTGTCGCCACTCCAGATATTACGATGACACACCCGTGCAACAAAGTTCATTTTTTTCACATTTCCAAAATGGCTACTTTTCTGATGTAAATCCGTGATATTTTTTTCTTTTCAATGCTGCAAACATAGGTTGTGGGTACTCGTTAGAACCGCCTCATTGAGGCGGTTCTAACGAGTACCCACAACCTTTGTCTTGGTGCAGAGATAAGAAAAATAATGTACACCCCATAAACTCCAGTTTTCTCTATATAAAGTTGGGTTTAAGGGGGTGTTCAATACACGGACTTGTTAACGTGGTGAAGTTAATCGATTACGACGGTGCCACACTCTCAGAATGAACCCTTTAGAGGGCCTGCTGGCAATCTTTCTGGTGTAAAGCAAGTCGACAGACATATCTGCGGGCTAACACGATTGTTGATTCTTGTTTTTGGTGCTGACGTCAATGGACGTCTCGCATGCCGCCCCTCAGAGATAAAGGTCCTTATTTTGGCGTCATTGAAGACGAATTTTCCGGGGCCGGTTGTTACAACGATGTCGTGCGTTAACGTATTATTAAAACCTCTATCATTAAAGTTTGTAAATATACAAATATTTTCGCAGAAGAAAATGTGAGCAAAAGCTGATCACATTTTTGCAGCAAAATAGCGCAGTATTTGATATTGATCTTACTTTGAACACTGCCGGCCTCTGTAGCTCAGTCGGGTGCGCGTCTGACTGGTGATCAGGGGGACGTGGATTAGAAACCTGCCGGGGTCGGCAACACTCTGTCGTTGAGATTGATCATGAAATCTTTTCCTAGGTCATTCTCTCCCTTCCGCTGATTCAAGAAGAGCAGTTGTCAGTTTCTGGCGAAAGAACGTGCACTGTACTGGTTAACCGCTTACGTATAAGCCTGTCCAGGAAAAGTGTGGGTAGGTATACTGACCGGCTCAAAAATGACCTGAATTAGTGTTGACTGGGCCGTTAAACTCCTATACAAACAAACAAACAAACTTTGACCACTAACAAACCAACAATGCTTTGAACAACTGGAACCTGATATCGGAAGTGCCTTGTTAGAAACGTCTTCAGGGGTTGAATAGTCTTCAATATCGTTAAGATACATCATTTGATTATTTCGAGTCGCAAAATAAAGCCTTCCCGTTGAGTTTACTTGAAAATTAAGACTGGGAATTGGTTGGTGTAATTTGAGGCAATATGTACTTATACAGTCGAACTTCAGTGGCTCGAACACCTTTGGGACCTCGAAAATCTGTTCGAAACAGGGGTAGTTCGAGCCACTGAGGTTACTGTCAGGAGGCATAACGAGATACTTTTAGACATCTTTTCGGTGTTCTATAATGAAAATGTATACTGTGTGAACTCATTAGAATCGCCTCATCGAGGCGATTCTAATGAGCACACACATCATACATTTGCAAGATAAAAGACTAAAATCTCCTTAATTATCCCCCACTTTTTCTTATGTATAGGATTTCGCTAGGGACTCAAGAATGGGTTCGACACATCCATGGTAAACGAGTCATCGCTGTTCGAGCCAACGAAGTTCTACTGTATGTTCGTTATAATGTATCCATTTGTATAGGTGCACGTGTAATTTAAGCATTTGTACATGTATGAATGCATTGATGCGTCTTGAAATGATTTTGATTTCATTCAATAGATTAAACAGTTTTAATGTCTTGTTGAAGACTTATAGCCGGCATATTTGAAAACCTCGAACCACAGAACGTCAAAAAGCAGCCACGGCACCAGTTGAACATGGACGGCTAGTACTAATGGCAGGTCATGTGATCAGTATCTGCGCATGTCAATGAAACCACGAGGAATGGTAAGTCCGGTTTTCCACGCATGCGCACCCATGAGCCCTCTTTAAAATGGAGGTAGCAGTCTTTGTTTTTGATTGGCTGTTTATGGATTCGCCTAACTTTGACCCTTGCCGTAGGCATGATATAGGAAAATGGAGCAGCAACCAAAGTAGCCAAAGGTTACCATTGGCTCCAGGTGAAGTCGGCCACAGTCACGTTACGTTTGTTTTTTCACATAAAATAATATACTCATAAATCTTATTTTCACTACATTTTCCCTTGGTAGGCAAAACTGACATACGAAGATGCCATTGAAAAAGGTTCCACGGCCATGTTACTTAAGGAAGATGATACGGCAGGCGACATTTTCCAATGCACACTGGGAAACCTCCCGCCAAAAACTGATGCTAAAATTAGCTTCTGTTATGTGATTGAACTACCACAGGAACCAGACGGAAAGATCAGGTTTACTCTTCCGACTGTTTTGAACCCACGCTACTCGCCAGGTAATTTTAAAACATTTAGTACCAGAAACCCCTAACGGGATACCTTGGCAAACAGTGCAGGCCCAGATCAGACGCGGCAGAACGCGGCGTCTGATGAGGGCCTGCGCAGTTTGCTCAAAGTACAGTCATTTTCCAAATAAATTTTGAAGAAAAGACAACCTGACACCCCTAAATTTTGAAATGGACTCCTGCTATATATAAGGAGGAAGATTCCATATGGTACAAAAAGGGTTAAAGGAAATCGATACACCTGATATGTTGTCTGCTGTTTTACACGAAGAGCGTGATAGCTTAGTCGTTAGTGTGCTTGGCTCTGATACTGACGACCCCGGTACCATTAACGGCGGTAGTGATAACATTTCGGTGTCCGAACACGCTCCATTGGCATCTTTTGCAGGAAGGAAAGCCAGTACGTGCGCTATCCTTCGGATCTGGACGTTTAGTGGAGGCCCCATGTGCAGGGAGAGACATCCACTGAGCAGGTTAAAGATCCCTACTGTACTTATATGATTACTGTTAAGGTTTTCATAGCCCATTAGGGCTTGAAGAAATAGATGGGCTGCATGATGCTTCCATGCAGAGGTGAAACCGACCCGCACACGAGTACTGGTAAACCGCTTAGAGGATCTATGCCTGCACTGGCAAAGCAGTGCGAGTCGGACTGTCCCTGCTTATAAACCCTATTGATTTCATTGGGAGTCAGGGCTTGAGATGTCATTTCATCTCAATGTCGGGTAAAAGTCATACAAAATTGGAAGCAACGTATCTAAAATGACTTTTACATTGTTGACGGGGACGTTAAACCTCAAACAAACAAACAAACAAACAATAAACAAACTTTCATTGGTGTAGGTAACATAACCACTGAGTCCCGTCCTGTAGTTAAGAAGAAATTGGATGAAAGAAAGAAAGAAAGAAAGAAAGAAAGAAAGAAAGAATGAAAGAAAAAAGGAAAAACTTCCACTCCCCCTGTTTGTTTCCTTCAGTTTTGCCCATACATCACGAAAACACACCCATATAATTTTGACCCCCTTGAACCCCACTTTTATATAGTAAAACTGGGGTTTACAAGGGTAAACCTTATTTTTCTTATTTCTGCTCTAAAATATAGTTTGTGGTTACTTGTACCAGCAATCTATATTTTGAGCAGAAATAAGGAAAATATTACAATTTTTCATCCTAAAATTTTAGGGATTTTTTGCTAAAAAAATACACTGTATTAGTATAGTTTGTGTGTTTGATTTGAGGTTTAACGTCCCCGTCAACACTGTAAAGGTCATTTTGGAGACGTTGCTTCCAATTTTGAGGGACTTTTACCCGACATTGAGATGAAATGACATCTCAAGCCCTGTCGCCCAATGAAACCAATAGGATCGCACCGCGGTCCCTGGACAGGCTTAGATCCTCTAAGCGGTTTACCAGTACTAGTGTTGGGGCCGGATTCAGCTCTGCGTGGCGTGTTTTCGTAATGCATGCCTATCGGCCGCATCATGATAACACGCCTATATAATTTTGACCCCCTTGAACCCCACTTTTGTAATGTAAAACTTGTGTTTAAAGGCGTATATCTCATGTTTCTTATTTCTGCTCTAAAATATAGATTGTGGGTACTCGTTAGAATCGCCTCGATGAGGCGGTTCTAACGAGTATCCACAATCTATATTTTGAGCAGAAATAAGAAAACTATCACAATTTTGCAGCTTAAATTTTTCGTTTTTTCGGCGGTTAAGTTTACAATGTATTTGTATAGGCGTGTTTTCATAATGGTTTTCTGGGACGTTGGCAAACAGTGCAAACCAAGATCAGTCGCCACAGAACGCGACGTACGATCTGGGTCTGCACTTTTTGCTTAAAGAACATTAATTTTTGCTTAAATTTAAATTTGCTTAAATTTTGCCACAAACAAAAACAAACCTGACACCGCTATAATTGGAAATTAACCACTCCAAAATTACTAGGTGGAAGATTCCATTGTCATATATGGGTTAAGCTTAACAGAAAAAAGGATCTACTCTAAAAGGAAAGATTCCACTCTTAGTTTGCCTTGCATTAAGGCGTAACTATATAAAATTTAGTGACACAGAGGCCGTTCTGATATTTAATCTTCATCAGTGTGTCTCAACACAAAAAATTCTGAAAATGAAACGGATGATGGACAAGAACCGGCAAACAAAGCACAACCCCCTTCGAGCACACACCGACCGACGTAGCTCATGAGACAGGGCAGCTGGAGGCTTCAGGCAAGAGACGCCTACCCTAGGACTTATAGGCGTCCCCCACTGAGCCAACATCAGCAAACATGACCCACACTCGACGGAAGTCACAGGCACCAGGAAGGAGATGTCCAAAGTAGCGAGACTTGCAAAATTTAAAATATAACAAAAAAGTGGCAACCAAATCCGCTAGGATGCATGTCTCACCTGTCAAGTCCATCTTAGTTTTGGGAAAATTAGAATTTTATACTGCAAAATTTAAATATATAATATAGTTATTTAATAGTTGGCCATCCAAACCACAAAAAAAAAAAAAATCTGATGGCAAAATTGAGTAGAGTATGGCATCCATGCTAATTGTGTTCTTTAGTGTGTTGCAAAAGTGATAGGGATGGATGCCACTTCTGAAAACGCCCCTGAGCCTCAGAAGTTGGTCAAAGGTCAAATGAGTGCAAAAATACAATAAAATGTGTACATACTGGTATTTGTACCCTCTTTCTATCTATAGAGAACAAATAAAGTTAATTAAAACAACAGCAATTTACTTAGGAAATATTATTGATGGATCATATGTGAGAAAAAAAGTTGTATCATAGATTTGGCAAAGGTCAAAGGTCATTTAAGTACATATTTCCTTTAAACATGCATCAATATTTATTGTAAAAGGGTTATCTAGTATGTCAACTGAAACAAAGGCAAATGAGTTGCCATTTCCTTATCTAGGAAGCATAGAATCCACACATTATACTAACAGCATAATTGCCAACCTAATCAGCCTTAGGTCAAAGGTCATTTAAGTACATATTTGGCAAAATATGTTTATTTTGCAAAATATATTGATTATTATTACATGTCATCTATTATTATAAGTAACATTCCAAAGCGTCTTCCTTACTTAACCTTGCAATGATATATCAAGGATATTGTATTATGATGAAGACATATCTAATGATAACACAAGTGGGTCATCATCAAAGGTCATGTGCAGCTACTGTAAAACACTTATATTAGGCGGTCATTTTATTTTGGCGCTATTTGCGGTCAAGGAAAAAACTAAAAAATAAAAATCCGCCAATAAAGCTCAAAGAGTGCGAGAGAATAAACTTTATTCTACACACCACAATTGTGATGTGTCAATTCGTCGTAGGCATCATCGGTGACAAAAGAAAAAGTGTATTTACTTCTTTAGAAGTCGCAATAAAGGAAGACAATGTTCTAGCCATAAGACAGCTCAAAACGGCTGAATGAAAACAAACATACATTGAGAGTTATTGTCAAAATTGTGGATATAATTGATAGCTGGTTGATGGCTTCAACTGTGAGCTAAATAGGATGGGTAAACAATTCAGATAAGAGGAAAGTGACACACTTCAAGACAGACATTTGGATAATCAAGGTAGCACATTGGGTTAATCATGCAGTGAACACAAGACCTTTAACTAATTACAACAGTTTCCGCATGACGCTGCTGATGATCAACTCCGATGAAATCTATGTCATGTTACACGGCTTTGGAGATTAAACCGATTTCTTTTCTTCAGAAATCGAGAATCCGCGAAAATGACCGCCAAAATTTGCTGCCGCTACATTGAAGTGTTTAACAGTATTCAAAGTTTGTATTGTACAAGATGCCATGTCATTTTAAGAGCCGTTCAGATCACTACATTGTACAGGGTAACAGCTAATTGCGACAATGCATATCGATATGTATTCGCATTTGCGCCCATACGATTAATGTTTTTACTTCAACATTGACAAGTCACTGTAATGCAAACCAAATAGGGGTTTCTCCGATATCACAGATACGAGCTTTCTACCCCATGATCTGAAATGATAGACATATATAAATAACAAGCCATTTTAACTTCGTTTTGTGCACAAGCTGTCAGTGACTACTGGATGCATTTAATTGTACAAAAAGCGGGTAACTCTAGTTGCTAGTCAGATGAATTGCTAAAATGCTTGAACATTTAATAATCTGGCAGCCATCTTGGATGTCATCTTCAACAGTTTGCATAAAACACACATATTTTATCTCAATATATATTTTAGGTAAGCACAAGTTAGCAATTTGTCAAAATATGTTAATTTTGCAAACTGTTGAAGATATATCTGATTTTACAGTCAGGTCATTTGTCATTCAGCCACCAAGTTTGCTGTATGTGTTACAGAAGGCCTTCCTACTTTATATTGGTTACATAAACTTCATAAAAGACCATTTAAAGCACGGTGTATTGCAAATTCAAGCTCTTGTACCACCACGGAACTTTCCAATTTTTAAGTTCATGTTTTACTGCCATTAAAAAACATGTGATTAAATATTTTTTGAAAGATCAGGGAGACACCTGTTTTGGTCTGTAAAAATTCTAAAGAAGTTTTAAATAAATTGAAATCCAGATGTTTTCATGCTTCAAGTTTGTCTACTTATGATTTTCCACCCTTTACACTACACTTCCTCATAATGTTATAAAAGAGAATCTTAATGATTTAATTGAATGGAAATTTTATAGGGAAGACGCCCTCTATCTTGCATGTAATGTAAGAAATGCCTTTTTCACTTCTGCAGAGCATAAAAATTATACTTTATGGTCAGGTCAGAAAGTGTGTGAAGCTCTCACCTTTCTACTTGACAATATTTACATAATATTTGGTACTAAGTTAGACAAGTTGTGGGTATTCCGATGGGTAACCGCACCCCTTGTGGCTGATCTGTTTTTGTTTTGTTATGAAAGAGACTTCATGATGTCCCTTTCCGTTGAAAACCAATCTGAAATCATTTAAGCCTTTAACTCGACTTCTAGATATTTGGATTTATTAAATATTGACAATACCTATTTCGATGATTTGATCAATCAAATTTACCCCCACCCCCAAGAACTTCAGTTAGACAAAGCAAATTCTTCTGATACCGAGGCCTTTTTATTTACATCTGTCTGTTGTAGATAGGTTTGTTTCCTGCCAAATTTATGATAAACGCGATGATTTTGATTTTGAGATTATAACTTTTCCTTTCTTGGATGGTGATGTTCCTTGTGCGACATACTATGGCGTTTATATTTCGCAATTAATTCGATTTGCCAGAGTGTCTTGCCATGTGACACTTCAACATTCGTAATAAATTGTTAACTGCTAAACCTCTTAATCAGGGCTATCGTAATCATAAACTACGCAAAGCCTTTTCAAAATTTTATAGACGTCATTCCGATTTAATTTCAAAAGTCAATGTTGGACTTAAATCCCTTCTGCAACAGGGTCTATCGGAACCCGAATTTTATGGTGACTAAGTTACATAAATTCAGAAAAATATATTATTGCAATGACTTCAGCACCCAAATTTATAAAATCATTCTTCAATATAAAAAGATTGGGTAAAACAAGTATGTTATAAGACAGGTTGTATGCGTGGTAGTTAACCAAATCACGGGTGACAACTTTGCTTCCCTCTTTAAATGCACGCCGATGGGATTCTATGATGGTTCCAGCATAAAGGCTTAATGAGAATTAGAGAGAATATGATTTTATGTAAAGTTGGGTGGTGCCTGATGCTCTGGCTCTTGGCGGGCCCATCGGTGTCTAACTGTTGGTTTTCTTTTGCGCCAGTATTTCAGTGGTTTCTTCCTGTCGAGTCCTCACCATTGTTTCATCTCTGTGGTTGTTTGATTTTTGTGTTCTTGGATATGTTGCACTGATGAGTTAGGAGCTATCCATGCTGACTGAACAAATTATTTGTCTAAATCGCGATGGAAGTAAGGACAAGGATTGCATCTGCGTAAAATCGATTTAAGCCACCCAGTGGTATTCGTTTCACTGACCATTCCAAGGCTGTTCTTTTGTCGCGGTTATATTTGTTATGGTTTGTCTTTGGGTGTGTGTATCACTTATAATATTTTGTTTTGGATAGCCAATTTGCCATTTTGTGGGACAGTAACTGCCCTTTTGCTTTCCGGAATTGATGTTTCCATTAGGGTCTAGTTATTTCATGTTTGTGTTTCTTTCCTTTGATGTCACTGATGGGAGCAGAGGGTTAATTGAATCGATTTATGACCGTTGCCTTCAATTCTTTTTTTAACTACAACTGTCAAAGGATCTGACTATAGCCCCGCTATAGCGCTATCAGAAAAGAAAATTGCTTTGCAGTTGCATGAAAATATTTGCAAGTTGCAGAGTTATAGAAGGGACACGAATTATTACTGTACTTAGTTTATTCCAAGTGCCATTTGCAATGTTCAAAGGGCAATAACTCCAAAAGTAGGCAATCCAGAGTTATGGCTAATGCACTCTGCACATCCTCTTTTAGTGCTTTACATTTGTGTGAAGTTTCATGAAAATACCTCAAAGGGTTTTTGAGTTATGGAGTGTACAAGGTTAAAATTGACATTTTCAATGTTCCAAAGGCAATAACTCAAAAAGTAGGCAATCCAGAGTTATTGTTCTTGTGATCGCACATTGTCTCATAGTGCTTTAAATTTGTCTGAAGTTTCATGAAAATACCTCGAACGATTTTTGAGTTATCATGAATAACGGAATTATGGTTGACATTTTTCAATGTTCAAAGGGCAGTAACTCAAAAAGTAGGCAATCCAGAGTTATGGTTCATGCGCTCTGCACATCGTTTCAAAGTGCTTTACATTTGTATGAAGTTTCATGAAAATACCTTTAACGGTTTTTTAGTTATCATGAATAACGGAATTACGGTTGCCATTTTTCAATGTTCAAAGGGCAATAACTCAAAAAGTAGGCAATCCAGTGTTATGGTTCATGCACTCTGCACATCGTCTCATAGTATTTTACGTGAAGTTTGGTGAAAATACCCCAACCGGTTTTTGAGTTATCATGAATAACGGAATTACAGAATCACAGAAGTACAAAGCAAATCCAATATTGCCCCCACTTTTTCAAAGCGGGGCTATAAATAGAAGTCAATAACTGTCTGACTGCCATCCTGGGTGCCAATTTAAGGAATTTAAATCTGTATTTGACAATCAAATACACGTAACAAATGTATTTTGAATATTTTGATAATAAATACTGGTCAACAACACATCCCTATGCTAAATATGACAAGATTTGATTAGATAACATCTATTTTTCATGAGTTGTGTACTTAAATGACCCCTGACCTATGAGACTGACATACTTTGAGGGTACATTTAAAATAATTTTCCATTGTTATCTGCACCCGAGTAGTTTTATGGTGATTTTAAGCAAGCAATTTCCCCCAAATATGTGTTAAAAGATAGTTATGAGTAGTTGCATGCTTATTTTGCACTCATTTGACCTTTGACCTACTTCTGAGCCTCAGACCCATTTCCAGACGTGGCATCCACCCCTATGATTGTTGACACACATCAAGGATTACATTTAGCATGGGTGCCATACTCTACTCAATTTTGCCATCAAAAGTAAAAATATCAATCTTTTTGGGGATTGGATGGCCAACTATAAATCAGTACTTGAGTACAGACGTCAACACCGCAGTATCAACCTCAGCACTAAGGAACTGATACTGAGTGGATGACAAACGAATCATCCACCAGCAGAGATACCGACCCAGTGGTTGCAATTAAGACATAACTATGCAAAATTTAGTGACACAGAGGCCTTTCTGATATTTAATCGTCATCAGTGTGTCTCAATCCCAAAGTTCTGAAACCGAAACGGACGATGGACAAGAACCGGCAAACACAGCACCCCCCCCCCCTCCGAGCACATACCTACCAACGTAGACAGTCACAAACTATCATTACAGTGAATAACTTGAATATAAGATGGTCAGAGCTCAATATTATATAATAGCTTGAAATGAATAAAGTCAAACCCCAACATTATATATTAATAAACTTAGATAAAAGACACGCAAACGCACTGTTTACGCCCATGGACGTAGACATTATAGAAGTAGGTACAGCCATAGTTACTCACAATGCAGGTTTACCTTTATATTTATATGCGACAATAAGTATAAGCTTTCACAAGAAGAAAAAAGCGACTCATAACAAGTATACGCTTTCACACAAAAAAGAAGCCCACGGACAGAGCTCTGGCACAGAAATACTATTACATTTGTGCAAGCCCACATTTGCTGTCAAATTTGTACATGCCAATACAGAATATACATCTGCAAACTCTCTTGCATCGCCGTTTGCAAAATTTTAGGGTTAATATTCAATAGTCTTCTATTAAGTGAAGGAAAGTTGTCTACTTCTCCAACAGTTTCCAAACAGTCGATTCGGTACGATGTTACAAGCATATTGAAGTTGCACATGTGCCTTTTTAAAGTACTTTTTGTCAAAATTACAGCATTTGCAACTGTGACATTCTTCAGTGGGCAGAATTCTAGTTGCAAACTCGGAATTAGAATATAGCAAAAGACGCTTAATTGTATAAAACACATTTCTGGGATATGAAGCTAGACATGCACATTTAATATATGCCAAGCGTAATATGTTCTATAAAGGGTTATCCTTTGGAAGCAAAAAATACACCACAAAACTGGAAATATGAAGTGTACATGTTTTCTTGGCCAGACTAGCTAGTTGCGGCCAATTAGGCCTCATCAGTGACCCTCAAATATTTTCAAAATTCCACAATGGAATCATTATCCCAAAGGACAAGAAAATATAAACTACACTATAATGTAGGGCAAGGAGACTTTTCCGGCCGCCACACATTCCCAGACACCAGCTGGCACAGAAATACTGTCACATTTGTACAAGCCCACATTTGCTGTCAAATTTGTACAGGCCAATACAAAATATTTACCTGTAAACTCTCTTGTCTCGCCGTTTGCACAATTTTAGGTTGAATCTTCAATAGTCTTCCTTGCTTCCAAAGGATAACCCTTTTCTAGAAGATATTTAACTTCACTACAGCCGGGGTGTTGGAATGTGTTGCGGCGGTAAAACGTCTCCCTGCCCTGCATCATAGTGTAGATTATATTTTCTTGTCCTTTGGGATCATTGATTCCATTGTGGAATTTTGAAAATATCTGAGGGTCACTGATGAGGCCTAATTGGTCGAAACTAGCTAGTCTGGCCCAGAAAACATGTACACTCCATATTTTTGACTTCTGTGGTGTATTCCTTGCTTCCAAAGGATAACCCTTTTATAGAACATATAATCTATTAAGTGAAGGAAAGTTGTCTACTAAACTTCAACAGTTTTCAAGCAGTCGATTTGGTACGATCTTACAAGCAGATTGAAGTTACTCATGTAAATATACCTTTTCGTACAAGCTATACTTGTCATTACAGTGAGTAACTAATAACAATGTAGTAAGTAGCTTGAATTCAAGACCGTCGGAACTTGATTTTATATGAAATAGCTTGGATTGCACAAAAGCAATAGCTTAAATAGCAGACAGTTAAAGCAGTCATCATAGTGAATAAAATGAATTTAAGACAAAATGATTAAACGTAACATTTTATATTGAAGTGCTCTACATAAAGAAACATAAGTGAACACCTTTCAAGCATAAATTGTATTCGGTGTTGTATAGATTTTTATAGGTTTTATTAATATAGTTATGGCCTTAAACAATGCATTGTCGGTCAAACCGTTGACTTGGTCAGTGAGCCTGCTTTTGAGAAAATGGTGACTGAATTGCATTTAATTGCTCTCTCTTCAGAGTCATAGTCAGACATGTAGAATAGACCTTTGGGTAGTTTTACGCTATTATTCACGCAATATGAGAACATAAATTGAGCCCCGTCAAGCGATTTTGGTACTTATCGCCTATGCGAGCAGCGAAGGTTCAGGCGAGTCTGAACCTTAGCTGCTCGCTCATAAAAGCAGTGAATCAAGAGGAACCATCAGACAGAAAGCCATATCCCTCCACCCTCTGTATGGCTGGGCATGCGCAGTTAAAATTTGTCATGACGGAATGCTCGAAGACACAAATTCGCTTGGCGGGGCTCAATTGACGAATGCAAATGGAACAGTCAGCTTAAATTTGTAAACCGCGGTGGATTTGAAGGTGAGGCTTTGGGCCTCGTAAAAGCGGTATATACCCTTTTCCCCACGTAATTTATCAGCTTTGATTTTGTTGTTATTCAAATGTGTTCTCCGCCGTTCCCTTTGTTGTTTGGGGTAGGCTTTATATTCTGATTCTATCAGTACATGAATTATCTTATGTCATCGCCCGTCAGGGCTTGAAGAAATAGATGGGCTGCATGATGCTTCCACGCAGAGCTGAAACCGACCCGCACACGAGTACTGGTAAACCGCTTAGAGGCTCTAAGCGTGCCCAGGCAAAGCGGTGCGAGTGGGCCCGTCCATGTTAATAAACCCTATTGGTTCATTAGGCGGCAGGGCTTGAGATGTGATTTCATCTCAAGGTCGGGTAAAAGTCCTACAAAATTGGAATCAGTGTTGACGGGGACGTTAAACCTCAAATCAAACAAACGAACAAAACCTGAATTGTCTTTACTCATTTAGTATGACTCAGTTCGATAAGTATTGTTTCTGCAGATGCTGGAGGAGTGGTGGCAGCAGAAGGGGCCACATACGCAGCCCCTACCAGTATCCAGTACAAGTTCAGTATGACTGGCAGTGTCAGAGGGTACCATAAAGTCTTGTCAGTGACGTCAGAACATGATAAACTGAAGGTGGAACCAGCAGGAGAACGAATGACTTCGGTAAGCAATTTTAACCCTTTTTGTACCAAATGGAATCTTCCACCTTATATATTGCAGGAGTCAATTTCAACATTTAGGGGTGTCAGGTTGTGTTTTCATCAAAATTCATTAAATCGATTTTACGTGGCCACAATCCTCGCCCTTACCTTCGTCGCGATTTAGACAAATAATTTGTTAAGTCCGCATGAAGGCCTCCTAACTCATCAGTGCAACATCTCGTGAACACAAATAATTAAACAACCACAGAGATGAAACAACGGTGGGGACTCGACAGCAAGAAATCACTGAAATACTGGAGCAAACGAAAACCAACAGTTAGACTCCGATGGGCCCGACCAGAGACAGAGCATCAGGCACCAACCAACATTACCTTGAATTAGATCTCTCTAATTCTCAACAAGCCTTTACGCTGGAACAAGTCCTCTGATAAAAGGGTCTAATTTTTCTTAGTAAAGAATTGTGCTCTTCAGGAGAAATCTCAAAATAAGGCAGAAAAATATGAACTTATTCGAGAAAACCTTTCTCCGGGGTTTCTGAATAGATAAGACACAATCCAACTTGCTCAGCAACAGACTGCACAGGTGTTTGCCGTTTTTTTGTTATCGTTGTAATCTAGGCAAAATGATCGCAATAACTCACACGTATTTATCTTCTACGTATTTCCGCTACAGTAACTGCTTGTTAGTATTAGGTGGTGCACAAACAAGTCTTAAAGTTAAAATCTAGAGATGTTGTAGGCTTGAAGTTAAAAGCTACAGGTATTGATAACCCTTTCTAGAACTTGTTCCTTTTTTGTTCACAAAAAGTACATGTATCATCTGCTTTATAGCTTTTAAAGCGTTGGACAGATGCATCTGAGTAACCTTGCATTTTTCTTGTTTTAAAGGTTCATGGACTCATATATTGCCATTGCAACCACCTTTCTCATGTGTCCTTCAACCTTTTAATCACCCCTTAGCCGGAGGCAGCATATGACAGTTGATGTAATTATTTCAGAGTTTCATGCACTACATAATTTCATACCATATCAGGAAATCAGTTTGCTTAACTTTTTTTTCATTCAAAAACCTAAGTCCCCATTTGGAAGTACTGTAAAATGGATCGAGCTAAACATCTGGTCATAACACAGTATTCAGTAGTTGAATCATGTTGATACCTACCTAGGTGAATGAAATCGGTTCATGTTTTCCGGAAGTTCTTTTTTAAGTTTGGCCAGCCCAGCCTTCTTGGAAATATGAAATGGCCCTTCTGAAGATCATTTCATTCCTCTATTAGCAGTAGGCTGCATATAAACTGAATTGAAATCTGACTAACTTGATCTGAAAACTTGATGGACATACAATCCTAGTTTCCTGCCAAATTCACTGAATGGCATTGATTTGTTGGATTCATAAAATAGAAGTGAATGCATTGATCAGGAATCGATACAATCAACCCACAGCTCCCATCAGAGACACCAAAGGGACAGAAACGCAAACATAAACAACTAGACCCTTACGGCAACCGCCCGCACAGGAATACTGGTTAACCGCTAAGAGGTTCTAAGCCTGCCCAGGAAAAGTGGTTTGGGTCGAACCCTCCATGCATATAAACCCTTTTCGTTTTATTGGCCGGCAGGGCTTGAGGTGTCCTTTTATCTCAGTGTCGAGTAAAAATCCAACAAGATTGGAAGCAGCTTCTCCGAAATGACCTATACAGTGTTGACGGGGACGTTAAACCTCAAGTCAAACAACCTAGGGTCATTATTTTACTACATGTGGCAGTAGTTATTCATATGAAGCAACTTACCCTGTTTAATGGCAATTTATTTAGTGGTTTTGAAAAATTAGCTTGTTTTTGGTTTTTACATAAAATTGGTATGGCAGCTTTCATGATCATGTGATCTCGCCCATTTCAACATAATTTTGTTCTCCTATTGCCAGGAGGCTGTAAGAGAGCCCAACTGGTCATAGAAATATGATTGATTAAAACTGTGGACGATACTAGGCGACGGATCAAGTCGGAACTAGAAACTCATCTTTGTCAACGGATAACCTTGGTTGCTGAGGTATTCGTTTAACAACTTCGTGGTAGAACTTCAAAATGAGTGGGACCTAATTACTCACCCTCCGCACCACTCCTTGGCCTGACCTTGGAGACTGCTTTTATGGGATAGAAGTGTACCTTTCAGAAGAAAGGGTTCTTGTCAGTGGTTGCTGAGATAAGCGCTGTTATAAGATTTACAGAGCTTGTGGTCTAAATATTTGAATTCTTAGTTCAACATCTGGGACTTATTTTAGAGAATGGAGATTTGCAAAAGACGTTTACCCCGTCAATGATTATATTCCAAAGAAGGCATGGGTTTTTGTAAGTGGTTGCGGAGATACGAGCTTTAGAAATTTTGTTGTGAGTGTGACCTAACCTGAACCTCTGCGCCCCACACCTGCACCTGAACATGACAGGTGATGTTATGGAATAGACGTTTACCTTTTTAATTGATGATAGTGGAATCGTACTGGTCAGTGGCTGCTGATATATAAGCTTTCAAATGCTTCTTTGAAAAGCGTGACAGTGCGTTTCATTTAATCACTGACCCGTATCCCCATTGCATTTACTAACCTTTACAGTGAATGTGACCTTGTTTTTTTTTTTACACCTAAGCCTCTATCAGTGCCTGACCCAGGGTTTATATTATTGAATAGAAATATACCTTATAGCAATGTAATTAGCTATATTTAATTTGAAAATATGAAATTATTTTGGCTAGAGGTTGCTGCAAAATTAGCTTTGAAGACAAAGCTTTGATATATATATTTTTTTTAAATTTAAAGTGATATCAACAATGACGCGGGGATAACAACAATACATTTTTCTTACTTTGGCACCGGAGGGCTAAGGGTCCAATTTCAGGTCCATCATTTTTGTCTATATGCAGAGAAAACTGGCTTACCCTTGCTGTCGGCAATTGCTTATATTTCACAAAGATAGATATTTGCATATTGCCGTGTGTTTCAGATTGCTTTAGCAGAGGACTTCAATTTTGACCATGATCTGAGTTTCCTTGTGGAATATGAAAACAGTTACACGCCACAAGTTGTTCTGGAAATGGGTGATTCAAATGCAGGTAAGAAACATATTTTTGTGATTTATGGCTGTGATTAGAATACAGCATTCATGATGGATAATACTGTAAAATTTCGCTTTTAAGACCACCTAAAATTAAGACTAATTCTGATATAAAAAGTATATTTAGTAGGTTGCAGTTATTTTGTCTTTATGTTTTCTGCATTCAGTGTCCTCGGTCAGAGACCACGTTTGGGACCTACAAAAGTGGTCTTAAAGACCACTTTTGTACAAATCCAAAGGTGGTCTTAATGGGACCGTTCAAAATGTGTCTTAAAGACCACTTTTGAAAAGTCCAAAAGGTGGTCTTAATATAAATATTTTACTGTACTGTCTTTTTCATTCTTTTTCAGCTGTTTATCAATCGACTAAAAGTTTCTTTTTTATATTAATGAAGTGGCTTATGTCCACGTGACTATGCTGATCGCGAAAACAGCATTTGTATGAAATCAGGATAACGGTTATTTCAAGCTGCGTTATTCTTGTCCCGTTCCGTGTGTGTTGCTATCTCTAAAATCTTGACTGCGCTTATATACCGGAACATTGTCAAACAGTATAAATTTTTATTATATAACGCCTAACCCCGGGTTCATGCCGTGGGGATACATGGTCCGAAAAGGTTACATTCACAGAAAAGTGCACAATGCAGATCGTAAAATGTCTCCCTGCCCTTCATCATAGCGTAGTTCATTATTTCTAGTCCTTTGGGATCAATGGTATCATTTTGGAATTTGAATATATTTTACGATCACTGATGAGGCCTTATTTGCTGACACTAGTTAGTCTGGCCCATAACAAACTTGTACACTCCACACCATAATTTTCAGTACTGTGATGTGTTCCTTGCTTCCAAAGGATAACTCTTTCATAGAACATATTTGAAAACTCCAAAATCGCAGCATCCACTGTTCATAATTCTTTACTATTGTAATATAATCATATATAAGTGCATAAGTGTTATTCCACAACACTATTTCATTGAGTAAAGCCCTAGGTAAGGAAGAAAGTGTTTCCACCGTTGAAGGGTTCAGCAAATTTCTTCGATATGATCATATTTATATAACCACTTGCCAGTACTTTTTATTTGGAATAAAATCATTTATAATTTATTGTAAGATAGAAGTAAAACAAAGATCAGGAATCGATACAATTAACTTACTCCACCCATCAAAGACACCAAAGGGAAAGAATCATAAACATTAAGCGACCAGACCATAATGGAAACCTAAACACAGGAAGGCCATAAGGACAGTTACTTTCCCACAAAAGGGCCATTTGGCCATCCAAAATAAAAAGACACAAGTGATACAAACAGTAAGTAACAAACAACAACATAAATAAACCGCCACAGAAGAACCGCCGTGGAATGGTCAGTGGAATGATTTCCACTGGGGGCTTAAATCGATTTTACGAGGCCACAATCCTCGCCCTTACTTCCGTTGCGATTTAGACAAATAATTTGTTCAGTCAGCATGAAGGCCTCCTCACTCATCAGTGCAACATCTCCGTGAACACACATAATCGAAGAACCACAGAGGTGAGACAACGGTGAGGACTCGACAGCAAGAAACCACTGAAATGCTGGAGCAAAAGAAAACCAACAGTTAGACTCCGATGGCCCGACCAGAGACAGAGCATCAGGCACCAACCAACAACACATTGAATTAGACCTCTCTAATTCTCAATAAGCCTTTACGTTGGAACCGTCATAGAATCTTAGGCCTGACCCACCGGCATGCAATTAAAGAGGGGAGCAAAGTTGCCAACCGTGATTGGGTTAACAACCATGCATGCAATCTGTCGTATAACATCCATGTTGTGCCCAATATTTTTATATCGAAGAATGCTTTTACGAAATTGGGTGCTGAAGTCATTGTGGTTATATATTTTTCTGAATTTATATACTGAGTCACCATAAAATTCGGGTTCCGATAGACCTTGTTGCAGAAGAGATTTAAGTCCAATATTGAATTTTGAGATTAAATCAGAATGGCGTCTATAAAATTTTGAAAAGGCTTTGCGTAGTTTATGGTACCTTTTACATGATAATGAAAACAAATAGTGAGACGATGGTTGGGAAAGGCGAGCCATGCTGTCCAGGCAGCCAAGGGTGGAAACAGGCGAGCCATGCTGTCCAGGCAGCCAAGGGTGGAAACAGGCGAGCCATGCTGTCCAGGCAGCCAAGGGTGGAAACAGGCGAGCCATGCTGCCCAGGCAGCCAAGGGTGGAAACAGGCGAGCCATGCTGTCCAGGCAGCCAAGGGTGGAAACAGGCGAGCCATGCTGTCCAGGCAGCCAAGGGTGGAAACAGGCGAGCCATGCTGTCCAGGCAGCCAAGGGTGGAAACAGGCGAGCCATGCTGTCCAGGCAGCCAAGGGTGGAAACAGGCGAGCCATGCTGTCCAGGCAGCCAAGGGTGGAAACAGGCGAGCCATGCTGTCCAGGCAGCCAAGGGTGGAAACAGGCGAGCCATGCTGTCCAGGCAGCCAAGGGTGGAAACAGGCGAGCCATGCTGTCCAGGCAGCCAAGGGTGGAAACAGGCGAGCCATGCTGTCCAGGCAGCCAAGGGTGGAAACAGGCGAGCCATGCTGTCCAGGCAGCCAAGGGTGGAAACAGGCGAGTTGAGCTGTCCTGCGTCATTCCGAGTTGCAATCTTCTGTTAAATGAGCCCCGCCAAGCGAATTTGGATCTTCGAGCATTCCGTCATGACAAATTTTAACTGCGCATGCCCAGCCATTCAGAGAGGCCAGGGATATGGCTTTCTGTCTGAAGGTTCCTCTTGATTCACTGCTTGTATGAGCGAGCAGCGAAGGTTCTGGCGAGACTGCGCGGATGCGCAGGCTCGCTTGAACCTTCGCTGCTCGCATAGGCGATAAGTACCAAAATCGCTTGGCGGGGCCCAAATAAAGGAACATTGCTTGTACGCATTGGAATGTCCTGGATGTGGCTATTCTAATTGAAACACACATAATACCATGTTCTGTTCTGTTTCAGGCGGTATAATGCAAGAAGATATGTTAATGGTAAATTTCTATCCTAAACTTGAAGAGACAGGCTCTGCCACTGCAACAGGAGAATATATATTTGTCATTGACAGATCAGGTAACTACATCATAGCTCCAGGGATAATTGTCCTTTAGTTCTATTTGAAATATTATAAGATATTTTGATTTTTGACGGGGGAAAATGGGATCACATTCCCCACCTGGGACCGATATGGCGACGGTAAATATCGCTTTCAGTCTGGGAAAGGGATTCCATGTTGCCCGTCAAGAATCATAATAACGAAATGGTTATACTGCAAAGATTTTTCACAACATTTTGAACATTGTTGCAACGTTTTCCAAAGGATTCTTTTGTAACAGGCACCATAAGAAGTACATGTGGCGTCATCAAACGCACCATTCCGCACGCAATATGATGATCACGGTGCTCATCAGGAAAATGTTTACGTCAAATTAGAATGAGAGTTTTATAACGGAAATCAATGAAACCAAGTGCCGAATGAATGAAAAAAATAATCAAACGTAATCTACTCATCGGCTGGAAATTATTGTGGTGCATGAACTTTTGCGGTAAAAGTTTAATTTGTAGGTTTGATATGGTCCCCTGCCTTATAAGACGGTGAATCACACCAAATAAGGTCTTAAAACAAACTTCAATATCTCATCTCTAATATAACACACAAAAATGATAGCCTTGGCAGAAGAATATATGGCTAGGATCGAATGATTCTGAGGTAGGGTATGGAAATTTTTCCGCTTATGCTCCACCATTTTGCTTTCTAGTGCAAGGGGGTAGCAACTGTTTTTCTATTATTTGCTTGACTTGGCAACTATATATCATTGTGATTTCCAGTTGATCTTTAACCAAATACTTAACTAGAGATACTGTTCAGAATCAGAATCAGAATTGTTACTGGTGACACGTCAAATGACATTCATACACCAGGACCTGTGATGTGGGAAGTTAGTCCCTAGCTCTAACCAAAGAGGTAAATTTAGCTACACAATCATCAGCACCTTCAGCTGTCGAAATAATCAAATCGGGAAGGGCATTCCAATCTCTAATGGTTCTGGGGAAGAGCGACTCTTTATAAATGTCAGCTCTTGCGCTAAGGGTCTGAAATGCCAACGAATGGTGATTTCTACAGTGTCTAGCTGGGGGAACAAGGTCATCTGTTGGAATGCTGGCAGCACCCTTTAGACCTTTGTATGAAAGGGTTAGCCTACTTCTTTTCTCCTTTTCTCCTTTTCTTGATAGACTCTGACTGTTCATCTGATGATGACGGTAAATTCTATAAAATGTCTACACTTTACAATTTAATGCAAAATTTAGCTCTCCGGTCGTTACGAACATGCAAGCGTCCACTAACTTGAATCAAAGAGACAACGTGACCATTCATTCATAAATTTTTGAAGGGTGCTGTAAGCGTTCTAAAGCACAACAAGATTTTTAGCTTCAACCAATGGGATTTTTTATTCATTTTAGAGTGATGCGCAATTATATTCTAACATACAGAATAATTGGGCCCTAATCATTATCAAAATTAGATTTATTCCGTATATGTAGCGTGTCAATTAATAATAGGGATCATTTAAGGGTTTTTAATGGGTTACCAAATATTGAGACCACAATCCATCAGCCCAGGCTTTTTTTATTCTCCATGAATTTGTCATTTTCCTAAATAATGTGGTTCCATCCCCATATAAAGATGTCAGCCCAGGCTTTTAGTATGTTATTTAGGTCGAGACCACATTTTCTTTTCTACATAGGGAGTGAGACCACATTTTTTAGATTTGCCATGAATTTATCATTTTCCTAAATAATGTGGTCTCATCCCTATATAGAGATGAGACCACATTCCTTCAGCCCAGGATTTTAGTATGTTATTCAAGGTGAGGCCACATTTTCTTCTCTATATAGAAGTAAGACCACATTTTTTAGATTTGCCTTGAATTTATCATTTTCCTAAATAATGTGGTTTTATCCCTATTCAGAGATGAGACCAGTCTTCCAGCAAGTTGTTATTCTGTCATGCTTTCAGCCTGGGCTAAACTTTAATATTTTTGCATTTGAGGCTTTATAGACATGGGTCCATATTACAGAGCATTGACAGAATAAATCGCATGTAGTGATATTTATACATACTCCAAACATTATCCAGATGCCCCCAATGGAGCCTCTTTTTTGTTGTTGTCATCCTCGTGATTTACCATTGGTTGTTTTTTTTTTTAAAATAAAGATGTAAGATGCAACTAAAGAAAAACTTCTGAGACAATGTTCGAAAAATGATAAAATACAAAATATGAAACAGAAAAATGAACGTTTATGGAATTTGTTGTAGCACGCGGTAACCAAATGAGTAAGTTACTGTAAGCATTCTAAAAATGATACACCGCCGTCCTTCTTACAATCGTTCAAAAGCCTGGTTGAGGGAAAAAAATCTGTATTCATCGGAAGCTAATCACAGTTTGCTATAATAAGTGATAGAAAGAATGTGGATGCTCTTATCTCGCGCATTCAGAAGGTTTTACAGTCTTCTGTAGAATAGAAGGAAGAACAAAAAACATCGTTTTACGTAGTTACGTCCCTTAATTTTCGTGCCACTATCAGAGGTCGCTTTAATTTTGGCAAGTCATTGAGGCGCTTTACATAAACAAGTCCGCCAAGTGAGACAAAATGGCTGGCGTTCTACAGAAGTTTGGAAATCACAGTTTTATGATATGAGTTTGCAATGTATGTTGATAAGAACCCAATTTTATGACATTCAAATGATTACTCCTCATAATTCAAGCCGCGTTTTCACTCTCCGTATCTGTGACACCATGAACGAAGTCAAAAACGGCTAAAATATAGCTCGATCCAGATAGATTCAATTGCGACTGACCCTAGTGGTATTTAAGTTGCCCTGGTGCAAAAAGTACATGGTTTAGAAAAGAATAATGGGTCTTATTGTTGAAATAAGATGTCCATGTTTATTTTGATACCAGTTTATTTACTTTCGACCACTATAAAGGTACGAAGACACTTAAGACCTACAAATTTTGCCAATTTTGCTTATATTTCTTATCAGCTGCAGTGACCCAAGATGGCGGACATCGCAGTTCAGTGAAGGCAATTGCGAAAGGGTTATATATATTTGCTTACGGGGTATATGGAAAATAATTACATTTGCACTATCCAACCAAAAGCCTATAAATAAGAAAACAACCACAAAATTAACTTCAATAATCTTTAACTGGAGCTATATACATGTTGGAGATCATCTCTGTCCAGCGAAAATATATCATTTGTCATGAACTCGCACATAGGCTAGATGTAGAACAGCCTGCGTACCCCAGCCTTTCTTGTCCGTCTTGAGAAGCCATAGGCTATTAAAATTAATATGGTGCACGATACAGACCAACGCCCTGCCAATATGACATGCAATAGCTGGTCGTGGCTCAGCTAACTTTCTATAGAGTATAATTGTGGGAAAAGAATCATATTTACGAGAGAAAACACTTTGAGAATTGACGCATCAGGATCTTCAGTTGTCTCAACGCGTTGTAACTATCGTCATCCTTGCCTCGTAGCCTTTTCATTTTATTTGTTGTCCGTGATGACTTATTGGTGAGCTAAAAGACCTCCACGCGTGCCAAACAACCGGCGAAATTGTGTATACCGCGATGGAAAATTAAAACGAGATCCCAATTCTTCCCACTAAATCACCAGGGAAAGAAGTCGAAACATGGAGTGACGACATTAAACAAAACGGACAGCAGGTAAACCGAGTCAGCAGCTCTTTCCCGAACAGATTGTGTCTAAGAATATCCAAACCTAACTAAAAAGGGCAATATACATAATGGGGGGAAGAATCAGAATCGCCAACATGACAAACATTAAACTCGAAGGACAAACGTAACTAAATTGAACAAGCAAAAATGGGGAAGAACCAGAATAATCAACATAACAACATATACGATTAGGGAAAGAATCGGAACCACCAACACATAGCATGAAGGAACCGCAACAAAAGCATCGACTTGGAACGGTCATTAACAATTACTGGTGGAAGATGATAGTGAAGGTGTGGGCACCGTTAGACAGATTAAATCAAGCCGCCATCAATATTATTACTGGTGGCTCAAGGTAGTTTCATTTGTTTTTTTTTCGTTGCCGTTCAATGTTTTATCATGTTCATTTTCATACCTCTGTTTGTCTTAATTAGTTAGGTCAATGAAGGATCGAAAGTAACTGAGTTGCCACCTGTTTTGGAGGGAGCTGCCAGTTTGTCGATTTTGATTATATTTTTTGCTAAGGTTCCGCCATAAAAATTCTTGCATGAAATGTATCAAATGCTTTTTCACTTCTGAAATGCATAAAAATCATACTTTATGGTCATGTCAGAAAGTGTGTGAAGCTCTCGGCTTTCTACTTGACAATATTTACATAAGATTTGATACTAACTTCTTTAGACAAGTTGTAGGTATTCCGATGGATACAAATTGCGCACCCTTTGTGGCTGATTTTTTCTTGGCTTGTTATGAAAGAGACTTCATGATGTCCCTTTCCGTTGAAACCCAATCTGAAATCATTGAATATGTCTTAGAGAGGGTTACCCTTTTGAAGCAAGGACTACACCACAGAACTGCAAAATATGGAGTGTACATGTTCTCTGGGCCAGAATAGCAAGTTTGGGCCATTTAGGCATCATCAATGACCCTCAAATATTTTCAAAAATTCCACAATCAATGGACAAGAAAATATAAACTACACTATATTGTAGGGCAGGGAGACTTTATACGGCCGCCACACATTCCCAGAAACCAGCTGTAGTGACGTTTAATATGTTCTAGAAAGGGTTTAGCTCGATTTCTAGGTATTAGGATGATTTTTGTCGTGCCTGCTATTAGCATGGCGCGATATAGGCGCCCGGCTTTCCGTCCGTTCGTCCGTCCGTCCGTCCGTCCATTCGTCCGTCCGTTTTTCAATGCGTAAAAATTTGCGACCATCCTAGCGTTCATCCTAATGGTCAAGTTTATTTCTTAAGAACTATAAGACCTTCATTAATGATACTGGGGCTGGCAACTTAAATGCAAGCATCCATATTTGACCTTCACCTACATTTCATGGTTCACTGACTTTGTAAAATTTGCGACCACCCTAGCGACCACCATAGCGTTCACTCAAATGGTCAAGTTAATTTCTCAAGAACTATAAGAGCTTCATTAATAATACTTGGTACAAACCCGTATCTAGGAGTGGCAAGTTAAATACAAGTATCCATATTTGACTGGACCTACATTTTATGGTTCACTGATTTTGTAAAATATTGCGACCACCCTAGCGTTCACCCAAATTGTCAAGTTAATTTCTCAAGAACCATAAGAGCTTCATTAATGATACTTGGTACAAACTTGTATCTGGAGATGGAAACTTAAATGCAAACATCCATATTTGACCTTGACCTACATTTTTTGGTACACTGACTTTGTAAAAAATTGCAACCACCATGTTCATTTCTCAAGAATTGTTTGAACTCCATTAATGATACTTATTACAAGCTTGCATCTAAGAATGGCAACTTTTGTGAAAGCATCTATGTTTGACCTTGGCCTAGTTGTCATGGTTCGGTTACTTTGCGCCTCCACAGGCGCGACATAACCTTCGGCAGAATTCTTGTTTAAATATTGACAAAACCCATGGTTTGATGGTTTGATCAGTCAAATTTACCCCCAGAACTTTATTTAAATAAAGCAAATTCTTCTGATACCGAGGCCTTGTTTTTTGATTTACACCTATCTTTTGTAGATGGATTTTTTTTCTTGCAAAATTTATGATAAACGCAATGATTTTGATTTTGCGATTGTAAAATTTCCTTTCGTGGATAGTGATGTTCCTCGTACAGCATTCTATGGCGTTTATATTTCGCAATTAATTCGATTTGTCAGGGTGTCTCGTCATGTAAATGACTTCAACACTCGTAATAAATTGTTAACTGCTTAAATGACTTCAACACTCATAATAAATTGTTAACTACTAAACTTCTTAATCAAAGTTATCGGTAAAGCCTTTTCAAAATTTTATAGACGTCATTCCGATTTAATTTCAAAATTCGGTGTTGGACTTATATCTCTTCTGCAGCAAGGTCTATTGGAACCCTAATTTGATGTTGACTTAGTATATATGTTCAGAAAAATTTATAATTGCAATGACTTCAGTACCCAATTCCGTAAAATCATTCTTCGATATAAAACAACATACATATTATATGACAGACTGCATGCATGGTAGTTAACGCAATCACTGTTGACAATTTTGCTTCCCTCTTTAATTGCACGCCGGTGGGTCAGGCCTCAGATTCAATAACGATTCCAGCATAAAAAGTAGAAGTAAAACAAAGATCAGGAATCAATACAATTACCTAACTCCAACCATCAAAGACACCAAAAGGAAAGAAACACAAACATTAAGCGCCCAGACCATAATGGAAACCTAAACAAAGGAAGACCACAAGGACAGTCACTTTTCTACAAAATGGCCATATGGCCATCCAAAAATAAAAAGACACAAGTGATACACACCGTAAGTAATAAACAACAACATAAATACCACCCCCACAGAAGGACCGCCTTGGAACGGTCAGTGGAAATATTTCCACTGTGGGGGGGGGGGGCTTAAATCGATTTTACGTGGCCAAAATCCTCGCCCTTACGTCCGTCGCGATTTAGACAAATAATTTGTTCAGTCCGCATGAAGGCATCCTAACTTATCAGTGCAACATCTCCGTGAACACAAATAAACAAAGAACCACAGAGTGAGACAACGGTGAGGACTCGACAGCAAGAAACCACTGAAATGCTGGAGCAAAAGAAAACCAACAGTTTACTCAAAGCCTTACTCAGAATTAGAGATAATCTCTAATTTTATGTAATGTTGGTTGGTGCCACATGCTCTGTCTCTGGTTGGGCCCATCGGAGTCTAGCCGTTGGTTTTCTTTTGCTCCAGCATTTCAGTGGTTTCTTGCTGTCGAGTCCTTACCGTTGTGTCATCTCTGTGGTTGATTGATTTTTGAGTTCACGGAGATGTTGCACTGATGAGTTAGTAGGCCTTCATTCGGACTGAACAAATTATTTGTCTAAATCGCAACAGAAGGGTGTTGATTGTGGCCTCGTAAAATCGATTAAAGCCCCCAGGAGAAATCATTTTCACGGACCGTTCCAAGACGGTTCTTCTGTCATGGTTTATTTTTGTTATGGCTTGTCTTTAAGTGTGTGTATCGTTTAATTTGGTTTGGATAGCCAATTGGCCATTTTGTGGGAAAGTAACTGTCCTTTTGGCTTTCAGCTAGTGATGTTTCCATTAGTGTCTAGTCGTTTCATGCATGTATTTTTTTCTCTTGGTGTCTCTTATGGGAGCTGTGGGTTAAATTGTATTCGTTCCTGATCACTGCCTTCACTTCTATTTTCCCTTCGATGTTTGGGATAACCTCAAATCAAACAAAAACAAAATAAATGGCGTACAGAGATAACTGAGCAAACGGTTTCCCCGATTCATAATGCATTTTCCGTTCAGCTATTACTCAGTTCACCTATTCAATACACCTGATATCATGAGAAAGGAAAGATGGATTTTAACCAATATTTAAACGTATACAATGACATTAACAGTAAACTCGTTCAGAATTTATGTAGTATTTATTATCAATGCATTTGTAAATAGCCCATTTGTAATTTTTATTTGTAATCAATCTTCAGCCAATGATCGATGTCAGTAAACAGTTTCCACTTAATATATATCAAATGACTGTTGGATTTCTTACAATTTTTTCATGTATTACTGTCAGCATTGATAGCGCAGTGGTAAGCATGTTCGATTTATAATCGAGAGGTTTTGGGTTCGAATCCGGCCACCGGAGCTGAGGTATGTCCTTTGGCAAGACACTTTATGACAATGTCCCACTCGACCCAGGTGTAAATG
The DNA here is from genome assembly GCA_963580285.1 of Lucinisca nassula. Classification (NCBI taxonomy): domain Eukaryota; kingdom Metazoa; phylum Mollusca; class Bivalvia; order Lucinida; family Lucinidae; genus Lucinisca; species Lucinisca nassula. The sequence goes on along the minus strand of OY757011.1, from coordinate 9,505,808 downwards.
GGTAGCAGGGGTGTAAGAGTCACTGTCCCTCTTAGCGCACGTGATAATATCCAGATTGAGTGTTCGAGAGCGATTCAATAAGCTTGGAGCTTTCATCGCAATCGAGCTAAAATAAATTAATATAAACTTATTATTTTCTTATAGACAATTAGTGATAAACATGAGCTTGGCGTTGGTTGCCAGTTTTTGTCAGGTTTATGTGTTAAGTGACGTCATTGACTGGTTTCTGTTCAGTGCCTTTAAGTATACGCGTCCTATAGTTTTCCATTTGGTAAGCCCTCGTGGTTCTTTTTGGACTGTCGATTAGTTGATCATTTGCTTCTGATAGTGTCAGATTTAGCAAAATCATTTCTTTAAAATTGGTCATGAAATCTTTTATACAATCGTTCTTTCCAACTGATTCAAGAAGAGCAATTGACAGTTATTGTGAAAGATTATAGCCTGTAGTGGTAACAGCTAAGGTACATTCCGGCACAGTCGACGCGTTTGCTTGGGTAAACTGAATCGTTGTAATTGTCCTAAAATTGCGCTGATGGAGCCATTGAAATAAATCAAATACACTTTGTTTTCTATTTCAGGAAGTATGTGTGGAGACAGAATAAAAAATGCCAAAGAGGCCTTATTTCTATTTCTGAAGAGTTTACCAGCTGGCTGTTATTTCAATGTTATTAGTTTTGGAAGTTCCTACAGCTCATTGTTCAAACTGTAAGTCAGTTTCATCTTCTTTTCCTTCTTCTTCTTGTTAAATTGTCATTGTTCTTTATAATTGGTTGGACTGTTGATTTTTGTTGCTTCAGTATTTCAGTGTTTTCTTGCAGTCGAATTCTCACCCTTGTTTCATCTCTGTGACTGTTTGATTATTTTGTTCTCAGAGATGTTGCACTGATGAGTTAGGAGGCCTTCGTGCGGACTGAACAAATTGTTTGTCTAAATTGCAACGGAAGTAAGGGCGAGGATTGCGGCCGCGTAAAATCGATTGAAGTCCCCCAGTGGAATTTGTTTCACTGACCGTTCCAATGCCGTTATTCTGTCGCAGTTGGTTTTTGTTATGTTCTGTCTGTGAGTGTGTGTATCGCTTATATATTTTTTTTATTTTGGATAGCCAGTTGGCCTTTTTGTGGGAAAGTAACTGACCTTTTGGCTTTCCGCTATTGGTGTATCTATTAGGGTCTAGTTATTTCATGTTTGTGTTTCTTTCGCTTTGGAGTCTCTGATTGGAGCTGTGGGTTAATTGTATCGATTCCTGATCATTTCCTTCACTTCTATTTTGGATATAACAGGGCTGTTTACCTATATGTGGGGTTTTCATTTGAACCGCATTTTATTCTTGATCTTTAATAAAAAAGTCAGTTAATATGCCGTTAGTAAACGCGACTTCGTTTTAGAAGTCGCAGTTGCACCTGTACGGGACGTATCTTACTAATATGCATTCAATCCACCAGTGGATTACCGAATTTAAGACATGGCGTTATAACATTCTCATTTGCGACATCATGTGATAAATAGTTTTTTTAGCTCACCAGAGCCGAAGGCTCCGGGGGAGCTTATAGTATAGGCAGTGATCCGCCGTCCGTCGTCTGCCGTCCGCGTCCGTGTCCGCGTCGGCGTCAACATTTTCAAATGACTTCTCCTCCAAAACTGCTGGGCTGATTGAAGTCAAATTTCATGTGGAGTATTCATGGGATGGGGGAACAAAAGTTTGCTCGCAGGGTCCAGGTCACATGACCAAGATGGCCGCTATGCCCATATTAGGTAAAAACCCTTAAAAAATCTTCTCCTCCTGAACCAGTGGGCCGATTGTGATGAAACTTGGTATGATTCATTGGGGACTTGGGCCCATCATAGTTTGCTAAAATGATGACCCTCGGATGACCTTGACCCATTTTACGCCAAGGTCAAATTTGGTTACATAGACTTTTGTATGGGAAATAGTCAAAACAGCATAATTTTTTTTAACTATTGCAGCCTGTGATCTGAAAATTAGTAAATGCAGTGGACAAAATGTGCTAGTGAAACAACACTAGTTTTCAAGGTCAAGGTTATTCCCTGACCTTGGCCCAAGGTCATTCAGATATGAAAATTAAAAAATTGTTTTTCACTGAAACCATTAGGCCATTTGCAACCAAATTTTGTCTGAAAACCTTTTAGGACAAGGAAATGAAAATTACTTAATTTGAGTTTGGTCATATGACCAAGATGGCCGCTAAGCCCATATAAGGGAAAAACCCTTAAAAAAGCTTCTTCTCCTGAACCAGTGGGCCGATTGTGATGAAACTTGGAATGTGGCATTGGGGACTCGGGGCCCATCATAATTTGCTGAAATGTTGACCCTCGGATGACCTTGACCCATTTTACGCCAAGTTCAAATTTAGTTACATAGACTTTTGTATGAGAAATAGTCAAAACAGCATCATTTTTTTTTAAACTATTGCAGCCTGTGACCTGAAAATTAGTAAATGCAGTGGGCAAAATATGCTAGTGAAACTAAACTAGTTTTCAAGGTCAAGATTGTTCCCTGACCTTAGCCCAAGGTCATTCAGATATGAAAATTAAAAATTTGTTTTTCTCTGAAACCACTAGGCCATGTACAACCAAATTTTGTCTGAAAACTTTTTTTAGAACAAGGAAATGAAATTTAAATTAATTTGAGTTTGGTCACATGACTAAGATGGCCGCTATGCCCATATAAGGTAAAAACCCTTAAAAATCTTCTTCTCCTGAACCAGTGGGCCGGTTGTGATGAAACTTGGTATGTGGCATTTGGGACTCGGGCCCATCATACTTTGATAAAATGATGGCCCTCTGACGACCTTGACCCAATTTACGGCAAGGTCAAATTTGGTCACAGTGACTTTTATATGGGAAAAAGTCAAAATACATGTAGCATATATTTTTAGCTCACCAGAGCGGATGGCTCCCGGGGAGCATATAGTATAGGCAGTGATCCACCGTCCGCGTCGGCTTCAACATTTTCAAATGATTTCTCCTCAAAAAACTGCTGGGCCGATTGAAGTAAAATTTCATGTGCAGCATTCATGGGATGGGGGAAAGAAAGTTTGCTCTCAGGGTCCAGGTCACATGACCAAGCTGGCCTCCATGCCTATATAACGTAGAAACCCTTCAAAAATCTTCTTCTCCTGAACCAGTGGTCTGCTTGTAATGAAACTTGGTATGTAGCATTGGGGACTCGGGCCTATTATAGTTTGCTAAAATGATGACTCTAGGATGTCCTTGACCCATTTTACACCAAGGTCAAAATTGCTCACATAGACTTTTGTGTGGGAAAAAGTGAAAACAGCATATTTTTAGCTCACCAGAGCCTAAGGCTCCGTAGGAGCTAATAGTATAGGCATTGGTCCGTCGTCCGTTGTCGTTGTCGTCGACAACATTTTCAAACAACATCGTTTCTTAAACTACTTGACCAATTGAAACCAAATTACATGTGGAGCCTCAGTGGAAAGGGGGAACGAAAGTTGGTTCGTGAGGACTGTGTCACATGACCAATATGGCCACCATGCCCATATATGGTAAAAACCTTTAAAAATCTTCTTCTCAAGAACCGAATGGCCGATGTTCTTGAAACTTGGTATGCAGCATCAGGGACTCGGGGCCCTTCCAAATTTGTTCAAATGATGACCTTTGATTGACCTAGACCTATTTTACGTCAAGGTCAAATATGGTCACTTAGACATATGTATGGAAAAAGGGCAAAACAGTGGATTTTTCTGATAGCCTGGTAACCTGTGGCATCAGAAATGATATTTGCAATCAGCTGAATGGAAGTTTTTCAACTCCAAAGGTCAAGGTCATTTGCTGACCTTTGTCCTGGATGGCTCAGATTCAGTATTTTAATCTTCTCTATTCAAACTGCTAGGTGGATTGAAACCAAATTACATGTGAAGCTTCTATGGGAAGGGGGAATGGAAGTTTGTTCGTAAGGATTGGGTCACATGACCAATATGGCTGCCATGCCCATATATGGTAAAAACCTTAAAAAAATCTTCTTCTCAGGAACCAAATGGCCGATGACATTGAAACTTAGTATGCAGCATCAGGGGCTCGGACCCTACCAATTTTGTTCAAATTATGACCTTTGGCTGACCTTGACCTGTGTTTACATCATGGTCAAATTTGGTCACATAGACAATTGTATAGAAAAAAGGCAAGGCAGTTGATTTTACTGATTGCATGGTGGCCTTTTATTGTCACATGACCAAGATGGGCATCATGCCTGTATAGGGTATAAACCACATGACCTCTGGTGAGCGTAGTGGCCCATGGGTCTCTTGTTTATGCTATCTTGTCAACAGGTATATACTCTTAAAAGAAAGAATTTATGATATATTTTCTGCTATAACTATATTTATGGGTCCTTTTTTAAACTGCGCATTTTTGTGCGCACATAAATACAAATCTATACATATTAACCCTTGGTAACCGCACTGTTTCCATGGCATGTTGGGTGTACAGGAATGGTCCTTGGAAAAAAAGATGTCCATCAAAGACCTTTTTTTCTCCCAACTCCAAAAATGATTCCTGTATGGCATGATGAACGATATAGATTCGAGGTTTTATTCAGCATTAAAACCGCCAATACCCCATGACCTCAAGGTCAACTTCATAGAATTTTTAATTTGTTTTTCTGGGTTTCATAATTTCCAAACCATATGGTGGATTTTGTCATCATGTTGACATGTCTGTGAAAATGATACGCTCCTAAACCCCATTTTATAAAGATGAAAAGTGAAAAATGAGTTTACCAGGGAGTATATAATATTTGCTTTTTATTTGTTCACAATTAGATTTTGTATGTACTCTTTAAGTGTCCGTAACTTACATCAAACCTTGGCCCCCGCCCATCGGGGCTTTAAGAAATATTTGGGCTGCATGATGTTTCCACACAGAGCTGAAACCGACCGCACACGAGTACTGGTAAACCGCTTAGAGGATCTAAGCCTGCCCAGGCAAAGCGATTTGAGACGGACCGACCATGCTTATAAACACTATTGGTTTCATTGGGCGACAGGGCTTGAGATGTCATTTAATATCAATGTTGGGTAAGAGTCCCACAAAATTGGAAGCAACTTCTCCAAAATGACCTATACAGTGTTGACGGGGACGTAAAACATCAAATCAAATACACAAACAAACATCAAATCCTGGGTAAGGAAAATGCCACATGTTTTAGCTCTGAAATCATTAAAGAGTATTTACATTCTCAGTGTATTTACAGAAAACTCCTATAGATAAAAATTTGGGGTCGAAATATTTTAATACTTCATTGAATACACTGACTTATGCGAAATCACATTAAGTGACACCAAAATACATGGCGACATTAGGACGTTTATGGAACTCTTCTTTACCGTTGATAGGAAAACTGTGTGCCATTGTTTCTTGTTTAAATTTAAGCCATCAAAGCAGATTTTCTGTTATGTAATGGATTGAAAATAATGTAAATTTGTGTTATTTAGGTAAATTATATAACATCCATTCTTGAATTACGAGCAAATTTAAGTGGACATTCTTCAGTAAAGGTGAAAAATTACACTAATCTCTCAAGTAGAAAATCACATGAATGTTTTTTCTTAACCCTTATCTTGCTGTTCCCGACAAACCCTATCTTTGCAAACAGAGTAGATCCAGATCAGATGGCTTCTGAAGAAGCCATCTGATCAGGATCTACACTGTTTGGCATTCAGTTAATGAATTTGTAGCAATAAATTACATCAAGTAATTTGATTGGTTGATAGACAGAAATGGGTGTGGCTTAAATGAATATTCAGCAAGATAATGGTTAATGTATTCATATTTTTACAGTGGCAGCGGTCAGTATAATAAAAACAACCTTAAGAAAGCATTGTCTCTTCAAACGAAGATGGATGCTGATATGGGAGGGACCGAAATTTTGGAGCCTCTGAAACACGTGTTTGGAAAGAATATCATAGAGGGACATCCAAGACAGGTAAAGTACGGGCCTTGTTCACTGAATTAATTAATACATCAAACATATGTGCCATCATTTGTGCAAGGGAAACTTTGTGGATTTCCCGTTTGCTTTTCTATGGACTAAGTCCTTCTGAAAGAGCTGCTTTCCCTGAAGATGTGTCCATTTCCTTTGTTTGCAAAATAGAAAAAAAATTGGGTCTTATTGTTGAATTTTTACTCAAACATTATTTTTTCATGATGGAGATGCTTAGCAAAGAAAAATATCAAATGTATGCTTGGGTTGGGATTCTAACCTGCAGCCTCTCAGTTAAATATATGTTTGGGTTAGGATTCTATCCATCCGCCTCATGGAACCACATTTTGACAATGAAGTCAATTAACAAATATTACATACAGTAGAACTTCGATGGCTCGAACACCGATGGCTCGTTTACCATTGATGGGTCGAACCCGTTCTTGAGCCCCTAGCGAAATCCTCTACAGAAGAAATAGTGGGGGATAATTAAGGAGATTGTGGTCTTTTATCTTGCAAGTGTATGCTGTGTGTACTCATTAGAATCGCCTCGATGAGGCGATTCTAATGAGTACACACAACATACATTTTCATTATAGAACACCGAAAAGATGTCTAAAAGTATCTAGTTATGCCTCCTGATAGTAACCCCAGTGGCTCGAACTACCCCAGCCTCGAACAGATTTTCGAGGTCCCAAAGGTGTTCGAGCCATTGAAGTTCGACTATATTTACCAGTCCTGATCATTGCCTTCACTGCTATTTTGATCATTTCCAGATGAAAATTTGTTATTTGCCCCTTCGTGTTTCTCCAGAGGGATTAAATGTGTAACCATGGTTCGTTTGTCAGTCCATTTATCTATAGAAGCACTTGGAAATTTCATCAAGAAACTTGATGTAAGGATAGTTGGAGATATTTTTCTCAAAGCTTGGCATATGGATGATTCTGAGGGGCAAATTATGTCTGCACAAACTTGTATTCCGTTTTATTTTGTCCTTCCTTGCTTTCTGCCTGTAGTGTTTTAATTACTATAAAGGTGTTTTATGTTAGCTTTTCTTTCACTTAATGTCTTGGATGGAGATGTAAGTAATTGTGTCGATTTCTGATCATTGCTTCATTTGTATCTCATTGAAAATATTCCAGACAATCGAAAATGACTGCCGACCCTTCATTAATAAAAGTAGAAGTGAAGGCAATGATCAGGAATCGATACAATTAACCCACAGCTCCCATCAGAGACACCAAAGAGAAAGAAACGCAAACATGAAACAACAGACCCTAATGGAAACATCAATAGCGGAAAGCCAAAAGGACAGTTACTTTAAAAAAAAATGGCCAATAGGTTATCCAAAATAAAATAATATAAGCGACACAAACACCCGAAGACAAACTGCTGGTAATATTTTGGCAAAACCTTTCATAGTGTAGTTTATATTTTCTTGTCCTCTGGGACCAGTGAAATCATTGTGGAATTTAAAAAAGTAAATGAGGGCCACTGATGAGGCCTAGTTGGCCGAAACTAGCTAGTGTGGCCTGGAAAACATGAACTTTTCAGTTCTGTGGGCTATTTTTTGCTTCTAAAAGATAACGTTTTTAAAGACATACTGAAAGAAACATTCAGGGTGAGCCATATTCACGCGACGTTGCAAATTCTTGGCACCATGAGGAAAAGAAAAAACGACAAGGCTCGAACACAAGATCAAGCGCTTAATAGGCTTAAAGATCAAGCCTCTCCTGCCCAAACTGAACAATTAGAATCTTACAAAGCAGTTAAAATGCACAATATAGTGAAGGGTTCATTTGTTTATCGCATTGTTAGCTTAACGAGCTCGTTAGGTAATATTTTGTTTACCGTTCTAATAAGAACAATATCTGATACTCTGTTTTAACGATATGTTAACAACCGACATTGTTAGTTTTGAACAACTGGGGTCACTTGATTAAAGCATTTTAGCTTAGCAAGCTCGTGGTGGTCAAATTGTTAACCTTTCTAGCAAGGTTAATATCTAAAATTTTGTTATTTTTGCTGAACAAATGTGAGCAATTTGCAAAAGCTGCTCACATTTTTGTCAGCAAAACTATTAGCATATTTGCCATATTAAACGATCAAAGTTTTAACGTTCCTTAACTACCAACAGCGTTAGTATTGAACAACTGGCCCCAGAACACAAAACAGTTTTTTGTTAAAATTCAATAAAGCAACAGTGAAAGAACAACCACCGCCTTTTCACGGTCAGCAGGACGAGCTACCCTGAGGCTTAAAACACTGCCGCTAAATTTGCACCCTTTGACCATGTGTAATTGCAAAGAGTAAGCTCAAAATATTCGATTCGCATAATGGTTTCCTAACGCAATCGAATCATCATCACAGTCACATAGAAATCGAATTCAACCACTGAGATGAAGAAGAGATCATTATGCGAACACGCCTATACAAATACATTGCCAACTTTATCGCCGAAAAAATGAAAATTTTAAGATATAAAAATTGTTATATTTTTCTTATTTCTGCTCAAAATATATATAATAAAGATTGTGGGCATTCGTTAGAACCGCCTCATCGAGGCGGTTCTAACGAGTACCAACAGTCTATATTTTAGAGCAGAAATAAGAAAAATAAGGTATACCCCCGAAAACCACAGTTTTACTATATAAAAGTGGGGTTCTAGGGGGTCAAATTTATATAGGCGGATTTTCGTGATTCGATGGCTATTGGTCAGTGACTATAATATGTTCTAGAAAGGGTTATCCTTTGGAAGCAAGGAATACATCATAGAACTGGAAAATATGGAGTGTACATGTTTTCTGGGCCAGACTAGCTAGTTTCGGCCATTTAGGCCTCATCCGTGACCCTCATATATTTTCAAAATTCCACAATGGAATCATTGATCCCAAAGGACAAGAAAATATAAACTACACTATGATGTAGGGCAGGGAGAACACTCTTACCCAGAGCTAAAGAAAACCACAATCATAATTTTGTATGTAAATATTTGTGCGATGGAGATTATGTTCATATTTATGTTTTGATCATATGACAAAACCTTTGGTTGCTGTGCAAACATGAAGTAGCCATAGATTTGCATATTCTGGGTTCCATGATAACTGGATGCTGCTGAGACATTTGCCATGGAAAATTGATTATTAATAGTAAGTATTGATGAGGTAAAATTATAAACTCAATTTTATGTCCTTGATACTACTAAAGATGAGGGTCGTATGGTACATGAAATTACCGGAGACTGATAATTGACCCATCCCATGACAAAACCTACAATAAGACATGTGCACCCAACGAAGACTCAGATCAGCCCGCGCACCTGCGCAGTCTGAACAGAGTCTTCATTGTGCGCTCCAAGGATAGTTAAGGGCCCAATGCTCCTTCGCAGCAAGAGAAGTCTCTGGTTAGAATATATGGATGCGCAGGCTGATCTGAGTCTTCAATGGCGCACATGTCTTATTGTAGGTTTGTCGTGCGCTGGCTCAATTATAATATTCTAGATGCTGCGATAACTTGAAACTGGCTAAATTTTTCAAGAATGATTTCGGATTATGAAAGGATAACTACGTATATCCTTCTTAGTCTGCTACCGTCGATGTAGCGGATGTAACATTAAGTTTATCTATGGTTTCAAATCTGCCCACAAAACTGGATCTTGTGCTATATTGAAATCTACTGAAAGTTGTCCATGAACTTGGCGAATGCATTTTTAGTGAGGTGAAGATGTTGCATCTTCTCAAAATTGCTTTCTACGGATACTTGCCCAAGCGGGAATTTCGTTGCAGTTTCATTTGTTTCATCTTCACCGCTGATTTTTACACTTCTATGTGTCCAAATCGTTTGGTTCAGTAAAGACCACTGAGTTGCTTTCGATTTGGAAAATAGGTGCTATAGTAAATACTTGGTTAGTGTCTTTAATAATAAAATTTAATCGGTGAGCCTTAGACAATTTTATAAGCTCGCCCCTATGAATTTGTCGGGACGAACCGATTATATTTTGTTATTAAAGACACTATGCGTGTATTTAGTTTATACCGCAATTCAAAACAATAAAGGGGTTTTGCAATTATTCAGCAAATTTAAGCAAAAAAGACAGCAGACCGTGTGGCATGTTAAACGACATTCAGTGCCATGGCGCGCACATGTAGTATAAAGTGACGTCAACGAGTGCAAAGATTCTGACGTCACCGCGCCTCAAAGACATAGAAAACAACATGGACGCTCGAATAAAAGTTTCTCAGCGCTTTACTTTCTGTATGAAAATCTACAAATAAATAGTTTATTTTAGCTGTAGAAATTATTTTCGAGGTTGAGACTCAACCGCAGTTGCAGTGCTCAATTATTCCAACGGGTCATTCAAACTCGGTAAGAATTTAGCTGAAATTTCTGAAAATATGTTAAATAAATATTACAAAGATTTGAACTTTGCAGTTTCGTTGTTTTACCGTGTATGAAAGGTTGCATGTTATTGTTTATACTTGTAAAATAGGGACCTGTATTATAGGTCAGTAGAAGGTATTATAGGTCACTACCGATTATAGCGTGCATTTATTTGACCCCCTTTATTAGGTTACTAGAATGCTTGATTGAGGTATCAAACTCGATTTGTCGCCTGTGATTTTATGTTTTGTTCAGATTTGCTTGTCGATCTTTCCATTTGTGATGGCCTTTCGGTTCTGATTCAGTCAGTTCCGGAAGTACCTTTACTCATTTAAGTTCATTACAGGCTTATATTACATCAACAACACATATATACACAGGTAGGGATATCTTCAAAGACTTCAATATCTGGTATTAATCTCATTTATAGATCAAATTTACAATTATGTTGTGCTCCTACCAGCCATTTGTATAAGTCGATTCAAAAGTGCATGTTTTAAAGTAGAGAAAATGGAATGTATACTTTTGTAAACATATTTACCCTAGTATTAAGTGGGGTTAACAAGGTTTACCTTCACATTGATTGTTAAATATGTTCTATAAAAGGGTTATCCTTTGGAAGCAAGGAATACACCACAGAACCAAAAAATATGGATTGTACATGTTTTCGGGGCCAGACTAGCTAGTTTCGGCTAATTAGGCCTCACCAGTGACCCTCAGATATTTCAAAATTCCACTACGGAATCAATGATCCCAAAGGACAAGAAAATATAATCTACACTATGATGTAGGGCAGGGAGACGTTTTACCGCCGCCACACATTCCCACACACCAGCTGTAACACTGGTCAATATCTTGAAACCTTGTATGTGGTATTGAGTGAGTAAGAACTTCCAATCTTGTTCATATAATGGCTCCAGGGTGCCCTTGACCTATTAATAAGTACCAATGCTCATGGTCACTCAGATAAGTAAAGAAGTGACCAAATCAGTGGGGGCGATCCGGACCTCAGGGTTGTATCCTTATTTTCAGCTGATTCTACTGACAGACGGAGAGGTGGGAAACACAGACAACGTTATTGGTCTTGTAAAGTCAAATTCTCACAGCACAAGGTATTATTTTGTTTGTTTGTATTGGAGTTTAACGGTCCAATCAACACTAATTTAGGTCATTTTTGAGCCGGTCAGTTTACCTATTCACACTTTTCCTGGGCAGGCTTACACGTAAGCCGTTAACAAATACAGTGCTCATTCTTTCGCCAGAAACTGACAACTGCCCTTCTTTGATCAGCAGAAGGGAGAGAATAACCATGATAAATATCCACGAAAGAATGTTACCGACCACGGCACGTATCGAATCTGCGTCCTGATGATCAGCAGTCAGACGCGCACCAGACCGAGCTACCGAAGTCAGTTGAAGGTAATATTAACTAGTTTTCAGGATGTTTAGGATGCAAAATAGAAGTCAAGGCAATGATCAGGAATCAGTACACTTACTAAATACCAAATGGAAAGAAATACGAACTAGAATTAATAAACTCTAATGAACACATCACAAGCGGAAAGCCAAAAGGTGTCTTTATTACTTAGTTGACCATTGTGTGGGAAAGTAACTGTCCTTTTGGCTTTCCGCTGTTAATGTTTCCATTATGGTCTGTTGTTTCATGTTTGTGATTCTTTCCCTTTGGTGTCTCTGACGGTAGCTGTGGCTGAATTGTATCGATTCCTGATCATTGCCTTCACTTCTACTGTTCGGAAGACATATAGTCATTAATCAACACACACGGCTGCATTAAAACCATATGTTATCCAATGGTAAGCGATGTTACATGAAGACGTCGGGTTTCCTGCAAAATTTTGACGTTTTCAAATCAAATGTCGCATTACATACGAAAATGCATTGGGGTGTGCTTTGGGTTTTTTAGCTCACCTATTGTGATCGGTCAATGTCCGTCGTCCGTCGTGCGTCGTGCGTCGTGCGTCTGTCAACAATTTACTTAAATGACATCTCCTCCTAAACCAGTGAATGGCTTTTGATATAATTTTACAGGAAAGTTCCTTGAGTGACCCTCTTTCAAAATAACGTAAATCGATCCGCTCCGTTAAACAAAATGGCCGCCAGAGCTAAAATAGAAAAACCTTTAAATGACATCTTTTCCTAGGCAAATGGCCCGATTTGAAAATAATTTCACAGGAACGTTCCTTGAGTGACCCTCTTTCAAAATTGTCTAAATCGTTCCGCTCCGTTAAAAAAATGGCCGACAGAGCTAAAAATAGAAAAACCTTTAAATGACATCTTCTTCTATGCAAATGGCTCGATTTGAAAATAACTTCACAGGAATGTTCCTTGAGTGACCCTCTGTCAAAATTGCCTAAATCGTTCCGCTCCGTTAAACGAAATGGCCGCCAAAGCTAAAAATAGAAAAACCTTTAAATGACATCTCCTCCTAGGCAAATGGTCCAATTTGAAAAATAATTTCACAGGAACGTTCCTTGAGTGAGCCTCTTTCAAAATTGCCTTAATCATTCTGCTCGGTTAAACAAAATGGCCGCCAGAGCCAAAAATAGAAAAACCTTTAAATGACATCTCCTCCTAGGCAAATGGCCCGATTTGAAAATAATTTCACAGGAATGTTGCTTGAGTGACCCTCTTTCAAAATTGCCTAAATCGTTCCGCTCCGTTAAACAAAATGGCCGCCAGAGATAAAAATAGAAAAACCTTCAAATGACATCTCCTCCTAGGCAAATGGCCCGATTTAAAAATAACTTCACAGGAATGTTCCTTGAGTGACCCTCTTTCAAAATTGCCTAAATTGTTCCACTCTGTTAAACAAAATGGCCGCCAGAGCTAAAATTAGAAAACATTTAAATGACATTTAAATGTGTGTATTGTTCTGTCAACTGTTTACTAATTGATTAAGGATGAGTATGCAAATGTCTACGAAGCTATGGGTACAAATTTGTTTAACCAGGAATCAAAATTAAAGTACTGTAAATGGCAGTTGAATTTGTGTCCTTCGATTTTAAATACCCATGTCTCAAAACGGCTATGGCTTCAAACGTTTAACTTCATTTTACAAAACAGAATTTCCGAGTGCATACTGTAAACTGGACAGGCTTTGTTATGCAAACAAATTCATTATGCTGTCTTTTTTAGTATTCGAGCAATAAAGGTTTGAGTATGATGTTGCGCTTCAAAGTCCTCTAGTATATTTTGCCTGAAAAGTTTCATAAAAAATGATAAAATACTTGCCAAGATGCCTTGAGGATTTCTTTTTCAACAAAATCCAGCCAGTTTGAAGTCATTTAATATTGTTCAACTTTACATGTTACTTTTTTATATTTACCAATAAAAATTTTCTTTATATTGAGTTGTTATTTTCACTTCTTATATTTGCACTTACACTATAAGTCAGTACCGTGGCATTAAAAGCTTCACTACCAATATATTACTGAACTTTAATTTTGATCAAATGTTCATGATTATGGAAATTTCAAAACATGTCTATACTTAACAAATTAATCGTGTGCTCAGCCTATAAAGGATTTTTATAGGAAGTTCCTTATTTATATCTTGCATATTTGGATAAACAGAGCTGAGGAAACGGTGAAGACCAAGATGAC